>JAVJGJ010000061.1:10806796-10822214 GCA_035590215.1 Microhierax caerulescens
GGGGGGGTTTTTCCCCCCCCCCCCCCCCCCCCTCTTTAAGGGCAAAGAAAACCAGCTGGTGGCAGTTTAATACCAACATACCTTAAATGCAGCAGCAGAACACCTAGCAAAGCACCAGTGACACTGCCATGAATACTAGATGAGCTCATTACGCTCCTGCTATCACAATGAATAGCAAATGAACTCATAACAATAGCATACTTCAAATAAAGTATTAGCCCGTAAAAAGTTACTACCAAGAGAAAAGACATATTACACTTTTCATAGACACACTGCAGTGGGCCAGCATTCTCTGCCTTTTCCTGAAGCCAGATAGCTGTGTTTCTCCCTCAGCCACACAGAATATGAACAAGAATATTCTGAGACTTGCTTTGGGGATATTCATGTCATTACATGGAAGCCTGCAGTGTGGAAGTAACAGCTACATGGGTGAAATTTGTTCTCCTCTAATGTCAGTGTCAGAACTCCCATGGAGTTATGTTAACAGAGCCAGAGGTTCCACTTTGTTTACCTCAGCTGTTCCTAAAGACATGGAAGTCTTCTGCTCCTTGCACTCTCGGAAGCCCCCACCACGAGCAATGATGTTTCTCACATACCTGTTTCACCCAGGGCACTATATTCTTCCTCAGTCTCAGCTGACGGCACTGGACTTCAGTCAGCTTCAGGCATTTCCCAATCTGTTTGTCCGAGAAGCCAATCTGTTTGGCTCTCTTCAGTGTCTCTTCTGGAACTGTTTCACTAGGATTAAATAAGAAAAACAGCTCTGCATGAAGCTTTACAGGAATACTCAGAAGATACATGAGTGCTTGTGTCTTCCATACTGCACATAGGATCATGCACATAAAGGCAAGAAAAGGAAGAAGACCCAGCTATGTGATGCAATCCCCACACACAAAAGATCTTTATTTTACTGGATGCCCCCACAAACACCTGTAAGTCAAGTCTAAATGCAGACTGCTGATGCTAGGATGTGAAATGTTTTCTTTCCTTACATTTTTGAGACAGGACTGAGTGACTCATGATGAGGTCCATCAATTCCCAGGCAGCATTCTCCACCAGGCTAGTATAAGGTCACAGTAGCCACAACTGTATAGTTGGTTACCACTACAGCCTCCACAGAGAACCTGCAGTGACTCCTTTCTTGGGTTCAGTATCCCCACATCTCCATGTCCAAACTTTAACTCGGTCTCTCCCTTACATACTTCCTCCCAGCCTAAATTTCAAAATGTATGCCTCACCAGACGGGGCTGGATCAATAATTGTGTATGTACTCGCATCTCCTGCCTCTCATTGCAGCTGCCCAACTCCAGGAATTTCATGCCTTTGTGTGAAGCTCTGTGACAAGCCATTCAAAGGCATAACTGTCCCCTGACCCTGCTGAGCTGGGGAAAAACTTGCCTCAAAACACCACAATTTGTCCCAAACAAGCCCTTCTTTCTGTTGTCAAGGATACTCTGTCTACCTTCAAAAATGGCCAGTCTTTTGAAAAAAGCATCTGATGTCAGGGGTACGTAGTAGACATGACTTTTAGAGGCTCATAGGCAAGGTAGTTTTTTCCTTCTGACAGTCTCAAGTATAAAGTATACTTTTTTCCATACAATTTGTGCTACTTCTTGCATTATGAAAAGGGGGGTGTGTGGGGTGTGGGGTGTGTGTGTGGGGGGTGTTGATAGACAGGGTAAAGCAAAGGCACCGGGTTTTAATTTCATATTTGCAGTTAGGTCCTGTCAATGCTTCCATGTGTTCTTGTTCTCCTGGTTTTGCTTTTCAGTACTCCTGGCTTTTGCTGTTTGTTTCAAATGCATTTCTTTCCCCAGACATCTCTGAAGCTCAGCAGTTTTCTTGCCCATTTTGCTTTTGATTTTTTAAATTTTCTCCATTCCTCCTTTATTCCCTCCACTTTCTTTTGTCCCATGCTATCTTTGTTCCAGTTTCTTTTGACTCCACCTATAGCTCTTATAGTTTCTGCCTGTCTCTGTTTCTAAGCTACCTTTTCTAAGCTTAGCTTTTGCAAAAACATATAAAGGCCTACGTATTTTTATCAGCACTTCTGCTTTTCATCTTCATTGCCAAGAGCATCCTTGCCTGCCCAATAAATCAATATTTTATGAGCAAGCAAGCTCTGAATCAGGAAAAAGGAAATGATTAACAAACAAGCAATTTTCCTAAATCAGAGCTTTTGAATTATGTCCTTTGCTTGATGGTATTTTTAAATAAATAGCATTATGTTATTTGAGTGTGAGGAGAGGGGTAAGGCCGCTTTACTGGAATGTGTCAGGAAGCTGAAGCATGAAAGAGAGTCATTGGGTTGGATTTTCTGCTCTGGCTTAGGCACAGAGCAGCTCTGCTGCCCTCTGTGAAGTCAGGCTAGCATAGAACAGGTGAGAGTCACAGAAGTGCCAAACCAGCTGTTCTGAGAGCAGAACTGGGGACCAGAAACTTTTGGGTTCAGATCCCTGGGTAGATGGGTTTTCCTCTATGAATTCCTCATTGCCACCTCTCCTTCCTCTGCAATGTGAGAACAGAGTGCTCCACCTGCCTACAATAGCATAGCAGCCAGCAGGAGGGAAACACTGCAACTGCTGTCCTGTGCTCTGTGTGCCAGCCTGGCTCCCACAGCCAGCCTGCTCTGCCCTCAGGGACTCCAGGCAGGAGCACACCCTTCATCTCCACAAACCTCCACCACATCACCCTTCTTACTCCAGCAGATCCTGCTCTCTGCTAGTGTCAGGAGGAGACAGTTCTGCCTAATCCAGCAGGTTGAGCCTCCCAGGTTTTGGATTTAGTTCTGGGTGCAGTAAGACTTCCCCGCTTTGCAGCACTGCAGTACGTTAAACCCTGCGGTTCCCATGCACGACCGCCTCCACCACAAAACTCCTCTGCTTCTCCTCAACCCTTTCTACTTTCTGATAGCAACTCAGAGGCAGGACCTCTTGCATAAACCATGAATGTCAGAACTGAAGGCATGGATGGACGTTTTACCGGAGGAAACAAAGCAAAATCTGCCAATTCCCTGGCAAAAGAGATGCTAGCCGTGCCAGCTATTCAGAAGAACACAGCCATGTTAGATTTCTCTCCTAGAGTCAGCGTTTCTTAAGTACGAGTGAGCAGACCTGATGACCCCAAGAAAATGAGCCTGTTTCAGTGCAGTTTACTCCCTTGCTCTCCCTCCCTTCTGCCTCAGAAACACACACAGCTAGCTGTCATTTGATTACTGACAGAGAAAGAAAATTGCCTTCATTTGCAGCTTGTTTCAGTTGAGTTTTTTGTACCTTATTATAACAGTATCATTCATTGTCATTCCCCCCCCCACCCCCCCCAGCAGGGTGGGTAGAAGAGAAGCAGTGATTATTTGGAGACATGATTCATTTGCCTTGGGCTAGCAGCTTAAATTAGGTTAGGGCACTTACTAATCCATGCAAAAAGGTAACCAGTTTTGTACCGGACAACCAGTGTGCAAGAGAAAGCTGAGTACCTAAAGGGGAAATGAAATGGTGCAATTTTTCCTCTGCTGCTCCCAATGCATGATAAAGAAAAGATAAGAGATGTAGTTTTCAATGTGGCTAATAAGAAAGATGTGGTGGTAACCTCTATTCAAGCAGCACTGAGAAAGGAAGGGTTTTCTTGTTTCTCTCTGCTGTGGAAGCAACTTAACATGGAAGAAATGCACCCAGCTCACCATGAAGCAGGAGAAGTTAGAACTGACAACCCAGTCCTGGGGATCTAACCATTTTGCTATTTAATATTGTAACAGAAAATTGGCAACAGCAAAACACACAGCAGTGCTGCTTTCAAAGCACTTGAAACCCGAAAATGTTGCAAGACGAGAAATTGCCAAAAGCCTCTGAGGCTGTTCCAGGATTTGGAGGCACCACCAGAAGAAAGGGCAGGCAAAGTAAGACTTCAAATCCTCAGCACTGGTATGGAAATCAGGCTGCCGCTGCATTACAGGACATAGATCTTCATACCCGAATAATTTCCATTTACTACTCAGTGTAATTTTTAGCATTTGTATCTCAACTTTCATGGAAATAATATAAAGAAACATGCAAACAGTATTGGTAGGGTGATGCTTATCTTACAGATGGCTAAACTGAGACACGAAGAGGTTAAGGGGTGATGACTTTTAAGATCCAGCATTCCCACCGCCTTTGCTCAAAGACAGCCCTTTAGCTTGCTGGAGACACTAAAGCCAGCAACAGCAGTATCAGACTGATCCCTTCAAACACTCGAGTGCAAATAACCTTCCAAAGAGCTCACCAGAAATCCAGCACTAAAAAGAGAAGAAAAAGACTCTCAGTTCTGGCTATTTCCAACCACATGACCCAGTCCTACATCACTGCCTCCTGCTTTCCCCTGGAGCACCACTTACTTTTCAAACACAGAGCAAAAAGTCTTCCAGAGATTAAACACCCTCACTGGTTTATAATCAATTCAAAAACAAGGGAAGATGAAGTGGCCATGATTCCAGACTTCTATAATGCTCCTTTTCCTTAACTTTCACCTTTACAAAATGACAGAAGTTTTAGAGCTTCAAATCCAGATGATTAGACTTCTGCACACTGTCATAATCATTAAGTGGCTGTTCACTTCCTTGGAAAGCTAAAGTCCCCTGCACATTTTGCAGTTCATAAACAATACAAGTCTTTCCTAAACCTTGGTTATGCCTCTGTTTCAGCTTCCAGTGTTGATTTGTTGTTGCTTTTTGTTTAAAATTCCACCCTGTCATCTTTGGAACTCCATCCACTCACTTCTTCAATAATAAATGATAAAAGGAAATGGAATAAATTCCCCTTAATGAGGAAATTTTAACCTGGCACAGAGGACCTGGGGAAATCTATTAACTGACTGGAGGAACGCTAGCAGCATTGCAATTATCAGGAGAGCCTGCTCACTTCAGCACAGCCCTCTCTTCCACTTGACTGGCTTTCATCTGATCCACCAGTTTAGGAGTAACGCTAAATAAACATGCCAGTAGAAAGCCCCAGCTCAATATGGGAAGAAGCACTCTTTTTCTTGTCTCCCACATCAGGCTCTGCTTCATTTTTAGGTATGTTGTCAAGTTTATGCCCATCCACATATAATTTAGGGACATGTTAATGGGTCTTGATCAAAAGGATCAGGAATATTTTGTGAACTGAGGGCCAAAGCCTGGGCTGGGAGCATTTCGGACAAGATACTGTGTCTTCATTTAACTTCTGCCCTGTAAGCCCACAGGCTCACCCCTGTAGGTCACCTCTGGTGTATTTCAGCAGCTATTCATGTGGCTTGGACATGCACACAGGAGCTGCAAAGATGAACACATTCAGTCTCAACTTATCAGTCTTGAACTCAGCTCCTCCTAAATGTGGAAGGGGTGGATATAAGCCCAGACTACAGTTTCGCTATGGCAAGAAAGGTGAACCAAAAGCAAGAGGCACTGGAACTGGTATGCCTAATGCCCAGTCCTGAGAGAGCTCATCCTTTCTTAGTACTCACAGACCTGGAGGGTTTCAAAAGCTTACTTGATTTTAGGCTGGACTATGTACAAGCACATATTCTTCCTCTTTTCCTCATTGTCCTGCTCTACTCCAAGGCTTCCCTGATTGCTCCTGTTGTTTTACAAGATTTTGAACATGCTACAATTAAAATAATGAGATCGGGGTATAAATTCCCTCCCTGCTTCTCTTTTCAAGGAGACAGATTGTTACCATTTTTCCACTCCTGAGAAACTCATGAGATGACTGACAAAAAGCTGTCAAAGGAGTGTTTAGGGAAACAGGAGCTGTAAACCAACAAATCTCATTCACTCAACAACTATCACTCCAGCATTCTGCATCTTCAACATTCAGGTCCCTGGGCTAATAAATCTCATTGTGGACATCTTTATTTAAGTAACATGAACCCCACGCTGTGCCCTAAGATCTAAATGACTCACACCTAGGATGAAGTGACGTGCTGAAGCAGCAGCTCACACTAAAACACAGCCAAAAAATGAGTCATAGATGCTTCCTCAAAGCATATTTTCTACCCCTGGTAGAAGACAGCTTTCATGTCTTTGCTGGGATACCATGGCACAGACTCCCCTGCTTCTGGTATCGCCTATACCAGTTACAGAGAATCCCCAATGGCTTTTAAGGGGCAATGTCTGTACATCCTCTGTATCTAGGAAAAAATGCATATTGTGTTTTTACAAACATACAGATGCTTTGAAAGAAAATGCAGCCACGAGCTTATTACTGGTGGCTCTATAAGACAAATAGCATCTTATGTCAGAGCCATGCAAAGCACAAACAGCAGTGCTGAATAGCTGCTTATATCATATTCTCCTCATGCACTGAACTCCTAACTTGTTCCTGAGTTTTCCCTGCCCCACAGTTCACAAAGATGACAAAAGTAACCTTCCCAGTTAGTCAAAAGTGAGTACTACAAATATGTCGGTGACAGCTTCTCAAACAGTATAAATCAATGCAGCCTCATTTAGTGTCACTGGGCCTGCTCTGCTTTATACCCACACAAGGTCTGACTTACGCTCTCTAACCTCTCTGAAAAGCATGCAAGTCAGCGGAAACACTGCTTTTCAGAAGAGTGGGTATGCAACAGCCACTGTGGAAGAGCACAGGTTATTGATGGTCTGTCTGATCTTTCCTCCCTGCGTTGTTTCCCAGATCACCTGCTGGAGCTGGGTTTTAATTCCAGCACCTGTATTTCTGGGCTACTCCATCACAACCATGTTTCGAAATCCAGTCATGCTTCCAGCAAGAAGCTTTCAAAGCACACCATTCACAGACCCAAGGACATGAGCTTCAAAAAGGAATTTACAATAAACAACTTCTTCCATGGGCCACTGAGCACAGCACCTGGCAACAAATTCTGGGCTGAGGTGGGTTTGCACCTTCCCACTTTTTTCTGCTTTCCCCTCTATTAACCTATATCTCTTTAGGAACGACAAGAGTGATACTTAGGACTGCTCTTACCCCTTTCAAGCAAACCACATGCCAGGAGGTGTTTTCACTCAATGTCCGCAGAGCAAGGACACATTCTCCTCCAAAACAAAGCTCCAAAGTATAAAGCTATCAAAACGTGATTGATGCCATCATTGCCTGCTACTAGTAGATTGGCTAGTTGGGTATCCACCACAAGGAAAATCTGCTATTTTCATTAAGGTTAATTTTAAAAGTTGAGGTTTAAGAAAACAGAGTTCAGGTCACTGCTCTGCCAGACTGTTTTTCAGACTTTGGGCAAGCTTACCATCTCTACACTTTGCTCCTCAACTGCAAAACTGGAGTTTATCATGCTCTTCTTTTCTCACTTGAATTCTACTTTACAGCCTTTTATCAATATTGAAGTTGTCCTTTTTGGGTAATATAGTCACACTTCTGTCTGTTGCAAGATGGCCAGTCTTCCCTGGGTCTTGCTTAGATTTTCCCCAGCAGTGAACTTGACCCCATTACCTCTCCTTTTCCCCCACCCTAATGAGCTCCCAAGTAACGGCAAATACAATCGCTGCAGGTTCAATTTCTACAGAGATGCCTAAGTGACTTAGGAGCACAAGTCCTACTGATTTTCAACAAGGCTTTTGTCCCCACATCACTTGGGCATAAGTGATGATTTCACTACAGCTGCCCACCTCTTTACTTGTTTTAGCGGTGTTTGTCAGACATTCTCCTTGCATATAGCCACAGTTTTCAGGGATCACAAAACCAGATAAAAATAAACATGCCGATGCACAAGCAAATCCCCATTGCAGACCGTCAAAGAATAGAAGTAAATTCCAGAAGAGGCTTTGCGTTGCACCCAGGACACCAGCATCCTGAGTAGAACACATCCAAGATCTTACTTCCAAGACTGGGCTTTGGCTGTGTTCTTGGGGATGATGGTGTTACTGGACCCTACTGCAAATATGACTCACTCTGGACGGGGTCCCATAATCCTGACTTTAAAGTCACATCTCACTCCTCTCCGCCTCAGACCGCTAGACATGGTCTGTTCAAATTTCCATCTCCTTCACAAGCTGTCAGTGTGATGAACAGCCAGTGGGGTCACTCCAGGGCCCTTCTCTTCCAGTTTCTTTTATCGGACAGGTGAGGCCAAATCTAGGGAAAGAATTTCCTGGTAACAGCACATCCTATTGCACTGCCACTGTTCCATACACTACCACCTGCTCATGGACTGACAGCATGGGACAGTGCTTGCTCCTTCTGTATGTGTTTTGTTTGCATGTGTGTGTGTGTGGTGGGAAGGTTAAATACATTACTGAAAGTATGAAGGTAATCAGTCAAAAAAAAAACCAAAAAACCACAATGTAATTTTCCACTTAAAATAAAAATACGTAGGTCACAAGAGAGACAGGAGAGGCACATGTTTGACGTGTGTGATATTACTGGATATTCTTGCACATGCTCTCAATATGGCTTTCTTTTCTCAACTCAACTCAGGCCATTCGCTTTCCTGCAGCCAAATCACCTAACCTGAAACAACTATTTCTCCATCTTAGAGGGCCCAGAGGCAGAGTCAAATGGAAACATTGGTGCATGACAAAAGCTATACAGTCTCACCAGCAGCAGGTCCAATTTTCTTGGGAAAGAAGTTCACTGGGGCAAACATAAAAGGGGCAAAGGGCACCCTTCCCAGTCTCTGCTGTCTCTGCAAATTGCTGGCCTTGCCTTGCCTATACACCACCGAGAACAGACAAACATTTATAGGTCAGAAAGGTTTTTTTCCCCATAACTTTATCCCATACAACCTTTCACATAGGGAAACAGATTCCTCGCATAAATTGGTGAGGCCTGCTCAACTCTGAATTGCTCCGCATGGTGAGGATGCAAGGCAGCATGCAGTGTGTGAATGCCGCTTGCTGAACAGCTCACAAAAGCCTCCACCTGGCTCTGACACCCCCCTCCCCTTCTCCATCTCTGTCATATCCACTTGTTCTAGCTCTAAATTTCCTCTTGGCAGAGACCATCTCCTTCTTACCAGTCTCTACAACAGCTCTGCAGGACCCAAATCAAGGCTCTTGGCAGAGATGTTACTCCAACTGCATCCAAAACCTCATTGCAAAGAACCCCCAAACCAATCCAGGGCAGAAAGGAAGAGATGGATTTAACTGAACAGAGCAAGCAAGCTTGTAACCAGCAACAGTGCCTGGGACCAGGGCAACTGCTTCTGGTAGCTGTGTTTCAACAACGGAAACATTTAAAGCAATGACAGCGTCACAGCTCATTCTTTTCAATTGGAAACAATCCTGTAGCACAGGTAAAACTCATGCCAGGCATGCCGGGGACTGGAAACAGCTGGCTGCAAAAAGAGCACGTGTGTGCCAAGTCTCATTTGCATCACTCAATTAGCTTTCCCTCAGCTATCACAGAGATGTGTTTCCTGACATGGCTCACTGGACTAGTCTCTTAGTTCAGGTCAGAAGTTTTTTTCCTTAGCTCTTTGTGTTTGCACCAACATGCATTCAACATAACACAGCCGGACAGTCCATCCCCTCCTTCCAGCGCAGGTTGTGAGGTAAAACAGTTTCCTTGGGAAGGTCTGAGTAAGGATAGGGGAGTGAAAATCTGCACTGATATGTGAATGAGACCACGTTAATTTATACCACCAGCAATCTGAGTTGCATCAATCTGCTTACAAGGGACACAACACTCACTGGTTGTGTATGACAAATGCAGGGTTGGATACTGCAAAAGGGCTTTCTGCAGCAGGCCACCTACAGAGTGCTGCCTAGCCATTAGAACGATGAAAACCTATGTGGGACGGTACTGGCTACTGATCACATTACCAGTAGTAGTATCACCTGCACCCCCCCTCAGAAAAAGGGAAAGGAACCTCAGTGATACAGGCCAGTTCAGCATGATTGGCCTCTGTGGAGTGATGCTGGATTTATACCAGCTGAGAATGGGGCCAACCTCTGGGATCCCAATTGCATCCTTCCAGAGTATGCCACTCCAACAGCGAGGAAATCAAACTGATTCTGGATATATTGTTTCTCTTCCTCAGGAGCTGCACAGATATATATATTTAAAGCACTTGAGACAAATGCAACATGACACAGATGTTAGAGGGCAAAACACTTGTTCAGCCAAACAATAGATTTCTGTAAATAACCAAGCTACACTCCTTCTCTTCAACGTCTCCCTCCGTATTTATTTTTGTTTAGCTCCAGATCCAGCTTGTTCTAGGGGACAAGGGAGAGCAAGAGCTGCTCAATTAAAACCTTGCAGCTGGTCAAAGCAGCAGAAACCAACAACAGATGAACTAGCTAGCATCTTAGCGATGTACTGGCTACGGTGCGCTCCCAGTGCCATCATGTGGAGAAATGTGGCTAACACAACGGGTACCCAAAGCAGAAAAGCCCGCCAACATACAGCCAATAACTCAGCAAGGAGGTTCTCCCAACCTCGTAAACCATGAAGGGAAAGCTCAAGTCAGCAAGAGGCTGGAACTGAAATACAGCCCAGGACTTTAATTTACTGCTATCTTTTCTGCTTAGTTTTATATGGTCATTTTTCTTGAAGAAAGAAGAAGATTTATATTTAAATATGTCTGGAATTATAGATGTTTGAAAGTGCAGTACAAAAAGCAACACATACTGCATGACTACAGCAAGGCAAAAAAAGCTTTAAAATCAATTGGCCAAGCCAGAAAAAAAATGCAGTGTATTTGACCCTCAGGTGCAGTAAGTCAGGACAAGTCCTGTGTTTGAAGGCTGCCTCTGTCCTAGGTACACAAGTGCTGACTGCTGTTACCCATTGCAGGCCATCCACGTTCTCAGCCTTAGCCTCAGAGATACAGTGGGGATTTTCTGAAATAAACAAGAACTTCCATAACCCCTGAGAACAGCCAAGATGCCTAAGCACTTAAAGAAGCTCTTTTACAGAAAAAAAGAAAAAAAAAAAAAAAAAAAAGGTGTTTTCAGAAATTTCCTCTGTCCGGGTGAGGCAGTGACCTGGGTTTTAAAACAACACTGCTTACTCCAAGCACTAAAATAAATTTCTCAGCACTGACTGCACCTGTGCTAAGGGCTTGCCACATGTTTCCCAGCAGAAGGATCACCAAGAAACTGCTGTATCCTTGGACAGGTCTGTTGGGTTTTTTCTTACCTCTTCACCTTCTTCAGGATCTTCTCCATGTTCACAATGCTGCGCATCTTGTACAGGAACCACTTATCAATGGCTGTGAGTTTGTGAATAACATCCACAGGGATTTCGTTATCCAAGGCCTGTCAAAAAGAGGACAGCACCAAACAGCCCCTTGAATACCTGCTTCACAAATACAGATTTACTCTACAAATAGGTAGCAGCAACTACATAGCATAAAGACATAAAAAGTACTGTAGGCTAAGCTGGACAAATCAAAGGTTCATCTACCCCAGGATCCTGTCTCCTGCAGGAACAGAAAATGTGCCCCTCAAGCGGTGTAGGGAGGCACCAGCTACTTCTGTACATGCTTTGGTACTAGAAGCTGGCTTCTGTTTAAGCGAGAGGTAATTTGCTTTTTACAGAGCCAGCAGCCAAACGTAAACTGATGGCAACAAGTCTTGACAGCAGCTGAGTATGTGCCTTAGCTTACTAGAGGGAGGCATATACAGCCTGCAGTGCCAGCTCCTCATCTGCACCTCTTATCAATCAAGTTGCCTAAATCTTGGTCCTACTGCCTACCCTCCTAGATGCAAACATTAAACAGGATGGTCCAGATTCTCAGCCGAGAAGGAACCCTTTGCTCTGGAGCATAGATCTTGATTTACCCTTGAAATACAAGGCTGAATCAAAGCACGTGGCCTCAAAAGATGGGAAAGTCCAGTCCTGGGTGACACATTGCAGCTACAGTGTAACTTCAGCTTCTCTCGCTGTATCTCAAGTTAATGTCAGGATGATTCAAACTCCTCTGCATTATCTTGCTGGATCTATTTTTTTTTTTTTTTTAATTCAACCATTTGCAACCACGGGGTAAAAAGGAACCCCACAGAGGTGTTCATAATGTAATTCATAAAACAATAGATTACATGACATGGTAGTATGACAAAAATATAATCTCAGAGGAATAAGCTAGAGAGTCCCCAAAAATGTATCTTCTATCAGTGATATCTCTTGGGTCTCACCAGTGGTGTACAGTTACAACTCTCCTGATAGAACAACTATAATCAACTATAATGATAATACCAGCATGGTATCTTTGCTAAGCTAAAGTAATCAGGCTCATTAATTTGTTACCATGCTTAATTGTTTTCTTGCAGGGCAGCATCCCTGGAACAAAGCCAGAGCAATGCCACTGAAGAAAACTCTAGCATTAATTGGGAATGAGCTTAGCTTGCTGCACCCCAGCATTATTCCTCCAAGTTATCAAGCTGTGCACACAACATTCTACTGTCATTGCATGCTTCAGCACTGGGACATGGAGACTTTATGCCAGCTGAAAGAAACGCGCAGGTCACCTCAGTGCTGTGCTCCAAGAAGGCACCACCCTGAGACAGGGTCCATGGCAAGGAATGGGTGACAGCTCTCTTATCAGGCACTGCAAAACACTAACACCACCTTTTACCTTTTCTAAAGAATTTCCAGGCAGCTTGCCTGGGTCTCCCCCTCACAATTATTCTCTTGTCCTGAAAGGTAATAAGTTGCTGATTTGAATATCCTGCTTGCTCACAAGCAGCAGTACAAATCTCTAACGCACATTTTCCTCTTTTAGAGTAACCAGTCACACATTGAACCTTCAGCTAGCACTTGGCACCCAACAGCCACTGCTCTTCCAAACGCCTGTGAAGAGAAGCCTGGGGCCATCACAGCAGTCCCTGAGCCCCAGCAGTAACAAGGCTATGCTTCTCACACATTTCTGGGTACGATACCGGTATGAAGCAACTGTAAGGGGTCCCTCCCATCCTGATTCCTTAGTGCTTGGAGGGTGAGGTCACACTGCATGGGAGACACCAGCAGATCTTTCTTCTGCCCATTTATTTCACAAAATATGGGCAGACTTGCTTGTCTTGAGGATCTCCAACTTTCAGTCAATGGTCCCTGAGCCACACATACACACACACACACACACACAGAGGTAGCATGACCCCATACACTTAATCTGTGCTTAGGGCACTTTATTTAAAAGTCCTAGGGATCTTCAAGGGAAATGAAGAAAAAAAAAAAAAAAACCAAACCACAAATGCCTTCCTCTCCTTAATCATAGGAGGGGCAGAAGAAATAAACCGTCTTCACCCTGTGGCATTAATCTGGAGACTGGGAGAGAAAAACGAGTTTGCAGACAGTTGGTGTTTCCAAATCACCACACTACACAGGCAAATCAGGTTTCCAGGCAGAAAATCCCTTGTAGGATTTGATCAGGGCCCTGGACTACACTCCAATGACTTTACTCAAACCTACATGAAGGAGTACAGCCTAAACCCAACTGTGGAAGAAGGGGGAGGGAGCCACACCAGGACAGCATGACTTCAGAGCCCTGCTCACCTTCAAGAGAATCCCATCCAGTAGACGCTGGCCCCACACTGGGAAGCCAAAGGGTTTACAGGACTGCCTTTACTCTTTGAGTCAGGGAGCAAGTCTGGTCTCCATGCCAAGCAGTGGAGGGTAGCTCTGCTACCGATGCTGTCTCTAGGGCTGGCACACTTGTTCCTTCAGTCCCATCCTTGCTCCTCACCAAAGTAAGTATTTAGCTGCCTGTAGACAGGAGCACAAGTACAAACTAACAAGTTTGTAGCATGGACAACTAGGAAACTAAGGCTCTGGTACTGAAACACAGAGTGGATCAAATCCTAAGTCTTCTGAGGCCACTTTGCTTACAGCCTTAAGACGGCCTGGGAAAGATCTGATATAACCTGAGCAGCCCTGCTCATCAGGCAGTTACATCCTTGCAGCACTTGACCACTCTGGCCAAGGAACAAGTCTTATCTATTTCAGCCCCTCTCCTAGTGCCTTTTTTGACATTACCACAGGGAGTTCCATTACAACAATAGCTCTGAATGGCAGCTGAACTCCCTTCCCTTTCACCTGAACAGTTACTGTTTTCACGATTCAACACACAAAGGAAAAAGAAAAAGCAAAAAGCCTTGGAGAGCTGACTGGTGGGGCTTCAAGGGGAGGAGAAGACATACAATGAAGCTCTATGCTGTTCCAACTGAAGCTGACAGCTAACAGGGACTAACTGTTGGCTTTAAAATGTCAGCAATGTGGAAAGAGATTTCCAGGCAGGCAGTCCCAGCTGCCAGAAGCACCTCTTACTGATATTGCTTGCCTCAGTTATTAATGGATCGAATTAGTGCACTGTGCCAGACAGAGGCAACTCTTTATAGGGAGGGATTAAGACTTGGATCTTGGTTTTCTCGACTACTCCTAGTGAAAATGCCACCAGCTGGGAACACCCAGAGTGTTCAGTGGGACGCAAACTCACGCTCATCTCCCCAGATCCCCTGTGTTAACATGGGGCTAAGATTAACCTTTCATAAAAGCTCTCTGAGCCACTCAGACAAGAAGCAGCATTTTTCTCTCAGTCACAAGAAAAAGCTATAACAAAGACCAATCACAGCTGCTGAAGGATGTTCTACACTTAGGAAGACATTTCCCCAGTTTGAAAAGCAAGAGTCAACAGCTGGACAAGCCACACATCTATAGAGCATCTTGTGCTTTTCTTTCAGGCCATTTATAAGAGAAACAGCTACAGAAAAACTTTTTAACAAATACAGCACAACCTCATGTGGAGGAGTAATGAGATGAACCTACACATAAGCACAAAGGGCTTAAAGACTCCAGCACACAAAGTTAGGGGCACAAAAAAAAGTAACTGGGCATTCCCTGCCAGGAAGGTTTGCAATCTTAAAAAAAAAAAAAAAAAAAAAAAGCAAACAACAGTTAAGTATGAGCTATAAATGACATCTGTCCTCTCCTCTTTACAGAGGCTATGGACAGATGGACAAGTTAACTACAGTAAAACCAAAACATGAAATTGCACCTACCTTCTAAAGTAACTAACCCCACATTTACCATGTGATATACACAGACAAACCCTGTGGACCTGAAGGAAGAAATTATTTCACATGCTGCCTCCCCTTAGAATAACACCCCCTGTTACACAGACACCTTGAAAGATGGAAGTGGTTTGCCCAGTGACAAGAGAGGGGTTGCAAGAATGCTAAGGAAAGTTGAGCCCTTTTCAAAGAACAGAGGATTTCCCATATGCTAAATTTAACATAGAGTTTAAAATGTTTTTAGTTTCAAGCCCGTACCAGTGAAACAATTGCGAAAAGACAGAGCTCCCACAGACTGCATTGTTTATCATCCTTTGTTTCAGTTCTCTAAAGGATCTTCATTTTTTTCTTCCTCCCTTCCTATAAATCAGGGGTCCTCAAACTACGGCCTGCAGGCTGGATACAGCCCCCCAGGGTCCTCAATCGAGCCCCCAGTATTTACAGAACCCCCCCACTGGGGGTTCT
>JAVJGJ010000061.1:10822314-10833145 GCA_035590215.1 Microhierax caerulescens
TCACTCGAGCCCCCAGTATTTACAGAACCCCCCCACTGGGGGTTGTGGGGGGAAACCAAGCAGCCGCAGATGACTACCGGCCACTTAATCCACACCCCGGCCCCCTGGTTACAAAGTTTGAGGACCCCTGCTATAAACTAATGATAATTGCAAAACTGGCCAACTTTGACATTTATGCTAGCATAAAACAGGGCTGAACATTAGCAAACAATTATATTTTAGGAACAAGCAAAGGAAAGCGATCCAGGTCTCCACCAATGCTCAGCTCCAAACAGAAGTGCCAGGACACAGGAATGTACCTGCTGCTGAATGCAATGAACATTGGCTAAGATTGTACCAAAAGGCAAACACATGACCTGAATATAGAAGATGCAGGAAAATACAGATGTCAGCAGGAAAAACTAAAGCGATATACCCACCCAGCTATTATATTCTGCAGAGGAAATTACAAGTGATAGAGAATATCTGCACTTCAACAGCCAAAATGCTATACATGGTGGTCCCAGTGTGCTTCACAGGCAGAAGCAAGGCGGTGAAGAATACCCAACCTCTGTCACCTCAGTTGACCCAATATGGTAGCTATAATTCAAGGCATGTAGGTCAAGGGCTTTCTCACTTCCGTTACCTTGGCTATTGCATATACACGAGTGCTGGATGGTTCAGAGAGTTCCTTCTGGAGATCTACAACAGCTGGCCAGGCTTTATTCATCGGCAGATGTGAAGTGAAGCCATCTACAGAAGGGTGGCACATTCTCAAGGCCTTTTGGAAGCTCTCTTCAAAAGTGCGTCCAATAGCCATGACCTGTAACAGAGAGCACTTCCATGTTAGCTATGGTAAGCTGCTGCCAAGCTATCCCTGAATAACAGAGGAATGCAAATTTAAACCATGAGCACAGACATCCAGAAAGATTACAGCCTCTGGACCTCCTCTCTAAGATGGTCCTGCTGGCTTTAAGACAGGTGCAGCTGACTGAGTCTTGGAGCCCCACTTCCAGGCCTGACTGCCAATATTATCAGCAGGGAGTTTCAGACAAGTGACTCCTTTCTGCTTTCATCTCCCTATCTGTAGAATATAGGAAGCTGCTGGTCTCCTCTATAAACTGCATTGAAGCACTTTAGTAGAGGGAAGCATTATGCAGCAGTATGGTTGTAGTAATATAGAAGGATATTTCTGTTCAACAACTTGTTAGAGATAGAAATTCACAGTGGGAATTTTAAGGTTCAGAAGAAATCTGCTCTTCTTCCTTTAAATTACATTTAACAGTGACTGTCCCCTGTGAGGGCTCTCTTAAAGGATTACTACTCCTTGGCGTAGCAGCACTGGGGTTTCCCTCGTTCAATCCTGACAGCACATCTAATAGGAAAACAAGCCTTTCTCTGTGGAAATCTGTGAGGGAACAGAACTTTTTCTCAAATTTCTACATTTTTATTTCCCAGTGCAGTGAAAACCCTAACAGCATAAAAATCTTCTCAAACACAACGTTGAAAAATGTCAAAAGAAAAAAATAACATTGTTTTCTTTTTTTCTCACAGCTCCAGGCGCATTGCCCAGCACAACAGAGCTCAGGAAAAAACAGGCCAGGCAGTTCAATTAATAAAAATGCAGCAGGTGCTGCAATCTGGCTTCAAGTTCAGGCCTAGTGAGGCAACTGTGCCATACTGATAGAGACACAGTGAAGGAAGAAGCTCTTTGCTTCAAAGACACCCTCTCCTACCCACAGGTTCTGGAGACTAACCTTTTCCCGGAGTACATCCAACCAGCTGCAAACTGCATCTCTTAACCCTCTCCTTCCCTGTTTCAGTTCGCCCCCCCTGCAGTTACAGACCTGCACAGTTGGAGCACTGACCTTTCCTAGATCTCCCCCCTCCCTTTACCCAACATCCTGCCTGGAGAAGGGCAGGGGGGGGATCGTGCAGTTCTACTTTTGTAATATATGACCACTGGAAGGACTCAATACTCCCTCCTGCAAATGTATGTAGCCAGGAAGTGTTTACAGCTGATGGTGCACAAGACAACTGTATTTACGAACCCCAGCTCTACAGAACAGTCTAAAAACCCTTAAGCAGGGAGGTTTAATATGAGTAAGCACCAACTCACTGAAAAAAACACAACCCAGAAAACTCATTGCCATTAAAAGCCAAATCTGTTATTGGAAAATCAAGTTCTAATTAATTCTTCTGGCTGTGATGAAGGCTTATTGTCTGAGCAAGGTAGAATTGATGTT
This sequence comes from Microhierax caerulescens, assembly GCA_035590215.1. Taxonomy (NCBI): domain Eukaryota; kingdom Metazoa; phylum Chordata; class Aves; order Falconiformes; family Falconidae; genus Microhierax; species Microhierax caerulescens. The sequence goes on from JAVJGJ010000061.1 coordinate 10,824,540, forward strand.
AGGAAGGTCTCATGTGTCAAAATAATTTAATAAAATAGCTACTTGAAAAGCATTAGGAAAAAAAGGCTGAAAATATACACAATTAATTATTTTGCTTTGGTAGTTGATATGTAATTAACAAATTAAGTGGGTAATTTACACATTTTGCTTCATTTATCTCCTCTTAAAACATGGTCTGAAAATGCTGTTATTGTCCCAGACACCTTAAAATCAGGGTTTAAGAGTCACTTGTCATGTTGCAGATAAAATAGACTTAATCACTAAGAGAAGCCAAAACTTCATACTGAGATTACAGGTTGTGTTTGGATTTCAAGAGCAGAAGTAGGCTGAGATTTGGCATGTGGTTTTAAGAAAGAGGACAAATAAATATGGGAACAACTGAGATCTGTGGCTCATTGGCATCCCTGAAAAATCTACTGAAAACAGACTACAACTTTTGCAGTTATACTCTAATTAACTCCACTACAGAACCCTAACCAAAAAAGAACTGAGAATCCTATAGTGAGTTTTAAGAATCAAATCAGCCTCAGGTGATCCAAAGTGGTCTTTTCCCTTAGCAGTCAAGCTATGTGATATCCAAGATTACACAGTCCTAACTCTTTTCAATTACTTATAGTACTGGATAAAGATTATTTGAGATGAATAAATATCTTCAAAAGCCATTAGGTCACTTCAGATAGATACTTTGAGGGCTTCCAAGAAAGAGAAATTACTTTCCCAAGTGGTGGAAGGGAAGGGAAGGGGAGAGTCTTGCACTCACCTCTCCCACACTCTTCATGGAGCTTCCAATCCGGCTGGATGCATGCTGAAAACGGTCCAAATCCCAGCGGGGTATCTTGGTAACAACATAATCCAGGCTGGGCTCAAAGCAGGCAGAGGTTTTTCCTGTCACCATGTTCTTGATTTCTGGCAAGGGGATCCCCAAGGCAATTTTGGCAGCAATGAATGCTAATGGATACCTGCCATAGAGGAGAAGTGGAGAATAGTAGAACGGGAAGTACTTTGCTTTTACAAATCCCAGGAGTGGATCAAATTAAACAGATGTGAGGCGATTTTCCCTTCCTCAACACAACAGAAGGTTACCGTGCTCAAGCACAGCAGGACCCATCCAGCTTCCTACTCTTACACATTGTAGAACTACCTACCTAGATCTGAGACTCGCTTTATGATCTGCAAAGCCACCATTTTAAGATTGTCTCACACCCACAGTGAGATCACAAACAGATGTTTTGTTGCAAGTCTGTCATCCAAAAAAGAAAACAATCAAACGCCTACTGTCCAACATCATGGCCTATCTCCAGTCTGCTATGGCACTTCAACAACCACAAGAGCTGTTGAGAACTGAAAGCTAGAGATTAATTGGTGCCTCTCACAGCATCTGCAAAGTGCAATTAAGAAGCCAATTTTTAAACAGCCTGCTCTGACCATCCTTATCTTGATTAGTTTATGATTAGCCAACAAAACAAAGGCAGCTAGCAATACTATTTGCATCAATCTGACAGACAGCTCATTAATAACTGTGTCCTCTGGGTCCCAGAGATGATTTGCAGCCAACATATGGATACAGTGGATATGCTTTGTAAGGACAGCTATTAGGCTCCCACACACACACCTCCTGGGGGATTTTTCATTTGTAGTAACAACATCAGCAGGCTGGAATGGACCTGGAGGGCTCACTAACCTATTCCTCTGTCTCCCAGCAGAACAGACTCTCCAAGGGTCAATCTAGCTGAAGCTGACAAGAACTGTTCTTAGAAGCTTCCCATGCAGAAACCTGCACCTCTACTGACCTGATCACTCCAGAGTTCTCCCTAACAGCCAACCTCAGTCTTCCTTGCTGCAAATTAAGCTTGTGCTTCCTTGTCTTAACTGCACGGAGAGCAGACGCAGGAACTCTTTTTGCTTGCAGCTGTCACTTACGTATTTAAATAATACCCTGATCCAAGTCCCTATTGGTAATTCTGTTCTTCTCCCCTCAGTTTTTGTTTATTCATTTGTTTGTTCTTTAGTATTTTGGAGTTTTTAAATACTCTTACCCTGTCGCCTTGGAGGCCAAGGCTGAACTTCTCGAGAGTCTGGCATTAACTTCAATGACATAGTACTCCAGGGAAGTTGGATGCAGAGCAAACTGGATATTACACTCTCCCACGATGCCCAAATGTCGGACAACTTTGATGGCACGATCCCTCAGCATCTGAAACTCCTCATTAGTGAGTGTCTGGCTTGGAGCCACCACAACAGAATCTCCTGTTTGTCACAAGGTAGCAGAGAAGGAAAATGAGAAGCAGCTCAGTGGCAGTAAATTCTAGCCACACAGGTCACTTTCCTTGCTAACCCATTCTTAGTAATGAAGTTACCACAGCGATTCAAACCTGTGGGTGCACAGTTGATGAAAAAACCAGATAGCTAGAAGCCCAGAGTTGGAAAGGCCAGGCGATCTTACAGAAAACAGGATCACAGGGGTAGGTTTAGTATAACAATATCTGTTTCACAGCCTAGCTGGCTGTATCCAAGACCTAAGGAGTATTTCTAGAACAAAACTATGTCAATAAAAGCAGGGAGAACGGCACTGCATAAAAAAAGTTAACAAGCCATTTCCAGTGAGCCACCCTGTGCCCAAGCCTACCTGTGTGGACTCCCATAGCATCAATGTTTTCCATATTACAGACAGCAATACAGTTATCAGCAGCATCTCTCACAACTTCATACTCTATCTCCTTCCAGCCAACAACTGACTTCTCCACCAGAATTTGGTTAGTCATTGCAAATGCCTGGGAATATGTTAGGGAAAATGAATAGTAAAAAAGAAAACTTTATTACAACATGGTCCATATTTAAGACTTCTGTGGCTTACCTCCAGACATCCCAGACCAACACAAAAATTGAAAGATGAAGAAAAGCAAATTTCATAGCACTGATGACAAGCATTTTATATTTCTCTTTAAAAAAAAAAAAATAAAAAAATTGCATTAGCTTCATTCAAAAGGCACAGAAAATATTTATGTGATCTGACAGGAAAAAAAGGCAGGGCATGTGAGCTTGCAATGGCATATAAATAACAAATAGGAATATAAAAGCATCTATGACTTCAATCATGCAATGGACACATGCCGCTTTTTTTGTGTATGTGGGCAACTTTTGTTTGTGCATGTATGAGAACTCTGCAGAAAGCTACATGACTAAGTGAAGGGGAGTGGGGGTGCCAGCAAACACTACATAATTAATAGTACTAATAATGCTGCTTATCAATGCCACACTAACCTGAAGCAAGATCGTGATTTATTCTTAAACTAATCTTGAAAGCATTCCTCAGTGCAAGAGACAAAAATGAGAAATATAGTTTGTTGGTAAATGAGCATAATCTAACTGAATAAATGGCCTTAATATTAGCAGATAAAAAAAAAAAAACATCAATCAATTCCAGCTTAAAATCCTAGAAAGTAATGGGCACATTATCAATCCATCCTTTAGCAAAGCTTCTTGTTTTAATGCTGCCCATGAATCAGTCTTCAGCCTGGTTCCCTCTGCAGTTAGCTCAAGCTGTTATTCAAATGGTGCCCTTAGCTCTGTTGCCAGACTTGCACACACTCACAAAAAATAATAGAGAGAGGGATATACATAGTTTGGTGAGTGATACTTCACACCCAGCCTAAACAAGCACTGAGGCATTGAATTTGTGGTGTTGTAGCAGGAACACCTAAGCACACTTGCAAAATAATCTGCGTTGCTCCTGTATTACGGTCTCTCGCCTTCTTTTACTCAAAATGAGCAGACTCAAGAGACATGAACCGAAGGCCAGATTACTCGAACTAGCTGTGCTATGAAACATCTGTAGGTGTTCACTTATCTGAATTACATACAATTCAGGGTCCAGCGTCTGAAAATCCAGTTCACAGACTTACTGTGATCATCTTTGTCACTGAAAAGAATGGAGTTTCTGCTGGGCTGTGGAAATGAGTGTCCAAAGCTGAGCTAATTCAACAAAACCCAAATTGGTTTTCACTGTAAATTCTGTAACATTGATACCAAACTGGGAAGTGCTGTTGACTCTCGAGGGACAGGAGACCTTGCAGTGGGATATAGGTGGACTGGACCACTGGGCTACAATTAATGGGATGAAATTTAACAAGTCTTTGTTAAATTTAACTGGATCCTGCACCAAGGATGGAGTAGTGCCAGGCACAAGTATAATAAGCTGGGAGAGGAGTGCCTGGAAAGCAGCCCTGTGAAAAGGGATCTGGGGTGCTGGTTGACAGCAGGCTGGGTATGTCAGCAGGGTGCCCTGGCAGCCTCGAGGGCAAACTGCATCCTGGCTGCATCCAACAGAGCATAACCAGCCGGTCAATAGGGGTGATTATCCTGCAGTACTCAGCGCTGGGGCAGCCTCACCTTTAGTACTGTGCGCAGTGCCAGGACCTCAATTTGAGAAGAATGCGAAGGTCCTTAAATGCGTCCAGAGGAGAGCTACAAAGCTGGTGAAAGGCTGGAAGGAATGTCCTGTGAGGAGCGGCTAAGGACTTTGGGCTTGTCTCATTTGGAGAAAAGGAGGCTGAAGGGCAACCTCATTGCTCTCTACAGCTTCCTGAGGAGGGAAAGCAGAGAGGGAGGTGCTGATCTCTTCTCCCCGGTATCCAGTGATAGGATGCATGGGAATGGTTCAAAGCTGCACCAGGGGAGGTTTAGACTGGACATTAGGAAGCATTTCTTTTTCAGAAGGGTGGTCAAATGCTGGAACAGGCTTCCTAGAAGACATGGTTGATGCCCCATGTCTGTCAGTGTTTAAGAGATAGTTGGACAATGCCCTTAAGAATGTGCTTTAAGTTTTGGTCAGCCCTAAAGTGGTCAGGCAGTTGGACTGGATGATCATTGTAGGTCCCTTCCAACTGAAACAGTCTGTTCTATTTTACTCTGTTCATTCAGAAAGCTGAAGCTCTTCTAGTGTAATTTTTGAGAAAATTAAAACATTTACTTGGAAAGTAAAACAGAATCAGACTTTTGGTATTAAAAAAATAACAGTTTCAGAAACATGAAAAATTTACTAAAAAATATGAACTGCCCCACTCCTAATGTTACAGATTATGCTTATAAAGAGCAGCTGTTTTACAGATTTCAGGGGAAAACTGAAATATTCAAAACTACTTTTTTAAAAAAACACAAGAAGTGCTGATCAAAGCCAGATTTTCCTACTGAATAATGTTTTCCTATAAACCTTTCAGACAGCTGCACTACCAGGGTTTCTGGGTGAATTTCTGTTTTCTCTATACACAGACCATGCATGAGCTTAGGCAAGTGAAGTGTTTCCAACCTCAGCCATCAATCTGTAAAATGGGGTTACTTCACCCACTGCCGCCTCCTGTGTCTGTCAGTCCTGTCCACTGAGCCTCCCTGCAGCTGGCACTGCCTGAGCAGATGTTTGTTCAGCACTAAGCACACTACACCCAAAGTCTATTTACATGACAACAGTGTGGAGGAATGCAAAAATGCCATTTTCACATACAGCGCTTATTGGCATCAGCAGTGTTTCTTTCTAGAGGTACAGGAAAGATTAGGAGGTTCAGCAAATCAGGAAAACACAGAATCAAGAATTTTAGACACCAACTGATAGAGATTTATTTCCTAAAATTCTGCATTTTTGTCAAGGAAAAACCTTTTGTTTTGTTTTCCCCAATTACCTGTTTACTTTTCAATGCAAATTTATAAAAAACAATCCCAGATTTCCTACAGAAAAAGAGCTGCCTCTTCATAGCCAGAGACAGCTGATGGATGTTGAATTATGAAGTGTCATCCCATTAAATCTCTACATGAGTTTTGACCTAGCAAAAACACTATCTTTAGACAGAAAAACAGCGGAGGCCCAAGCTTCCCAGCTCTTCTGCTTTTTGTCTCTTATACTACATTATCAGTCAGCACTTATATCTCAACTTTCTTGACATCTTTCATGTGTCATTTACTCCTAAAAGTAGGTGAATATAGCCCACTATGTTTCTTTTCATATCAAAATTGCTGAACCACTTGCTCAGAATGTGACTTGTTCCTCATGAATTTAATAGATCTGTCATCTAACCATTTTCATTACCCAAGTCAGTAGGAATTATAAAAAGAGGGCATTAGAAAGAATCAGGGTAACATTTTACAAATAAGATGAAAAGTAGGGTATGTACAATTCCAGTGTCTGTGACTATAAGAAGAATATCCAAGAAAATCAGATGTTCAGCTCTATTCCCAGAGCTTGCTATTTTGCAGACGTACCTTTGTACCAAGGTCCAGCAAAGTCTCCTTATCAGGACATATGCCTGACCCCAGACCACCAAGAGCATAAGCAGAACGGATCATGACTGGATAGCTAATCTTTTCAGCTGCCTTCAGAGCATCTTCAATCTTAAAGGAGAGCGGAATACATTTTAGAGATATGATAACAATTAAGATGAACAAAATCTTCAACTCTGGTTACACAGTTAACTGGAAATCCCATCAGTAAGACAGTAAGCTGTCTGAAGATAAAAGGAAAAGAATAAAAGTTGATTTTGTAACATTGCCTTGTTGTTCCAAACAGCAGAAAACTGGAATGTGGACTCAAGGAGGTGACTTCTGTTCTTAGTTACGTGTGGACTTCCTTGCTAACTTCCAACGGACAATGTCCTTACCTGGTCTGTTTTGACTGATTTTAGCATGAAATAACCCCTCCAACAGACATTCTAGTTTAAGACCTGTTTGGTTTCCTCCAGACTCAAACAGGACTTCCCACTAAACCAATTTTTTGTTTTCACACTCCTGTCCTCAAGAAGGATTTCAGTACTGCTGATTTTGAGGACCTGAAATCTTAAACTCTAAATGATTTAAAAAAAAAAGTAGCCACTGACAGGTGATTTTTTTGTGCTGCAGCACAGAAGTCACCCCAATCCAATTTACTTTTTTTGTCAGTGGGTAAATTAGTTTAGGCCTTCCAAGTGCTTAATTGCATTTTCACTCATTTTAAATCATAGGGAAACAGCATCAATCACCGTGGAGCGCTGATGAAAGCGTACAAACTACAATATCCGCAGTTGTATTCAGCTTTTACTCAAGAAAACTAGATATTATTTTTTTTTTAGTAACTCAAAAGGGCAACAGTAAAAGTAATCACATCTTCAAAATTATCTGATTTACCGATTCCACTGCAAAGCTAGGAGCAATCTTTTCATTTAGCTCAGTCAGTTTATTGGAAAAAAGCTTTCTATCCTCTGTAGCCATGATGGATTCAACTGATGTACCTAGGACCTTCACACCATACTCCTGCAGGACTCCTTGCTTGAAGAGTTCCACTCCTGCAGAGTAAACAAAGCCACAGTTTTGAGGGTGATGGTGTATGAAGAAAAAAGTATTCAAAAGATATCTGACAACTTGTCTGGCCTGATCAACAGCTACTGTTATTATCCTTTGGCAGTATTAGGACTCAGAACCATAACTTGGCACTTTCTGTCCTGAAATGTATGAAAACTGAAATATCAGTAAAGTTACTGCTTGGCCATCATCTCCAATACAAAACAAAGCAGTGCAGTTGGATCCTGTTGCAGGAAGCTAAATGCAGCTAACTTTTGCTTTTGATCTTTGCCTCAAGGTGGTCTGAATATCCAACTATGATAAGTAAGACTTACACTGAAAAGCAGGATATATGAATTACTTTTAAGTATTAAACCCTGCAATTAGATGTTACGTTCACAGCTTAGCAATTAATCCCCAACAGTCTGTATCTCTGCCTATATCCCTTAGTAACCTGGGCAATGTACCAGGCACATGGGTCTTGCACATCTGCACAAATAAAATCTGCTGAACACATGGTAAAAACCATGAGGTTGCCTGCAAGGAGTGCCAAAGCGCCTGTATCGTACTTACCACAGTTGAGAGCCGTCTGGCCACCCATGCCCAGAATTAGTCCATCGGGACGTTCTGCCTTGATGACCTCTAGGACAAACTGTGGAGTGATGGGGAGGAAGTAGACAGCATCAGCCTGCTTTAACCCAGTCTCATTGGTCTGCACTGAAGCAATATTGGGATTCATGAGGACAGTTTTCACATTTTCTTCCTGAAAAATTAAAATCTGCATTAAAGCTAGGCATATGTAAGAAAAGAGCTAACAGCAGCAGCAGCAAAGAGAGCTGCCATCAATTTACCAACAGCAAATTTACCAACCAGCAATTTACCAACAGCAGAATTTAAAAAGCCTGGTTCCTTATGTACACTCCCATAAGGGATTTCTGGTATCTTGTACCAGGCTGAGCTGAAGCCAGTTCTTTACTTTTGGGCCTCTGCTTGTCTGTGGTAATGGAGATACCCACCTGATTCAGAAAGTTGGTTGAAATTATTTAACATATTTAGGAGTTACATGGGGGAGTCATGTAATTTTGTGATTTAAACCAAACTGATTTGCTGCTAAAATCTTATGATCTGTGAATAAACTTTCTCTTTTTCTCTCTCTCTGCCTTTTAGATTGAATCTATTGTCCAAGTCTGAGGCTCAGAATAGATCCAGTCGCACCTAAACTCTGCAAGAGTTTAGAAAGCAAGGGGGTCTACTCTGAACCTCATGGCTCAACGGTAGGATCTCCTTTACCCCTTCTATACCTCTGA
>JAVJGJ010000061.1:10833474-10846944 GCA_035590215.1 Microhierax caerulescens
AGAGCTCAGACTTCTCAGTTCGGGTATTGGATAACATTTCATCCCCTTCCTTTGATAACTTAAAATACTGCCTTAAAGACTGGCTGTAAATTTCTGCTGACCTTTTATCCCCATGAAAAGTTAAGATTTTTTTTCACTGAAGAACACTTCCCTTAGAAATATGTGAAACAGGGAAGGGAAAGAAGAAACAAAATCCTTATGGAAAATATTTCAGATTTAGACAAACAGCCCCAAACTGGGTAGTTTTCATGGTGGCTCTAAGGGAAAAGGGTAGATCTCTGACCAAAACATTCTTCTCTAATAAATGTATTCAGAAATTCATGGCTATAATTCTGTTGTAATGAATGGGGGAGGGAGAGGTATATCACTTTCCAACAAGCTGGAGTATGTGTACACCTCAGCCCTTTCTTCCCTACTTATCTGGGGCAAGGTGTCTTAAGGACCAGCTAGCAGTGATGATGAAGATAATTAATTGAGAGAATTAATGCTCACTGTGCTGAGAGACACTTTTTACTAATATCACATCCTCTGTCCCAAGTGTTCAGGACGTCAGATATTAATCCACTTGCTGTTTGCCATTGGAACCCTTTCCTTCAGCTTCTGCCTTTTTAATTTTTTATAAGCATGTAGTACTCTGCACAATGGCCACCCACCCTGACCGGAGACCTTTATCACAACTTAATTAAAATTGTGAATTAACAATACTCCAGAAGGTCTCCATTCCTCTTTTTGTGTAATATGCACTTGTACTCAGACCAGCTGGGAGAATCCCCACAGCAAATAATCCAGAAGGTTTTTCAGGTGACCACAAGCCAGTCTCTGTTCTTCACAGATGCTACCAAGCCTTTTTTTCAGAGGATGTTCCTGCCTTTGATGAACATTCTTGCAAATACAAGTTCACTGACTGGAGACGGATGTCCCAGCTCCACAGAATTTTACTCATTAAAAGAGGCACCTATTTAACTGTATAGGACTGAATATTAACAGCACCTTCTTAAAATGATCCAACATCCAAGAGACTAGGAAGAACAGCAGTACATAGCAGAATGAATCAGAACATCCAGAAGTGAGAATAAATGTTGATTAACAACAACAACAGAAAAGTCTAAGGGAAAAGAGATCTCTTATCTCCTGTTCTGTCCCACCCATGCTCTACAGCTGTCCCCTGGCAGCCACGGACCAGCTGCCTTCTCTCTCATATGCAACTGTAAATCACTGCCAGAGGCAAGGTGAGGAAGTGCAAGCACTGCCGCTGGAATGGCTGGTTAGCCTGCAGATCAGAGCAGCTGGCTGGTGGCTACAGGAATGAACAGGGCACTGTGGGAGGTCAAGCTAGGGAGATTTATCATTTTTTAAAAAAACACTCTCTCCCACAAACCAGAGCTGAGAGTGAAGGACAAAAGAGAAAGGGAGAAGAAAAATAAAAAAAGGAGAGAGATGCCTCCTTTCCCATTCAGGTCTGCACTCATCAACTCTGGGATCCTCCACTCCTAACTTGTTCTTGTTTTCTTGATGATGCAGCCACTTTGAACTAGTAGCCAGCAATAGCAACGCTGGATGCAAACAAAGCATGTACAATACAAGATGTGTTGTAACACTGGGATCAACCCAAAGCAGCCCCTGACTATATTTAAGATTACTGTAATTGATTTTTTTTCCTTCCTTGGCTCCAGGGTCAGCACAGGAATAGAATGGCCCTGATGTCAGAGCAGCCTCAGAACCACTCATCACCTCATCTGAAGGCAGCTGCTACATCTGTTCTGAATCTGTCAGATTGACCTCTATGAGCTCTCCTCCTTCTTCACATGAGGTTATACATGAACTAGGAGTACCAGAAATAACCCCATCACACGAATACTGCTATCCTTCTACATCTTCTAGCGTGAGCTTTTCTCCTAGCACCCTTCCTATGTGCTTTGCACTTTTGCAGCATAAAACAGGCAGAGCAAATAAAACCTCAAAACTGACCATGTGAGTGGACTATGCAGGATGCTTCAGGGAAACAGGCACAAGCACCACTTCAAACGCAAGCATTTCTCAGGCATAAACACATGCCTGTGTTTATGTAAACTACACATGCCTTTTTGTTTGCTGCAGAATAATACAGCTCTCCAATCTTCAGAAAGGGAACACCAGAAACCAGCTAATAAGTTTGCTAGACAAAATTCATCAAAGGAAGGACTTCATTCATTCCTTTCAAGACTATGAATCTATTCTGGAAATGAAACCTGGCATACATGACCTTTAAAAAGTTCATCCCATTTAAAATAAATACCATTCAGAAAGCCTGCCTTGATAAAAGGTTCAAAAATATTTTGCATAACATTCTTGACAGCAGGCAACCATTCAGCTGTTGTTTATCTACTTTGCAGTATCTTGGCATACCACAAAAGTTTCAGTAATTTCAATTTAGGCATAGCTGACCATTCCTTTCCTTCATTTCCATTCAGTTTGACAAGCCTGGAGTGACCTGTCACACATCATAAACAACAAACTGCTTGAAGAATGCAATGGAAACCTCAAGAACGTCTCTCTTTGGAAGGTAATTCTGAGTGGTTAACTCAGATCACCCAACAAACAAGTTCATAACCAGAAAATGGCTACGTTTCCTTACAATCATCTATTCTCACCAGCTTCCCTGCCCCAGTGATACCACAGCTGGATGATCAATTATCTGCGAGAAGGGAAAGTAAATTACATTAAGTTAATATTTTCAGAGTATCCTCTCACCTTCATGGCTTTCACAGCCTGGGATCCAGAGTAATCAAATTCCCCTGCCTGACCGATCGACAGGCCCCCAGATCCTAGAATGAGTACTTTGGAGACCTAGAAGTGTCAAAGAGCAGGAAAAAATGTCAGTCCTATTGTAGTGGATATTGAAATGAACAGATACTGTGCATCACTGAAGTCTCAAATTACAAAATATATGTTCTAAAAAGAGAAGAAAAGTCACCTCCAAAACCACTAGTTTACTTCTAAGAAAGTTTCTACTGGACTTCTATATATCTCTGGTTAGAGAAACACACGACATGCAAAGGGCATACAATAAATGTGCTAATTATATCATGCGCTTACAGACAACCATGCTTCACTTTGGCTGCCTGCAAAGGCCAGCTGCCTTCTAAGATAGCAAAACTGTATGAAATTCAGCTCACACTAGGAATTTCAGAGTTATTTGCTAAGCAACAGAGCATCAACATCATGCTGCTGGCACAAAATCTCATAGTCAGATTATCCCAGGGCACGTCATAAACTGCTATGAGAATACCTTTCTTGGAAGAACTACAAAGAAAAATACATGAAACATCTGATCTTAAAACTTTCTCAAAGAAAAGGGAGTTAATAACACAAGAGATGCCTGATGACTGAGACAGGCAGCTGACAGGCCTTTTGTAAGGGGAGCCTCCTTTGACTTCCATGGTTGCTTTTTGTGCCATTTTGAACCACGGGTTCAATAGGAGTTAACACAATCCCAGCCTCACTGATAGGCATGAATAATTAGTATCTTGTACACTGACCTTCACTCTGGAAGTTGTCCCTGCAGCCTTGGGCAGAACTGAAGAAATGGTAGTACCTTTCCCTTTCTTAACCAGTGAAATAAATGAATCAAACAGGAACTAGGAAAAATAACCACATGTATTTAATCACCAAATTGGAACTAAATAAATACCAAGCAAAGAAGGGAAAGACATGTCATTTGTGGGCTCAAGCTATCAAATCTGCTCTGCTGCCTTCAGAAGGTAGATTTACACCATCAGAGAAGAGATTATTATTGTTTGAAATTTATTTAACAGCTTTGATATATCTGACAAAGCTGCATTCAAGAAAGTGAGGTCATATCAGGAAGAAAACACATATCAATCATGTCTGTATTCTCTGCTTGTATATGGCTGGCAGTATAATTAATGAAGATGCATTAAAAACTAAAATACAGAAGAGCATACACTTAACTAGCTCAAGGGAACCATCCGGAATAGAGCCTGCTACAGAGCTGGGATATGAAAAGGTCTATCTAAACATGAGTTGCATTAAATCAGCATCGTCCTTTCAGAGGAGATGCCAGAGTAGCTTTGAGAAAAGTGTTCTCCTGCCAGGCCAGGCAGGGGAGGCAGCATGACCACCGTTGGCATGCAGGCAGTTACGTTACATGCAGCAGGACAGGCTTCCCACCTGACACCACGCTTGCAGAGCTTCTGTCCACACAGCCCCTGAAGCTGGCTGCTGGAAATTACCTGCAGGAGTACGGATAAGTCCTGCAAGCCTATCGAGATAGGCACCGTATTATCAAACCCATCCTAGCAGTGGGAGTACACAGACTTGGAAAAGACATGGCTGAGGGATGTTTTGAGTTCTCCAAGATTCACCAGTCAATCAGATTGCTATGAAACTCCTTGATATCAAGAGGTTTACTTGCAGGTTTAATCAACATCACCAAATTAAGATTAAATAAGCACTTCTATGTATTCTTCCATCTTCCTCTCTCAAGAAATGCTAAATAGTTTATTTATGTTCAGACATGCCTCCTCTGCCTTCCATATCCCCTGTTGCTGCTTAGTCATACTCTGTGACTACGCAACCAGTTGTTATAGAATTTGTGCGAAGTCACAGATGGGGGATTAAAATTTCATTTCACTTAGGAGAACCAGAGTGAGAAAGTGTGAATTCATTTACATAACTCTACAGTAATTATAAAATTTGAAAGTGGAACTAAAATGTATTAGAAAGTTAATGATTTTATTACAAAGCATCTGGCTAGTATTTTTTCTGTTAAGATAAATCCTTTTCCTTTTGCAATCACCCCAGGTACAAGAGATTTGAGCCTGATCCTCCAAAGGCTTACATACTTCAGTAACTGCCAACACACAGATAATCCCACCAGGACTCAAAGCACACACATCATATGAATAGAATCATTGATCCAAAGCATACAGAAGTCAATAGACACCTTGCTGCTGATTGTAATTAGCTGCGGATCAAGCTAAGCAGACACAAGCCTACGCATGACTGGGCCCTCTGTTAGGATCCCGACATTTCCAAACCCAAGACGTAGGACCATATTCAATATAAAGACTTGTCACTGTAGCTGGTACATATCTACACTCCCTAGGCCATTTGAAAGCACGCCCAGATCAGCTCTTGTACAGTACCTCTGTGTCCCTTGGCCCAGGATTTGCCTCTGGGTAGAACTGCGCTGTGAAAATCGGTCTGGTCTCATGCATAATTCCCTGCAGGAATGAAAATTATTTTCTTAGACACCTCCTTGCAAGCAAGCAAGAGAACAGAAAGCCACGCCTTATCCCTGTAAGCACCGAAGGCCAAAGAGCTGGCACCTTTCTTTGGGCTACCAAATTGACACCCATTTCATTCCCGGTCTTCAGACAATGTCTTATCCAAAGAGTCACTGAGCCTCTTCCTCTTCTGCTAACGCTCCAGCACTTATAACCCACTGAGCTGTGCATGAATGAGAAGCATAGTGGAGATATCACCTTCGCTACAACAGCAAACACTACTAAGTTGTAAGCACTTCACAGAGCAGATATGCTAGTCTCCCTCCAGAGGGAGGACCAGGCAGAGAAGAATAACATGCATAGCAAGAACAGATCACCTTGGACAAGGCTCTTACAGCATGAATAGTTTTACCATCCTGATCTGGTTGGTTCTATCACAGGAGAAATGGATTTTGGTTGTGCTCTTGATTTCCATAACTTGCTTCAAATACTGACACAGGGCCTTGCACACGATCTCTGCCCTGGGTGGGTTATTTTCAGGGCTGTGATGAAGTGGGCCCACTGCTCTGGACAAACAATAGCTACGAAGGACCTAAACTGAGTTGGAGACAGTGCTTGTAGTTTCAGTTGGAGCCAGGAAAAACAGACTTCTCATTTTTATGGCCTGATAGCACCAAGCAGCGTGGTCCAATGGAAGACTACCCTATAGCTGTCATTGCTCATGGCCCCCAATTCCAGATAGAGGCAGAGAACTCCATCAAGAGGAAATCCAGGAAAAACTAGTCTTGATACAACCTGCTTCCCTTAGGAATGAACAAAGGAGTCTCAACAGCTAATACAGAGCAAAAGTACCATCACTGCCAGTGCCACAGCATAGGATGCTGGGATAGGACAGGGATGAGAGATGAGCTACTGGCCACAGTTGATCCATTATGGCATGAGTTTCTCTCCTCACAGTAAAGAATGTCATCAGTTTGTCACATTTTCCCTGAATGCTCATGTTACTTCTAGTTACATACATCTATCTTCTAAAAACATTCACTCCATGGCTCGTCAGTATTTGGAAACCTGTGTTGGCTCTGTCCAGCTGTGATGGCTCAGGTCAGCCACAAGAAATGCTTCTATCTTTTTCAAACAGAGGAATGCAATAGACTGCACAAAAGCCCATCCAGCCTTGTTCCTGTTTGTGCATACCATGCTAGAAGAACATGTCTCCTTGTCTCTGCCTGTGAAGGTTTAGGAGACTGATGCTGCTTTGGGCCTCACAGAAATGATCTTTTAGCACACATAGAAGAATGTCATGCTTCTAGATCTAGAAGACTCATGCCCAGAATTATCACCTACTTTATGCAAAAGCACCATCACTCTTGTCTCCAATCTCTAGCTAAAGCAAACATGAAAGGCCTGGGGATGAGAGGGTTCTGTTTGTCAACACAGCTAAAACAAACTCATTTCAAAAATTGAGCAAAACAGCTGTAATTTTTTTTGCATTAATATTTTCTTTGGTAATATTTGTCTCTGTTTAGGTATGTGTGCAAAGATAAAGAAAACAGCAATTGACAAACAATATTTATTCTAAAATCATTAGTTGGAAATTATTGTTCCTTGATCCTGTGAAGTATAGCCAGGATATGCCAGAACAGCACTATTCAATTTGCCAGACTTGATGTGGGGCATTTATACAAAACAACAGAGAAGCATATTCCCATGGAGTAAATTGCATTTGAAAATATGTTTTTTTCAATTATTTCTAATAAATAGCAAGACTTTACTGACTTGCACAACACTGGGCCTAATGAATAAGATTTGAAATAGGCAATTACAAAGCCTGTTATCTGTCTCAATGTTTGCCTGACTTTGTCAAAACTGAGCTGTGGGATATTGTTTTCCTTCCTATGCTTCTCCCTGTTCAGTTGTGAATCTTCAGAAGTCAGGCATTATTGATTTTTTTTTTCCCTACATGGACATCACTTGACATTGGACTTCTACCCTAGATCCTGCAAGTTGCTCTCCCGAGGCAACTGCCTCTTTCCCTCTTGACTTTAGTTCCTGGAATTCTATTTACCTTAACAGATCAAATTAATAATATTCCTTTTCTGTGCTGGGCAACACAGAACCAAGACAAAACAGTAACACAGGTTAGCAGACCTGTGGCACAAGCCCTAAGACAACAGTAACTGAGTGAGCACCGCTAATGGTAGGGAAATCACAGAAGTTAGTAAGACAGCTGTTCAAGGGAAATCATATCACTGTTGCAATCCTACACTTCGGGCTAGTATGGAAATAATGGTAGTGGCTTGCCCCTTTTTGGCCCATAAGGCAGGACCTCAAGTAAAGCACATGGTCAGATCACCAAGTTTAGTTCTGATAACTAATTGTAATCTGATAGCAAGCTTCAAGGAGGTGAAATAAAGGGAGAAAGTCTTCACTCACTAGCAGCTGCTACATGCAGGTATCTGGAAAGTATGAGCTCACCTCATTTGTTTGATCATTGGCATTCACAAAGAGAGGCTTCCAGTCAGCTGGGAGGGTTGAGCTGTCGATGGCATAACCGTGGTTCTGAGCAGTGATGACAGCCTGTCCATTCACTGCATTCAGGACAGGCTGGTTCTGTCCTCTGAAAGAGAAAGGATCAGAGAACAAAGGATGGAAGTGCCAGATGTGTGCAAATGCCACAATTAGGAAGAGCTTATAACTGTGGGACTATACACAGCAGTTCAATAGTAGCTGTTCAGTCCTGGCAGCCAATCTCAAAATGATAAATCCTAGGAGAAATTCTGCTATCTTTCAGTTTAAGCGGATTCAATTACATCAAATACTTTTTAAACATCCTCAAAAAAAGTAACGCGTGACATGACAATTTAAATTAAAGGCAAGAAGGATGGCTGAAATGAAGAAGTAATGCTACTGACATGCTAGCTCCTGTTAAGGCAGTTCAGAAGCAGAGCACTGCTGCTCTGCAATGCTGAGCTGGTCTATATGGACCCTGGGAAGCTGAAGAGCTACCGCACCTGTTGGCCATCTGCATCTTGTAGGAAGTAGCTCCAGCTGCTATTCCAGTGATTAGATTCCCCATGCTAATTCCAAACAAGGGCTCTGGCCGATTGCTCTCCAGGACCTAAAATGAATAGGTATTCAAGAGATACTGAGGTGTTCAGCAATTCCACCATAAATCATGCCAGTTCATTTACAGCAGCCACACAGATGTAGAAAAAAGCTGAATACAAGGGTGGCATCAGCCTATAAAAAGAAGTTTCCTCCTCTCCTCTGCTTCACAGGCAAGGCTCAGAGCACCGCTTGATGTCTCTGTCTACTAGAGGGGAACAAGCAATGATACTCTGCATACAGCCATTTAGCGTGCAACATTATTTCAAATCAGAGCACTGTGAAATCAGTTCTTTTGTAAGGTCACAAAGGTCCTGAAAGAGCACAGGGTACTTCAAGACACTGGTAAGGCAGTCATGGTAATCATGTTTACTATGCATTGTTCACCATGGTCTCTACAGCCTTATTGTAACTACTAGTCTGGAGACAGCTCCCACTGGGCCAAGACGAGGAATATCCAGGCAGCTGAAATGATTGAATGACATTTATTCCATAACATGTTAGTACAACCAGCTGTTTATATTCCAGGCACTGAAGAAAAAAAAAAAAAAAAAAAAAAAGCAAATAAACAAAAATAATATGGCTATGGGTATTAGAGTGTAGGTTTTTTACATTATGAATCACCTCCTGGGCCTTCATAGGATCCCCTGGACCTCCAGAAATTATGAGACCATCATACTCCATGCTGGTGAAATCATGATCCCATGGAACTAAATGCACTTCTGCACCTCGCTAGGAAAAGATCCAAGGGAACAAAAAATGAGGGGAGGAGGAGAATAAATGAATTTGTGTCAGGAGGTTGTACATATGCTCTGTCTCAGAGATTGAGTTTGGATTTCAGTCATCCCTTTGCCAGGGCAATAATGGGGCTTCTCTCCACTATCTGACCAGATTATTTTCACAAAACTGGTAGACTTAGTATCTTTGAGTCACCTAAGTGTTGGTCAAGTTTGAAATTTGCTAGGGAGATCAAAACATACTAATGGAATGTGAAATAAGTGTGTATGCACACATGTAAAATATGTTCACATTTACATTGTGCATTCATCCTAACTGCTAAATTAGGGCTTCACACTTTCATTCTATAACATGCTAGAAATAGTCCTGCACATCAAAAATGGCACAAACATCCACATAAACTAAAAAAGAGAAACAGGGAAACCCTATACAACTAGAGAATGAGAGGACACCGCCTTCATTCCTCCTGCATGGCTAAAGAAGTGAGGACTGCTACATCACTGCACTAACAACAGGAAAAGGTTTTCACAGAATCATAAAGAATAACTCAGGAGGTCATCTGGTCTAATCCCTGCTCAAAGCAGGGGTAATTTCAACTTTAGGGCAGGTTGCTGAAGGCATCAATCAGTTGAATTTTTAGTATCTTCAAGGGCAGACATTCCACAACTTCTTTGGGCCTGTTTCAGCCATTCACCATCTTCACTGCAAAATTCCACCCCCACCCCACCCCCCAGTTTATTTATTTTTTACAATGTTGGGTTGACTTTCCTTCATTGTTCTTTACAGAAGCTGTGCCTTGTCTTTTTAAAGCTTGCCTTCTAGCAATTCTTCTCATGGCTGAGAAGCTGCTGCACAGATCGTCTTCCTTATCCCCTCAATACAGTGTACCAAGTTCAGAAAACACCTCCCTGTCCATAAGGAATCATCCTAAAAATTCTACCTCATTTTAGGAGGGCAATGCCTACTATAATGGATGTGCCTAGGCAGAAGGAAGTGAGTACAGATGAGGCTCTTACCAAAGCAAAACAAGAGGTGAAGGACATAAAGCACTGACCTACCTTTACTAGCAGACGGATAACGTTGTGCTTCAACCCACAGTCAACAGCTACAACTTTAATTGGATTCCCTCTTCCATAAACCTTGACTTCCTATAAGAAGACAGGCCATGCTGTAAATTACTTGTAAATTACTCTGTCCCCAAAACACAGGGAAGATGGGTAGCAGAAAAACTTGTCACCAACATGCAGCAACCGGTACTTAACAATTTACATGGAAATCTCCAGAAGTACTTCAGACGTTAGTGCTTCCTTCATTTTTCTGTGAAAGTAGAAGTTATAATGCTCTTTTATATACTGTTGATTACAGCAGTAATAGCAATTCCTAAGAAATCACTTGTTTCCATAGCTAATAAGCTTTCTTCCTGTGTTTCACCTCATTAGCTGTGAAGCAGCAAGACAGTTCTCACAGATTATTGCAGTCCAAGAGAAACAAGAGATATACAGTGAGAGATTTTCAGCTGAGGTTAAGTCCTCCTGCTGATGCCAGTGGTGCACGGCTACTTCACACCAGGTACAGATCCATCACGTTAGCATGACTGACCCTTCAGTCACAGTAAGACCAAAGCACAGCACAGTTGGAGATACCCTGTGAGTGACCTCCAATGCATCACAACAGTATAGACCAGGCCAAGCATGTCACTGAGCATGGCCTATGTTCATATGGACCTGACACTTTTACATATCAGACAACACTTTTTTTCCAGCTGCTGTTCCTTCACCCATTCCACAAAGTAAATTGTCACCAGTCATAAATCTGGACTATTATGCTTGGTACAGCCACTTATCCACTGGTCACAACCAGCATGGAAGAGAATAAAGTCAAACCACCATAAGCTGTATGGGCCTTGACACTGCAACATGCAGACACGCTGACAGACAGCTGTAGCACTGATGGAAGGCTCTTTGTGGACAGCTTGTTTCTGAAGCTTGCTGGATATTTTTTTGCTTGTTACATGACTGCAGTTAGCACTAGGCTGGGATGTTATTCATAAGTGCATAAGGCAGCCTTCTTTCTTCTAAAATCAAACTATGCTTACCTTCATTTATGCTCAGCTTCTGAAAGCTGATACTGATAGGTGTACTTGACCCAAAGTGGCTTTTTTCTTGTGTAATACACCACTGAGAAAAAAAAGGTCTTTTTTTTTTTTTTTTAACCAAGTAACTCCCTTTTAATCAGCTTCCCTGGCATTCATATTTCTCAGCTGGTTCCCTTTATGAAAATATGCTGAAATCCATGCTCAATATGCCTGGTGCGGGGTGAAAAACTGAATCTTTTCATAGGCGGATTATCACCAGCCAGAAGGAAAGATATCCCCTCTACAGGGAACTCCATATGAAGTTTATTAGCAGAATATTACAACCCCTCCCCTCTGTTAGCCTAACTCTGTCCTTGTTTGAAATGTTATCTTTCCAAAGACTGTGATGAAGAGATTTTTAGGATGTAAGAGCATGTCCTATGTGAGGACAGCTCTGATCATCATTGGGAGTGACTTACTGCCATGTCAGGAGCAAGGGTGGAAGAGATGGGGTGCAAGGAGACACCTCCCTTCACTACAAGGCTTCAAGCTGCAACACGTGAACCACCAATAATCCACCTCTGAGCACATAACACAGAGCTAGTAGTGTCACCCCTGATGTTGTAACTCCTGGTGTATAATGCAGATTCTTTGTATCAGAACATATCTTGTAGTTCAAGCTACATAATCAGATGGCAAAGTACCTCACAATCCCTTTTTTGAGAATTAATAGAACAGAAATCACATTGAAACTGGGTCTTGTTAGATCACCTAAGGTTTCTGATGCGAATCTGTGCCTGACATCAAATACAACATCTTCACAGTCACCAATACGCAAGTGGATTCTACTTCCAAAGTCCATGGTAGAACCGTATTACTGCACAGGAATTGTATGGGTCTTCTACTAGCTGTCTTTCCAGCTTCTGGGAGGTGGATTTCAAAAATCTCAAGAAAATCAAGGTGTTCAGTTCTCACAGAAGCTAACTTAGTGTCATGTGCCAGAGTCCCTCAAGAAAAATTCACCCTCCTTTTTAAAAGGGTTTTTGGACACCCATCAGTTTTTGATAACATCCATCCTTAAAAAACTGTAAAACATTATGAAGCAAAGATCTCCCTCAAATTTTCTCCTTGGCTGTTCTAATGGCCAGAGGGAGTTGTGGGACAAAACTGCTCTGAGGTACCTTAATTACCTCACTCTCAAAACTCTTCCCTGTCCAATTAATTAGGCTATGATTTGTTACAACCTGTCCTTCAGCAGCAAGACTAATTTTAGGTGATGCTGTCTTCATAACCCTCTCCCCCACTTCTCACCCTTCCAGTTCCTCTATACTGCAGAGCACTGACCCTTGCATCTGGCCAAGAGTATGTCTAGACAGAAACCAAACTGGGCAACTGGATCAGGGAACTGTTAAAATATATTGCTTCTAAAGTCAGAGGATTTCCCTTATCTGTTCACTGCACAGCCTATAAGAAACTGTCCCAGTCTGAAAGGATGATGTGGAAAGGCTGTGAGCCAGCAGTCAGGGAGAGCAGAACTCCTGCTGGCAATAGTGCCGAGAACAAAACGAGTATGTGGGGCTGTATGTGTGACTAGAAATTACTTTTAGCTTCAAGTGGTGAAATACCTCTCACCTGCTCTGCGACCCTGACCATCACATGCACCAAAAGAAATCAACAAAAGTTTCTGCAAAATACTTGCAGTTTTCTATATTCCCTGCCCTGTATAGGTAATGTTAGCAAATGAAGTCTATACCACTAGCATCTAAAAGATGTGGGGTAAAAAATAATAAAAAAATCAATCACTCCTAATGTACAATTGATAAGTAGATTTCTGATCTTACTATATCTCAATTTACAAGAAAATAGCTATTTGGAAACAGATAGACTATCATGTCCAGCAATTACCAACACTGAACAGCTTACTTCATTTTCAGCTTTATTTGTGATGTTGCTTTTTAAGCCTATAAAATGAAGTTATAAACATAATGAGACCACCAAAGCTCCGTTAATCTTACTATATCTCCCTTTTAGAAGCTATTTTCAGACTCTTTACAGTAATTCTGTCTTAGTAATTGCAGAGCTTAGCATCAGCAACCTTACCTATTTCTGAGTTATTGCTCGAAGTGGCTCCACCTGCATCTTGCAATCATAGATCACAACCTCAATAAGCAATTGCCATCTTTCTGTGTAGCAACAAGGCCCTGACTCAAAATACAGTGGAGGCATTGGCATGAATTGGTGAAAGCACTAAAGGTGAGATTTACAAGACAGCCTATATATTTCAATGGCATCCCAGGTAACCAGTTACTACTGTAAATCCACGCC
>JAVJGJ010000061.1:10847044-10877103 GCA_035590215.1 Microhierax caerulescens
CTGTAAATCCACGCCTGGATGGAGACCGCACTTCAAATTCCCACTTGCTCACTGACCAGTTAGTCCTGGACTGCTTCTCACTCAACACCACTAGCACACCAGCTTGTGTGTAGAACTATTTGCAGAATTCTTCCAGAGCCTCACTGATCTTGGAGCTGCAAACACCACAGTAAGCATGGAATTTGTAAAAGGGATTCATTCACCCACTTCTCACTTCAGCCAATAGGATTGAGTACCCATGGCATTCTTAATCCCACAACTAAATCCCCGTAGGGTCCACAGTTTAAGATATTAGCCCTTGCATTGGTACAAGAACAGTTACTGTTCTTAGTATGGGTCTGGTTTGCTACGACCTCATGATTTATAATGTTCTTCTCAGCTTGTGGTTGAGCAAGTTTGCATGCCCAGCTAACAAAGTACAAAATTAACTGCTGTTCTGTAGATCTCTATAGACAAAGAAGCTAATACCAATAATACTAGATTCAGGGGATTCTTAACTTGGTCTCTTTTAGAAATATCTTCTGGAATCACCTCAACAAATTATGCCTGAACACAGATTATCAAATGATTGTGACTTTTCCTGAAATTTATATAAGGAAAGCAACCATTCTTGTTATTAATTCTTCTTATGTTTGAAAATGTCCACCATATACTAGGTCTAACTGTATTCTCAATACTTCTCAATCCTGTCTTTTAACACATAATCCTCTGAACCAAGTACTGTTCAGGCCACATTCAGTTAAACACAGCTCATTTTACATCTTCAGCACTGCACCTGAGGAGCCATGGGGACTCTACAAGGATGATGTTGAGAGGACAGTCCTGCAAAGGTATGGAAAAGTCCCTAGATTGTTTGTTTAGAAAGACTGGATGATCCCCAGAGCAAACAGGGAGCTGTTACCACCTGGAGTATACAGCCCTGTGACTACAGAAGAGCCGCTCACCTTTGTTGAAACTTCTGCAATTAAGTTTTGCTTATTTGGGTCTGTAAACTCCATGGGTTGACCTTCAAATTCAATCTTCCCAAGTACCGTGCCCTGTGGAAATACACCAGTAAATAAAAACCATGAGCAAAGGAGAAGCTGTGAACACTGGGACAAGGTGCTGACAGGCATAGCAACTGGAACAGATGTTTACAGATAGTTTCTTCGAGAGTTATAACCATTTCTAGCATCTTCAGAAGTTTATGGGCTTTCCTTGGTTTAAAAAATCTGTTTTAAATCCTTCATTCAAGGGAGAGGCATTGTCAGCAGTAAAACTTGTTAATAGGCAGTTTTTTGGCAAGGTGTCTAGTGACAGTAAAATGGGTTGCCTTCCAAGAGGATCAGAATTCAGATCCCAGAATAACTGTTACATAGATGTGGAAGTAATCCACAAAGCAGTGGGAAGCTTCTTGGTTTTGGAAACCCACTGTGAGGTCTTCAGCCACCTCCTGTGGATGACTACAAGGCAGCAGAGCTGGTGCAAGGCAAGGCTGTGTAGGAGGCAGGTCAGCACAGCTGTTTTCTGAATAAGCTGTTAAAAAAAAAAAAATCACTTCCAGCAAGCTCTACTCTTTATTGCTGTTACCACCTTGCAGAAGCTAGGACACTCTTGCTCTGCCAGCAGCATATCCTTCTCCATCTTCTACTCATTAAGGTTTTGGTTAAAAAAATACCTGGTTTGGCTTTGGCCCACTCCTGGAATAAGTGGGATTAAGCTAGTGTTAACCTCTTCTCAGCATGGGGACAGAGTGTGCAACATAGAACTTCTCAAAGACAGACGTAAAACAGAGGAAGTAAATGTTTTGTTGTAACTTTTAATGCATAACACTTTCATAATAAAACACGTTAAACTCTAGCATGCACACCAGAATAGCTCGTTGGGTTTAGTGATACTTCCATGAGATACTTCCATGGCTGGCCATACCTGAAGTATCCTTGCCATTTTCTTAGGACAAGAAAAAGCCAGCATCTTGCACTGCCATGCACACTACTAGGGGTAAGTTTTAAAGACAGAATTTTGCTCTTAACAGTGGCTGACATCCTATCTTGAGTAGCACCTTACACCAAAAGCTGCTCTGGGCTGCTTTGCATGGAGCAGAGCTGGAAAGGTCAACATCACCTTAAAGAAGTCAGGTTCTTGGGAAGCACAGAAACTGCTGAGCGCCACCATGCAGTAAGTCCCATAAACGCTGATGACAAAGCCCTAAGGCCCTCGCTCTCAAGCAGGAACCCTGTGTCTTACCTTGCCCCCAGATTATTCAGCCAAATCATGCCCTGCATTTACTTTTTGAGTCCCAATTCAACAAGTCACTGCTCATTTCTGTATTTATCACAGTGAAGTGTTTATAAAACAGACATGGAGTGAAATCCTAAGCTGTTTGTTTCAACCTGAGAAGACTGGGAGAAAAGGTGACATTATGCACTATTTTAAAAGCCATAAACTAATAACACTCAGAGTCCCAGTATAATGGGCATTACTACCATACCCTGATAAGTTACAGGATAAACATTGAAAATATATTTACTTTGGGTGAAAGGAATGCTGATCCATTAAACAGTACATCTCAAAAGAGTAGAAGACATATTGCCATTTTCTGCTGCATTAAACCGCACTTATCTGCTATCTGTAAGAACAGGAGAATGCCCTATCTTCCCATAAGAAATAATTTCTACAAATATCTTCTATTCAAGCTGGGTCTGGGTCATTCATATTTTGCTCTGTGGAACGAAAGGGGGTGTGGGCTTGGAATGCAGACTGCAAATTGATCACCTAAAGAAAAGAGCAGCTTCAAATAATCCATTACAAAGGAATAGCCTCCAAGGCACATTTACATTCAGACTGGCTTTGATCACTGTTTTAACTAGCATGAAGTGTACTTTAACATTAACCTCCACTTGGTAAAATAATCCTACTCATGTCCTTCAATTGTCAGCTCTTGGAGACCAGAGAAAAGTAATGACTACTAAAAATAATATCAGGCTTCAGCCAAAGAAAACCAGCCTGAGTTAGAAATCCAGCTTAGGTTATTGTAGGCATTCCTTTGTCTCTCAGAAGCAGGATAATTTCGACTGACCAAAGGTGGTGCTGTCTGTGAACTAATATCCACAATATCTGACAGAGCTGTTGCTCTGCCTGACTGTTACTCTCTGAGGCAACATGTAGTTGACACTACTACCTGTTGTGTCTGACACAGCTGAGGCCTGTCATTTACATCAGCTTGTGCTGGTTCAGTTATGTAGAAGAGGAAACCCAGAGCAGAGCCAAGGAGAGGGGACTCCCTCGGATCAGAGCATCGCCTCAGCTGTACAGAAGACACGGAGCCTCTGGAAAAGCACTGGGATCTGAGCAGCATCTGATGTAAAGGCAGCCCAGCAGTAGCATTGCTACACCAAGTTTGCTGCACTGTTAGAAAAAGGGCCCAGCAACAGCAAGATTAATGCAACTGGATCAAGGGAAGCAGATCATACCTTGCCACAAATTAATTTAGACAGCGCTCTAGTGTCAATCCCATACAGTGCAGGCACCTAAGAAAAGGCAAGAAAAGGAAAAGTTAGAGAACAGGTGCCAAGACAGATGAAGACAGCAGCCAGATCACTTTGGTGAGAAGAACATGTCCTGCTTTAAGGAGCTCTGGTTCTTAGCAGCACTACTACCAAAGTTGCCTCACTTCCAGTTCTTCACTTCTCCTCCCTACTCGTACTCATAGGTATCTTAGTTCTTGAAATCTGGTTTCTGCACTAAAAAGCACAAACTAAAAAGCTCACATGGCAAATATCTGTCTCATTTCTGAGCCCCATTTTGCCTTACTTATGAGCACCCAACCTTCCCAGGTGTCACAAGTCAGTGGCAGTCTACCGACACATCCTTCACTCCCACAACTTCCAATCAGTGAGGTTCTGGCAGCTAATATCTCTTGAGATTACAACCATGGCAACCTCTAGGAGCAGCGCTAGAGAAACATTTGATGAGGGAATAGAATATAATCTGTATCATATTTATGGAGAACAAAACATTCCCATTTAATTAACATTCCTTCTGGACAGATCTTGGAAATACCATTCCACCCTGAAAAAGAGAAAAGGATAAAGAATCAGAGAACTATGGAACACAGAACGAGCCTAGTACAGACTGGTGAAGACATCTGAGGAGAAGAGTGGTTACCAGCTCAAGCCACCAGCTCTTTCTCCTGTCCCATACATATAGGTCTGTTCTCATAATGATTGCTTACCTGTTCTTCTTGCAACCACTCTCCCAGGCTCCTAGCAGCCTGCCAGTGACTGTACTCATTGCTGTAATCCAGCACCAGCAAACCTGAAACCTGCAGAGAGAAGAAATAGCATTTTGCACTGAAAGATCACTCTGCATTTGCCCTGTACTTTCCAAGATTTCACTACTCATCTGCTGCAAACCATTGCATGGACAGGACATGAGGCTAGGTAGACATGATATGGCTGCTCTTACATAACAAAAAAATAGCAAATCTGAGTTTTCACAGGGGCAGCACACAGAACAGGTACTTCGCAAATGGGGTAAAGACCTCATGCACTGTCATGATTGTACCAGGGCCCTTTTATGTAGGAAATTCATAAAATAATGTGACTTCCAGGTAACCAAAGCTGCAAATCGCATTGAACTGAAAAAAAACACTTCTCATTAGAAAGAAAATGGAAATTTAAGACAAGACAAAATGTTTTGTCTTGATTCATTTTTTGTTTAAGAAAGCTTTTCCCTTTTAAGTGACATTTCATTTCAGAAGTCAGCCCCATTTTCCAGTGCAGTTAGATAGCTTAAAAAGAAGTCATTTCACCTCAGGACAGATAAATATTTCACTGGTTCTGCAAGTTTGTGGTTTTGTTTCATTTTTCAGTACTGCCACCACTGCATAGACACAGCCCTGCTCCTAGCCAATAGCCCCTGTCACCACAGTGTAAATACTGGTTCCTGCACTAGTACATAAGGCCTTCACACAGCTGTCGCCTCCCTGTTTGCGGTAGTACAAGCATATAGAGAAAAGTCTCAGCACATAGAAACTTCTCATTCTTCCTGGCATTTGATCTCTCTGTGGCAACCAGTCCTGAGCAAACACAGATCAATAAGAGGCAGAAGGGAATGAAGGGAATGTCGAAAAAATGTCGTCCAGGACAGCAGTTCACAAAAAAATGCAGCATGTCTATCTCTGATGGGAAATACACCACTTTCAGACAACACATGGCCTGGTACAGAAAGCAGGATGGATTATCTTTTGCCACCATTCCTCCAAAGGACAATAGCCAGAAGAAGAAAAATAAAGGCTGAGTATTATTGATTCCTTCTAACTTCTCTGAGGGTGCCATTAAACTCTTGGGCACACACAAACACACCCAGACACGCATTCTCAGGCTATTAGCACTACCCTTTGATCAGCTCTGCATCACCCTGTTACCTTGATCCCATCAGATTCCAGAAACCTCCTGAGGCCCATGCTGTCCAAAGCAGCTGTGTCAGGTACTCCACCATTCCCAACTATGGGATTAGCCAGTGTAAGAATCTGTCCTTTGTAGCTGGGATCTGTCAAGGCTTCAGTATATCTAGATGAAGAAGCAACAGAAGAAAAGTATGTTGGTCTGGAGTTGAAAGGGAAACAAAAGAACCAGAGAAAACAAGACAGGTCTGAATTCCCATATGACAGACAGAAATGGTTTTCATGTGAAAGCATTCTCAGTATAAAAGCAAACACATCTGTGAATCTGCCCTGACTTTGCCATCTGTGATTAAACATTTGACACTGAGAACAAGGAAAGTCTTTGGCTTCTCATGTTTCATTTAAGAAAAGCACAGGAGCTATTAACAAACTCAGATTCCTTGAGATTTCACATAAGGTAAACAACTACACAAAGTGCAGAGAGATCACAGAACTGCAATAAGTGCATGGCAAATCACTTAACCTGCAGATAACTGCTTGTGCTTGGTCATTCCTTGGGCACACTATGCAGGCAGTGCTTTGTCATCACTGTGTCCTTCCCTCCACGCAGTGTGAGAACTCGCCCCTGCCAGAGGCAAGAGAAAACTCAAACTGAGGAGCCAACAGACAACAGAGCTGTATGCCCAGACTTGGTCTCTTCCCCAGTCTGGAGCTTGCAGGTCTTGAGATGTTCAAGGCTGTAATTGCTCTTTCTGGGGGGGAGCAGGTAGAGAAATCTATGCCTATCTTTTTGTCTGGGGATCAGGGAAGCAGCTATGAATCACCCTTGTGATTCCTCACAACTACTCTGGCCAGGTTCTTCCCTCATACTTGCTCTGTCAACAAACCCTGCTACGGTACCACTTCTGCAGCTTCTTCCAGCAGAGGCCTGGCCTCTCTTCTAGGCAATCTCCAGGTTCCCACCCACAGGACACCATACATTTCGCCTGAGAAGACTCCTAAGCGCTTGGAATTTAGCTTGTGTACCTCTGATGGAGGCAAGTTGAAGGTAGTGCTTTGGGATTCAGCAGTCCGCCCTGGCTGCAAGTCCCCAAAGCCTGTCCTTATATGCCCCAGAAACAGCAATTTTGTTCAAGCACCAGCCTGAATACCCTTCTCAGCAAGGACAGATCTAAAAGCATGGTGGAGTATTCTTCTGCAATGGAGGGTCAAACCTAGGATTTTGCAAACTACCAGCTCTGCATCCAGCAGATCCAGTCTCACTTTCAACCCCAAAGAGGGGGACAGGGTAAACCGGTCTACGTGTCCATGCTCCTATTCTTCAGCTTCAAATTAACACGGTCATTCACTTTCTCCCTTATGCTGTTCCAGCAATCCATTAAACAATTGCTGTCTTTCAACCCAAAAGCAGCTGTAATTTACAAACAGATGAAGTTATCTACAAAAATGTTTAGCCAAATGCATAAAGACACTTCAGGATGAATCTGCCCTATAAAAAATATAATTTATTATTGTCATTATTGTTTAAACAATGCATAATTGGCAACTTCAGCCATCTACCAGATATCAGCAAGTCACAAGAGACATTTTTATGGAACATTGGACTTACTGCCAGAAGATTAATTGTCAAACATTGGGAAATTCTTCACTAGACCTAGAATGGTTGCAGGCAGATACAGACAACGTGGCACACCAGCCAGCTCTGAGAAATGACATGTCGAATGAACAATGGCCATGAAATATTTTCAGGTAAGCCTCCCCTGCTGTTCAAATCTATCCTTCCTGCTGCAAGTAAACAACCACACAAAGTGCAGTGTGATCACAGAATTGCAGTAAGTGCATGGCACGTGCACATTTGGCATTGCTGTCTCCTTCCGAGTCAATTGGTTATGCTTCCAAAAGACTCTTTGTTAATGACAAAGCTAATGTAATTAACCTTTGCATGTTATTTGTAACCAGCAAACAAGGACAGAGCGCCATTGGGTTTGGCTGGGGTATGAAGGCACAGCTCTGCGCTGAGACTCAATGCCCTTTAAGCAGGCACAATGCCTTGTGAAGCACAGAGAAGCAGATGGGAATATGAGTTCCAAAGATGTTGCAAGATCTAATCCTTGCTGTGCCTGCCCAAAGGCCTGCCTGATTTCAGTAAATTCCTGTCAATCAGTTCTCTTTCTAGAATATCATGGGAAACACACACAGACTTATTGGAGGCAAATGCATTTACCGAGTTGTTTCGAACTTGGGAACTTTGTATGGCTTGTAATTCTTCCTTCCTAATTGGAAATCTCCTATCTTCCTTTTTGTTCTTATGTGAAACAGATGTCTGCAACACCGAGATTTTTTCTTTTTCTTTTTTTTTTTTGAGTGAATGTTTCTGAAAAGTTCATCCTTATGCTTTTCTAATGAAAAAGCAACATTCCATCCCTAAAAGAGTGCTCTCTGCCCTCTATTCCAAGGTAATATGACAACACTTCAACCACCTTTAGCTACTTCAAGCCTGAAAGCTGTATGCACATAAACTGATTTGCCTCCCAGTTCTATGACATGAATTGGCAGGTGGGAGTCCAGATGAGAAGATGAGGTGCAGAACAGCATATTAATCATCCCAGTACAGAGCCCATGCTGACCCCACTCACCATCTAGAAACATCCAGTTCACATAAAGCAGTGGTCTGAGGCTTAATAGCAGCCACAGCAAAATCACCCCTGGACTAACCTCTTGCTCCCTGTACTGACAAACTGCCATGTGCCCAGACAGTCTGTAAAAGACCCCAAACCTTGGCACCTCCTTCATGCAGGCACCTAGCTTCTTACTGGATCAATCAAAAGAAGAAGCTGGGTTCCCCTGGATACATAAGGTCTTGATCTTTGTGATAAGGAGCACTAGGCACAGCTACAGGGTTTCTTTCACTGGACAGCAATCCCTGGACTAGGGATTCTGGACTAGCAGATCTGTCACTTTTATGATCTGCAAAAATGCTGCAAACTCTTTAACTTCCTCTTCTCCAAATCAATCAAGGTCACATTCCTAGAGAGTGCTCTGAAGATACAAGCTTACATTTGAATGTTCCCTCCATGCCCATATGCTCCCCAACAGAGAAGCGATCTCTTTCAGAGGCATTCTCTCCATATCACTAGAAAATGAGCAAACACAGCTTCTGCTGCCACAGTAACATGTGGAGAGAAAATTAATCCATCAGGTCCTCCTTGACTTTTGTGATGTGACAAGATTTATTGCCCATAATGTATCACTGAGAAGAGAACTCTGGTGCCCTCCATCATTCTGATCTATATTAAACAGTTGCTTGTTGGCAGGTATATTAACACAGCCAGTAATTAGTGCTGTCAAAATACTTAAATAATCGCCTCCTAATGCAAAACTTTGCAAACAGATTCCCCTCTGCAGCAATATAACATTCTCACCAATGAGTTCATTTAAAAACTCATCCTGTGAGTACTGGTTTCTCCAAAGGAGACCAGAATTTGGGGAATTCAAGGCAGCTGGGTGAAGACAGCTATGAACGACTGCAGGAAAAGCTCAAGTACCAACAACCTCAGAGTTCTCTCACCTCCCCAGGGGCATGTCCCTCTCATAACCAAAAGCCTCATTCTTCTGGGCAGATTTCCCCTGCTCAAGCAGTTCAACAAAAGCACCAGCAGTGTTTGGCTGCCATCCTAAGTCAGCCACTGGCTTCTACCACTCAAGAGGACAGAAAGTCATGCTAGGTTAGGCACAAATCTCATCCTACCCTTTAGCTGGAAAGGGCACAGAGTTTAAATGCATCCTTAAGTGTGGTAAGAGCCAACAAATGTCATAAGAGATGGGTCATATAGATGAACCTTGGGATTTTAAAATTTTGCACTTGTAAACCAAGTTCCATTACCCAAAAGGCTGCAGATGCTTCAAACCTCTATATTTGATAAGGGCACTGAAGGGAGAACAAAGACAGCTCCTCTGCTCTGACTCAGCAGTGGCTGCATTTCACTGGGAAACAATCAGATCCCTACACAGATACCTCACTATCATGGTTACTTATATCCATCTTTAAAGTTGCTCATCACCACAAGTGCTATGACACCAGAGGACTGCCTGAAGTCTCTTCATTAACTATCTTGCTCTGTGTACCCCTGGACCACAGTGTTTTCTTATACAGAACACTGCATGCTTGGATCAGGCCCCTACAAGCTTGCAAAAAGCAGCTTTCACCCTTTAACGGGGTCCCAGAGAAGTTTTGGTGTTTATATCTCATTTGCTTTTGCCTTACCCAGAAAGACCAGTGTTGAATACGACTTCCCCTGCTGTGGAGGATGGATAGCCGAAAGAATAGCCCTTCATCTTCGTCCCATCTTCCAGCACCAAGTTCGCTGTCTGCGCCTAGAGAAAGGCACATGAAGAAACTCAAACACAGGAGGAAAAGGTTTGATGTTTATACAAGTAACACTTGCAACACCTGCCTTGCACATCTCACGTTGTAAGTATTCCTACTCCTCTCCCATTCCCATCTGCCAAGACACTGTCCCTTTTACTGATCTCCTGATGCTCTTTTTCCTTCAGTTAGGAAACATTGTGCTCCTAATGAGGGCAAGGCAGCTGGCAAAACCCACCGCAAGCAGAGCATGTGCTGCTCTTACTGTGGGATCACCCTTCTATATCACTTGGTTCATTTCTTCCACCCATCATATCTTGCAGTTAACCAATATCATAACTCTGTAGGGAAAGGATCACCTCTCTCAATGTTTGCTCAAGGCTGGCTACTGTCTATGCTGGCTCTCATCCAGCTGTGACCTTTGATAGGTGCTTAACTTCTGTTGCAACTGTACAGCTAAGCTGCTAAAAATAAATGTATGCTTAGCTGGACTGATGTCAGGCAGCAAAATTCAAAATGTTAGTCCATTGTGCTTTAGGACTCAAGAAGAGAGGAACTCATGGATCTGACACAATTGTAGTCTCAGTTACCTCAGGGGTAGGCATAAATTGTCCTGGAAGAGGTAGATAAGGAATAAGCAGCCTAGAGGAAAGCTTCCCATAAAACCGCACCTTTTTTGAGAGTGTTTAGCAGAACTGTGTCCCACACTAACTGTGGGATCCCTTACAGGCTTCATCAGTATTTTACAGCTGAGGAAAATGAGACACAGAGAGTGATCTTTGTAAAAGTCATTAAGAGATTCAGTGTCCTGGGTTATTGAACATACCAGACTAAACCCACCTTCTTTTGCTTCATTTGGAAACTAAACCTTTCTTAGCCTGTCTGAGCATTGGATGGGAAACCACCTGGGAACTCCAGCTTCTATGAAAAAAAAAGGGAGTGTATGCACAACAGAAATGACAGAATAAGTTGGGAGATTCCTTCAGACAGCAGGATCTCTAACGTCATGCAAGGGAAGACAGTGTAGGTAAAGCTGGAAATATATTTGCCAATGAATTTCTGGGCTTTAAAGAGTTTGAACAATGAACCTTTTGGGCCCTGAGAATCCTCCACTTCTGGAACACTAGTGCAGCTGCCTCCTGGGCACAGAGCTGCAGTCACAGAGTGAGGACCAGTGCAAGAACCTCAGTGGTCTGCATCA
Organism: Microhierax caerulescens; assembly: GCA_035590215.1. Classification (NCBI taxonomy): domain Eukaryota; kingdom Metazoa; phylum Chordata; class Aves; order Falconiformes; family Falconidae; genus Microhierax; species Microhierax caerulescens. The sequence goes on from JAVJGJ010000061.1 coordinate 10,857,998, forward strand.
CAGGAGGTGTGCCAAGTGTGTCCACCAGGCAGCAGCTCTCACCATGATTTAACTTCATATTGGGGTTTTTTTACAGAACAATTCTTCTTACTGGGATTTTTTCAAAGAATCAAGATCGATTTGCTGTAGAAAGGAGCAAGACAGCTACTTTCCATTAGCCATAAATCAGATGAACAATCACAGCAAGGAGAAATTTTATTCCCAGCATTGAACATTTTGTAACAATCATGGCAAACACTCATCTAGAGCTCCTCTGCAGTTACAAATACTGCACAGATCAATTACTAATGTACTGCAAAACACACTAAAAATCAAACTGCACTGCCAAGTAATTGAATTCTATGCATCTGGGATGCTTTTAGCTTTGCATTTTTTCCTCATTAATGTCAAACATCCAGTCATTCTCAAAAGGTTTAGCCATCATTTCTGAAACCTTCCCACACCATTGGGTGGGATAGTTAGCAACACCAAAATCCCCACCCTCCCCAGATATAAATACAGGTTTTGTGGCTAAATACCATAATTTAGCCCAAATAAAAAATAGTTTGGTCAACTCCCTAATCTCACTAAGCCTCATTACAGATATCATTACAGATAGCTGCCACACAGTCAAAGCATTACAAAACACAGAGGTCACCTGGGTGCCTCAGACTGGGCCTTGGACAGGACCTCTGCCCTTTCTGCTGAAAACCCACCCCACACTGCTGACCTGGGAGACTGACTGTAAAAACTGGTTTCTCTCAGCTTTGGTTTCAAGAGATAGATCCCCTCCCACCAGCAGACCATGTATCCACCAAATATCAATTCCAGTTCAAGAAAGTCCTACCACTGGTTGGTACAAGTTGGGGTAATCGCCTGAATTGCAGCCCCAACTGCAAACATAGCCTGGAAGAAACCTTCAGGAAGCAAAGTCCACGATGGTGGAGTGACCAGAAAAGTTAAGATCCATCTGACTCCTGAGGGCCAAAATCCAGAGTAATCACTGTGACCTTTAGATCCTCACCCTCACTATAGTACCTGACAGGAATCTGCATGTCTTCCTCTACCACTGATCGCCTGCCCTTCTACACACCAGACCAGCACAGAAATAATTTCAGTTGAACAGAAGCCCCTATTGTACTATTAGATCCCCTATACAGTGTTCAGGTAGCACAGAAGAATGTCCCTGAGCAATCATAACCTGCCTGCAAGTTCAGCTATAGCAAGGCATCGATGTTCAAATGTTTCCTTCCCTTACTTGATTTATTATTCTTAATTAAGTGGTTGGTTTGTTTGTTGAGCATTCTAGAAGCAATTATTCTTGCTTACATTTCCAGCGGAGGTGTTACCATATCCCTAAGCTGCCAGCCTACCTTGTCTTTCAGTTTTGCCTTTAATGTGAAAAGTGATTTACAGGCTATAGAGAAGGCTAGTTGGCTCAATCAGGGATTAGTTAGGAGAGATTCTCACTTTCAAAAAAACAACAAGCAAGAAATAAACAAACCCCAGAGCTTCTATGAGATCCTTTTGTCTCCACTCCTCTCAGAAGCACCCCCATGTAGTCTTGGATAAGCATCTGTTGTAGTCTCAGCTAAAATGCTTCTTACAAACACACCTTCAATGTGAAACACATCATTTGCAATCTGATTTCTCCCTCCCACATGCCAGTAGCTTTACCTTTAGCAGAGTTCCTTGTGTTCCAGAGAGGCTGCAGGGCTCTTGAAGAGCTTTGAGGACCGAGATGGCTATCAAAGAGAGTCATGCTGCTGCTGTGGTACTGCTAGATTTTGTGCGTTTTGTCAAAGCAACTTGAAGAGTTAACTAGTTCAGGTCCCACTTCACTAAGCACTTCACACATGAAGTAAACAAAGCATTGTAGCAGTTAAAAAAAAAAAAAAAGTAAAAACTGAGATTAACTTTGTTCTAGTTAGTTCCCTACTCTAGCAGCCCCTCCCATCTACAGGATGGGTAGTAAAGATCTGCAAAATCTCAACAGATCTGCAGTACAATTTGCTTTTTAAAGCAGGTCTGCTATAAACCCCTGTACTGGCAAGTCAACAGGTAATTTTTCCTCTTTTCTACTTGCTTCACAGAGTAACTAGTCAAAAGACAACAAATTTTTCCCCTCCAAAGAAATGCCTCATTTTATTTGGCAAGGCCAAGCTGAACTCTGAACACTGGCCGCTGGAGGACTATGAGTATGCCAAATACTGAAGCAAGGACAGACACTGATGTATGGCAGAGACACACATGGGACTCAATTTCAGTGCAGACCAGTTCATTTCCATCCAGTAGGATGATGATAAAACATCTCTTTTCTAAGGCACATCATGATTTCACACAGCCCAACAGCCTCTGCCACATTTCTTGGCACACAAATCTGGCTGGCTAAGTAACAGCCAACATAGCAGAAGTGCAGAAGAAACCAAAACCCACCAGACTTCTTCAACAGAAGAAAGCTGGTGCAAGGAATGAGCTACATCCATTCTGTCAAGACCAAATTATCAGCAACAACGGAGGAGTTTTCTCTTTGATAGGAAAATGTCTCTTCTTATGAGTACTGTGCCATCACAGGCTGGAAATCTATTGGATGTGGCTAACAGTCAAGACTTTCTTTGCCAACCCTATATATATATATATATATATATATATGTATAATTCTATTTTGGCACGTTTGCTTCTGGCTAAAATTAAAAGAAGATAGGGCAAGAATAAAGAATGAATCAGAAGCCAGGTCAGTGTCTTGGGATATACCAAAGATTCACACTTAGGCTAACTTTAGAGAGAAGCTTTGGATTAGCTCCTTTACCATCCAAGCCAAAGACAAAGCAAAGCCAGAAATGCAACACAGGTACCATGGCAGAAAAGTCACAGCTCCTACAACCTGAACTCTTCTTAAGGCTGTTGACAATGCCACAAATATTTGTTTGGGACAAAAATCAAAGGAGGAGGGGGAACTGAGGCAGATGAGGCACCTAGCAGAAGTCACTGAGCACCCAAGGAAATGAGCAGCCCTTCTCTCCCCTACAGCAGCAGCTCATTAAGTTCCCCCCATCTCTAATGGAACAGGCCCCGTTTTACCTCCCCTTCACTTTCACCTCCAAAGGGAGAGGAGCAGAGTAGCTTGTGAGTGATCTTTCACCTCACCCATCCTTCTGCTTCCCATGCAGTCATTTTCTCAGTTACTTTCCACCTGCCTCAAAAGATATTTGAAGAGCCCTTTAACAGTAATCTGAAATAGTTTCTAAAGCCAGTGATCAAAAATTTTCCTTCTCTCCATTTCATTTCTAACTATATTTTTAGCTTGCTCTTAGTGGTTTTTGTAGCTCTCCCAATCCTCTCCTTACTGAGCCAGCTATACTGTTACAAGCCATCTATTTATTGCTCATACTACTCTTTACATCCCCATTTAACTACATTGGCCTCAGATGAGCACTAAACGATACGAGCTTTGAGCTGCAGTCTCTCTGCCCATTCCTGAATTATAAAGAAGCTTGATTACCGCAAAAAGAATGATGTTAAACACCCCTACAGAGAGCCCACAGGAGTCTCTGATCTGGTCTCTGTGCCCCTCTTTCACTTGTGGATGCTCCATCTCTCCTTCAGAATGGAATGGATGCAATAGGGAAATACGGACCTCTGAGTCCCCTCTCTGCTCACCTACAACAGTGTTTCCTGACATAGGCTGAGTTTAACTGAGCACAAAGCAGACTTGGCAGAAGAATTATTAGGCACTCTACTAAAACTACCACCTCTCCCTCATGCTCTCTAATACTTTACTTAGCTTACACATAGGTTAGAAACATGTTTTCATTGTATTTTGTTATGGTCCCTAAAATAGCCCACTGAGAAAAAGCAATAAAAGGCAACTAAATGCTCATTTAAGCCTGCAATAATGGGAGAACGGGATCATTACCTATACTGCCATTAGCCCACACAACTTAATTACTTTGCATTTCACTCTTTCTCTGGACTTCTTACAAATATCTATTACCTCTAATGATGGCTGGAACACCAAATCCAGCCATAAGTCACTACTTGGTCACTTGTCTCAAAACTACAGTTAACTTCCACACTCTGACATGAAGTATGCAATAGGCTGGCTCTTTTAGGACCACTTATCCTTAAATATTCCCTCAGGCCTGCTGCTTTACTGCTTGCATATGCATATTAGAGAATCTCTTCTACTTCTGCTTCTGTATGTCTCACGGAAAAAGTTGTATAAGCCTGTCACTTTCTTAAAGCAAAAGCCCCAAGCCAGAAAGGTTCAAGTTTTTGTATCTCAGATTCTGAATTCAAACAGAATTACATGGCCTCTGGCAAAGGTGGCATTAAACATCTGACCTGAGATCTCAGTACCACAGGCTCCTAAAATACACTATATATCAGCTGTCTTACTCTCCATGAGTTCAAGTATCCACTCTGACAGCTAAAACTCAGTTAATCAAGTCTAATAAGGAAAAAAACAGTGTCAGTGTCAAGGCAGAAGATGTCACATAATATATTGTCAGAAAGAGGCTTCTCTGGGGCTGGCTGGCTAGTTCCACACCTTGTGGTGAGCCAGCAAGTCACAGTGCTGGTACAAATGCTCCACCAGACTCCGCATTCAGGTGCACAGTAGGTCTTGGCTGCCCTGCAATAGATCCTGTCATACACCTCGAAACAGAAAGAAGGCCCAATTCATTCTGACCCATCTTGGGTGTCTTTGCAAGTGTTGGGACTGAGGTTAAAACAGCTCCCAATGGTTTCTCTTGGCATTGCTTTCTTAGGTATCCATTCTCCTTGCCTTCAGCATTGGTGTCGTTGGTTTTAAGCAGTCACTTTTTAGCTTTACAAGCACAGAATTAGGTAGATGTTAGAACAGCTGATATTGTAACCCCATCAGAGTAGGACAGCAGTTTTCCATGAACATGAAACTTCCTAATTGGATGCCTCAGCCTTATGAGATATGACTTTGTATGTTTGTTACCATGCAGTCCTTGAATGAGTGACAAAACACGTACCTAACAGCATCAATCTGTCATTTAAAATACCAAATCCAAACTACAGATGCTAATCTATCAGCATAAGAATGCAACAGACCCAGCCTACTGCAGGTGCCTGCAAGAATTATCCTGGGCTGTGTAAAGAAAGAAGATGTCTCATCAAAAGCTGAACCAGCAATCCTAACCATGGCTACAAAGCTTCACCAGTGGGAGATGCCTTTTACTGCAGCAGACTTACCACCACTGGCTGAAGCATCTTTGAACTCACTTTGTGCATTACAACGCTTAAACTGCTGTACTCTAGAGCATGGCAGATATAACCGAACCAGCTGCAAAAAGCAAGAGAAGTATCAGAGGCAATAGAGACAAGCAAGGATGGCATTCCAGCAGGCCTGCTCAGTCAGCTTGACAGTTTCTAAAACCCTGGTGAACTTGAATGTACCTTCACAGACTCTACAATAGATAGCATCAGCATACCGATGCTACAGGCCATCACCAGCCATAAACCAGGTAGCCAAGTATGAATCCTGTCCCCTAGACACTGTGACATTTGTCAACAGCACCTCTTAGTGCATTCACAGGTTCCACTCCTCCAGCAATACTGGCAGTAAAATCATCTCCATTTTCTCCTATCCCATTTCAACTTGAAGCACAAATCCCAAAGAGAAAAGATTGTTCAAACTGTGTCACAGTTTGTTTTGTCACACCAAGAGACACTTTCTAGCCCAGTCCCAAGATTTCAAAATGGAACAGTAGAAACTGGCACCTGCCCTGGAAGATGTGAGACAGCATGGCCCCACCTGAAGGTTCTGACATAGTTTTAATGTGCAGTCAGTGCCAAACCAACATAGCTTCACCAGTCTGAGGAACAACCAAGGAACTTGCTCTTCAGTTCCCTACTTCCTCTTCAAATGGTGCAGCTGCAGAAACTGGTAACCATAATGGCTTTCTAATTCACAAGTAGGATTCCTGTTGTCATCACAAGGACAAATAACTTCCTCCTAAACCAGATCTGATTACACAGTCAGGATCAATCTGCTGGGAGGAAGATTACTGTGCTGTGTTTTAAGACCAAGAACAAGGTAATGGTTCATGCCTGCTGTGTACTTTCAGGAAGGAGAAGACAGGTCCATTAGCAAGAACACTAGTCACAACACAGGTTCTGCTTTTAAGTGCAGGTGAGGTAATGCTGAACTGAGAACTCACATGCTGAAGGCAGGGATGAAAATAGGGATGGTGCAGTTTTTCTCTGCAGCCAATTTTTGTTTAAAAACTAATGGGTCTGTTGCCAGGAGCTGAGAGAACTCCCAAAAAATCAGTGGCTGTGGGACAGGTAAGAGAAATCCTGGTCCTCCATTGACAGAAATGATACTGATCAGCACTCTACTCCACCTGCCAGGTAAGGTGGTATCCACTGGGTGCCCAAGTCTAAGAGCTCTTCCCCACCACCTCTTGAAACATCACTCCTCTGGTTGCCAATTACAGTGTTGATTCAACAGGATACGCGTGCAAGAGCACCTTTTCAATGCAAAGTGCATAGTGACAAAACACTGCCAAGGTTACAGAATTCACCCAGAAAGTCCCATTTACACCACTGTACTCTGCCATACCCACCTGAGTTACACTAGCAAAGCTGGTCAAATGCAGCTCTTGTAACAACAGACAAAAGTTGGGAAGTGAACTAAGGGGTTTCAGACCCAGTTAATAAAGAGCTGGTACACTGATACATTCACAAAGAGTTGTCTGTCTCTCCAATTACTCTCAGAGTCATCATGGTTTCCAATATATTGAAAATGGATCCTTTGTGGATCCAGTAGGATTAATCACATGCTTCACGTGATGTATTTTTTTAAAATATCTAGCTGATTCATGCTCATATGGACTGAAAGATCTACTCTGTTAGCTATCAGCCCTATAGAACAGTGGGGTGTTTCTGAAGAAAATGCCATTTAATAATTAACTGAAACCCTGAACATCCACTTTTTGGTGCAATTTATCCTATAATTTCCATTCCAGACTACACAAAAAGTGTGTTTGCTTAGCTAATAAAACCGTTTAGCCCAGCAACCCCTTTGCTTAGAGTTCAGACAAATCTTTGGTTCAATCTTATTTGTCTAGGTAAGCCCTGTTATCTGCAGCAAGCTATCTCTCAGCATGCCAAACATATCTGTTAAGCCACCACAGCTCGGTTACTGTTACCTTGATGCTCAACAACCTGGTACCAGTCCTTGAGAAACTCCAATCTTCAGCAGACGCATTGCAAAACTCCAGTCTGCCTTTCAAAGTCTTCAGCACTTTGCAAGCTGTCAAAATTCTTGTCATCTTGAAAGCTGCTGCTGAGTAACTGAAGTTTAAAGAAAACAAGACAAAACAAAAATCTGCTTGTATGTATTTCTTTGAAATTTGGTGCAGACAATATACTTTTGCAGATCACAGGGAAAGAGAACAGAGACACAGTGGGTGTGCTGGACTAACTGTACAGCACTGCCCTACACCTTCCCATTTATTCTGCCATTAAAAGTCTCTGGTGCAGCCCCACCTCCTCCTGCCCCTCCTCAGAGGGGTGCTTGCTTAGACACCCTTGCAACACTTTTCTTCAGGTTGGTCTCTGAGCACTGTTGTAGGGGTTTCATCACAGGCCAGGCACTAGCTCTGCCTGCTGAAAGACAGCAAACCCTGCCAGAGAAATCCCACCCACAGCAATGAAGGTAGTCCTCACACTCTGAAACAAACACTTCACGTTTCAGTAAGAGACAAGGAACAGTATCACTTGTTCTCCTAACGGCATGTGGTCTAAGCAAATTAAGAGTCTGTCCATAGTATGCTTTTGAGTGCTCTCCAACATGTGGTATAGGGTCCACACATTAGCTAGTGAGACTGCCTGTGACTGCTACAAGCTTGTATACTTGTCCTAGAAGAAGTAAGCAGGAAGACAAGTTTCTGTGGAAAGCTGTAGTCTTTTTATTCTGTGTTTGGAGAGTACACAGTCTCCAGAAGCCCTAGAACAGGTCCCAAAGTGCTGCCCCTCCCCAAATAAATGAAAAGGATATCACCAGCAAAAATAAATGGCTGCAAAATAAAAACATCTTTTGGTAAAATTTCAATGGACACCAGCTGAAATAAGGTGAAATGCTCCATATGCTATTGCCTGACTACAGACCTCTTGACTATCACTTATTTCCTATAACCCTACATACAGTCTTCAAAGAGAATCATGTTCCTCATCAGGCAGGCATGAAAATGCCTAATGAAGACAAAAGCTGTGGGAGAAACATGCACATTATTATTCTTCAAGAACTAAAATGGTGAGGCATCTTTTGAAACCCAGGTGGATCAAAGTTTCAGTTAGCTCAGAGCAAGAAAAAGAAAAAAAAAAAGGTATACAATTTTTTTTTGCAGCTGGCAACATATTGTTGCAAAGAATTTAGGTGACTTTTTTTAATTACTGACAGTAATAATCAAGACTTTTTTGTATACAGTGGTTTGAGATTAGTCTAAATTTACGTCAGTATCACATAAAAATATTTCCTGCACAGCTCTTACAGCTCCAGGTTGAACTGCCATGCACATGATAAAAGACAGAGATGAGGGGGCAATGGGTTTGAGTACCTTCTGTGCTGTGGAAAGCTTATTGAAGACTTGTAAGAGAAACACATGGGAAATGCACCTGAATCCAGATGACAGAAAAACGCAGAGAGAAATAGGGTGGCAGACAGACTGGGTATAGAGGAGCTCACTGCTTTAACACAAGCTTTGCAGAGCTGGGAGAAGCCAACAGTGCTCCCTGGTAACTTGGTTTAAGAAAGACATAACCATTTTTCCTACAAGAAGATACCTGATGATCATTCTGATTCATAGGAGCTTGAGACACAGATTTCACTTTTTGCAAACAAACAAACAAAAAAAAATACAGGGAACTGAGAAACTTTTTTGTTAACTTTTCCTCTATTTGCTTGGCTCTAGCCTGTTATGAACCAGGTTGGAGGTACACACAGAAAAGGAGACACACAGAAAGCAAAGGCACGCTTATAAGTGAATGGATTGCAAAGACCATACCTTGTACTATAAAGGTCACCTTAATATACGAATACGTGGGCACTCACACATGCAATTCAGAAGCCAGCTTCCTTCCGAAGTTGCATTTCACATTATGTTAGCTTTACACTGCCACAAATGTCATACATAGCATTCGGAAGGTTACAAGCTCTACCCTTTGTTATAGCTATACTGAAGGGCAAATTCGGCACCCCATTTCACTCTCTACCAACAAGAGGAAGTTACTTTGGCTATACAGGTGTCTGAACCAGAACCTATCCATGCTTGCAGTTCCAGCACCATAACTGCTAATTCCTAACTACCCCCCTTCTAACACTAAGTTTCGACGTGGCTGCACAATAGGGCAGTTGGATCCAGCTAATTTTCTTTCACCAGGAGGCCATTCATGAACACAGGGGATCCGAAGCGAGCGGAAAAAGGCCCATGTCTTTTGGCAGAGCAGCATCTTTTCCCAGGTGAAAACACCTGTATAACCACATCATGAACTGGATTCAGTTTGTCAGGGGTGTGCGGTACACACACAGACCTAATGTCACAGCTGTATAGTAAGGATGAAATGCTATATGGAGGAACAACAAGCAAAAAAGTACCTTCCTTCAACACCTCCACAGCAAGGATGCTCCTTTGACCACTGCTATAGATGTAACCCTGCTGTCTTCCCTTTTTTTCAACCATATATTATCAACATTGATTAAGCTCACCTCAGATGTCCTGAGATTGGGAAGGTTATCCCTCCAGTGTAAGAACAACCTTCCTTTTTAAAGCCTCCACCATGACAAGAGGAACTCCCCTCTGCCAAAACCAGTAAAAAACATCCAAGCTGTTTGTCCCGCTACCGATGTGCTAAAAAGAGGTGATGAACTGTTGACTGTAAGGCCAGAAAATATATCAGGTATTCCTGAGAGAAGCCTCAGGTCAGAAAAATCTGTAAACATACAAACAAGCCTTCTGCAGTTTGGACATATCTTAAGCTTGCACTTAGCTTAACATAAAAACCAAAAGAGGTAGAATCACTGAGAAACAGGGAAACAATAAGGAAAAAGAAATCAACCACAGAAGACTGGAGAAAGGAGAGAAGAAACCAGTGGGTTTTTTGAGATGCAGCCACACTACCTGAGCTTAAAACTTGCCTGCCAGTACATGACTTGTAATTATATTGTCCCTTCAGGAAAGAAAGTTTGGGCAGCAGCTTGGAGGAAGGACACGTATCAGGGACAAAAATTAATGTAAAAGGATGAGAGTAGAACGCTTACTCAGACAAGAACAGTTCAAATGTTGGAGGGGGAAAGGGGGAAGTACTCACAACATGGGCTTCCTTAACATGGTCTTAGACTTGGCATAGCTGTTCAGAGAAAGGCAAGCTGCCTTTTGTTTCATATTCATCTATGCTCTATTGTACACAGATAGGGAGTAGGACAAGGAGAGCAAAGTGCTCGTTAAAATTAGCAGCTTTTTCTTACTGTTTACAAGTGAAAGAGACCAGAAATGAAATTCATCACTGTACCGTAAAAATCAAACAAAATCAGTGGTCTGTGGCTTTGTAAATCCCCAGGGCCAAGATACTGAAAGAAAGCTAAGTGCCTACATTTTCAGAGGCTTAAAACAAACTGCTTGATTTTCAGAAGAGAAATGCTCAAAGCACTCAAGGCTCTGCTTATGTGCCCTGGGACTGGCACCCCAAAATGAAAGCTCCCAAAGCCATTTGTCACAGCTGGGAACCTCTGATATAAGCAGCCAAGCTACGTAGAATTTTCCATTTTCAAGTTCTCTGTAAAAATCGCAAAATATTTCCATTCTTACTTGAAAGACAAAAGATCAGGGCCAATTTGTGGGCGTGTCAGCCCAGATTCACATCAATGCAAGTCCCAAGTAGCTGCCTCCAGCTCAGTGAAGCTCCAGTGAAGTCTCCCCTGGACTGGAATCAGTATAACAAGCAGCCCATGTGGATGGATTGGACTCTCCTTGTAGATGAGATCAGAGAGGAGGTTTTTTTCTCCCCAAGTGTTCTTCAAATGTTTTTGGAAATCTCTCCTGCCATCTGTCAGGTTGTGTCTGATTTCTGACCACCTTGCCTTGCCTCAGCTAAAACACATTTCAGAAATAGAGTGGAAAAGCAGAATAGTTGAAGGTGCCAGCAATACTGAAATTTTCTGCTGCCACAAGGAATGAGACAAATACTCTCCTCCAACCCTACAGCTAGCATAAAAGCCCTCAAAGTGGAAACCCTGTCTTCCATTTTCAAGGCAAGCTCCACTTGCTTCCCAAGGAACTTGGGAAGAATTTTGAAAGCGCCTGAAAAATATTAAGATTTGCCATACATTTTCTAATTGTGTGTTAGTTATCAAGCAAGATCACTGCAGTGGATACAGCATTAAGTTTGATCTAAGTAACAATTTTTATTCACAACATGCTGCTAACAACCCTATCAAACCCCATTACCTCAGAGATCATAACTTACTTTTTTTGCCGTATGTTGTGGGGGTGGGGGGGAATAAACTGAAGTTATCTTGTTCACATGCAAATGAACTAACAACATCCAGGTATCCACTGTCACCTGATCCTCTTGGACTGCTGCAGGAGAGAAAGCAAGCTCAGTTACGCTTTCAGATCTGCTACTTTGAGCCAATCACAGATCAAATGAAACATTTCAAGCAAACCCCACAATGTTTAGAAAACACAGTGATTGTGATGCAAAGAGCAACAAGCCAAGAATTGCAAAACTAAGGCTGATCTTCACCTGAGTATATGGAGAGAAACTGAAAGGAATAAGAATCAAGTGCATGCCTTACTCCTTGGCTTTCCTGAATTCTGTTACTTAAGCTGCAGCCAGAAAGTGTTTTTTCTCCACGTAGTTTGTTCTATTTTAGAGGAGGTCTGGGGAAAAGGGTATTTTAAACTTTAATGGAGAGGTTCATAGCAGACCTTCAGATTCAGGTGCTGCATATTGAGTCACCCTTACCAACTCACATGATTGTGACAGGAACGATTGAAGATAAACTCAGATTATTTATTTTTTTTAGATAGAAACAATTCCAAGTGACAAGGCAGGAAGAACAGGAACTAAAAATGGATGGCTCCTAGCTGCCCCCTGTGTCCTTATAGGTGTGCTCTTGCTTGCAGCTTGTTCTCCTCCAGCTCAAGTGCCTTCCTGAGATGCAAACTGCCCAGCCCTCTCCATCCCTAGCCCTTTCTATGCCAAGACCTTGCTTTTTGCTTTCTCCTTCCATCCACAGTTTCTCTGCATGAGTGACATCTCTTTGATGTGACGCTCCTGCCCACCACACTCCATGGATTCTGAAAGCTGCTTTCCTTTGAGTCCTTGAGTCTGCTTCATAGGAAAGAAGTCATCCTCCCTGTCTACAGAAGTTGTTTCCCCCACTACTACTTAGAGCAACACAAGAAGAAGTAAGAATGAAGAAATCAATTGTGGCATTTTTTATTTTATTTTTTTTTAAATTTGCCTGTGTGGTAGTGGCAGACACTTCTGTAATTCCCTCAAAAATCTGTGATCCCCCTGATTTGTCAACTAGTAACACATCAGCCTGACAGGGCAGTTGATGTCCAACTTTACAAATAGGCCTGCTGCCTTCACCAGGAACTATTTATCTAAAGCCACGCACATTCGTAAGCATGGCAGCATTCAATCATAAAATTTTAAATGCACAGTTTTACATACCAGATTAAAACTGTATCAGGGCAGCTATACTCTGCACTCCATTGTTTCTTTATGCTGACCATTTTACTTTGTAGAATTTCAGAAAATCTCTTTCCAGTTCCAAGTGTCACTCACTGAGAACAGCCTTCCTCTTGAAAAAAAAAAAACCAAAACCAAAAAACACCTACTGAATAACATGGTTGAGTAAAAATTGTTAGGGGGAACATCTGGAAAAATTTAACTCACATCCGTCATAATGGTGGCAAGTTCATATCAGTTTAGTTATATGATCAGATGCTTAATTTTTTTTGGCCTTTTTATAACTTCACATTAATTTATTTTTTTCATCCCCTGTATCTGTTAGCTAAAGACTCAGTTAAATATGGAGAGAATACAAGGGCAGTTTTATCTGCTTCCAAAGACAAAGCTATAAAGGTGTTATTGATAGCTGTAATTCGACTGTAGAAGTCAGCCTGAAAAGCAGAATTAATTCTTGTCTTTATACCTCTTCCCTTTGTTTTCATACAGTTTTCTACTTCATTCTTTTTTTCTGCAAGGACAGATTCTGACTGCCACCTCTGTTAACTAGCACCTTGCACTAGAAATGGCAAGAATCCTACCAAACCTTAACTATTTCCTGCAGAAGGGAACAATAAATACAAAAACCAGTACAAAATCTCTTTCTAACAGCACAATGAAACCTTATTCCCAAGTCCCAAACGTGTAGTCCTTGCTCACAGAAAACATGCATGTCTGAGTGAAGGAGAACTCAAAGATCTGAGCCCTGAGCCAATGTAAATTAACAGAAAACAATATGGAAGTGCTCTGTGAACAAGATGCACAAACCTCAGGCTTGGGATACAGTGCAAAAGTCAGCCTGTTGTCCTCATGGGTCTTTGGCTGACAAAGGCCCAGTCTGAAGAAAACATGGATACATTCATACTTTTGGATGGAAAACACAGTAACTATAATCTGAAACATCTAATTCATTGAATATCATATTTTGTTTGGAAGTCCAAACAAACAAAAAAGTATAAAGAAATGTTTTAAACAGAGTTGTTCAAAGCTGATTTTATGAAATACTACAAGTAGTTATCTGAACTACTGCAGAACTGTTTTTTTCTTTTTTTATTATTTTTAATATAAACATCTTTTTCCTCTTTTAAATTAAGATTTTTCCTTCTGTTTTTTTTGTTTTCAAAACACAACCTAAAAAGAAAATTTCAGTTAAAAAAAAATAAAGACTTTCATTTTGATATTTTAATTGAAATGTCAAAAAGCATCAGAATCAAACCAGGATGCAGTTTCACTTTTCTTCAAAAATATTAGTTCAGTCTAGCTGACAGCTGATAGCAATTTAGTTCTGCAAGGTAAATACTTAGCTGTAGAAACAGACCCTCGTGCCCAATGCAGTTTTATAAAATGAAGGAAACATGCCTCGAAACAATCAAGGTATCCAGTGGTGGTAGCAAATACCAAAGGGATTCAGGATACAAAAGTGTTAACACTCAATCAATGGACCCTGTGACAGTTTCAGTTAGCATCTTATATTATAGTTTTTAAAGCTAATAAATACATTTCATTTTATAGAGGAAAAAAAATACTGTAACAAAATAATTGAAAATTTCAAACCAAGGCTGTGTGAAAGACAGCTTTAAAAGAGAGAGAGAGAGGGAGAGAGAGAGAGAGAGAGACTAATTTCTTGTTAATTCTGAATTGCTGACCTTGGTGCCTTCCTTCTTTTTCAAATTTTGTGTATCAAGACTGCCTTTTGACCAGTAAAGTTTATAGAATGCTTGACAAGACTGTTACGTATTTATTCCCAGGTTAGAGAAAATCCATTTTCAAGGAGATTAAACTTTTCTTTAAGGTTTTGAGCAGCCCAGGGTACACTCATCTGCTGTCTGGCATAGGGAGCCCATGCTTCACCCAAACTTGACAAAGATAAGGCTCTTATCTTCAACAAGAGAAAAAGAATCAATGTCCTGAAAATGGGTCAAATTCCATTGCCACTGGGATTAGCAGCTCTCTTAGATCAGCTGACTTGGAAGAAATAGAGAAAACCCTTGCAGTATCTGAAAGACACTGACATTATTCCAAAAGGCCAATTTCAGAAAACCCTTAGTTAGCTAAAAACTGAGAGCCGCCAGAAGAGTGTTGCCTGAGGGGTAATATTGACTATACAAAGTGCAGTTTACTCCCAGTGCCACAACTGAGCACCACATCTCAGACACAACTCTTATTTTCATGTTGATGCAACCAAGGGAGACTGGCCCTAGGAGTCTTAGAGCTATGCGATAGGAGTCTGCAACGTCTGACTTCAGTCCAGAGCTGAACTTTTATTTACTGGAAGATGCTTGGAGGCAGCAAGATTTCTCATTCCTGACATTTTCTAAAAAGACATTTTTACAAATGGCGGCCAGGATTAGGATTCATCCTTTTTCCCTTGTGATTCCAGAGGCTTGTACATTCCACTGGCTTGTTCCCCTGGATCACTAAAAAGGCCAAACTGGCTTTACAAAAATAAAAACAAATCAAAAGGGCTACACAAACACTCTCTCCCTTGTGCTACGCATCCTCTACACAGTTTAAAAATAACATGACCTTACAACGGAAGATTAGCTACATTTGCTCAAGATTCATGTTATGCTTGCTTCCTTCTGTGGCAGTTCTGTCATGGGTGAATATTTGATAGGTTATCTTACCCTAGTGTGTTTGTTGTAGCAAAGGAAAACAAAATTGACTTGCCCTTGATTATACTGTAAATAAATAGGCTTTTATCTAGAATGAAGGTCACAATGTAAACTGTCCCTGAGCTGCTAACTTATGACTATAAAACTGTGTATGTGCATTCGTACAGGCACATACTGTGTTCACAGGACAGTTTTGACATTTTTTTCTTTGACTTGATAGTCCTTTTTAAATATAACCACATTAAAAACAAACCTATTTCTAAATTGTTTTCATGGACATTTTCACCTTGGACAGACCATTTGGTCCAACCTTCTTGGTGGACATTGACAGGGGATCTTGGCCAGACCCATCACACACCACCCTGTGGTCTGTGATCTCAGATCTACGACTAGAGAGACCCAGAAGGGAAGTAAGAAACTGAGTAGAGAGAGAAAGCACCTGTCAGAAGAGCATGTTATAGGCACATACATTTCCTAGAACAAAAGGTCTTCACAGCTAGGTACTCTGAAATATGATTCCTGGTAACTGCCACTGGTAGGACAGCCACTTGTTCCCTGGTCTACACAAAATCCCAAATAAAACAGGCTTATTGTTTCCAGCATGTTACTGGGTCAGGCCTAAAGACAGGCTCATTTTGAGGAAAAAAGCAGTTCTCTGAAATGGTGAAACACATGATCAGACCTGATGATTAGCTTATGGGCCACTACCTTAACTATTTAGGTAAAGTATCATCTCCCAGCCTTATTCAACCAAGCTTGTCCTGAGCTAGAAATACTCAATTAATAATATACTCAACATTTCTTTTATTACAGCAGGTGCCATATCCAGTGGTAGGACATATGGGAATGGCTCAAAGCTGCATCAAAGGTTCAGACTTGACATTAGGAAGCATTTTTTTACCAGGAGTGGTCAAACACTGGAACTTCAAGACAATAAAAGGAAATCAATTTTCCCTTTGGTACAAATATATATAATCTTTGAAAAGGAAATATATAACATTTCTCTCCAACCTAACTTCTTACCCTTTAGCTCCAGTCTATGCAGTACTAAATGTTCTTGGGTTTGGTGGGTGGGGGAGTTAACATTTCATAGGAGTTACTTAACATGGCCTTGGCCTCTCACCATATATACAGCATCCCTGATCAATCAGCATTTTCCTTATTGCTTCATGCTTAGCACTCCAGATTGGAAGGATTTTCAAAATATTTTTTTCCTTTTATCTTCTCCTCACTCCTATTATTTTTTCCTTCCTGTAGTTACCCGGGGGGGGGGGGGGAGAAGATAAAAAGCTTTGGCTGTTGTACACTGGGATATGCACAGAAGCATTTGTTTTAACTTACAGATAGATAAGCATTAGGCAGATGCATGCCTAAGGATGGAGATCTCTAAATAGCACAACAAATTCTTGATATGTTCTGTAATGTTATTTAGCTGGGAAGGGGGAGAAGGGAGATGGTTTTGACTGAAAAACATTTTTGGAGCGGGAAAGCAAAGAAGTTTGAAGAACTAATTGATGCTGTCAGGTAAGTGTTCAGGACTTTAACCCCAGAACTCCAACACTCTCTGTTGAGCTACTAGTTTTATAACAGCATGGAAACTTCTTGAATGAGTTAGTTATAAGACTGTATCATGCTATGCTCCATGGGGATTAGAGACACTTGATAAAGTTTTATACCCAGCAATACACACCACTGTACTTCAACAAATACAGCCCTTTAAACTAGCATTTTTCTTAACAAAACCCCCAGAAATAGGCTCCTCCCTACAAAGACGAGTTGACTTAAAGAGATTCTATGCTTTTGAGTGGGTACTTTTATTGCACACCTTAAAAGAGGGCACACAACCCTGGCAGACATGTAAATAGTACCAGTACTGTAGGCTTTGGGTGCAGTTAGGCTGCCCTTTCCCTGAAGATATTCTGTATTGTAAGTCCCCATCACTCACTTCAGTCTGACACCTACCAATATTCCACAGGGTTTAAATTAACTAACCCATGGGAAGAAATCATTGTGTAGCCAAAGGCAGCAGGGTCCTAGTTCTGCATTCATTTGAAGAAGGTAGGATCTTAAATACTGAACCATTTTGTCTTGTTCAGCTTCAGGAAAGACAAAGCAGATGATCACCGAGAAAAACTAGGAAGGCCCAGTTCACACCGATAAGGCCAAGGTAACGTAAGGTGCTTTTCCTTCTTCCTGTAAGTATACAGACCTACCCCCCATGAGGGCATAGCAACTAACCACAAAACTGGAGACACCAAAAAAGTTCATCTGGTTCATGCTCTTCCAACAGCCCTCTGAACTGGCTGGTATCAAGTTCCTGGCACAGCCACAGTTGGGAGTGTCAACATGGTAAGTACTAACAGAAAAAAAACAAAACACCCACATCTGTAGATTTGCTTGGCTTAGCCCCACAAGAGTCAAAACTAGGGCCTGAATATATCAAATATACATGGGGGTTTTTTACACTTACTTCAGCTAAGAGCTCTAAACACAGACTTTAGTGTTAAAACAGTTAAATTCATGAGCAGATGTGGTTACAGTATTATCAGATTGTAGTCAAATGAGCAACCAAATTGTAAAGGAGATTAGTACAAAGGTAGCTTGTTCACTTTCTTGTACTGATTAAGGTAGTTTAAGTACTTGGGTTTCCACCTTTATCCATTGCCATAAAAAAAACAACATTAAATAAATAAATAATATTAATAAAAATAAATTCATTTATTTCCACTTCCTATGGAATCCATCACGGTACAATCCATTATAACCAAAGCAATCATAACCTACTACACTCAGTGCAATGAAATTGCACTAGCCTGATAAAAATCCACAAGAGCTAAGTGCAGCTGGAACATTTTTATTTCACTACTGTGATCACAGAGGTCTCAACCACAGCATGTGCTTTGGAGATCACAGCAATGATGAGTTGGCTTATATAGGCCACATGGTCAAGAAGAGCTTCAATTTGTCATTTCTGACTTGAGGGAGGAAATAAGGCTTGAAAAAACACAGACCACTCAGAATTAGGACCACTTAAATAGCAGGTAACCATACAGCGAGGTATCCAAGATCACTGTGTGTTATCATCAATGGTGAGCTGACACATTATCTGTGAAACTCGGGTTCAAGCCTAGCCCAGGGTTGTTCAAATATGGAACAAAAATACATGGAAGAGCTGCTTTGTCTGAACAACTGCGTATTACTGCATCCACACCCTGCAACACAAGCATAATCTCCACCTCAGACAGCTGTCCAGAAATCACACGCATCCCTTATTGCACAGGAGTCTCTTCAACTACAGAACAGGATCACCAAAGCTAATACAGGAAAGCTGAAGCAAGGGAGGAGGGAACTATTTGAAGCATTAGCATCTGAAGGGTCATAGCACGTCTGGTGCAGAAAAGAAAAAACAAGAAAGTTCTCTAAACCAGACTCCTGGGGGTGAGAAATCTTGTCAAGAAAGAACTTTGTAAAGGAATAATTCAGCAGTGCTTCAAGCAATGCAGAAAGACCATAGGTAACTGGGATACAACTTGCTGCTGTCTAAGCCTCACGCAGGCTGCCTCTGAGCAGCAAGAAGTCACAGAAACAGAAAGCACCGCTTGAGCTAAGTGCACAGTATTTAGGAATGATACAGTGGAAAGAGTGTATCAGCTGGTAGGCGGGGTGGATGGAAACGTTAGGGACATCATCCGCAATAGAGTGCTTTTCCGCAAGTGTTACATCGTTCCTGTTCCAGTC
>JAVJGJ010000061.1:10886838-10912834 GCA_035590215.1 Microhierax caerulescens
CGGGAAGGGCCGAGCGGCGGCAGCGGCGCCTTCCGGGGCGGAGCCGGGGCCGAGCCGAGCGGAGCCGAGCGGGACCATGATGCCGCAGCGGGCTCTGCCGAACCCCTACGCGGACTATGACAAGTCCTTGGCCACCGGCTACTTCGACACCGCCGGGAGGGTGAGCGGGGCCGGGGTGAGGCAGCCGGGGCGGGAGCGGGACCTTCCCGGCCCCAGCTGGGCAGCAGGGGCCCAGCCCGGCCCTGAGGTACCCGAGGGTTTCCAGCAGGGACCTGCCAGGTTAAAAACCACCCGGTGCCTGGTTGCGCGCCCTCCGGGTAGCTCCAGCTTACCAAAACCCCATCCGCCTGCCGGTGTGGCCTTCACTTTTGGTGGTGGGTTTTTTTTCTCCACAGCTGACCCCTGAATTCACACAGCGGCTGAATAACAAAATCAAAGAGCTGCTGCAGCAGATGGAGAGGGGCCTGAAGTCTGCCGACCCGCAGGACTGCACTGCGTACACCGGCTGGGCAGGTAGGACACCCGCTTGGGCTGCGTCGGATGGGGCAGGAGCTCTCGAGCCCACTTCTAGGTCAGGCCAAGGCAGACTGTGGATTTGTTGCGGTGTTTGAACGATCGTGTTAGACTTGTGTCAAGAACGGTGCTTCTTCTGGATGTTTTAATCCATTAAAACAAAGGGCTGTCTTTCTCAGGACTGCGGTTTTGGAGGTTTCGAGCTGCAGAGGGAAGATGTTAGTGTTGCAGGGCACAGCTGGGGCTTCTCTTGGTTGAGAGTCCCAAACATATGGCAAGCCGTCACCTGCTTGAGAGCAAACGTGGTAGCCTTCGAAGGGGCTGGCTCCAAATCTGGCTACACTGGGGATGGCGACAAGTAAACCAGTGCTTCGTGAAGTAGGCAGATACTTGAGATAGGTCATTTACCTGCAAGAAGACCTTGCATATGGCAGAGGTGAGCTTATGGCCTGAGATAATGTCCCGTCTTTTCTGTTTGGGCTGAGTTTTATCTTATGACATTGTCTGATTGGCAGGTTGCTCTATTCCTGTTCCCCAGGTAGTGCCCCTCCACTTAGCCAGGGCTAGTTCTGCTCCCGTACCTGCTGGAAGGAGCAGAAATGCAAATGTGAGTATTACGAAGGATGAAAACCTTCCTCACACTAACTCTTGTGTGCAAAGCTTCCAGGAGCTTGTCTTTCTCTTGTGCTGCATTTTCAACCTGGTTTTCCTTCCTTGAGAGTGTGCCCTACCTTCTGCTTCCTATTTTTTCCCACTGGAGCCAGGGAGGACACACCTTTCTCTGCTACTTCATCCTTGGCTACTGCTGCGTGCTTTGTCAGCTTTTCTGCCTTCTGCACTGTGCCAGGCTCTAGGGAGGGACCCTGGGGTAGTTGTGATTAATCTCATGCTTGCTGCAAGAAGTTTTGCTGCTTCGTGGGGGGGGTGTGGGGGGTGTGTGGGGGGGCAGTACACTGCAATCCTAAATGGCAATTTTCTACATTATAATCTGGGTGTGGCTGGCTTGCACTTGGATGCTGTTGAACTTGCTTGGGAGAATGGTGTTCATTTGCATTGGTGCTAAACTAATGTTGCAGCTTGACGACAGCAATGCCAGAAATGCCTGCTTAAAAATTTTCGTAAGGTAGACAGGCACTGAGAGTGCTCTAGAGCAGTTCATATGAAATGGTAGGATGCCAGTATTAAATTCCAGCGTGGGAGAGCATTGATTTTATCAGTTGCTGCCTGGCAGCACTCTGCTGCTCCTGCCTTTGAATTTATGCATTTTGGTTCAGTGCTGGCTGATTTCACCTTGGGAGACAGGTTTAGTCTTCCAGTCTGTGCAACCCTGCTAAGGTCCCCTCAGACGAAAAGCACTCCATACGTCAAGGTGGTCTTCAGTCATGAGGGTGCTACTTGGCATGATGGCAGTCTACCTCTGGCCAGAATAATTCAAGAGACAAAAATCAGCTGATATTGGGAGTACTCTGATATTCTGCGGGGAGAACGTAAACACCTTTCCCCAGAGGCCATATTCCTTTCCTTAGGGTGGCCTTGAGGAGCATCGTGTTGGAAAGTGACTGCAGTTGTGCAACAATGGTTGAGAGCTCTGGTAGGATTTCAGCTCAGTTTTATTTGGAAGGAAGTTTCTTAAGAGGGATTCTTGTTTTCTGCCCACGTATCGTTCCTTATTGGGCACAGAACCTTGTTGCCTTGGCTAATAGGATTAGGAAAAAAAAACCAACCATGGACAGATTTCCCACAGGTCACAGCCAGCGAAGTAGTTTGCAGATATTACACTGTATCTTTGTCACCCTCCCTTCTTTTCTAATCCTAGCTATATTAATTTATTCAGTACTGGTTTCCAGAGACGAAATTAATTGGGCCAAGACAGCAGCTTTTTCCTGTAATTGCTTATGTAGGAAAGGCTTGTTGAGTATCTTCTCATGTAAATCATTGCCCAGCAGTCTGAAATGAACCCACACTCTTGTGGCCACTAATGAGAGAGATTTGAAATACGGCTCTCTTAGCGCAAACTCTGCGTGAAATGTAACATATTAGAGTGTACTACATTACACCCAGTAATACACAGCATATGCTGGCATTTTACTTCAGTGCCTGTTGCCTTCCCAACACACTTGACAGAGCCCCGTTCCCCCAGCCTGTGTGTGTGCCAGCGAAGCCACGGCTTCTTGGCACTTGAAGTTGGAGCAGAGGGAGGGAAGGACTTCTGTTTTCGGCTCAGAGGCAGTGAAAACGCTCTTTGGATCAAGATTACCTAGTGAATGGCTGAATGCCCTCAAAACACATTTCAATCAGCTTGTTACAGTTTCATTAAGTTCCCCATAGAGATCAGGGCCCTGTAGGCAACACCTGGTACATGCCTGGGTATAAACCAGGCTTGGCTGTAGTATTCTGTTTTGTCTTTTATAGCTAGAGTGCCGTAAGAGCTTTTGTGGTCTTAATCGGTTTCACTGGTATCTAAGTGTTGACTGAGGGAAGGTAAACTGCCGTAAGCTAATTCTGAGTCAGAAGCAGTTCAAATCCTGGCAGAAGTACAACTGCCTCATCTGTTTTCAAATAGATTTTCATGAGGATGCTGAAGAGCATATACAGGTGTGGTGGTATTTCTTAGCGTACGAGGCCTTGCTCCAAAGACTGCTGCAACTGGGAGCAGATGAAGGAAAGGGGATGGAAGGTTCCAATGGAAGGAGACTGATGTCACTCCTGTAACCTCATAGCTGACTGCAGAGGCTCGGAAACTCCCACGTTCGGTGCATGCTGGACTGTTGTGTCCTTCCCAGACAATGAGGTGATCTGCCACCGGGAATGGAAGAGATTCCCCTCCTTCCACATTACAGCAGTGCCTCTGGAATTTGCTTCCCATGCAAGCATTCCCTTCTTTAGCTATGTCATGGCTTTCAGAGCTCCAGGCCCTCTGGAACAGACCAGTGAGTCCAGCTGGCCTGCCCCACCCGTGGCTTTTGGCTGGCCTGTTAGCAAGTGGAGATGAGGAGCAGGGCTGAGTTGCCTTTAGAAAGGACTCTTCAAAAGATACAGCAGAGGAAAGAAAAGCCATTTAATAATGGATAGAAATTCTGACCGTACCAGTTCAGGAAGACTTCTGGAAAAACACCTTTTATTCACTTTAGTGCGGTATCTTAGTTTTAACCTCAGAACCCAGAGAACTTGCATCCTCTTAAGAGTTTTGTTCAGAAAAACAAACCCTCAAATAATCCCTACAGAATAAGAAGCAGTGAGGCTGCATTTGATGAGAGAGAATAGAGTGCCGTGTATCACACACATAAACCACATTCCTGCCAAGTACTCGGTGAGTAGTGTGAAATCTCCATTCTTGAAGATAGTCACTATTTGACTGGACAAGGTTCAGAGAGTGATGGGATGTAAACTTGGAAGTTGGCCTTAATTTCAGTTGGTTGGATCAGATCACCTCCACAGATCTCTTCTAACCTAGCTTGTTGCACAATTCTGTGATGTGGTAGGTAATGGGTGGGTTTAGTTTGGACTGGACTGGTGTTTTTTGTTTGGTGGTGGGTTGGGTTTTTTTTGGGGGGTGGGGGGTGCGAGGGAGTCTTCTTCTGTAAAAAGTTTTACAAAAGAAGCATTGTTACCCAGGTTTTAAGGCTGGAAAAGCTGAGGCATCCTGAAAAATACCCAGTGTCCCACAATGCACTAGGAAGAAGGCAAGCAGCAAGCTGTAGTAAAATACACCTGCAGCTGCCCAGACAGTTCTGAACATGGCATGATACAGCCCTCCAGAGGTGATGTCTCACTGTCCCATTCAGCATGGCTTTGGCATGACTTCTGAGCACAAGATAACATCCCATGCATCTGCACCAGAAAAGATGCTTATATCCTTTGAGCTGGGCAGTAGAGCTATGCCACCCCCGCTGTAACTTTTACCCCATGCCTGACTCATTACAGTGACATCAGTTTTCTCAGTAGAAACCATCAGGTTTCATAACTATGTGCAGAGACCAGTTTCCACTTCTTTCTTCTGTGTTTGACATCCTGCTTTGAGGGTGCTGGCTGAGTTCCCTGGGTTAGCACAAGATCTCTGAGCTCTTTATTACTGTAGATGAAAGGCTTGGAACTGGTCCAGATTAGGTCAAGAAATCTCCTCTTGTGGCAATCTAGTGTCCTGTGTGAAAGGACCACGTTTCAGCTCAGCCGCTGGTGGACAAGGAGGTATGTTCAGAACAATCTGATGGACGTCCATGCCGCTGCTGTCAGCAAGGGGACTGCAGGGAGCTGACACCAAGCCACGCTTTCTCTCAATTTTATCCACTCTTTTCAGCGTCAAGGGGAAGCTTTGTCTCACTACTGCTGTTCTCCCACCAGCAGAACTGTTTGCAGTGGTAGTGCAATCTAACGTAAAGAGCAAGGTTAAACTTGCAGGGAAGGTGAGGCACAGCTTCACTTCTCTTTGATCAACAGAATGGTCATATGGATGAGAGATTCCCTCAGCCTGCTGCAGTGCTTTAGCTGTTGAGCAGGAACTTCTCTGGTATCTCCAGTGATGTCTGCTCTGTTGAAAGCAATGGTTGCTAAAGTCAGGGCCATCAGCACTAGCCAACTGGTGCAGCTGGTGCAGACAATTCCATTTTCTACTATGGACATTTAAGTCTCCTCTGCCCCACTCAAATCTCTAATGCACAGCACCCCTCTGCAGCTACAGTATGAGCTACTGCTCATACAAGACAGCGAGAAGAGACGTGATGTTTAGTGTCCTGCTGAAGATGTTAAATTACAGGCTTTGTGAGAGACATAGAGAATTTATTTTTGCCTCGTGATTTCCTGCAGTGAGCAAGCATCTCGGGCATTAACACTCCAGTGTATTGGCTTCCTGCACACTAGAGGTGGCAGTTTCAGTCATCAGAGCCCTGCTAAAAGATACGCTGTCAGTAGCACGTGTTCACTGTTGTCCTGCACCAAGTGACATCTGATACATCCTCCATCACATGTGGCTATGCAGCAGGTCTCAACAGTGCAAAGAACAAAAAAATTTGAAGAAACCACAACAAAGAAAGTCCAGTAGCAATCAGTGAACAGAACAAAGCCCATACATCTTTGGCAATAGCAGGCCACAGGCAGCTGCTGCATGGCAGTTCTGCTGGAAACAATCAGGAGTCTCAGAGGTCACAAAAAAAGGTCACATTTCCAACTGGGACACTGAACACAGACCTCCAGGGCACACAGAAATGGAGCAGATCCACTGCTTACCTAGACCCATTTGACTGATGATGCCATGTTTGTATAGCACTTAAAGCATGCCAAACAAACACCCAGTCAGCTGGCAAACCCTACCTCATCAGCTGGGGTGAGGAAGGTATTATTGGAATAAGGCAGAGCTGTGGAATAGCTTCTGCAGAGCAACACTGCCTAGCTGAGCCAGTTTCTTCAGATGAAACTCTCTTGTCTCCCAGCTGCACTGCCTCTGAAATATGCTGCCTACAACTTGGCACACAGGTCAGTATAGGATATTCCCCACCCTGGTGACTACGTTTTGTATCCCTCTACATACACCTGTAAACATTGCCTCTTTATGCATGGATATGCCGTCCTTTGCTGGTGTTCCTTACTTTTGGGCTCACAGATAGCAACAGAGCAAGCAGTGGGCTAAAGGCAACGCTGCACTGTGCCCTTCTGATCAGCTTGGGTGTATGAATTCCTTGAGGAATGAATTGAGAAAAGTGGCTTTAGATTCAGTTTTTAAGGCCTTTGGGTTTTAAAGGAAAAATTAATGATTTGGGGAAGCAGCTTGTCCCTTCCATCCTTCAGTGTATGTAGGTTTTTTGAAGTCTTTTCCAAAGATGCTTGGGCCTGGGAGGAAAGGGAGCAAGAAATGTTTTAAAAGAGGAGAGGCAAAGAAGTCAGAGGAAAACGATGCTGAGACATTTACTTCCTAAGAATTCAATTCTAGCAGTGGTCTCAGCAAGATAGTTACATACATAATTAGGGTGGTATAATGGCAGTGGGAATAGAAGCTACTTACAAAGCAAAAAGTTGTATATTAAAGCAGGTAAGTCAAGAGTGCAAGTTGTGCTCAAACAGCTATCAGGCCTATTAAAGGCTAGAAGCTGTGTTAGGTGCCGAATAAATCAAGGAGAATCACTTGACATTTGCTAGCTGGAAGAGGAGGGTTCCCCTTTAAAGAAGGGCTTCATATCCACATCCTCATAGACTTGAGCAGTGACACTGTACATCTGAGCTCTCTCTGGAAATACTAACACTGAACTGCTTAGAGAGAGGACAAGGTTATTAGCTTCAGCAGGAAATGGAAATTTGCCCTTAATAGACACACAGAATAGAATTGTCTGTAGTGCGAAGCTTTGGAGCTTACCCATGCAAAATGAGAAAATGATCTAAATTTAAAATTGTCCTCAGTACCATGGAAAGTAATTTTGCAGCCTGCTTGCCTCCCTTCACCTCACCACATCAAAATCTGCAGAGATTGGCTCAATTAATTTAGGCTTAAATGCAGGACCTCAGTCCTCTTAGAAATGGTTACTGGTAAGGGGAGAAATAAGCTTTTCTCAAAGTGATATAGGCCAGTACCTTTCTTCAGTGCATGCTTGAGGGTGCCTTCCAGATCAGAAGGATAGTTCAAATGTGGCAGATCTTTCAGACACAGCCTTACTGAGGACTCTTTAGTTACCTACTAAAAGCTTCCAAGACCTGGATGAAGACAGGGCAGACAGAGGCAAAGGACAGCAATTGATGTGACTTCTCAGTAGTGGAGTTGGTTCTGTAGCTGGCCAGCTCATTGAAAATCTCCAGGGAAGACCATGCAGCCTTTTTCAGCGTGCCAGGTAGCTGTTTCTGTTTCGGACAAAGGCTCATATCATGATAGATGTGCTGCAGAGGAGAGTCGGGCAGCCCCTTTCTTTTCTATGATGCACCGCTGTCCAGGGAGCTGTAAGAACCTTGCTGGTGCTTCCCCTGGGGGCAGGGGTGAGGTTGGGGGGAAGCCAAGTAGAATGTCTTAAGGGTGCTGCTTATGTGTCACTTTTTAAAATATCCAATCCAAGCTAAGTAATCCAGCCCTTCACCTCCTGGTGTGAGAAAAAATAATTGAGATAGGGTAAAAACTCAGTGCTGCTCTGCTGCAAGTACCGTCTTGCTCAAAGATGATTTTTTTTTCTTCCACTGTTTAGCAACAGTCCCAGGTACAGCTGATAGATTTAGGTGGGTTTGCCTATGTTTCATCTTTTGCTCCTTGCTGCTAAAACTGTATGCAACCTGTGTATCAGAAGCTCTGCTGTCCTCCAGGACCTCCTGGATCAGACAATGCTGTTTGTCTTGATCTGCAGTCCACTCATGAGCAGCATCAGGTACAAGGTCACAAAGCAGGAAAAGAGGCTGTGGGTACTGCAGCTATGGGTTATGCCCCTGGATGTGCCTGAGAAGTCAGTCTAGAAGGCTTATGCTCTAGATGAGGCTGAGGGACAGGCTTTTAGGTTTGTTAAAGTACCCAGGGCACATAGTGAGATGGGTAAACCTGTCTGGTGGGTGCAACCTTTATGTTCCTTTTGCAGGCATTGCTTTGCTGTATTTGCACTTGCATGATGTGTATGGAGACCCAGCCTACCTTCAGGTGGCCCACGAGTACGTGAAGAAAAGCCTGAGCTGTCTGACAAAACGATCCATCACTTTCTTGTGTGGAGATGCTGGGCCCCTGGCAGTGGCTGCTGTCGTCTACCACAAACTGCAGAACCAGAAGCAATCAGAAGACTGCATCACTCGGTAAAACGCTTGGTTATGCCTGTGACCTAAAGTTCTTCTTGCTCATAAAGCTGGTTTGGGCTTGTACCAGGCACTCTCCACCAAGCCTGAATACATTTTGTTGCAGTCTTATCTGAGAGAGAAGCCAGTAACTTAGTGAGCCAGCACAAACTTGGTAAAAGAGCAAGCTTAAGGACAAATACACTTGCCTGGCAGCCTGCAGAGCAAGGATATTGTTCAGCTGGTATTGCCATCATAAAAATTCCAGTAATCACAGAAAGAAAAAAATGCCAAAGTAAAAAAAAAAAAAGTGAGGTTTGGTATTTTTTCAAAACCCTTAAATTTAGCTTTACAGCCATTTTGATGAAAAGGAGAAATGTGGTAGGATTATTAGATTAATTTTGTCACTTGCTTTCACTTGCTATTTATTAATTGACTTTGACTTAAACCTAAGATGGAAAGCACCTCTTTCAGTTGCTGAATGCAGCTGGTTATGATTCATTTAGTTCCATTTCCTGCCTTTCCTCAACTGTTTCCAAATGTATTTTTGTTGGGTACTTCAGAAGAGGACAAACAAGCAGTCCTACAGTCAGATCAGCATGTGGCAGAGGAAGGAGGAGATGCAGTTGCAAGCTTTTGATGCTTAAGGGAAATCAGTTTTGAGAAGGTGAGAAAGTCCTGTAAAGAGTTTCCATTTATGTATGGTCAGCACAAAAGCAAGACAAAACCCCTCACGTTTCAAAAAAACACCGAGTGCCTTTAAGCAGCCAGGAGCAAGTGATGCATAATTTCAATTTAAAAAGCTGTGGGTGGGAATCAGAGGTGGCTGTGTGGTTTGGACAGCAAGTTCCCACTCCCATAACTAAGCATAGCTTCTGGTTTATGTGCATAAAGTCAGTCTGAGGACAGAACTCTCTTCTTTATTCTTGAAATAATCTGTAGTTTAGGTTTTGCTTAATACTGTATCAGAGTGGTGAATCTCACTATGATTAACGTATTTGCTAACAAAAAGAGAACTAATCTGTCAAACATTACAGGCCAGTTATGGTCAATGCATAAGCCCCAAGTTGTGAAAAAACTCTAATTAATGTTTTCTTGCTGTAGATCTCTCCTCCCCCTATCCCTCCTGTTCTGCCTACAGTTTTGTGGCAGAATGGAAAATCATTATTTATTCTGCACTGCCATCTAATGGCATAATAAAGGCAGAGCCGTGGAAATTGGTTTCTTCATACATCTGAGAGGAGGGAAAAAGAAAAATGTGGCTTTCTCAAAGAAACAGTTACACCATCCTTACTTTGCCACCAATTCCCAGAGCAGTTAGCCTGACCATGCTACCTTTAAAAAGAGAGTATTTCTTTAAGAAATAGCTCCCTTAATAAAACTCCTAAGTGGGTTTTGCATATGCTGTTTAGTTACAGACCAGTTGCTAATTTGTGCAGTGCAAGTGCATAGAAAGTGCACTTCTGTTGCAGCTGTGGAGAAGGAGGGCCTCTCCATTTTGTTCTCAGTCTTTTAAAGCACCTCATCCTTACTGAGCCCGAGGAGGGAATCCATCAGCCAGTTTTTACTGCAGCGAAAGAGACAGAACCTTGTGTTTTCTTACCTCCTTGCTCTTGCCTAAATGAGTTCATGACCAACAAATGTGCTTTTATGCTCTGGAGATACTAATGTTTCAGGGCGTCCCATTTTCCAAGAGCCTGTGAAAATCTGAGCCGTGTTCCAGGAGTCCTCTTTTCACTGCTGTCTCCCACCAATTCAGAAGGTCAAAGATTTGCTTTTAGAGCCAGTAGCATACAAAACTCCCATCTTGCTCTACAGCTGTCTCACTTCCCTTCTGTCCAGAAACTACTGCTTTTTGAGAGTTGAGGTAATAGGCTGATATGTGAGCAGGAGTGGCTCTTCCTTCAGGGACCTGCATTTACCCCCTTGCACCCGAGAAATGCATTCTGCATGCAATCAGTCCAGCAGCATCCCAGGCATCTCTTGCTGCATGCACGCCATGCAGCCCTGCCCCACATTTCAGAAACAACAGAAACTGCTGGCAGGTTTCCTCCCCTGATTATCCTGGCTGAGAAAGCAGCCTAGAGGTAGATGCAATAATGTGTAAGGAGCAAGAACAGTACCTCCAGCTGCTTTGGACTTCCCCATGAAAAGGTTTCACATCCAGATTTCAGAAAATCCCTGCTATGGGTATTACTGTTTATCCACCCACCCATTCCTTCTATTGCGCCTGACATTTCCCTGACATCTCAAAGCTGAAGAACATCACCAGCCAGCATCTCTTCTGGCCAGCGTCCATCTGTCAAAACACTGTTTTCTTCCTTGGAAACCCTCCTCTCTATCTGCCTTCCTTGGACTTGGGGACAGGGGACATGAGGATGCAGCAGGGCTTTCCTTTCAGCCCACCCAACTGAGAGGGACCTGCATTTATGCCTAGTCTTGGATGTAAAGTCTGTCTCTTGGGTTTAATCTGCGAGAAATCTCCCCCGTGGAGCAATGCGCATCTAGAGTGGTACATGAGGCCTGGGGCCAGTCCACCTTGCCAGACACTGCTCTTTCCTTTCTCCTGCAATAACCCTGCTCACTTGAGTCCAGTGCCAAAGGGAGTCAACAGCCCAGCATCTTTTCTGTGCTCTGAGGGTATTCTGGACATTTGGTTACTTCTTTTCTGTGCAACACATTGTTCTGCCTAGGAGCAGAGGCTGCCAAGGCACGTTTTCTGCTCCTCACACTGCTGTGACAGGGAAGCCCTGCACACACACAGCTCTCCTGGTAGTTTCTTGGCCCTGCCCCTGTTGCAGCCACAGTAGGAAATGGCTGAGAGAACAGCCGTGAAGCCACTTATGCTAGTGTTTTAAAAGCAATGGCATTTTTCAGGTTGTCGTCTCAGGGGTGAACAGAAAAATAAAGCCAAAACCAGTCACATCCCTGCCTGCTGCTCTAACAGGGAAGGACATCCAGCCTTGTTGGAAGTGTGGTGAGAGGCAAAACAAAGGAAAAATCACATTAAGAGTGAGCTGGGCTACAAAACACCAGTGTGAAGAGCTGTCAGTCTCTGTTAGCACTACAGGAATATCACCAACTTTGCAACACGGTAATAGAAAAATAGCAAAGTATTTGAGTCCAGCAGACCTCTCGCTCTGCACACATGGGCTAAAGCCTAGTGCCAGCCAAGCTGTCCTCAGTGTGGGGTTGCACCACAGCCAGCCCACAGCACACACTGCTGAGCTGTTCTCACTACTGCTCAACCCTAGAGAAGATGTCTTGTATGTGCCACAGAGGCTTGACGTTAATATTTTCAGCTGCTTATCCCCACCTCTTACCTAGATTTTTAGTTCATAGAGGCACCTCTTTTTTCACTGACAGAGTGCCCCTCTCATGCATGGAGAGAAAGGGGCTTTTCTATCAGGACTTCCAAGTGCAAGGGGTGAGATTCTTCCACATACCATCAGCACTAGTTTGACTTTCTATCATTGCTTGAGCAACTTCATGTTGACCATTTCCTATATAGTCCACGTTTCCCCGCCAGTAGCTTTCCTGGAGCTGATGCTTTAAAGAACAAGCACGTAATATGACCACATTGTAAAGAGCTGAGCAGACTAAAGCAGTAAGCCAAAAAAAAAAAAGCAGAGAGGAAGGAGGAATTCTGTACTTTGTGTAGCTGGAAGGCTGAGAACCAGAGACTGGCCTGACATCTCCCAGGGCACAGGCAGCATGAAGGGACAAAACATGTTTCTAAGCTCCAGTCTCACTACTTGGTTACATGGTTTTGAGTGTCCTCTAATCTTCCCCATGTGAATTTTTCTTTGTAGTTTGCTCCATCTACACAAGCTTGACCCGCGAGTTCCCGATGAACTGCTGTACGGGCGCATGGGCTATCTCTATGCGCTGATATTTGTGAACAAGCACTTCGGAGAGGAAAAGATCCCTCAAAGTCACATTCAGCAGGTACTGTGGCTTCTGTTATTTGTTAACTGTCTCTTCCCATGCAGCTGACCTGCAGGTAGAAATCAATGCAAGATGTAGAGAACTCTGGAAGGGAGAAAATGCATCATGGTATCCCTGCTGCACTTCTTGCAAATGGACAAAGTACCACATGCCCACCCACCACACATAAATCCATAGGCAGTACTGAACTCGCATACTTTTCGCTCCCTCGCCCACACTCTTCTCTATGCTTGGGCAGAAAAACAACTCTTCTGATCTGTGTCAGCATACTTGCTGTGCTATGTCCAACACATCAGCTCCTTCACCCTCTTCTGTTCCCGTCCACAGGTCTGTGAAGCAGTTGTAGCCTCAGGAGAGAGCTTGGCCAAAAGGAGGAACTTCACAGCAAAGAGCCCACTGATGTATGAGTGGTACCAGGAGTACTATGTAGGGGCAGCCCATGGTTTGGCTGGGATTTACTACTATCTCATGCAGGTAAGAGGCACTGGAGGGGAGGAACCTTTAGCAGCTGTTTCACATTTCTTTGAACAAGGAGGAGCATTTGACTTGGCTCTTGGTGATGACAAGCTGGTAAGATCCCTTGTCTGGTTGACTTACTTCTGTGGGTGATCACGCATCCCCACTTCTAAAGGTTTTCTCTAAGTGTGCGAGATTGAAATTTCCACCTCCATGGAGATCTGTAGAGAAGTGTGACCTGCATTATACCAGCAGTTTCACATAATGGAGACCTTTAGGTCAGCTGGGTTTGAGCTTCCATCTCTTGTATTAATTGCTTGTGAAGTATTCCCATTTGATGGTATCTGTGGGCTTCCTGCATTTTTTGAGGTGGTACTTGGAGCAATCCCAGATCATTACAAATTGAGAATCTTTGTAAGGAAAGCATAGTGAAAGAGATTTTGTTCATAGCAGGAAGGTGGGAAATGCCTTTGTTTCCAAATCAGGGCCAGTACCTAAATGTGAAAGGGGTGGGACTTTTTACTTCGATAAAGCAGCTGAGTTCTGCAGTGCCTGAAGAAGGTGTGACAAGATGAGAAGTTGGGAGCTGCAGTGCCGCTTTGCTTTGAGGCTGTCTTTCTCACAACTTTGCACAACTTGCTGGAACTCTGGCAATATTCCCTTCCCCAACTCAAAGGAGGGTGGTGATTCCCCTATGTGGGTCACTTTGTGCATAAATGTACAGTGCTTAAGCTCTGAAAAATAGCAGCAATAAATGACATTGCATTTTCAGAGCATTAAGGGCACCCACTGAGCAACGCAAATTATTTTAGCATAGAAGAAGGTGATATCTTTTACTAGACCCAGCTGTCACAGCAGGGGGAAAAGAACACACCAGGTTTCAAGTACTTGAGCTTTCCTTCAGGGCCCTCAAAGTTCAATCCCATATACAAGATAAGCATAGTTCCTGTGAATATAACCCTCTTACGTGACTCAGAGAGGAAGGGGTGGTTGGTATCTTTTAAGTGGAAGGAGATTTGGCAAGAGGAGGATGTGAGGTGATTATTGCCCAGGAATACAGAACAGCTAGTTGGGAGCAGAGAAGGCAGCAGCGTGCAGTGAGCCTGAATTTGCACTGAGTCCCTGAGCTTGTGTCCCATAAATACTGCATGGGCTTCATGCTTCTCTGCAGTATGAAGTACAAAGAGCCTAGATCAGCCAAGCATGATGCACAAAAGGCTTTGGGAGAAGCAGACAAGGGAAATATGGAGAAGACAGTGTTGGACTGTTATCTCTAATGGTTTTACAGCACAAGCATTGATTTTTAATTTTCAAGTTATCAACCTGGGAACAGTGTGATCCTTAGGTGAGAGTGCTCACTGCAGTCTGCCATGGGAAATCAGAACTGCACAAATTTCATGTGAGGTAGTGTCATTGGAAGAGCACGTTGAAGCCACTCCCTTGCTTCCATCTGAGGTCAGCGGTGAAGTGACCCCCTTGCAATTACCCAGAAACGTCTGTGAAAAAGCAGTATCACAGCCCACCAGCAGGGCTGGCCCAGCAGCTCAGAGCTGAGATGCTCTAGGTGCTCATTGCTGGTATTCATCCTTAATACCGATTTTAGACAGTTTATCTCTTCACTCCAACTCTGGGTACCTGAAACTATTCCTACTTATCAGGAGAAGAAGCAGCAAGCCCTCTTGCTTAAAGGGCCAGGTGACATGCTGGGGGCAGTCTTTGTTTCTGGGGATGCCAGGGTATGACTGGAAATAAGTCACTGCTGAAGGACAGAGCTGCCTTGGGCCAAGTGAGTGTTTGTGATGTGTCAAAGCCTGGACCAAAGAAATAACTTTATTTACAAGGAGTAAGAGGGAACACGGTCATAGCTGGTTGTTTCCGTCCTTCAGGCAGATCTTGGGCCTCTTAGGGACAGACAGAATGGTAATTCTCCCCAGTTTAACACTTTTTCTCTCTTAGCCTGGCCTTGGAGTGAGCCAAGTAAAACTGCACAACACAGTCAAACCCAGCGTGGACTACGTCTGCCAACTCAAGTTCACATCTGGAAATTACCCTCCATGCATCAATGACACCAGAGACCTACTCGTCCACTGGTGCCATGGGGCACCAGGTGTTATCTACATGCTTGTCCAGGCCTACAAGGTACCGGAAATCTTGCAGAGACCCTTTGGGGACCCTTAAAGGTGGAACTTCATCATGGAGAAGACTCTATTGAGACCCTCTCTCCCTGAGAATAGGATGGCTTGTTACAGTGAAATCACCCACAGTGACCACTGACTGATATGGAAATTAGTCTTTTTAAAAATTGTTTCTGAAAATACTCATCAGCTGTGTGGGGTGTCCTGTAGCAGGTGACTGATGGTGACAACTAGTTGTGTGTCAAGTAATGGTTCTACAGTCCCATTCATCATATCAAAAACATTCTCCTTTAAAGTAGACAACAAAGTCACAGCATTAAGGCTTCCATAGAAGAGAAATTAATTAACCCAAGCCTCCCCATCACACAGGGATGCTCTTGATGTGGAGGAAATTGCCTCAGCAAGGGGGAATATTTCTTGTCTCTCTAGGTCTTTGGGGAACAGCAGTACCTAAATGATGCCTTGCAGTGTGCAGAAGTGATCTGGCAGCATGGGTTACTGAAGAAAGGCTACGGGCTGTGCCACGGGACAGCTGGCAACGCTTATGGCTTCCTCGCACTGTTCAACCTCACTCAGAATATGAAATACCTGTACAGGGCTTGCAAGGTAAGAACCTGTGTGAGGAAGAGAGAAGGGATTATTCACATATGTCTTTTATGTCACTGGCTTTGCCTTTGAAACCAAATTTCTAGTGTGGCAGAGATGCAGCTAGATCTGACCAGCTCCACCAGACTAGTCCTTCAGCAGTGCAGTCACTTTCTGACAGCCTGTACAGAAGGAATATCCCTGCAGAAGCTTTGCTCTGCAAGAGATAATGTGAGGATGAGGGTGATATTTTATTTAAGATCTGTCTTCAACAAAATTTAAACATATTTTTTTACTCTCAGTTTGCAGAGTGGTGTTTAAGCTATGGCCAACATGGGTGCAGGACTCCAGACACGCCATTCTCTCTCTTTGAAGGTAACCTCTATCTCTAGGCTTGTGTTTTGCTCCTGGATCTGAGCCAGTCTAGCACCAAGAAAAACAAAATACATGCTTCACTGAAGTCTTTGCAAAACTCAGTGTAAAGGATGGGAAGGAAATTTTATCTACTGTTTTTACCCTTTTCTATAAGTAGTCTTTTTGTAGCACAGGCTAATGTCTTAGCTGGAGCATCTTGTCCTCTTGGGCCTCCCACACAGATTCTGCAAACAGGTCTCAAGGGCAATTCTTAATGGGTACAGGCCAAAGTCTACCTTATGGTAATTTGTAGCCTGGCTTCTCATACAGTCTCTTTTCTGTGCATTTTTAAGGATTAAAACCCTTATGTGTTTTCCAGTTCCATTCCAAAGTTGACTGAGGAACAAATGGGGCTGCTTTTGTAGGCCTTGTTGGCTCCTATGGCACTTTGTGGCTCCTCCTAAGGTCTCCCCCAAAATCTGCCATCAGCAGGTAGTGCTGAAAGAGCCATTTCATCAGCTAACATAAATCTCCCTAGCTTTGCTTCAGGCCCGGGAACAAGGGGAGTTACATCAGTGAGGACCTGAGACAGCAATGTCACAAGGTCCAAAGTTTTGCAAAAATACTCAGATTATTAAACCTGTGGACAGGTAAAGCAGAAGGGAGGGAGCTGCAGGAGGGGAAGACCCATCATGTTTTCCCAGGTGATTTGCAACATTTGAACAACTTCAAAATGTTTTCTGCACTGAAGTACCTAAGTTGCTCAGGAAACCTGGGTTCAGACCTTGGAAATTTAGGTACTTCTGAAAAATGTTTTCCTTTCTTATGTCTTCATGACTCATTCACCCCCTGGATAACTGATAAAATGGGTGCCCAAAAGGAATCTCTCTGAAGCACGTTGTGTTTTTTCTTATCCTCAGGAATGGCTGGAACGATTTACTTTCTTGCTGACCTGCTGGTGCCAAGCAAGGCGAAATTCCCTGCATTTGAACTCTAAATCTGAGTTTGGCAGTTTCCTGCCTGAATCCTTCTGCACTGGGAAAAACAGTTCAAAGCTGTTTTCTCCTTTTTCCAAACTTATCATTGTTCACCTAACTATATAAATCCATCCTCCTGATGGCATGCTGAGTTTTCTAATATTTCTAGTCATCTCATTGCATTGTTTCAGTTTAAAAGACAGAATACACATTTTGCTGTTGTCTCTTAAAAACACGGAGCTGAAGGTGGGAGCAGGGATAAAATGCACAGTATTTTGTTGGCTATAGAGTTTTGCTGTTTTCTGTGTCCCATTTCCTGCAAGAAATTTTCTATTGAATGTAACTTTGGCCATCTTTTTTTTGTGTGTGTGTGCTGACAAATAGTTGCAGGAATTTAGTTGCCTTTGGAAAACAAAAAACTGAGACTCTTGCCCTGCAAGTTACTTTTAAGTGTTTTCCTTCTGAGCAGCCAGGGACTAGGCAGTTCAGTAGCTGGGCTGCTCCAACGAAGCAAATGTGATGAACTGTGGAGTCTTATTAGATTGCAAGTGGCACAGCTGGAACTGACATACCAAAGCCGTGCCCTGAATTTTCACATGTCTTTTTTAAAGGCAAAGGCTACATATAGCTCTTCTGTGCTTTTTTTCCAGTGACAGACAAATAATCCACTAGCTTTTGTGCTTATTTGCCCATCTTATGCTAAACCTTGCAGACGTCCATTGATGATTTACTGGAAAACCCCGGTCTAGAAGTGAGCTAAGTGCGCTTGCTGGTGTGGTCTCTTCTGTTTACCTTTGAAAGTTGATTCTGCAGTCTTTATTTAAAATTGTGTATGAATACTATAGGTGTTAGTTGATGCTAGGCCCACCAGCAGCAGCATGGGAAATGAAATGTATTCCACTGAGTTTTGTCAGTGTTTAACCTATTACCTATATAGATGTTTACATGCTTTGTTTTATAAGCTTTCCTGAACCTGGATAATTTCAGCCACTTGTTTGCCTTGTTACTGCTTGTTGTAGTTTAATATGCAACCATACATCAACCCAACTGGAAAATCTGTCCTAGGTTAAATAGCTTTGACCTGTCGAGCAGACCAGATACTTGCAAGGGGTAATCTACTTTTCCATCCCTAGCTGATGCTACACTAATTTGCAGCAATTAGGGACATGACCCAGTAAAACGCTTTCTTAGCACTGAGCATGAGCTAAACTCTGAGCAGAGTGAAAGTTACTGATGCAGCTGTACCACTATGCTGTTTGAGGGCAGCTCCTCTGCCTGCACAACAGGGGATGTGAGTTCTGATCCTTTAAGGGCTCAGTTGCTGAGTGCCTCAGGCCTCCTAAGAGCAGGCAGGCAGCTGCAGGGCAGTATGGGCAGCCTCCAAGCCAGCACGCTCCTGCACCAGCGATAGGTGAAGCAGGAGGACCAAACCTGGCATACTAATGCAGCTAGCTCACATGTGCCTGAATGCAAGGCAGCCTAGCCACAATGGCATAGGCAGACCTCCAAGAACCTCCTGGATGGTCTGCTCCAGCAAAGAATAGAAACCATTCCTGGAAGGCTGCCTGTTCCTCAAATCCCAGCCTTATGTTGCCATCACATGTTTCTGGAAGTTCATCAAAAGACAGCCTGAAGTGCAGAGTAACTTTGGGCCCAGCATCCCCATCAGAAGCTCGTGCAGACTCGGCAGTGGTCATCCCCTGTCGTTCATGGGGCCTAAACAACACAGGGAGGTGATTGGAAAGGAGAAGGCACAGCCCCAAGAGCATGATTTGGCTAATCAAACAGTTTGGGGGTGGGATCCTATAGTACGTGAGGCCTGCTGTAATTTACCTCCTCGCTTGGCTGGTGTGATGGCAGCATAGGGACACTGCTCTGAGCCTAGGTTTCTCCTGGGCACTGCTTCTGTAAAGGAGATGGTTTGTGCAGCCTGACGTCACGGCACCATCACACCGCAGGGTTCGTACACCCTAGGGGATTGTCAGGGCCTGGTGTACAACTGCAGAGTGGAGCACTGTTTAATAAAAATGCTGAAATGAACAAGCTTTGGGTTATTTCTACCCCACACTTTGTGACCAGGATTCGTGTCTGAAGAGAACAAGATGCCACAACAGCTGCTCCGGTGGCTCCTGGGGTCTCACTGACTTCTCACCAACCCTGAGTGTCAAGAGTATTTCACATTTTTCCCCCACCTCCAATCCATCGAGGGTAGTCCTGTGCTTTCCCTCACAGGCTGTGCTTTTCTCCCAGGACATCCTTTGGCAGCGCTGCTTCCATCCAAGTCCATGTCCTCCCCACTGTGGCTTCCATTGGAGACCACAGTCCTGCAGGTTAGTCTTAACTGTACCAAAATGTGCCTGTGTGCACTGCTGCCCACCAGAAAGAGGATGTGAATCCTCCCAAAAAAAGCACCCTGCCACTGGGCCAGAGGGAGGAACAGGCTGCCCCTGTCAGGCTGGGACTGTTCGGCACCAGAGGATTTAAGATCAGAGTGTCGGGAATGGTATGAGTAAAGGTGATCCTGTGCTCCAGCACAAGCATAAATTAAGTTGCTTGAGGTCCCATACAGCTTGGTTTACTACACTTTCCATTTCTATTGAGGTTTGTGGTAAAGTTTGTCAGGGAGGGTGGTCCAGCAATTGGGATAGGAAAGAAGCATGGTGCAGAGTTTCTCTGGTTGCCCTTCCTTTTTGGTACGGGGGTGTGGTGCTGCCCACTTTCAAGCATCTTTATGCCAAGTGCAGGGAGTGGGACCAAGACAAAGCCTGAAAACACACTACTTCTGCTTCAACAAGGTACCCAAGAGGGACTTCATCAGAAGTGTAGATATTTAACAGTTCTTGGTGATGTTTATGTTTGTCCATGACAGCGTTCTGTTTTAAAAAAATCAAGTGCCTTATACTCCCAAGAAATAAGTAAAAAATGTGATTTAAATGGTTTGCCACATGGCTCAGTTTCTGTTCACCTCTTGCGTATACCAGTGTGATGAGTAAGATGAAAAATGTCACACTTAACCAAACACCAGCTGTAGGTGTGCATCTCCCCCAAGAGCCTGCTGTGGTTTCAGCATTCAAGAACTGACAGCTGCCCCAGCTATGAATGAGGTGACACAGCGACAGCGTGAGGGGACAGATAAGTTATTGCTGCCTCTGCCCAATTTATTTCATTTCCCATTCTTGCATATAACTTTCCAAATGCCCACAAACTACAATCAGCACTAATGCTAAATCCATGGGTAATAGTATGTTGCCAAACAAGTCCCCCTCATGAGTGGTTCTCAGCCCCAACAGCATTAGCAGCAAGGCACACAGCACCTCTGAGAAATCAGTTCACGAACTACTACTACCATCATTTAATGCACATGGGTTTCACTTTGAAACCACTTCAGAGTAGGCTGCTGGCTGCGGCGTGGCAGTTGCCCTCCTTGTATTGATAGGGGAAAAGCCTCCACAAACCCCACCTTGGCCTCCTGCCCCCAGCAGGGATGCTGCTTCATCTGACAAGCATGGAGCTGGGTGAGGTGGAGAATTCAGGTTGCATGTCCCACGTGCAGTGACTCAAAAGCAGCTGTGAGAGAAGCAACCCTGTGGGGCACAAAGCTGCTGGCAAAAGGCTTCATTTGCACAAGTTATCCAGCCAGACCTTGCTTCTCTCCAGCATCTCATCTGACTTCCATCTCTCTGCACTGCTATCTCACCTTTGTCCCTTCCCCTCTTTGTTCATGTTTTTCCACCACCTCGGCCAAATTTGAGTGGCATTTTCTTATGGTAACACCCAAAGGAATGTGGCTGGTCCCAGTGGGACTGCAAGTCCTGCTCCAGGCCAGTAAAGTCCCATAACATACAGTTAATTTGTTGCAAGATACTTTATTTTTTTATATATATATTATGATTTTATATTATATATTTTTATATATTATATTATATATAAATATATATATATATAATATTTATTACTTTTTATAATTTTTTGCATTGGGAAGAACCTGGTTCCTCACATCTTCCTGCCCAGAACAGCTGAGTCCTTTAGCCAAAGTGTCCCATGTCCCTTCAGCTGCACGCAGGAGGGAAACCTGAACTGAAGGCCAGTACCCAGAACAGGAAATCTAAATGCCAGGAGTTACAATTCACAACGTTATGAATTCTCTGAAGACCAAATCCAACAGAGCAAGAGGCAGAAGATCTGCCCAAAATAAGCACCCAAGGAAACATGATGGAGCCCAGCTAGGCTTGCCCTGGCAGGGGAGCTGGCCTGGGGACACCCATTGCTGCAGCTCGGGTGGAGATGGCCTCAGAAAGGGGCTGTGCATCCCCAGCAGGTGGCAATGCAGCCTGACAGCAGCAGCCACCCTGCCACTGCCAAGCAGATGCTCACACCCTCAGCTGTTAAAGCAAGCTGGATTCAGCTCTTGGGCAGCCCTGGGAAAGTCACTCAAACCAAAAAGCCTACATAGATGAGGTTGTATTTGTATACTGCGTGGGGTGACAGAGATGTGAGAAATGTGGAA
Source organism: Microhierax caerulescens (assembly GCA_035590215.1). Lineage (NCBI taxonomy): Eukaryota > Metazoa > Chordata > Aves > Falconiformes > Falconidae > Microhierax > Microhierax caerulescens. The sequence goes on from JAVJGJ010000061.1 coordinate 10,908,039, forward strand.
GCCCTTCAGAAGTGCATTGCTTCTAAGTGAGTCATGTACACCCTTGGAAAAGAAAAACAAAACCAAAACCAAAACAGTACATCTTTCCTGCCTGACACTACCCAAGCTCCTCCACAAGCCCCAGCAAGGGAGGACAACTCTTCGTGCTCTTCTGCCACACAGGTGGGTTTTCAAGGAAACATTCCACATGTTCAGGCAGGTTTTCAAGGAAATATTACACATCCTGAGGGAAAACACCGTATGCCTCCCCATGTCAGTTTTACAGATATTGCACAAGATCGGCCACCAACTGCTCCCAACTCCCAGGAACTAGAGAGCCAATAACCCCCATCCCCACAGGCTGCCCCTGGCTCTGCAAAGTGTCCTGCACTGAACATGTCTGCCCTAGAACCCCATAGGGATTGGGGACATCCCAAAAGGGAAAGAGCATCAAGAAAAACCAACTGGACACATGTGTAAGGGTGCCAAGGCTTACCACTAAGATATTTTGATGTCAAGGGAAAACCCAAGCCCAGGTAGGGCAGAAATGCCTCCTGCAGGTAGCTGTCTCTGTTGAGACACGGCCTGAAGCCAACAGGGCCAGAACAGCCTTGGGTCTCACTGACCCTGCTGATAGGCAGTCTTGGGAGTTTTCAGGCAACCCCTTGTTCCAGCCATGTGTGAAGATGGAGGAGCACAAGGCAGGGAACTGGGCCCTGTGGAGTCAGGGGGCTCAGGCCTGTGGGTTCTTTCAGGTTTTCGGGAGGATCCCTGTGCACAGCGGGTGTGCAACTTTAGCATCCAAACTCACTCTCAAACACAGCAGGAAGCAGATAACTAAGCTCAGGACAACATAGACTTAAAACCCCAAATTCAGTGCCATAGCTGGTGTGGGTGGATACTGCAGCATCTTTATAGCTGGGCCTTTCAATTTACTGAGCACAGCTCATTCACCTTAGCAAAAGGAGTAATCATGGATTTCCAGATTATAGTGGAAACTGAGAGGGTTGCGTCACTGACTGTTCTCCCTGAATCAATCAACATAGCTTATACCTTCTGTTTGCCTTTTTGGTTTTGTTTTTCCACCTTACCTTTGCTTTTCTCGTTGGCCGTAATTTTATGGAAAAAAATCATTTATGCGGGCCAGACCTAGAGCTGTGTAAAGCCCATGGAATTAAGGTGATTTAGAGCAGTTTAGGACCCAGCCCTTCTGCAGCAGCTGCACGTAGGAGTTGGTTGGGGTTAATTAACTTTGAACAGTTGATCAAATTTCAGGCCCAGCTAATAAATCTGTTTGTGCCTGACCTTAACAGCAAGCCTTGGTATATTAATTAAAGGATCCCAGCAAGATCTCACAAGTAGTTTTTTGTTGGGTTTTCTAGTTTAGGTTTTGGGGTTTTTTTTTTCCCTTTTGGAAAGAACCAGTGAATTCTCCCATCATTCAGGATGTCTCTCATTAAACATCCCCTTACCATGAGCTGGAAACAGATACAACATCACTCTCCCTTTACTACAAACATATTTACATCCCTCCTGTACCCCGTCTTTGCCAAAAATGACAGAATATCACTTCATACCAACCAGGCTTCAGAGAGCTCCTTCCCAGCTCCGGAGCAAGGATCAGGGATGCTGCTACCAGAAAAGTGACATTGCTTGACTTGGGTGATGCTTTCTCCATAGAGGAGGTGAGAGTCTCACTGTGCCAATGGCCATGCTGGCACTACTGTGAATGTGGTGTTTCGTGTCTGGGGATGAGCATTTCTCACCATCCTGGTTCCACCCCATTGGCACAACTGACCTTTGTAATTAGAGGATAAGCATGAAGATCTCTGCCTGCCTGGGTGGGTGCAATGCACAGCTGCTCTGACACCTGAAGAGGACCATCACATCTTTGCATCCTGGAGGACTTCTGCTGTTTCAGAATCAAAACCACTCCCTCAAAAAGCTGTTGGGGGGAAAAGCAGAACAAAACAGCTCTCAGTACAGCTGCTGATTCAAGACAGAGCCTGCTATTGCCTCACCCACAAAGCTTCGTATTCCCAAGTGTTGCTTGAGCCAGCTTTCACCCTCAGCATGGTGGTCGCTGCCGTTTTCTCTTGCAAGACTGTTGCCTGAAGACACTTCTGTTATACTTCTCTCTCTACCTCTTTCTCACCCATTTGTTTCTGTTTCTATGCTGCCCCTTTTGGGGAAGAAGGGTGGTGGCTTTTATTCTGGATCATTTCACAAATCTGGCTTACAGCATCACAGCAATGGGATGGCAAAATGCAATGTGGGAGGAAGGCAAAATCAGCTTAGTGCAAGGAAACCTGCACCCTCCCTGCTACTCATGGGGAGGATGTGTTTGAGCACAGCCCAGGACCACCCAAGAACAACCTCTTCCCCAACAATTGGGCAATCTAGATGCTAAGAGTTGCCAGAAGAAAGTGAAGAAGAGGATTAAGTTCTTTTCCATTTAGTCCTCAACTCCAGAGGCACAAGAGCCATTTGGTTTTGCCACCCTCTGCACTGGATGGGACACCTTGCAGCCACCCTTCACCCTCAGACCACGCATCCTCTCTGCTTCTCCCAGAGGGTGAAAGGTGGAAAATTTGGCCAAAAAGTACAATAGATCCTGTAATGAAAGCCCACCCTTGAAGCCTGTGGATGACAGCATACTGCTCCGCTTCCTCTGCAGCAAGGAAGACGGCCGGCGATGGAGAAGGCACAGAGGCAGTGCTAAAAACAACTTGAAAACCTTAAGAAGGGGAAAAAAGAGCACAGCTGTGGAGAGCCATTTAACTCCATCTCCTTATGGCTGGGGAGTTTTTTGTTGGCAGGACACGTGTCGGGCAACCCTTGCAAAAAGCTCTTTTTGCGGCCACTGCAGTTTGCTGCAGCATTTGCAGTGATCTCAGGCAGTAATCAAATCCACTGGTAGTACCTCATCACCCATAAATCCCATTGGAGATGGGCCCATAAATAGTTACACTGTAGTATGCAGCTGCATCCAGGGTAGGAGCAAATGTTCCATATAACAGCTGTTGGCTCTAAGCAGATTAATTGAGGAGCCAATCACATTTCCACACTTTGGCCAAGTTTTATTGCAGCTAGCCCTCCTTAAGGATACCCCTCGCTGGGGAAAGGGAGACCACAGTAGTGTCAAACAGCTTCCTTGAAGGGGAGACCCAAAGCACCCCTTAGCTACAGGGGCTCTCCCTATTCCTGGAAGCTTCTTGGAGATTTATTGTAGCCCATCGCTCTGTCACTGAGGTGCTCCTCCCCCATACTGATGCTCCCAGTAGTAGGTAGGAAGTGATGGGTCAGATTTTTACAAGCAGCCAAAAAAGAAAAAAAGAGACCGACCTCAGAAGACAAAGTCTAAGAGACTGTGAGAAGGTGACCATAAACACAACCTTTGGATAAGACCATATCCTATATTCAGGAACACCCTTGTTAGGAATTTATCACGGTGGGAAAGAGGACAAACCCCACCTGGGTGGCAGCTCCAGTGGGTCACAGTTAGGTGAAAGCCACACCAGGATACAGCACAGCAGTTCCCAGAATAGGGCTCACCACCCAACCAGACTGCGCTTAGTATTTACAAAGCTGACAAATTCATCTGCAAGAAGCTGGGCTCTGGACCAGAAGTGGGAAGTTGCTAGTGGAAGCGTTTGGGAACCCTGGGGGTTCATCACCGCAGAGGATATACTCCAAGGTGTTTATATCAACCAAAGCTGGGAAATACTCCATTCCAGCAGGGCTGACCCCATGCTTTACAAGCATATTGAGAAGACAGAGCCTTGATGTAAGGATCCCAAATGAGTCCACATGTGTCTGGGTTTTGGGAGCATACAGACCCTTTTTAAAACAGATCTTCTCCTATTATCTTTCCCCCTCTCTTTTGTTATCTTCACAATACCATAATAATTCAAATTTCCTGTTTTTCATTAGCAATAATCTCATTAATTTACTCCAATAACCACTTAGCCTTCCACGCAATAGTTTATGCATTCAAGTGTTGAATTACTGCCTCGTAAAACCAAGGATCAATGATATTAGCACTTACTTCTCATACCCCTGATTTGTGACACATTAAATCAGCGAAGGGGAAATAGAGACATTCTCCATAACAAGAGAAAAAAGGCCTGGTATCCTTTCCTTGCTTTTCTCACTTTAAGATTTAAATGTGATATATGCTTTATATAAGAGGGCCTGATTTAGGACTCTTCCTAGCTGCAATTTTCACAAAACCTAGGGGATCACATTCCTACGCTTCCGTCCTTCTTTCTAATTTTGCTGAAATATTCCAAAAGAGTTAGAAATAGCACTGGGAGAATACAGAAATAAAGACAAGGAAGGCAAATCCTTAAACCTCACCTTTTTAGGAAATCAGGCCACGAAGGTGAATCATATTACTCAGAATACAGCCAAGCTATTCAAACAGCAAATGGATTAGATATACCTGTACAAGAGTCTTTAATGATCCACATTATGATCCTTTAATGATTCATAATGATCCTCAACGTATTTTCTACTGTAAAAGGTTCATGCTGTGCCCATGCAGACAAAGCTGAGCCTTTTAATAATTTCAGGTGAAGTTTCACATGCCACCCTGCCACCACTTCTGATCTGAGCAGGAAACAGCATCTACACCAGACATTGGTTTTCAGGCGTGCTCCAACGACTGCTCCTCTGTCCGATCAGCTCAGGACAGCACCTCCACGACACTTTTGAAGGCAGCTTTGAGAGCTCCACTAGAACTCAGAGAAAGCCTCTATCCACTTGAGACCATCAAAGGGTTGGACTCAAGCCTACAAAGTCTCTACATGATGCCT
>JAVJGJ010000061.1:10914970-10975144 GCA_035590215.1 Microhierax caerulescens
CAAACACTTTCCCCTAAGGTAGAACAACAGAAGTGAGCTCCCTAAAGGAAAAGTGCAGCTATACAATTGAAAGAAAAAATCACCATATAGGGAAGAAAGAAGAGTTTGTACAGTATGTGTGTGTGTCTAGACAGGGGATTCATGATGTATGCGATGGCTCTGTATTTCCATTCCATTTTAAAGGGGACGAGTAATACACTACGGTATTTTTGTATGGCAAACACTTTCCCCTAAGGTAGAACAACAGAAGTGAGCTCCCTAAAGGAAAAGTGCAGCTATACAATTGAAAGAAAATTAAAACTTCTTTCAAGATATTTAAATGACAGGAAGGAAAACCATGTTTCTGTCTTTTACAGTTTTAAAATGCAACGTTAAAAAACCTGAAATAGTTAAACATTAGTTGACTTCTGTATTATAATGTGGATTAATGATAACAAACAATATTTATGTAATATATCTGTTATATGTCCCCCCAAAAATCTAACACCAAACACATCAAAGAACTGTCTGACTGATATTAAAAGTTCATATTGTTCTATCGCTGTAGCATACTGTCATTTAATTACAACTTTTATATATTATAATGCTTTTGCATTTGTTCCCTGTACCCTCTGGACAGCACAGAATGCTCCTTACTGAGCTCAGTGAGGATGTCAAGAAAATTTACTTCATTGCCAGCCCTAGTATGAATGTATTACCTTCAAAGAAACAAATTCTGTAACATTTTAACTACTCTCACATACCAATGAAATGCCTTGTTCAGGAGGTTTGTTGTTCTTTCCTTACTACCATTCAACGGTCTTTCAACTTCGCTATACTTTTGTTACGCCATGCGTCTTAGAAATATAATTAAAAATTACTTAGAAAATTGAATATTTGAAAATATTTGACTGAAAAGGATAAAAAAGTGCCAGTTGAAGCCAGGTGTTACTATATTTTAAAAACAAGTTTCTAATACAAACAATTTACTTTTGGAGCATTCACAAAGAACAAGATGGCTTTTAAATAAGATGTTTCTACTATAACAGCCAATGTCCAGGGAAATTTTCATTGCACTTTTCCCAACAAGCCGCCAGTGCAGCAGCTGCAGCTGTACGTGCAAGCCAAATCACTCAGAACAGGAATACCAAAATACAAATTTCTTAAATGTTGAATAGATTGTCAGCAGTACAGTAACAGAAAATTATTCTTAAAGTTACAGCAACTCTGATACTTTCTGCCAAGTAATTAGAAAACCTTCTGTTATATATGGGGGTGGGGTGGGGGTGGGTGGGTTGTTTTTAACTGTTACTCTTTCTTTTTTGTTCCCCTCTAGCTGATATTTTATTTCACAGAAAAAGCAGTGCATACCCAGTTTTAGATTACGAAAGATTACAGAGTGTTAAGACTGTCAGAAGAAAAAGTGAAGGCAAGCTGTGAGACAGATTAACACAAATGTTCGGTCACCAGGATTTTCCTCCTGCCACCTAATTTCATACATTTTTTCCATTTAAAATACTCACTACTTCTTAAATCTAAAAGTAATCCTTCAAACAATCTTATTGGTGTCTTTATTTGAACTTATGAAGTCGCTAAATTCAGGTCTATAGTTTCAGTATTTCACAGACTTCTCTGTTAAGAAGGACATAACCAACCCAGCTGACACATTAACTCTATTGTAGTTCATGGCAATTTAAATATTTTCTTTTAAGAAGAGAGTCATACAAGAGATGAAATTGAATATTTATTCCTAATAACTGCAGCTGACTTCCAAAACAATAAAATCTCAAAACTGAGCATAGCATTTCGGACTTACATTTGAGAAAGCCAGCAGAAACTCAGCTGACCATAAAAGCCATGAGCATCCTTAACGTTTGGGATTTATCACAAACATGAAACAACAAGAATTAACGCACTCAGTTGCCTCTCAATCCGTACTGTATATCCTCCTTAATAGGCAGGCTTGGTTTTTTTCAATACCAAAAACATCAAACACAGTTGACGAACTTTTAAGATTATGTACTATCATAAATGATGAGTAGTGAATACAGAAGCAGTAATTATCGTACTCGCCTACTAGTTTCAAGAACATAATTACAATTATACCTGTCAAACTTTCAGTTTCAATTTTCCTGCAAACTTTAACATTCCAGAAATAAAGATGATTGTAAACACACTTTTTCTTATGACAACTTTCTAAAATATATTGTGACATGTATTCCAACCACATTATTTTATTTAAAAATTCTACACAAATTAATATGCAGCTAAATAGGCTACTAATTTAAACTAACAATCTTTGAAATAGAAAGCAGAGCTTTTATAAGTTGCCCAGACAAGTTTAATTATTGCTATTCCTGAAATCCAGAAGTCTCAGAGCCAGGACATGGTAGCCCACTGTTGTTTCCCCCTTGCAAATGAAACAAATAAAATAACAGAAACCCAGCAAATCTTTGTGACATGATACACAGGGACCTAAGACAGCTTTAATCAAATTAAACAAAACTAATCATTTGAAATTGTTGACAGAATTCACCAACAGCAAATTTAGTTGAAAACAGAGACGGATGAATAATTAATATGAGGAAGCCTAGAAACAATTTTCCTTTCACAAATTGTCCACCAAAATATTTCTTCTTCTTTTTACTAGTTAGCCAATTATCTAAGTAACGTTTATTTACATTCTGTTAAAAGCTGACTGATAACACAGCATACTTGGGCTGTTTGCACTGCACATTGATCAGAGGAAACACTTCCAGGCTCTACTGAAAACGCACAGGTATTTTTTAATACTCTTCTGAGCACAGAAGGAACTTCCCTTAAACAACCTAGTTGCATACTTAACGTTCTCTGCTTTGTTAGATATTCACACATGTGAAATCAGCAGAAAGCAATTAACAAAAATAAAGGCATAGATTTGATGCATTTGCTTACAAAATTCTGAGTGGACAGTACAATGTAGTAAAATTAATCAAAGGATTATTTTTTTTGTTGTTAATTTGCTTTTTTTTTTTTTTTTTTTTAATAAAAGCTAAACCCAGGCTAAATAGTCTCCCGGAGGTTATTTGCTGAAATTATTTTACAGTGTTCCAAAGGAAGACTGCATTCAGATTTTAGGGTCCAGATCCTCCAGTGAAAAACCTGCCCGAACACTGGGCTCCCACAGAGCACAGAAACTCAGCCCCCAAGGGCATTTCTTTAGTCTATCAGAAATCAGCTCCAGCGATAAGCTTCTAATGCCGGCTCTAGTAATTCCAGGTGTTCCCAAAGCCGTGCTCGCGGCACAGATGGAGAGGATTTTTACCCTTCCCCACATCCTGTTTTAAAAAGCAGATGTGGGGGCTCCCGGGACCCTGACAGACAACTCTTTGTTCCCACTGGATTGGAGGGCATCCAAGCATTCTCGCTACAGAAAATGGGGTTTCTGTGTCCCAGTTGTGCTACGAAGGAAACGAAATCACGAATTCCACGGGCTGCTTAAGGGGCACTTCTCAATGAGAGAGGCCAAGGTCACCAACACCTCCACAGCGGGTAACTCTTCATCGGTTGGTTTACTTTAAGGTCATTTCTATTATTCTCTCAAGCCCCAAAAAATAAATTAACAATTTTCCTTGAATGTAACAGTTCTAAGATTTAAGATCCACCGATGACAATTAATTGAGCTTGGGCTTCAAACTGTCCCACACCAGTCATTCATAAAGGAGTATCTGAAATCACTAACTGAATGCAACAAATTTATTTTCCTGCTCAACAAAGCCAAGATTCCCATTCTTTCTTCAGTCATTTGATTGAGAAATTCAGTATTTACGGATTCTGCGGGCTGTTTAACCAAGCTTAAAACTGGACCTTAACATCTATTTTGCTTAGATACGACAGAGTATGCGGAGGATTCCCCAGCGTGTTTCCCCAAGCAAAGAGTCAGAAAAAGAACTGCTAATTCTAAAAAGGACATTTTCAAGCGCCAGCAGGACTAACGAATAACAAATAGAATACCCCAAACCAGCTGCCTTTGGAAATTTTGCATGCAAACACAACTCAAAGCGCTGAACAGGAGTCTCTGAAACATTAATTGTTGGTACAAGCTCACGGTGATACATGATGAAGAGACAGACAGGAACATGAAATGTATTCACATGTTCCCGGAAAGGAAGACTTCATGCTCCCTGCTGCTCTTTGGGGATGGAACACATTTATTGGTAAAATAGGATTTATAAAGCTACACAATTTGCTTAGTTGTATGTCTATAACATATACACACTGAGTAAAAAGGTACATGTAAAGAACTGTTTCAGAGCTAATTATTCCTAAGGAATATAATTCCTTCCTGATTTTATTAGTGTACCTTAACAATGGCTTTAGATATTTTTTAAAAGATAAATATCATCAAGGTGATATTTGGTATAATTGTGCAAATCAGTAAGTGCAAATATATATATTATATTTATAATAATATGAGTGCAAATTTTTAAGAAGAAATCTCATCTCTAACTGGAGAGGTAGAGAGGATCTGGCTAGGACCAAAGTAGCTCATTCTTTACTATAGTTATTTTTTCTTCCTTTTTTTTTCCCCCCTCTAAACTTTTTTTCCTTTCTTTGTGACAGTGAATGACACTAAAAAAGATAAAAACTTTTACATAGCAACTCTATAGATCTGGAACCAGAACCCCCATACAGTCCACTGCAACACAGAATGTACATTTTCTTGACAAATGTTTCATACCTACTCATCTAGTCCTAGGAGTCTCTGGGGATTAATCTACACTTAAAATCCACAGGATTAGAAATCTGATGATGAGTCTATATTGTTGAATTTATAATTTTTATAAAAGCATTTAACAAACCTGTGTAGCTGGAAATATAGACTCCTGGAACAAGGAGTGACTGAATTGTGTAATTTGGATTTTTCAGTTCATACCAGTAGGACTGTACGTAGTTAATACAGGAGTGGCACTCATGGGGATGACTGCCACAAAACAAGTTACCATAACAGTAATTAATAAGATAGACTGTCAACATTTTCCTAAAGGATATGAAGATCTTTGTCATTACAGGAAAAACAGGGACATGATTAACCCACAATTTATTCTTCAGCATTAATTCCTGTCTTTCACCTGAAACTATAACTGAAAATTTATCTGTACTGATAAGAAGTACAGTATCAAGGAATATCTGTTCAGCTCTTTTAATTACTTTTTAATCTTACTCAATACCAACACGTAGCACTTGTTTTCATTTGCGACAGAAATATTCTGAGTCAGATTATCATTAGTCAGATTTCATAAAATTCTTTCCAACCATTTTAAACCACTTTACACAGAACCCCGTGAGACTAATTTTGCAGATAATGGGAAGATATACAGAAAATGGAAAGATAGCAGATATGCAGCAGTGAGCACGCTGAAGATGTCCAGGGAAGACCTCATAAATGAGCTACTGGACTGCATGAACTGCCACCGTGATGTTTTCTCTGATTAAGAATTTGTATTGAAAGATGAAAGAATTTAAATTTTCCTTTGTTTAAAGCAGTACTTCCTCCTCATACAGAGATTTGCATCCATTGTCTAATAATATTATATAGATGCAGGCGTCAAATAGTAGCTTCTGCCAGGCTTCACTAACGCAAGCTCAAACACATACTATTTGTCACCTTAATTTTGTATTTCAGGTATAATTCCCCACTATTGCTGATTATACAATGATTGTTCATGTCGGTAGGCATGCCAACAAATGGCATACAAAACCCTCAGTACCCACCAAACAAAAAGAAAATTGCGTATTTTCCATGAGGAAAATACTCCTGTAATACATTTTCCATTATACGATTAAATAGAAGAGACAGAGGCAACTAAACAATTATTAATAATAACATTTTATACAATCTGAATACACTAAAAAGCATTCATTTTCCCGTTAACATATAAGTTCGTGCATTTTCACTTCCTCCTTCAAAGCCGTGCTTAAATTTTGAAAATGTGTCTTTAGACAGGGAACCATTTACAGTTAAATGCCTACATTGAATAAATTGTTTCTTCTCTTTCCCTTTGCCCCCTCCCCTCCAGTAAAGGAAGAGCTGTTACGACACAAAAGAGACTGAGAACAGAGGAAGAACTACCACTTTGCCAAAACCAGTATTTACCCGTAGCGATACCGTAGCAGTAAGAAGCTATGCAGCACAACCTCTTCAGAGATTTTTTCTTTTGAGTACATACTCGTGATTTCTTCTGGAAGACTGTGCATTACTTATAGCTGCAGATTTCTTAAATTTTCCCAGAGTTACAGTTTGTTTACATTATTTTCTTCTACTTTTAAAGCCCACTATAAATAAAGCCAATTAAAACATACGGTTTCTTAGTTATGTAATTCTTTATTATTAACCCACAGACAGAGACAATAGTAACTCTGCAGTTCAACTGCTTTGCTCTTTCAAAACCAGACAGTCCAAGAATTTGGGGCAGAGGGGCACCGCTGAGCCAAGACGCTAAATGCTTAAACAAAAAAATTCATTTAACATAACATGAGTGAATCTGGCTATTACCAGACTCCAACACAAACCAAGCACTGCTTTACGCATTCTAACAGTTTGCGCAGAATTTGATGTGCTCCTATTAGCTACTTTTAAGCTTCCTTCAACTCCTTATCTTACCTTTAAAAGGTGTATAATGCTGTTTGTCTAACGGTAAATCTTTAAAAAACATGCACATAAAAGTTTCCCTTAAATGAAACACTATGTAATCGCAGTACTCCTCCCTAAAAACAAGCAAAAAGATTTAACTGTTTAGTTAAAAATTTCCAAAATGCACCAGAAAAATACACTTGTCCTGAAAGTACACCTATTAAATAAAACTAAGAAATACATAAATGAGGAAGTGTATAAATTATTTAATATTTGCAAATTGTTTAGGCTTATGTAAGACTAATTTATGCTTTTAATACATCCCTGTTTAACAAAGCACTGTTGCAGGCAGCAAGTTTTTCCATGGCTTCCTGGTCTCGCTAGCAGTGTTCTCCCAAGCCTCATCCCGCACCTCTGCAGTTCACTGCACCTTGCTAACAACTTTAACGAGCATCCTTAAAAATAGAAAAAGAAGTTCATGACTTCCTCCTATCTAGGTGTTTTAAATACCAGTACTATCAAGTAGTCACCCCAGGACCCAGGAAGGATAAGGATATGTTAACAAAGGAGAGAAAAAAAAAAAAAAAAGATAACTTCTTTGGTGCCCACCCCCTGACCCAACAAAATCCAGGGTTTGATACTGGTCTCCAGGTCAAAAATAGACTGTCTGCATCTGAAAGCAGCAGAGAACATTCCCATAGTTATCTCATTGTGAGTTGTTTTGTAAACCACATTAAGCACTTCATGTAATGGCATCCGTATCTGCTGTATCTCATTTGGGAACAACTCTGTATCATGTTTGAGAAAAAACATGTTTGTCAAGGGCAAAAGGAACAATTAAGAAAAAGAAATCCTACCTCGAAGTCCCTTCTCTTGTGTCTGTGCATTATGCTTTCAACACAAGTAGATAATTTCTTTAAAAATGCTGCCACCGGCCCTTTCACAATAAGAATTCAAAGCAAAACACAGACCTTCATCTGCCTTTGCTAACCAACACAACAATATTACACACTGGAGGCACAAAGGCTTCTAACGAGAGATCAAATTGCCACACACAGCACTAAGATACCCTGTGTTCTCCGTTTTTTGAACCTAGGAGAGAAACGTCATTAACCATTCAATCTTACAACAAACCAGTAGCACCAAGTTAAATGAATACGTTACCTTTTCTGATTCATTATCTTTACTTTTGAGCTTTTCCTCTGCTTACTTACAAAAATTCAGTAATTCCCCATGTTCTTGCCAAGCACTCACATCAATTAGCAATATTCAACTGCATGCGTTGTCCAAGCCAGTATAGCTTAAATCCCATGCGGCTGGGAAGCCAGGCAGATAAGCACTGGCCTATGGAAAGTTTATCTTTTGAAAGGGAATGGGGTGCTTGAAAGAGAACTTAAGGCCAGGCCAGTCTGTAAATCAATGTAATGTTACAATTTGTAGATTAACAATCAAGTAAATGCATTGACAACAAGATCATCTGCCAGGTTCCACTAGATGTTACTAATTACTTATCAATTCTGTTTTGAATAGGCAGGTATTGGACCGACATTTTCTCCATTGCAGAGTTTTATAATTTCATAACAAAACTAAATAACCCATTTCTGAGATCCATAATTTAATTAATATAAAACGTGTAAAGCTTTTTAGCTGAGACATGGAGATTTCTTTGCAAAAGAGCCGAACAAAGCTTTTTCCATTGCAAGGCTGTCTTGCATAAGAAACGTTTTTCTTTAAGGAAAATCTTTGCTTTTATTTAAAAATAATATATTCTACATTCTATAAACTGTGTACCAATAGATTTTTTTCAAGACTATATAATAACATAAATTTCTATATTTTTTTTAAAATTCAAGATCAGAAACCAAGTTTTAAAGACACCTTCCAAAGCTATAGTAATTTAAGAATTCCAGACCATAACTGGATCACGTTGTTGCATAAAGATATTGTCACTACAAAAACTACTGAAGCATAATTTTTCAAACTGTACAAGAAAAAATCTTCCATTTGCATTTTACTTAGAATCTTCACTGGAAGAAAATCCTACCAATAACCTTGATATTTAACAGAAAACTTTAAAAAATAATTAATATTTGACTTTCAAAACCTATAGATAGAGTGTGATTCAGTGTACCGAACAGGACAAAAATCCCTACCAGACCAGATGCAATTAGCATTATTCCATGAAATTTGTTCCTGAATGTGCATTTCCTTGTAATTCAAAGACTTGTATCCAGAAATTTAAATAACTATTTCCAAGCCCGATTTAAGAAAAAATAAAAATCATTACACGTAAACCCAAAATTTCCTATATGTGGTCTGAAAATTAATTCAATATAGCACCATGGAGATTCACACATGCCTAAATAGCTTTTACATTTTATATGTTTAGTTTAGAAGTGATAAAGAATTTGACCTGCCTGTCTCCAATCTGGGATTCTAACCCCAAAAGTACTTCCTTCGCCAAAAAAGTAAACTCTCACTTTTAGAAGAGGGCTTTTGCAGTGACACACAATCCTCTTGATATGATACAGATGAAAACTGTATTTTATTTCTGCGCTACAGATATATACAAGAATGTGAAACAATTTAAAATAAGCCAGTATCGCTCAGAAAGTAATAGCTTCTTCAGATAATGATTTAAATCTCTGTGCTCAACACATCTAGAAAATAAACACAAAATTGGGACATTTTTGCAATAGCCTTTGAGAGCAGAAATACACTGAAATGGTAAGCAAGAATGAGCTACAATATGAACAAATGTGAAATCTGTTTTCTTTAACATATCTAAATAGAAAATATTTAATTACAACAAAATCACATGATGTGCCACAGTATGCTATTACTGATTGATGGATAAACTTGAGTGATTAACTATTTTGCTTGTCCCATCCACACTGCAGTGTCCCATCACCCCCCCTGCAATCTACTCAGCAGAGTCTCTGCACAGAACGAGACTTCTGGATGATTATCAGTTTGATCTTACCTATTATCAATGGGGGAGGGGGAAAGGAGCAATACAGCTTGATATCCTGTTCTATGATTTCTGCAAAAATCACTCTTTTTTTATATAAGTAGAACAAAAGACTGACTGGACCATGCTATACAATTACTTCATAAAAACCTCCACCTTTAAACAGAAAAAAGGCAAGGCTAATAGATACAGCCTGATGTTTAAAGACTAAAGCAATTTATGCAGGAGAAGTGGTTTATGGTTTGCTCTAACTTTTTCTATAAAAGTTATGGTTTGACATAGCTGATTTAGATAACCACAGCTCCTAGGAAACAATGACAAAATACAATACCATGTTACTGATTAACAAAAATTGCCTAATTGAGATTAATTAGAAACTGAGGGCTGAGGTGGGAATAAAACCATAATTAAGAACTTTAAAGGATACTTCGCAACATTAAAAAAAAAAAATCTTGTTTCTGAATTTTTGTAACCTACTGCTGCTAAAATGATTTTGTACTACAATTGAAAAATTACATTAAGGTATTTTAACCATATTATGCATAAAGGATTTACTTCTACATAGACAACTTGTACACCTACAGATAACTTTTTTCTCTTAAAATTAGAAGGTAATGGTAAATTCAGAAAAAGCATTAAGAGGAGTAAAATTTCTTAAAAGCACTGTTTTGACCAACTGACTTTCCTACTGGCAGTACCACTTTAAGCCATGGTGGAATGTTAAAAGCTGTTCCAATATATCAAAATCAAACTGAGAATATCTTAACAAATTTCTCAAGTTTCTATGACTAATAGTGTATCACAGAGCTGACAGTTATAGGCTAAATGCAATCCTGACCTTTTGCGCTTACGGCTACAAGACCTGCAGTCTGCGCGCTGAGCCAACATAAAATCTACGCTTACAGCAGCGCTCTGCACGCCAAAAATCCTTCAAGGCAGGATTTCAACTTGTTTTACAGTCTCTTCAGAACATAGGAAAGGGCTCCCTACTCCTCCCCAGGAAGGTAACGTCTGTCACAGTCACTCCCTCACTCCCTCCATCACCAAAGTCAATTTTTTTTGGAGCAGAGACCGTACAGTGCTAGAAAGCCACTGCTAATAAAGCATTTTCAGCCCTTTGTTAAATGTTACATTTCCAGAACATAAAGCTTCCTCTTTATCAGCTCTGAAAATCTCTGACCTCTCCCAGACAAACAAATGCTGAATTTCCATTCCCACCACCTTAAACCAAGTCAGCGAGCTGAACTTCTGAGCAAAAACTTTTCTAAGGTACCAAATCTGCTGTGATTCTCTATGGCATTTCTTGCAAACAGGAAAAAGCAATGGATATTTCTTCTTTGTACTTTATATGCAAGGTTTAGCTGTTGAGGAAGAAGCAGCCAATTCTTATACAAAAAGCTTAAAACTAAATGTGGTTTGGTAGAGTAGAAACTAGGGATCTCTCAGATTAGGACATGACAGGGCATCAGCAGGACTATAATGGTTTTGTGTGGGAGAAAATCTGCAAGAAAAGTTGCTGAGCAGTAGGGGAGGAAAGAAAGAGGGGCTGTGGAAGAAAGGCATGAAAACACCATCCTTTCGGGACTCTTTCCCCTCCTCCATCCCCTCTCCCAGCCCTTACTTATTACTACTGGTGAGCCCATTTTCCATATACTCTTTGAAAAAGATGCAGAGAAAGAGGCAAAGAAGCTGTGTAAAACCGAGCATCACAGCTGTTCCCCTGGACTTGGGGAGGAATATTTAATGAAAAATGTAATTAGCTTTCTGCTACTCCTCAGTTTCCAAAAGCCACTGTCATTAATTTCGTTCCACAGGACAAGCTGTAGAAATCAGGACAGCAAAGCACATTAATCACCAGCAACTCCGCAGCAAGCAAGGACAGCTTGAGTTGATAAATGAGCCTGGACTGAGGGACTATGACCAACGAATGCTCCTTACAAGCAGCCAAACTGGAGATCATCAGGGAACTGTGAAATGAGACGTGTATCATGTAAACCTCTCCTCCTCCTCCCCTACGAGGGGATGTTTTGACACTGAACTGTGGAATTCCCCAGAGACACGATAAATGAAAAACCAAAACCAGCTACCAGCCAAGCCATGCCAGGTGTGACAAAAACCAGATGAGGAAGTCACTGTGTACAACACACCACAAACAAACATGGCACAACCATCAAAATGACAATTGTGCTGGAAACCACTCTTCTTCCCAGTGTTTCTCAGCTCCTGTTCCAACCTTGCCTGAACGCAGACAGGGCCATGCCAGATCAGATCAACCAGCTCAGCGATCTGTGTCCTACCAATGGCAACCTATGGGCAGCTGCTCTGTGGATGATGAGACAGACACAAGATACTAAACCCACTTTTAAATTTTCTCCTCTCTTCCAGAAGCTAGTTAATACCATGTATTTGTGCCTCTTTTGCTGTTCTTCTCTCCATCCCATGTTTCTGGGCTTAACCAAAGGGTAGGAGAGCCTAAAGAAGTGCCTACAAAACCTACTCTACAGAACAACTGCCAGTAGACTGAAACCTCCTACCCCAGCCCTAATCTCCCTTGAAGACTTCTTGGACGTGAGTTGAAGTGAGAAACCCTACACAGCTGGATCTCAGGATGCACAGGGAGCTTTCGTTCCCCATGTAGTCCTCAAATCCTGCCTCTGCGCAGCAAGGCTGCACCTGTCCCAGCGCAGTACCCCTGGCGCCTTCAATTAATGCTGAGAAAATCCTGAGCTAAGTGCCTACTTAAATTTGATGGGTTTGCCATTCAAATGATGGTCTGTCAGCCTAATAAAAGCACAGTTAGTAAACAACATTATTGCTTGAACACTGGCAGAATTACGAGCAACTGCAAGCTGCCATTAATTTGACCTTAGCCACTATGCCCACGCAACCAGTGATGCTAGTGCTGTGGGTTTATTTCAGATCAATGCAAACAACAACAAATAAACATTCCCATCACTTCCCCAAAGAAGAGGAATCAAAACTACCCAGTGCTGCTAGACAAATTTACAACTGAGCAGATGTAAACTACTTCATAGCCCTGAGGAAAATGGAATTCATTCACCAAAGCGTAGCTTGAGCTAAGCTAATCCAAGTTGCGTATCTAGTTCTTGCAGAGCTTTGAGTAGCAATCAATCTTCCTGCGCTCACCAACAAGTGATTTGTTAATCTGAAGTTTTCATAGCGTACTAAAGAACATTTGGATTAACCAGCTATCGTCATAACAGCCTGATGAGCTTCTTAAAGTCTCTCGGTTACTTACTGGGTATGACAGGGTATACAGTGCAGTGGAACAAACGGGACAGTATGGATTACATCATGTTCTGCCATCTGGAAAATATTATAAGATAATCACTAATACTGTGAAGCCTCCTGAATCCGTTCTTCATTTATAACGTACCATTTGAGCTCCAGAAAGAATATCTGAAGAGTGATTTGTAAAACACACTACTGAAATCCTAAGTAGGATATTGTTTTTAATAAAAACCGTATCTAAGTACAAATTTGAATTTCAGCTTATATCCTTAACCAATTATATATCAATGCAAATGTACACTGATAAATTGTCTTGCTAAATCCATCCCTGCAGTGGATTAGTTAGCCCAGAGAAACCATACTGGGATAAAGCAAGGTGATTTGAAGATACCCCAGTGACTGCTGAACAGCTCCCGTCAGGTATGCAGAGAGATTCAGAAGTGTGATGGCATTTGATAGCAACACAGAAATTTAAGGTCACTGCCCCAAACAGCTCAGTCAGTGGGTAGGACAGGCTGGGAATGGGCAGAGCCACTGCAGTCATGGGGGCTTATAGGTTATTGCTGTGCTTTGTGATATCGCTGTGCTTTATGTTATTGCTGTGCTGGCAGAGGCAGAAAAACCTGCTCATGGTCAGCTGCTGAAAAAAACCCCGTGCCTAAGGAATGCACTGGAGAGCAACTCAGCAGCTAAACACTGTGTTTTGTACAGTCGCAGTTGCCTTTAGCATCACCCACTTTTCCCATCAGGAATGCCCAGCATCCTATGTTATTTCTGGCCCATGATGCGTGTGCAGCAGGGCTCGCTCTCACTTCCAAGAGAAGCCAGACATGCTCCTTGCCAGCAAGGGACTAGCACCACTTCTGACATGCGAAGCAAAGTTTATACAACAGCACTTAGATCCATTTCTGTGAAACTTGCTCCATGGCTGAAAGCCAACAAGGGTCAACAACACGCAGCAGTTTAGTTTCACAGTGGATCCCCTTCACAGATCGCCCTGGGCTGATACACCCCACTGTACTCCTTGAGATATTTTTTTTCCAGAAAGACAAAGCCAAACCCTTCACAGGGCAACCTGCAGAAAGCTCAGCAAATAAAACCTCTGGACTGGCGTTCCCAGGCAGCCATTCCCATTTTACTCTCAAGACTTCAGCATCCCTAAGTAGATATGTAACAGGGTTATTATCCACAGTTCAAGAAAACACACATATGTACACACGCACTCCCTATACAAAGCCACGCTCATATGACATTCTCAACTCTTCCACAATCCTCAACACTCCAAACTATCAGGTCAGGCTAACCTCATCACAAATTTATTACAAATGTGGCAAAACCTATTGAAGGTTTTACCAATTTTGATCTGACCTTAAAGAACCTGCTGTAAAAGTTAGGTCATGCCACGGGCCGCGA
Organism: Microhierax caerulescens; assembly: GCA_035590215.1. Taxonomy (NCBI): domain Eukaryota; kingdom Metazoa; phylum Chordata; class Aves; order Falconiformes; family Falconidae; genus Microhierax; species Microhierax caerulescens. The sequence continues at coordinate 10,929,199 of JAVJGJ010000061.1, forward strand.
GTTGAAATCTCAACTGACAGAAAAGGCCAGGAGTTGGGGGCGGGGGGGGAAGATTTGGAACAGTTCAAGTGTGTCTGTTTTTAAAATCACATCCTGAAAATATGAAGACAGTTTCCATCATGTCAATGCTTTGATCCAGACTGCCCCAGAAATGTAGTAAGAAACCTTTTGGACAATACAGTTTACCATATACATCATTGACCTAACACCATTTTTACCCAATTCCCTGTTTAAAGGAGAACAGGTCTTTTTGGAGGACACAACAGCTGCATGGGAGACCACAATGGAGAATTTATATGTTGGGAAAGGTTAGCAATATTAATAGCTAAAACTGTGAATGATTTCCAAAATAGGAGTTCCTTAAATAAATAAAACTGTATATAAGTGCACACAGACACCCCAAAAAAACATGCACACATAAAAACATTGACACTATTACATACATCTTTATTACTAACGTTGACATAGGTGTTTTCTATTCCACCTGTGTGACATGCTACACAAAGTTATCTCTTCTTGTTTTGTTATGAGATCTCGACAGGAATCTTTGTATTACTTTTATATGTTTTAGCGAACACCCCTTCATGACCTGGTTCTTTAATTTTATAACACACTTAAATAAATATACTTCATGTACCGTTTTTGGAAATAAAACCAAGGATGCTTCAAATTCTTCAAATAAAGTGCTATTAAAACTATTTCAAGCCACAATATGAAAAGAACCAAAATTTTTTATAGTCTAGTTCTAAAACGGTATGTTTAGCTCAGCTAATCAATCTGTTCATGTAAACTCTGCAGCATTCAAATGTATAAATGCTCAACCTCCTAAAAAATTAGGTACAGTTTCTAGTTCTCCAATTATTTAATCCAATCTACTGAAAAGGACAGTAGAGAATTTAAAATGTCTGCTTTAAAATAAGACAAAGCCAGTAACATATTTTTAAGCAGGTGTAGCAATTACAACACAGTCCTCTGGCCACCTTGAGAAAAACACTTTTAAGATTATCTAGAAGCACAATTAGCAATTCTACTAGATTTGCCTCATACCCATAAAATTCTCCTTTCCCTTTCAGTATTCTTCAATCAATTTTAAAGGTAACTGCTGTGCTAATTTCCAGCTGATATTGAACAGATGAGCACTAGTAGATCAAAAGCTGTCTAAATCTCCTGCTGTGGATTAACATATACATAATGGCTGCTTGCCCATGACTGGAAATCCTTCTGATAGCTTAATGCTGTCAGGTGCTTCATTTCCAACAGCCAAAACATAACGTGAGATTCCAGAGGACAAATTCTTCAGGCTCCATTTCAAGCACAGAAATATGTGAACACCGTTAAAACCCACTGTCAAGATGCTTGTGTCAAAGATGTTTCACTAATATGCAATAACTATGTCCATTTACAAAGACAGACATACAAAACCAATCAGTGGTGAAAGCTAAAGAACAGCAGTAGATGCAGAGAGCAGCAGCAGTTCTGCTGGTATGGTTAGTGCAGCATTTCTAATATTGGACTATAGTCTTCAGTTGGAGAAAAGAAAATCTATGAATATAGCCTTATAAAAAACCCCCACTGTCTCAGTGAACATGATGTCCGTATTTAAGTCTTAAAATGCAACTCTTCATTTCTGAAAGAATAAGGGGTCTGTGTCTTTTTCCTTACAAGACGTAAAATGCCCACATCAACCTCTGTCCTGACAAATTTTCAGTCAGAATTCAAAAATGGGCAACAGGACAGGGCAGCGTGAACAGAGGGGCAGTGGCCAGCTGAGGCAGGAGGATTTACAGAAGAGATGGTTTGCCAAGGGTTTTCTGGAGAGAGCAGGCAGGGGCTGGAAGCTTGGAACAAATTAATGGGCAAACTGTTCCAAGCACCAAGATTGGCATGGGAAGATGTGTCCAAAAGACTGTGGCTCCAAGTTTGTGCTACTTAACATCACTGTCTAGCTATCTAACTATACTGCCACTAAACCCCGTGAATAGCAACGTGTTTCTCACCAGCAATACAAACACGCTGTCACCTAACACCCAAACCGATGAAGTCTCTGGTATTTCTGGTAAGCAGGAGAGGGAGTCAGATCAACAGCACATGGGATTTGCCTGGGGAGATGTAACCACACTTAGTGCGGTCCCCAGGTACCAGCCACCCTAAAGCCGGTTTGCAGCAGACCATTTACTTATTTAGTTGTCAAAGGCAGGACTCCACACAGACTCCTATACGCATGCTCCCGGAACAGGTGGATGCTGAAGGTAACACCTTTCAAAACTTACCACTTCATCCAGCTTCAGGTACCTGGCAACACACAAACGACCCGGCGGAGTGGAGCCTGGTCACTGCTTGGCCAGACACGGAAAACTGCAGGGAAAGCTCTCCCAACATCCCTGACACCGCAGCTGCTCCCACTGACAAAAGCAAAGGAACGAGGAAAACACTGAGAGGGAAAAAGCACGTTATTTCCATTTTGTACTATGTTTAGGATGGACAGCCAGTCCCAGAAGACGATGCAAAGAAACACTGTGTCCTCTCAGGAGTGTCCTTTTCACTGTGAAAGGGGTCAGCTGGGAAGCAGTCCCACCGCCTGTGCTTCAAATAGCTGACAGTCAAAGAAATTGAAGGACAGATGTCACGGGGGACAGAGATGGACAGATGCCCTTTTCCCTTCGTACCTCGTCGCAACGCCGGGTACTAAGGGCAGGTGCGTTACCCGCTGCGCTGGGAGCTGATGGTTTGGAGGAGGAAAGCACACCCTCTGCAGGCTGAAACCCGGAGGCTGGAAAACTATTTCTCTGCTCCAGCAGAGAGGACTCAACTTAATTACAAAGGTGGTTGACGGAGGAGTTTGCATAGGTCCACTGAAATGCAGGAAGGTAAAGTTAGTATCTCCAAATCAGCAGAGAAGAGGGACGCATCTATGGTTTATAAACAGTTCCACTGCACCTCCTGTGCTAGGGCCACATCACTCCTTCCACCCAAATGATAGAAAAGGCTTATAAACAAAATAAAATAGGAACAAGCTTGCACAAAATATAAGATCTGAAGAAATGAAAGTGTAACAAAACATTTCAGTTATTATGTAATTTTCTGTTACTAAGGTCAAACGAAATTCGTTTGAATTCTTTTTACTGTTTGGGGGGTGGGTGGGGGGTATTCAGTGGACTTCCTCATCATATTTTCCAGAAGAAGAAAAACATGGAACAGATATGCAAAACCATCACCTACTTGCTAATTTTTTAACAGATCAAAATAGATTGTAAATACTTAGCACAAGGGTTCCATCACTGTACGTAACCACAGAACTACAAATTAGGCATAAAACTAATTAAACAAATATCAAGTAGCTAAAGTGTGTCCACAGAAAAGATTAATATAATTATAGCTCAGCAATTTGAGATGAGAATATTTTGAATAAGTAGGTAATTAAGTTAAGAGAGGCCTAAAGAAAGATTTCACACTCACATTCATATGGTGAAGCAGTTTAAAAATAGAGAGCAAGAACTGCCTGACTTCACCTTTTAATTTTAGCTGGGTGATGAGCTGGTCCCAAAGACAGAAAGGCACAGCAGGATTTTTTCTCAGCAAAGTGCCCTTCGTATTTTTATGCAAAGGAAATGCAGTATGTTCTATTAATATCCCACTGTAGCCCTAGATAAGTCTAGGCACCCTTTCAATCAGGAAAAAGTTCTGGTTTGTTTCTGCAAATCACTTGTGAGTACTGAAATCCTTGGCCAATAAATAGCAATTACTATCCTCATTACTGAGCAAAAGATGACAGGGAAAGCAGGTCTGCTTCAGAGCACAGAGGGGAACAGCAACCCTCAGCTCTGAAGCTGCCAACAACACGTTCCTCCTGGCAGATGTCATCTTATCCCAAAAGCTGCCAGTGCCACTTTCTGCTGGACTGTTTTCTTCAGCTGTCTGATCCTGAGCAGCAGCAAATACACGGCTCCTCTTCTCCAAGTGAGCAGACAGGCCACAAGAGCGAGTGTTCATAACCATGCTACAGCTTTGGATTTTTCCTTCCCTTTGAAGGGACAGGACTGTGGGACAAAAAACATTTGTCAAATTAATCAGGAATTGGGGAATGTCAGTTTTGAACTCTACTGTGAAGAAAACAGATCTGCTAAATTAGGTGTGCTGGCAATGGGAGCAAGGTGCATTTCAGCATTCACCACTCTTAGGCAGAGAAGCAAATGTGCTACCCAGGACTATCAGTATGCTTGTATAAACCTAAAAAAACACAGCAGACTAAGAGACTTGATTACAGTTCTTTAAGTATTGTTAAAACAATAAAAACTCTACACAGAATCCTTGTGAAAACAACCTTTCAGGAGAGATAAAAACATTGCCTCCATGATGGCAACAAAAGAAAACTGTAAGAAGTAAAAAAAAAAAAACCAAAAGAAAGTGGTGCAAAGAGATGGTGGCAGGGACTGCATCTACACTGGAAGCTTCCTTGAGGATATCTCTACAGCGGTGCTCTAAAGGAACACAAGCCCCTTCTAATTTTAAAAGAGACTGAGAGTAAAAAGAACAAATGGGAGAGAGATACTCCCAGGTCCAAAAGCAGCAGGCACAAAAATGACATTCCAGCCTCAAACCTCACAGGCTGGTAACTACAGCATTATTAAATGTTCAGCAGCTCCCCTCTCCAAGCTATCCTATAGAAGCTGTGCTAAACTGACATCCAGCTCAGGAGAAGGGAGGCACTGGCAGGAGGTTGCTAACATTACACCCCTTGCCACCCTCTGGGAGACTCATCCAACAAGTGAAGGTTCCACTCATAGCCACAGACACAAATGTCTTGATTCCTGGATCCCTCAATTACCTCAATATGATTTTACCATAATAAGAAATCTGTACACTCATTGCAGGGAACAGAGTTGAAAGCAGATCATATCTTTTTTTATAGCTGCTATACAAATGCTAAGTCCCCAAGAGTTTATAATTTAATTCTAAGCAATCTCCTTTGCCCCTGCCAATTCATTCAAGCACAATAAAAGAAGTATTGATAAAACATCTTCGTCAATCATTATCTGTATGTAACATTCACAAGGACAAATCGAAACACACATGAAATGATTTCGCAACAGTTTCTGAAGGAAAAACACTGGCTTTTCCTGCAGTGTTCACTGCAGCACATACCATTTCATGTCATTTCTAGTTAAAAGTATTCAAACATTCAGCTAATTTGTTTACTTTAGACATCTACCAGGAAACAAAACTAACTCCATGTGTCCCACAGGGATCAGCCCCAAAACATATTACCAATCAGGAGGAACCAAAACTAAACGTTTGCCAGTACCTGCCAGGCAGAAATGTGCTACAGCAATAGACACCTGCAGACAACATGGCTATGAGAATCCCATGTCCGCAGCACAATGCCTGCCAGGGATCATCCTATTATATTCCCAAAGAAGGTAACACTATGACACAGCATTTGAGATCAGAGGAAGCTCCTTTGCGATGAGGCTGATTTTATTTCATTTTATCACACCAGCTGGAAAACACTACTAGAGTTCTGCTCTCTTGATACTGTACAGGTGCCACAAACTATTGCTAAAATAGCAGGTAAATACAAGAAGCTAGTGTTTTATTTCTACAGAAGAGATGAAAAGCATGTCTGAATTTTGTAAAAACCACTAAATACGTTCATGGATAATGTTGTATGAGTACAGGGGAAAAAAAATACTACAAAAACACACTTGAATTTCTAAATCACTTCCATTTTGTGGAAATGTCTTGTGTTCTTCGGCAAAAGTCTTCATCAAATCTACTTACTTTACAAAAGTTTTTCAAAATATTCACTTAAAACTAATGATGAACTTGTTATTGCAAAAGTTTTCTGCCAGCATCACATTCTGAGAGTTAGACAAACCTGGCAGAAAATAAAAGTACTATGTGGTCTACTTGTTAATCAAGACTGTCCAGATTTAAAGCTGTGAATAGTTGTGTTTACTGAACTTCAACAAATCCAGAAACTAAAATCCATTTGCCAAAATGAATGGGTAAAACAATTCAAATGTGACCATTGACAAATTAAAAGGGTGGCACAACTAGTTTAAAGAAGTCATGAGATTGGAGTTTGTGTCGGGTGACTCTTGCGTGGCTGCATCACCTTTCAGGATCCAATCTCCCACCTATTTCAGAGCTCCCAAAGCTACAGAAGTGAAGACTTCTTCCACTGTACTTACACCTGTCATTTAAACTGTCCTCGCTACGAACATTCATCCAAATCAGTTTTGGCATTTAGGCTCCAGCTGCAGCTGCTGTTCCCTGTTCATTGATCCAATATTTCTCAAGGAGAAAGTTAGAAATAACCTTATAAACATAAAGGGTTAAAAGGCACACCTGCACGTACACAACACACAGCAGCCTACACCCAACTGCTGCAGTTCTATCAGCTCCATTAGGAGTTACTTGGGAGAGATGAGTTTGGGACAAAAGTATTTAATAAAAATAACAGGCATTTCTGAACTACCTTTGGGGTTAACAGTCTTCATAAATTATGTCATCAGCCTCTCACCGACAGCTCTGAAGGCATCTCATATTGCAAAGCGACTGACTTTGACAGAAGTTTAGCAAGCAGGAGAAAAAAATCTCAGGGCTGGCTATTCCAACAGCAGTGGCTGAAGGTGAAGCCTTGCTTACATCACCGTCTGTAACTGGAACTCCAAAGTCCTGATTACATGTGTCTCATAAGAAATAGCAACTTTAAACCTAATAGCTAAAAAAGTTGCACGTGGAGGCAGAGGCAGCCAAACACCAGGCACATGAAGCTTTCATAGGGTGTTTAAGGTGTTCAGTCACTCCCTATGGCCAAAGAGTCCCCCCTCAGGGGGTCTTCAGCCCTTGGGCTCTGACATCTCACTCAGCCTCACAGGATCTCCCGGTCCTGGATCCAGCAGCACTTGCTGTGGAAGTCACTGTATATCTCCTGCTAACAACCTCTGATCTCATAGGTCACACAAGAAACAAAATGACATTCTTGAGCATCACCGTGTCACTTGCCTCCCTAGCGCTAAATAAGGGGTGCAGGAGCACCAGGCTATTTAAAGAAAGCCAGCACAGTTTCTTGACAGACCCTGGAGGAGAGATGTTACGTGCGTATACATCACTGCCCCTCAGAAAACAGGCTCACACCTAAAAGCAGCCTCAGTGGGAAGATTTCCCAGTGCTTTACCAAGGTTTGTTTTTGTACACAGAGGGAACACGGAGGTATTACAAGCACAACACAAAAGACCAAGCTCCATCATGCTAGTTTTCAACAGCTTGGTCAGGTTTATCTAGTGTATTTCTGGCAGAAGTGATACCTTCCTGCCTCCTGTAAGAAGCACCTGGCAGCTCACTGAATGCTCTGTCCCCTTGGACCACAACACAACTGGTTGCCCACTCTCCCCTCTCCCACTGAAAGCGTAAGATCTTCTTATGACACTTCTAAAAGGAGGCTCTGTACCCCAGATCAATAACCTCAGATCCCCAAACCTCCAAAGCAAAATGTCAGCTCCATCTTTCTATGTCAATCTCTACATACGTATACTTTTAATCTATTTTTATCCATTACAGGATGCTCCGGAACACTCTCATAGTGATTCATAAGAAAGGAGGAGCTCATCAAATGCTTTATGCTCATTAGTGTCTACTCAGAAAACCATGGTACAGCTTATATCATAGATATTTGTGTGGATCTCTATCAGGGCTTAATAAGCCTTGACAATGCTACTTAGATTCTCCACATAGTTTTTTGAGATACGTACAATACAATTGATCATACTATAGTTAGTTATAGCCCCCTCTCTCCAAAGAATATCATCTTCATGGATATGATTCAAAATGCACCAGTGTTATCCAAAACCTACACAGGTTCCATAAATTCAAAGTGCTTACTGCTAGACATGGAAGTAGCTGAAAAATTTTAGTTCCTACAACTTTGTTTTTGCTGGGCTGTCTCAAGGTTTGCATATGACATACATACCACTTAACACAACAGCAAGACTCATGCATGCAATTAGAAACCAGGATTTTCCGGTGTATCGAACACATTTTTGAGCATCTGGGCATTTAGCAATATTTCAGCAAATGCAGACCACATGCTTGGCAGAGACAGGATTTCAGTGACAAGGACAAAGAACATATGATCACAAAGAGTGATGTTCACATCTGCAAGCTTTGGGTTCTTGAAGGCTATCCATACCGTCATCGAAAAGAAGACTTACTGATGGCCAAAGAGAAAAAGAGGTCTAGATTGTGACAATGCTAGATTTCCTAAAACAGATATGATCTTCAAGTTCTGAGAGTTTTTCCAGCCCAGACCATCCCTAACAAATCAGCAAAACTTAACCCACATCATGTTAAGCCTGGTGATTTATCCCACCAGCCAGTTTGGCCTTTAAATACTGGGTTGACTCAAGACCTTCTGGAGCACTTTATGTCAAAAATAAGAGGGAGGAAAAAGGTGAAAGAGAAGAGGTTGATGCCTCTTGATGTCACAATTAAACCTTCCAGGCACTGCAGGTATGTGGGGACTCTGTGCCATATACTTAGCTATCCTTTAATGCCCTTTCCAAGTCTGAAGTCACTCCACGTCCTAGTAGGTTAAAATGGGACCTGAGAAAGACACAGTTCATTTTAACTGGGCAGTAATTTAATTCCTCTGCTGCACACTCAAGGGAAAGAGAGGAGAGGAAAGGCAGTGAATCTCTGTAGCTCACACACAGGCTGTTGGGGCCCTGAAGACACAGGAATCCTAATTGCCCAAAGCAGCACCAAGAAGATTTTATCCTGTATGGTGTGAGAGACCATTCTGAGATTAATATTTTATGCAGTGCCTAATCTTTACATTTAAAACTACATAGCACCCCTCCAGGCCCATCAGCTAATGCTTTCCTTGGTAAAGAGTCCTGCCTGGTGGGATTTGATGTGCACATTCTGCCTCAATTGCAGCCCTTGCCAAAGGAGCAGGGCAACAGGAGCAAGGGGCAGCCCTGCTCATGCATATTTTGGTTACATTAAGCCAGGCCCTTGCATTTCAGAGCCTGGTTGCTTAGTGAACTGTAAGATGATGCTCATGCAAAGGAAACTGAGGTGCCAAAACAATGATCAAAAGCTTTACAGGACAGTGAAAAGCAAACTGCAAAGAGCACTCAGGTGACACTGTTACTTCCTCAGGGAACAACAGTATTGGGAATGTGAGCTGAAAGCAGCCCAAAGTCATCCAGCAAAAGCTGAGAAGCAGTCACACCTTTAGGAAGCCGCTGCTCCCCTGTCAGCCCTCCTGGTGTGAGGTGGGGGTGATGGAGATGCTCACGCCTTTCTCCAAGGAATGCCTTGTATGTCTTGCTGCCAGTTGCTGGAGGACACTGACATCATTTGGGACAGAATTAGAAAACCTTAAGCAGGAGGGCAATGCAGCACAAGTGCTAAGTCAGCCGTAGGCTATATGTGGCACACCAGTTGGTGCCTTCTTTCCCCTTCTTCAGATACTCATTCCTTTGCCTGCTTCTTCAGCATGGTTTGACTTCAATCTGTACTGCCCTGTGACTGCTGCATGTCAACAGCTGCATTCAGGCTACCACCAACACCTTACGCAGCACTTGGAGGAGCCAAGAGGCAAACTGTCGCTCCAAAACACACCCATCACCTCCCTCGAGCCAACAGAGCCTTTCATTTGTGTATGTAATACAACCTTTGTGCCATTATAGAATGCTGTCTCCAGTGTTCATCCATCATTGCCCTATTTCCTACCACCTGCAAATCCCATAGTACCAGCCCCGACTGTCTGTTGGTGACATGCCTGCAGAGTCACCTCCAGGTCTCCTCATGTGCCATGCCCCACTCCCAGACTGCCTTCCCAAAGATAGGGCACCCTCGTCGGACCAAGACCCCTGAAACATTCTGACCTGGCCATTCATTGGGCTTGACTTTCTTCTGCACAAGGCCCCACAGCTTATCAAGCTGTCCTGCAGCTGCGAGCATCTTGGATAGCAAATAGCTTTGGGTTTTTGTTTGAAAATGCCTTGCACATTGTGAGCACTGAGAAAAGCCAAAACATTAGTAGATTAATTGGGCACCTTGTTACACACAATGAGCATTACAGCCTCAGGCTGAGATCTTGAGACGGTTTCCGTGCTGCATATCCCTGGCTTGTTACTCTAAGCCTGTGGTGAAACGTGCAAGAATCAGATCAGATAAGCATTGTGGCTGAGGCAGTAATCTCTCTTTTAAGGACAACCCCACACATTTAAGAGAAAGAACAAGGACGTCTGCAACCTCTTGCTGTGGAAAAATGCATCTGATCTCTTATCAGTTCAAGAACTGTTTAAGCACAGTGAAATGGAGTATATATTCCTTCAAGATTTGTTATGAATCATATTAACTTTGATATTCTTGATAACTGCCCAAATGCCCAGTTCCTTCCTGCATCGCGTTAGGTTCTTGGCTTCAAATAATCCCCCAGCAACAAGTTTCACAATCTAACTGGTGTTGGAAAAAATGTAATTCCCACATATTAGTTTTGAATTTCACTGAACATCCTTTGTTGGTGTTCAAAAGGCTTCTCCGTTAATTTCCTTGTACTTTTTGTAACTTTGGATAATGGAATCTGTTCCTGCTTATGAGCAGAACGAAGTAGGTGGTTGTATCAGGGTACAGCTCCAAATTATCACAATCTTTCTCAGAACTCATTTCTTGTCAAATAGTACATGTACACTTGCAATTTTTCCTGCTGACGTTACAGCCACCCAACCTTCAGAAGAGGAACATGGCAAATATTTCACAGCAACAGGTGTCAGACAGGAGTTGATCACAGGAAAGAGAACATGTCAGACAGCTGAAGTGATAGAAGTGTGCATGGGACAGGAGAAAGGCTCCAAGAAGAGATTAGAATAGGTTGACTGTCCTTAGATATTAGTAAACATTGTTTATATTCTCAGTGTTACACACCTTGCCTGAAAACAAACTCCTACCAGAGCCTTTTGAGTGACCGACACTACTTCCCCTAGTGCTTGATCTGGCATCCTGTGGTGAACTCACCAACAGTTTCACAAAACAAAGCAAGGAAACCACATTCAAAGCAGGCACTCAACAGAGACACACTAAACTTGCAGTAGCCCTTTTGGTCATAGAGTAGTAGCATATAAATTAGCATGATCTTGGCCAAAAAGGATTTCTTCCTCTGTGGCCTCCTGAACCAGGATTCTGGCTATCTTAAGCAGAGCGAAGCACCCAGAAGGAAATCACTGGCCTAAGATCTTCTGAGCAAACTTACCCTGGAAGAAACATGCCTTACCTTCTGACCTGTGCGCAACATTGCAGATACACTGCGACTACGAGAAGTGTCTCTTGGGCAGTCATTGTAGCATGTGTGGCTTGGGGGACATATTAACAGTGTAAAAGGAAGTAAGTGTAAATAAAATGTGGATAATGAAAAACCTTGTTTTTAAGTTACTGGAAAAATGGTAAGTTAATTCCATTTTCAGGCATTTTAGACAACAAAAGGCAAAAGTCTCAAAAGGAGCTCATTGTGAAACAAAGCAGAAACAGCAGTGCTCACCCTTTCATCCATCCACGGCTTGCACACTCCCCTGAAATATGGGAGATCTAGTCTACTACTTAACTGCATGGATTTAAACCATCATTTCCCTCCTTCTGGAGGAGCGCCTGACTCCCTGGGCTATAAGAAACCCCAATACAGAACCATCCTGTTAAAACTGGGCCATAAAGGCAGAGACTTCAGAGTAATTGCACAGGGATTGCAGCCCAGCACTGGAACTCCCACTACTGTTCTGGTACTGCAGTCAACGCCACCTCTGTGTGACTTTAGCCTGAGAAAAGGAACAGTGTCATAATTAATCATGTCAATGCTCCTGATGGAAAACACACTTCCCTTATATTAATTCAACTAAATGCAGCCCAAATGCATAAAAGTTTTGCGTTGGCCAGAACTGCGTCCTCATCAATTAAACTGTTTGTAAAAACCAGGCAAGCTCCAAGCAAGCTGACCCTTCTTTCAGTGAGTAGCAGGAATAACAGGACATTGTTTCCAGCCAACAGCTTTCTCACTACTGGATTTTCTGGGGCCTTATGAAATCTGAAGCTCCACCGCTGTTCATTACGCCTCCCCTTGACATGGTTTCTCTTGCAGGAGAGAAGCATCCATGCACTGCCCATGAGCTGTGCACCTGACAAGGCAGATGCCAGTGATAATTCACATCCCCAGCTGCTGCTGCTTTCCCTTAGAAGTAGATCTCAGCAAGTCCCAGCAAGCATGAGGGAGAGGCTGGGGGTTTGCTCTGGTATTCCAGTTTGCTTGCATGAAGCTGCTGGTAAAAGCGGAAGCAAAGCCTTCCTGCTACAGCCCCTGGAACCAGCTTTGGAATGTCGGGTGAGATGGTATAACACAGTCAGAGACCTGCAAATGGTAGCTCCCATGCATGAGCACAGGGACACATCTCCTCTGCATCACCTAGGATATCTTTGCTCTCTAGGGACAGACTTGACACACTCCCAGAGATGGCTTGGGACACATCCAAGTTTTCCAGGCAGATAAACCCCTGGTGTCCTGTCCCAAGCCCAGAAAACTGACAGGATCCAAATCATTAACCCAGCGACTGAAACAAGGACCTGCCATCCTCCTCCTCCTCTGCACCTGTTTATCTTCTTACCTAATCAATACACAATTATTTTCTGGAAGCATGAAGCTTGTCCAGGCACATCTGCATTCTTAGACAGGTCACACTGTACAGAGTCAGAACTAAGTTCATGCTTTGTTTCTGAAAGTCTGCCTTCCTTTTAAAATATATTTGATGGTGGCTTTCACACTTAGGTCATTACAAACCTCAGGTGATCATAGAAATGATTAGATCATCACTGGCTCTTTCTTCTTTCAATTACTTAAAGTTACCATAAGTTTAGAGATGCATAAAAATTATTTTATACTATTTCCACCCAAGATATACCTCCAGGATATATTTCTGCTGGTGGTTTTAGCTAAAGTTTGGTTTGTGCAATGTAAAACAAAAGCATCACTGGAGATGCCCTCACCAGGCCCCTGATGGATGACAGCCTACAGACTCCTGCTAACCTGCAGTGGTGCAGTAGAGGCCATGCCAGTGCCTTCCTAGGTAGACCAGCAGAGCAGGGATCCCTCCATCAAGGCAGCCAGCAGAGCTCACCAGTCACAGGCTCTCTGTCCCAAAGCATTCACAAAACTAAAGGCAGAAAAATGGAAATAAAATCTCTCCTGGTCTGCATTCTCTAAAGCAGAGACTGAGCCAAAGCTTCAAACGGTATGCATCAGTATAGGTCTTTTGATTTGAAAAAGATGACTCCCAAAAAAATGTCTTGCTCAAGGTCATGGGCTGCAGCAAAGAGGAGCTCTGAGCACAGGTTTTGTTACATGAAAATACACATTTAGCTATTCTCCATCCCTTTTTTTGTGTGCAGTTTTAGAAGTCAAAGTTTTATAAGACTTCCTTAAACCTTTTTAATCTAAAATGCAAGTCCTTGGGTACTGTGCCAGATTTTGGATGCAAAGCATCTGTCCAGGACTTCAGGCTCAGAATTTCTAATTATAAAAAACCCCACATTATAGTTCATGAGACAGAAGTAAGGACCCCATCAAAAGCCTTCACTTAACAGCACAGAACATCAGGAATCTGGAGAATACATGGGAGAGATTGCTGAACAAGGAAGGAACAACCAGCAGCCCTGGATTTTTCTGCAGAAAATCTCAATCATATGGATCCAAGGGAACCATCAGGTTTGAAAGAGTTAGAAGCTGTTCTGGAAAGAGTCTACTGAAAACAGAAAAGCAATCTTTTCCTGAAAGCTGTGTCTCCTGGAGAGCATGAGGAGCAGGGAGGTCCATCAGGAGGCTGAATTTTGGAAAGATAAGTAAGTGACATAGGATGAGCAGGCAAACAAGGTGAAAACAGAAGTGCCTCCTTTGCCCGATGGCTAGCTTCCAATCATAAATACATTACAAAAGGAAACCTTCTGTGTGGGAAAACATAATATCCACTGATTTTCATTCTATCAGGGCACAGCTTATCCCTAGGATAGGAAAAAGAAGATCAAAGGAAAAGATTAAAGGAAGCAATATTCAATTTAAAGCACAGTTAACATGATAGAAATGAATAGTAAGAACAGCTGAAAGACACTCAGGGTCTGGGAGAGATGTCTTGGCTGAAGGTACTGCAGTGTTTTCCATATTTGTCTCCTTTATTTTTAAACACCCAGAGCCTTTGCTTGATCAACACTTCCTTGTAAAACAAGGAAGAAGAGGAGGAGTGAGTGGCTGTGGGGAGAAAGGCAAATGAGGTTGGAAATTGATGATCTTCCCAGCCAAGAAAGTCAAAATTCCTACTTGAAACTGAATCCTCCTGGTATGCTACACAGGCATGGGGGAAAAGGGGAGGGAAGGAAAGAAAGATGATTTATTACTCAAGCAGAATTGAAATTCAGATGAGTAAAAGGACTGTTCAATCCATGTCTGAATGTCTATGACAGATCTGAAACTGGGTTTGTCATATTCCACTCGCCTTTGTACCCAAAAAAAAAAAAAAAATTACGGAGGAGGTTGTTGGGGTTTTTAAAGAAGGGGAAAAAAAGTACTGAAGTCCCTTGATCTTGTAAAGCCCTGAACTCCTATATTCCATTTATAGCTCGAGCTGGAATGACATCCCCCTTGATTAGTAAGCTGTCCAATCCAGCTACATGTGTCAGGACTGTATGAGGCACTAAGTGAAATATATATATGCCCTTATAGAGTTTAGCACATTGGGTCCACCTCCAGGGCACAGGCTGTAGCTCATTCTGACCACTGCTCCTCTCCTGGGAACAACTTTTAAGGTGTGGTTGGTTGGTGTGGTTGTTTTTTTAAAAAAAAAATAAATTGTGTTTTTTTTTTTGTTGGGGGCACCTTTACTTTCAAGTTTAAGCAGCACAAAATGGCACCAAAGAAAGATGTAAAGAAACCAGCAGCAGCAGCACCAGCACCTGCACCAGCACCAGCACCTGCACCAGCTAAACCCAAAGAACCTGCAATCGATCTCAAGAGCATCAAGGTAAATGGATGAACGTGTGCTGATTGCGGACCCAAAGCGCTCCCGAAGGGGAATGTTAGCAGAGTCCCAGCTGAGACCTGCCGTGAAATGTTGTGTGTATTTGGTTCCGGTTTGGAGACTGCAGTGAAATGAATGAGTAACCTCAGTCAATGGATTTGTTGAGCTGCCTGAGTTTTTGATTGTTTTGGTAGCTGGAGGGGTGTAAGGCATGGCGCATGATTTAACACAAGAGCAAAGCCTGGGGATTTCAAAAGCATTTTGGAGTGTGGCCCTCGGAGCTTTTTAACAAATCAGTATCAGTCTGAGCTGTTCAGTCAAGCTAAATTTAAAAGAAAAAAACAAAACCAAAACAAAACCCCTTAAAGCAGGTGTATGAGTACAGGAAAGGGTTACTGAAACTTGGAATGAAATATTTTTCCATAGCACTGTACTAAAACCAAACCTTAATTTGCACTTTCCCCTCAAATTTCTGTCAAAATTTTTGCAACCATCTCATGACTATTTGGTCATGTGTTTTGATATCAGCATGGCTTATCTTTAAAAGCAGAAATAAAACAAAACAGATTAAAGAAAAAAAGAGGGATTTGGCAGTTTCATCTATTTTCTTTTTATTTGTATTGTACAGCAAACATTGATAGAGACCATGAGCTGGAAAGCCATGGATGGAAGCGCTTCAAGTGATTTCCTTTCACCTTTACATATTTGCTCCGAATTTGCAATTTGCTGCAAATCGAAAGGAACAAAGAGAAAGAACCCTTTGGAGGTTTCCCTCTTACTGCACTTCCATTTGATCTCATACTGTCTTCAGACTTTGCACCCCAACCAACATCACTGATTGTTGCCTTGACCCTTCAAAGAAAACTCCTCCGTTTTGAGAAATTCTTTACGTAGGAAAGAGGAGAAGGAGGGTAAGCAGTTAAAGAAATGAAGAGACAGACCAGTTTCTCTGGGTAGAACTATAAATAGTTATTCTCCACCTACCTGACAAGCTGATTGGTCCCAGGACCAATTTGCTAAATTCTACATAAGGAATCATGCCTATTATGGAGAAAAGAAGGACTACAAAGGCTCCTAATAGGACCTACTCATTTTCATCTCATGATGAATTCTGTTTCAAATATCTTACTACATATAGTCCCAAGATCATGACCCATTTAGTGAAATTTCTTGAAGTTTACTTTAATTTTCACAATCAGTAGTCAGTACTTTTCTGAAGCAGTACATAGCTTCTCACAAGACTGTATTTGAACCCACTGGCAAAGCACAACAAGAGCAAGAGGAAAAAAAAAAAAAAAAAGACATTTTGAAGTACTTTGAGCGATCATAGTAAAGACTACACCAAAAGCCTACTGTTTTTGAGAACACTGTCTGAAAATTAGATTAGAGCCCACATTTCACTTATCTCTAGAGATGAAGGGGAATGCAAGCTAGATTTCCTGCTAAATAATTTAATATGATTTGATAGCTTTCTATGTCCAGTTCATTAGGAGAAAAGAGAATTTTCAACTTCAGTGATCCTAGCTAATCTTTCTTTACATAAATAGACTTAATAGCATGTTACCAGCTAAAAATGGCAGACTGCAGTCTGAGGCATCTCTGCAGTTCACTCCTTTACCCAGACAGCTCTCTATAACGGCAGGAAATATATACTGCTAGCTCAGAGAGAACGCTTCTGGTTTTGTTACAGTCAGACTGATAAGAGAAGATAGTCTCCCTAAATTATCTTTCTTTTGAAAATAGTATCAGACAAAATATTTTCCATTTTGAGGAGAGGGGAAAAAAACCTGGATTAGCAAGACAAAACTATTAACACTAACATCAGCACGTCAAGATTACTATTCCCATTTCCTAATAAGTGAAGTTATGGATAGTGTGATGGAGGTTACAGGACTACCCTGCAATAAAGTGGGTGGCACAGCCCCCTGCCCTGCATGCTTATTACTAGCACGTACCTTTCTGCAAATACCTCCTCCACTCTTCAGCATGCCCTTACCAGGCAAGGAGCAGAGTGCCTCAGAGGTGCTGCAAGGGTGGACAAAGACACACCCCCTCCAAACCCCAAAGTGGGTGAGTCTACCCAACCACACAGTCGGGGCCACGAGGTGATGCAGAAACTTATGCTGCACATGAGGGTGACATATGTGCCCTCTGTCCTTGATCTTCCCCTCTCACTCAAGACCCCCATATCGGACAAGGGCTGCTTAAGCAGACTGTGGCATCTCCAGTGCTGGGCTCTTCAAGAAGGCACCAGGAACAACCATGGTGCCTTTCATCCTGCCTTGGAGCAGGGGCAGGGACTCGACAACCTCCCAGTGTCCCAACCAGCCACCTTATCCTTTTTCACACTTTCAGAGCTCAGGCAGTGAAGGGAAACATTTTATTTTTTTTTTTTATTTTTTTTTTTTTTTCAGTGATTTACCTGGGAGACATGGCAGTCAGCAATCAAAGACTTTTGAGTCTAAACCCAGCCCCTTACTTAGCATTAATTAACCTTGAGTCCTTCCATTCAACCCTTAAAGTCTCAGGAAGGGAAGAGGCACAGAATCAGTTCCAGCAAAACTTTGGAGTCAGGGGGTACTTAAAACTAAGCTTTTGACCAGGACTCTGAATGATCCTGTACTGGGGCTCTTTGCACTAATTTACCAGATTTGGAGTCAAAGCCTGCAGCATTCTGAACAAGGACATCAAGCAGGCTCCCCTCCACTCCTCACGGGAATTGGTGGCCATGCCAGAGCTTGCTACTAATGAGAGGTGAATGGGGATGCCAGGCTGCAGTGCCAGGACAATATGGGGAGCCACACAGCAGACAAACACACACAAAGGCTTTGTTAGTTTTTATAAAGAGCCATCCAAGCCCTCTTCTAACTGTTATAGCTGGAGTGGGTAAGAGTAGAGCTGCCCAATAAGGGTTTACAGCAGCCAAATAAGCCACATTTGGCAGTGCACTTCATTTGAAATTGGCATCAGAGATTGTAATATTCTCCAAAACAAGCAAGGTGGTTTACAAATGTTGGTAGTGATTCTTTCAGTGGTTCCCCTCCTCTCATGTGCCCTGCTTGGCCCATCTTCAGGGAATCATATTTTCTGAGCCTTTTGGGGTGCACACTTTGAAAATTAGGCTTTTTCTTTTTTCCTTAAGAGATCTCCAGCTGGGTTCTTGCAGACACAAGCATGCCAAAATTGCTTGTCACCATCAGAAGTTGTGGCAGGTCTTTTACCCTTTTCTGTTTTTTTTTTTTTTCCTCCCACTTTAAATTAATCCAGTGAAAGCAAATATTTGGTGAGTTGCTAGTACTAATAGCAGCTGGTATGGGATTTTCTATTTTGGAGCACCATCTATTGACTCTAAAACTGAGTAACAGGAATACCTAACTGCTAAAGACTCAAATCTCTAAACTCAGCCCTTTCTCAGCCTACCTTAAGTTACGGTACAACCACCACAGGAAGACAGTCAAGGCAGGGGGGTAGAATTTTGTTTTAAATGGAAAAGTAAAGACCCTTTTCCCTCTTCTCATGAAAAAAACCCATAAAATTCAATCTGCTTTGCGCAAGCCTTTCCAGACTAATATTATATTTCCAATTTTCTTTATTACTAGCATGGCTTGGATTTAAACAGTAAGTACAAAGGTTGAAGATTAAATCATAACTAAGAAGAGAAGAACAGGCCAATGGGTGCACCTGAAAGTTACCACCAGGAACCAACCACAATTAAAAGCAAAATGACTATATGGGTCATTTTCTTCAGAGAACTACCAAAAAAGATAGTTATCTGTCTTGCTAGCTTCCTTCTCCCACACAAGCCTGAGCAAGAAGAAACACTGAGTTGACGAACAGCACTACTATGGGTCTATGTCTGCAACAACTGGGATGAGACATTAATGATGAGGATGTCTCACGCTGGGTTTTGCAACTGAGGCAGTGGGAAATGGATAAAATTCATATTGCCCAAATTGGTTTTACAGGAAATTGTGGGCTTTCCCACTGGAAATTTAAGGGCCCTTCCTAGCACACACACCCAGCCCTTGGACTGAGACCAGGTTCATAACATTAACTGAGATGTTTTGGGATCTGGGTGCTGGAGATGCCGAGTGCAGTGCTGCATAGGCTTCTGCTCTGCAGATGGTGATCTGAACGTGTAGCACCCTGATCCAGTGTCACACCAGGCCCTTTACTTTGTGGATACACCTGAGTATCCCCTCTTGAGCAGAAACAGAGATTGGGGTCTTGCAAGTATCCATGGTGTAAGTGAGGTTCATTTGGTACTCAAGGCTTCCCATGCTAGTGTTTTCAAGACTGAAATCCCAGGACACCAATTATGCCATGCCCAACTGCAGATAAGATACCTACATCTTTAGGGGAAAAATAATTAAAAGCTATCAACTTGTAAAGACTTGCTAAGGCCTTGTGTAACTGTGTGATGCATGACAAAGCCTGCTGCATGGAAGCAAACCTGTGTGATCATTTGTTTTTAAATACAGAGCTCTTAAGGCAGTAAAAAGTTTCTCCAAGTGTCCTTAATTCTTGTTACATTCACTACTCAAGTAGGTCATCTCTGAACAGACATTGCATTGGATATAACCAGAGAGAGGTAAACTCACTAAAATGCACTGACAGAAAGCTTCTGGGCTGGAGGGCAAGCAGAACTGCAAATGTCAGCTGAAGTGCTGGGAGAGCTATTACATTGCAGACAAACTCTATGTGAAGCTGTGGAGTGAGAACAGGAATGTTAACAGTAGCTTTGCTCATAGGGCTAAGGGCTTTATTAGGAACTGGCAGGTTTTTGCCTGAAATTTTTGGCCTCAGGCTTTCAGATGAAGTCTGATCCAGCTCCAGCAACAACTCCAGAAAGATTCTCTAGTACTGATATACCCATTGAAGAAGGTCACCGGTCCCAAGTGTCCTTTCAGGTAGGAAGAAGACCAGTGCAAATATGACAGCCTTAAGAGATACAAAGATGCCCATCTGATGCCATTTAGACCAGCTTCCTGCTACTGCTTTGACCACCGAGATACAGCACCATTCAGGATCCACCCCAGAGCAAAGCAGCCCCAGCTAAATCCCTTGCCCCTATGAACCCCGCTACTGATGCCAGACTCACGGTGGCAGTTACTAAATCACTGCAGAGTCAAGACATGCCATAAAGGTGTCCCAGGACAAGTAACTTGGACATCAGACTACACACCAAGACATCCCTGCAGGACATTGCTGAAAACCAGAAAGAAAAGCAAATAGAAAAGCCACCACTTAAGTTTTCTTTACTAAGTGTTCATATGAACTTTGCCTCCTTATTTTCCTAAAGTGCTGCTAGGCAAGGAGTCACTCAAAAGTAGTGACTGCCAATATGTATTGCAAACACTTTTTATGTTTGTTAACCTGAAAAATTATTAGGAAAACTGAAGGTTTTTTTACAAGATCTATTCTTAGTAATTCTCAGCTTTGGCAGCATTTATAAATGATACCTTATAGTCTTTGGAGGGTCTGGGCAGTGACAAACTTCAGTAGAAACACTTGAATTTAAAGCAAATTACACAGTAACATTTCAAGAGCTCACAGAGTAATTTCAAGTGTCAACAGTGGTTGTGTGGCAGACACTTTCTCCCATAAACTAATAAATGAAAACAACCCCACAATATCTCTAAAATACTTTTTAAAACCCCGTAGAGCACAGAGAGAGTGTAACAGATAGTAACAAGATATTTGAGTTTATCTTACATAAGGCAAGAAGAAGGTGACCAATTTAGCCAATGACGAGTCAAGAAAGAAGCTGTCTGTAAGGAGATATGAAACAGCCAATCTGGAAATTTGCCCCCACTTCACTGAGGCTTTATTCCATCTTATACCCATTGCCAAGAAGCACTTTCGACTGGCTGCTTTACTGCATAGTACTTAAATGTCAAATAGCAATAGTTTAAATAATATTAATACTCTAACACTGCCACTGGGAGGCATATTAAAACAACAAATCCCAGAGCCTCACATTTCCGCACACATTCTCTTGATTATACACATTCACACAAAACTAAATGTAATTAGAAAAGGGACACTTTTATAAATGAGCACAACTGAATGCACTTCCCCCACAAAGCTAATGAAATCTGTTCAAACTGGTATGATCAACAGATCAGTTAGAGCACATTTCACTCCCAAGACATTTCAGAAGGGCACATGAATTAATTGGCAAGGCACATCCAAAAGTTTTTGAACCACTGTAAAGTAACTGTGAAGTTCCAAGCTTTAAAAATAAACAAACTGGGAAGTTACAAAGAATTCTTAGAAAAAAACCCTCAAATTCATCTGCAGTCCATTAAATTTAAAAAGATTTTGAGCTATTCTTCCAAAACTCATGGTATCTCACACAATTTTCTCTCTTGTATTAAGGGTGGTCATTTTTATTGTTTTTTCAATTGTATTTCCAGGCAGCTCTGTTCTCAAAACTGAGCTTGCTTTCTCAAGAGCCCATCTGCTCCTAATATTTTTCTACCTCATAAAAGACATAAATCCATCAGACTGCTGATTCTTACTTAAATGAGAAGTAGGCTTTCTAAAATCTGTGGCATTGATCGTACAAGCTGTCGATCTTGGGTGAGGGACAGAAGAATGACAGTCTGCTTTTCAGAGGGGACTGAGAAGTGTGTAATCAAGCACTCAGTGATGTCTACTGGAAAAGATGTGCAGTTGTATTAATCAAGGAGCAGGCATTAATGGTGAACAGTTATTATATGAACTGCTGTAGGCACAATCCTAGCTTATCTCCACCCAAAAATAAAAAAGTCCCTCTAGTCCTGAGTAGAAGGCTAAATATACAATGAGTATCCTAGGGGACTCTCTGATTTTCTCCTCTCTGATTTCCCAAGACATCTGATATGCTCTTAGTCTCTTCTACAGAGACAGTACCTTGAAATATCTGATGACTGTCCAATGAAATCCTAATATTATTCCCTTCTCTGTAATTTACCCGAAGGGTAACAAGCAGGTGGAGCAGCTGAATGCTTTAACTCCCAGCAGCATTCTTCCCCAGGGCTTTTCACCCTGCCCAGATATTTACACGTTTACAGTGAACACAAAGCAACCGTCACTCAGCACAGCTGTACTCAGCCCCAGTGCCCACAAGCCAAAACAAGTGAGCACAGCCCCATGCTGCAAAGGTCGAGGCCCTAAGGCCCATGAACCAGTAATTTAGAGGGAAATTAGGAACTTTGATAATAATTTGGAAATAAAGATTTGTGTAGATTGGGTCTTCTACTTAGCTGGTGATAAAGAGTTGCATACAACTATCTACCACATCCTATATAACTGGGACCTGGTCAAAATGCCTCTACCTAGCAACAAGATGACTAGAAGGTGGTCACGAACTACACAGGGAAAAGCCTTAATCTTCAAAACAAACAAAGAAACCCAAAACACACCACCTTTTTCTTCCTCAATAAATAAGGGCTAAGCCAAGTTGGAGAAATCCAGGTCCTTCTGGTCTTTTCATGTGTTGCACTTCCTTCAACTTTTCATTATATTGGTGGAAAGCGGGGCAGGGAGTTCATTATTTTAAGCTGAACGCCCTAAATTTCAACATTTTCCCTAAAAGCCCTGAGACTCATGTCCTCTGACAATGCAGTCAACACTACTAGGATCAGAACAAAGGTCACTGTAAAATACTTCTCTCGACTTTTTGAAATTTATGAAAGTTCCTTACAGGATCAGAAATTTTAATTTTTTTTAAGGGGTGTTTGAAATACTTTCTACAATAAGGCCATTTGTAGGTGGCCTTACTTAAAGCAAGTAGCATTTTAAGCCCTCAGTAGAGCCTATTGGCTTAAAGCAGGGTGATCCTTAATTCAAGTGAATGCAAAATGCCCATGCTAGAATATTTCATCCCACCAAAACTGTCTAGTGAGCTTTTATTCAAGAATCAGTAATAAAATGAAGGGTTGATATGGTGCACTAGTATTTCCTCATCTAAATTCTGAGCCAAAGTCTCACATAGTCAAAAGATCAGCTTATATGTAGATGCTTCTCAATTTATACATATTTGATAGCCCATTCAAGCCAGATGGACAACCCAGGTATCAATTTTCTATGCCCAAGACAAATGCACCCAAATTATTTTCTGCTTGACATCTAAAGCCTTTTGGGATTAGTTTTGTTTGTAGCCAACAATAAAGCTTACCTGGAAGTAAGCAAAAATGTTCAAGAACATTAATCTAAGTTTTCCTTTAAAAACATCTTTTTTTTTTGTAATCCTGTTTTCCATGGAACATTTCCCATTTACCAGCACTGGAGAGCAAGAGGCTGAGGGCAGAAGGAAAATTCCACAAAAGGCAACACACTGCATTGACCCAGGCAACATTTCAGCTCTGCCAAAGTCTTTAGAAGGCTCTTCTATTAATGCATTGGGACTGATGGCCAAGATCTGTATTAGCTTTCTCACCGCCTACATCCTGCTCCAGCCAGTATTAATCAGGAGGTCTGCACCGTGCTAAACCTATGCTAGATAAATCTGAGTCAAGCATCAAACCCCTTTTTGATGCAACCACACCTGATCATGGCTACACTTTGTTCTGAATACATCCCTGTTCCCACAAGCTAATAGATTAACTATAGCAGAAAAACAAAACAAAACAAAAAAAAACCAAACCAAAAAATGATGGATTGACAGTGGAGCCTTTTTCACACTTGGTGTACTTCCAGATATTTCTCCAAAAATGCAAATAATCTGATTGGGTAGAATGTTTTCCAGCTAAAATTCCAGCATGCTTAGAAAACTCTTTGCAGTTCTACCTTTAGTTTTTAAAACAGGAGGTAAGAGGTTAATTTTCAATCATTTTTTTAATTCAAATCATATGAAATCATATTCAAAAAATCAAATCATATTTTGGTCTATTTTGATTGTTCAATTTTAAAAAAAAATAATAATACCAAAAAAACCCACACAAAACAATAAACTCCCCCTCAGTAAAGTTAAGTCTGCTTGGATTTGATTCTTTTTTTCAGAGCCCTCAATATACTGAAAAGAGACATTCACAAATGTTACGCTTATTTCAGGATAACAAGGCAGGCTTCAGGAGAAAATTTCCTTCACTAATCACATATTGTCATTAGAAAATGAGGAGCAGTGAATGCTCAACAAAGGAAATCAATAGAAATGAGAGAGGGAATTTGAGTTTGTAACAGTCTATTGTTATCACACAACCATTCTCACCCCTACTCCATGGCTCTCTTGACCCAGTTGAAATGGCGAGGAAAGGAAGAAGTTTGGAACAGAGTTTTCTAATCCTTTTACAATGTCTCACAGCATCAGTTCAGAGATTTTACATGGGCTTGGAGGATGCTACATAGAGGGACTAGATCTTTGCTACTGAAGAAGCTGCAGCCTCTACCTCCTGCAACCTACCTAGAAACTCTCCATTTGTAGTCTCAACATGACCCCTCCACTCTGCAACCCAAAAAGCAGGTAGCCCTTTCCCCACCATCAGTCATCCTCCCAGTTCACAAAGCCTTTTGGAGGTCTTAGCTTCTATCACAACTTCTCCCTTGCCTCCATATTTCAAAACCCTCAGTAGTATGACCTTTCACCACACCAATGTGCTCTGAAGCTAGCATACTGGTGCCCTGCCTAACCCCAGCCCCAGAGGAAGAGTGTCCTACAGAGCACAGACTACTGTGAATACAAATTTCACACTGACCTGCAGGGTACATTTACGCACCAGCCGCTAACCTAGCGACACAGGATCCAAAACACAAGGATAATTTTTCCCTGAAAAATGTTCAAAATTTGGAAAACACGACCAGTGAAGAGGAGGACCTTCACAGCTGGACACCACCTCCATCCAACACCTCCTTCTGCTTGGTGCCAAGAACTGGATCATACTGAGCAGACCAGGAGCAGCGCACTCATCTAATGCTGAGAGCTATATTAACCCCATAAGGGGGGGGGGGGGGGCAAACCCCACCAATGGTACAAGGACCATCCAGCTGCATCTAATACACAGCCTGCATGCCACATGTCTAACCAGCCAGCTGGGCAAACAGGTGGCACTTCTCACCCTCAGTGCTCCTTGCTCACTGACTTTATAGCGTATTGGAGAAATAGAATCCTTCCCTATAAGGAAGTCCTAGCGGGTCTCGACAAGGAATATCTCCTCTTCACAGTATGGACCCAGAAAGTGCTGACATGAATCAAACTTACTGCTTGCCACTCCCTGCCCCTCTCCAGCCTCCTAAAAATAGCCATCATAAGATGTCGATCAAGACATGGAGCCTCCTGTCACTTTGCCCTAAGAAAGCTAAAGAACTCGTCGAGGGGAGGGACCGCTTCCTTCTGACACCTAATCCAGGCAATGCCGTCAGCACTGCCAGATAAATAAGGGGAAGAAAGACCAGGAAAGCAGGACCACTCTCAGGACTTCTCAGCTAATCCCTCCTGCACGTCTGCTGCTCTTCTTCCCAACTCTCAGCCATGGTGGGTCCACTAGAAAGCTAATGGTTAGCAGTGAGCCAGTGTATTTTACATAAGTAGATCAGACTTCTCGCTCAAGTTAGTTCTAAGGGGGGGAAGGACAATCTAGAAAACAGTTTGGATTTGCTTGGCTTTCCTCCTTAAACCTTAAAGACTACGGAGGTTTTCCAGTTAGCCTCAACTTCTGCACCAGGCAATGGTAGACGTGCAGCTCCTGTAGCTTCAGACAGAACAGTTGCAATTCGCTAGTGCTATCTGCTAAGCTTTCTATTATTTAAAAAAAAAAAAATAATCTGATGCAACTTGCTAAAGTGGCAAAGGAAAATAGTAAGATATTTATGTAAGAAAATATAGTTTAGTACTTTATGAAACAATGTACTGTCAAAACCTAATTTGAAACACAAATGTTAAGGGAGTCGTTTAATTTCTATGCCAATGTAAAAAAAGCTGCTTGTTAAGCAATTTTACTTCAAATTGTCTTAATAAAACAGGTCTATACTAAAACAGTAAATGACCTGATGGTACATTAGCGACTTTGTTAGTTAAGAAACTAGATTTTCATTGCTTCTAGCCACAACCTTGGCTTTCCCTGGGATGCAGATTTTAATGGAATCTTTAAGAATAGACCTGGTGATGCATTTTTACAAGAGAAGTTGCTATTTCAGGTTGCTATGGCCTAATTATATTAGGTAAGACAAATGTGAGAGCACTCAGCTGCTTTGTGCTATTTGCTTTCTCTCAGTGCATTTTCAGCAGTACTAGTTCTCTTTTTTTCTCTCTCTTTTTTTTCCCAACTGCAGTCCTTCACCCCTGACCAAATTAATGGTAAGTGAAAAGTTAAACTTTAACAAGGGGCAGGAGGGGGAACATAATGGCTACCGAACGCTAAATATTCACTAGCCTTAACAGCTCTTTTGCTACCTGTGTTACTTCTGCACATCTGAAAGGCCACATTTTTGCTGTTTTGGAAGATGACTCATGGATTGAGCTGGATGCTTTAGAAAACAAACAGGTTCTCCCCAGGCCCCCCTTCCTAAGCTATTTTTTGTGATTGATTTCCTTCCAACAGATCGAGTTCTCCAAGGAGCAACAGGATGGTAAGTTACAAGAGAGCTGGTGGTTTTTACATGTATGTGGGTTCAAAGAGGACCTACAGGCTCAGAAGTTCAACCTTCACGAACAGATGAGCTAGGACTTCAGCTGGTATAAATCACCAGACTCTTGACTTCAGAGAAGCAGCGCTGACTTCTGTTGAACAAGAATTTGATTGTAGATTTAGGTATAATTTATCTGGGTGCTTATGTGCTGCCCAAGCTGAGAAGTTTAAGCCATGATACAAAGAGGAAATATGCTAGTGTTACCAGCTCTACTTCCTGAATATTTTTCAGTTGTGCTCCTGTACTGGCCATTCACAAGGATGCTGAAAATGGGTCTTGCATTTGAAAGTCGTAGGGGAAATAGGCAGATGAAGGACAACAGAAAGATGGAATGAGCTGAAAATTTTAGGTAGCTGCAGTGACACTGCAATTTTACATGAACAGGAGATGCAAGAGGCCTACACGTCACTTTTGCCAGGAGGTGTTGTGGTAGGGGAGGAACAAAGGCTATTTTGCTATAAACACATTTATGAAACAAGGAAATAGTTAGCAAATAAGTGACTTGTGTAAACTGTTGCTTATAAACACAATAGTCTGAATATGATGCAATTCTTGAGCATCTTGCTGTATTCTTCGCTTCACAGCAGCAACAAATTCCTTTTTCTTTTTTTTCTAGAAAGATCCAATTAAAAATTCTGACATGAACAAAAATCCCCACTGAAGCTCTGGAAGCCTAAGCTGAAGTGTTTTAAATAACCTAAAAATGCATTTGGGCTATATTAAATAACATAGGTTTAAAAAAAATGTCAAAAATTCAGTAGCAAATATAGTAGACTACTCACTGTGAACAAAGTATTTAGAATGGAAGACACAAGGATTTACTAGAAATCCAGAGGGAGAGGAATAGCTAGAAGCAGGTCTTAAGAGAGAGCTCTAAACTTCCTGAACACCAGCCTGCTCTGGGTTACACTGTCAAAGCAATAAGGAGAGGTATAGTGCAGGAAACTGGAAACATTTCTCTTCCTGCAGTCCAAACACTCCCTGGTCACAAAGAAAATTGTTTGGACTCTTTCTCACTTTTTAGTTCCAAAACTTTTACATAAGTGTTGGGAGTATTTGTGGAAAAATGGCATCAATTCAAAACTGCTGGCATATATAACAAAGCAAAATATTTCTTTCAGCTTCCCTACATATTTCAGATCATCCAGCTGCTGTAATGTTGGGATGACTGAAGCAAGCAATGGAGCAATTAACAGCTACTTGACAGAGGGAGAGTTTCCCAGGAACAGAGATGTCCCACCCTCAGTAACTATTTCAATCCATACAGGCTGATGCACCAGCAGCTGAGTAATACCCTCCTCAGAGAGGGATTTTAGACATGCTTACCCCAGCAGATGTATAAACTAGGACTAGCTTTAAATAAAAAGAAAACCCCTCAGCAAAGATAATATTGCAGTGAAACACATGCCTGAGATACAAAAATAAAATCAGGCCTTTTCTCCAAGCTGGGAAGCAGCATTCAGAATCCAGCAAACATAAAATTTCACAGGATTTACAGAACAGACAAACTCTCCTGATGGCTTTGCTAAGAGCAAACTGGCATTATTTTACACCTCACTGTGGCTAAATGTCATTAATGCACCAGATGAAAGATTGGATCATATAGTATAAATCACTACAGTTCTATCGACCTCAGCTGCTAGAGCAGGAGCTGATATCAAGTTGGTATATTGTAGGAGGAAGCTCTAAACAGGTCCAGAAGGCCTTGATTTCATACCCTGCAATAAAAGCTGTAAGGGGAGAGGGTTAGCAGTAAAGGGTTATAGGTCTCTCACATCAGACAGTAAGAGGATTAGTTTCAGATGTATTAGTTTACAGCCTAGCAGGCCGACATTGTGTATCAGCAGTTTTATTGGGTGCTAGCAACTCCTCCACTAAGGCAAGTATATGGATGACAAAACCAGGAACCTAAATACCTCTGCATCACACGTCCCCAGCACAAGATGAATGAAGACATGATTTGAAATGTGGCTTATTACTCTTAAATCTGATCCAAGGCACAAAGAACATTCTACTTACACAAGCTGTGAAACACAAAGCCTGTCTAGCTGCTGGAAGTGCATCACAGCCAAGGGAAAGAGATTTTGCTTGGCTTACTTGGAGCTAAAACATAGCACCATCACCATCAGACACTGCAGTGCAGAAAAGATCAACAGCATAGTTCAAGATGCTTTTGACATAAGAGGTTTGAAGATAGCTTTTTAGCTAGATCTTTGCCCCTCACCCCTCCTTTTTAAAAAGCATGTTTCTTTATTTAACGAATTCTCTTGAAAAACCCTGAAAATACAGTAAGATGATTAACATGGAACTTTGCAGCAGAAGATGAAGACTGGCAATGCAATGAAGGGCAACTGTCTATGCTGATTTTTGTAGCAAGGACAAAATAAGTGAACATTGATCACTTGGCAGCACTAAAAGAAAGGCAAAACCTCAAAGCGTATGCACTGGAATAAGGCACCACACAAGTACTGCCACTGGAAAAGCTGGATATTCATGCATCTGTAAGAAGCAGGGACAGACCTCAAAGGGCAAAGGGAACAAACATGGGTAGAAATGTCATTGTAAGGCACCTTTAAAGGGAAACAAAGGTAGAAACATTTGAAATCTACCGTCAAGTTTCCCATTAGCATTGTGTAGGTGAGATGCTGGGATTGCAGGCAGGACCCATCAAAAGTCAGATGTTTTGCACTGCTACGTACTTTGACAGAAGGGCCTCAGTCCTCTAGTGAGATAAAGTGGAGTGGATAACATTTTTGCCTTCTCCTGCTATGTCATGTAAAGAAACCTGCTCTTGAATGGCAGTGTTTGTAGAAAGCTTATCATTCTCCATGCTTAAAATAACTGTGGGGTCAATCACAAAACTATTGATGGCTATTAAAGCCAGGAAAGCTGTGAAAGGTAGATATAAAAGTTTAAAAATAGTGAAACCAAAATGCCAGAGGGGAGGAGTTTTTCTTGGGATTGTGGGCCAAAGATTCCCCTGGCTAATTCCCCTGGAGTTGGTGGAACAGTGCCAGGAGACAACAGGCTCACATCTTTGTCAATACAACTTTTTAATAGGGAGCTGCCTGGCTCAATTTAACTGTTACTCTTCCCTTGTAGACTTCAAGGAGGCCTTCCTCCTCTTTGACAGGACTGGTGATGCCAAGATCACCCTGAGCCAAGTTGGCGATATCGTCCGGGCGCTGGGGCAGAACCCTACAAATGCTGAGATCAACAAGATCCTGGGCAACCCCAGCAAAGAGGGTAAGTACCCCACAGTCACTCATGGGCCCTTCTTTTGAGGCTAAGGAGTCACAATATAGTCATCAATAGTCACAGCAGGAGGGAGAGGAGCTTTTGTTCTGATAGGGAGCAAGGGGGACTCTGCAGCAATGATACATAGAATTTCTCCCATTCCTTTATGATGGTGATAGGGAATACAGTTCTCAGAAAGTGGAAAACCTTCTCTTAAGAGAATTCTATGTAGGGACCATTTTGGTGTCAACTTGGTGTAGGTGTAACACACTCATTGCTGCTCACAGCCCATTTGTGCCCCAGCCCTTGCTGAGGAGCTGCAAGTCCATTTCTAACAGCTGATACTCAGGCCTTCAGGTCCTTCCAGTGCAGGATCTTCTGCATAAGCCAAGACATGCCCTGGGACTGGAAACCCACCTGTATATTTCTGCTGACTGGGGTGGTCTGCTCAAAGCTCCTACAAACCTAGGTACGCTGAGACATATGTTGGCCATTTATTGTAGTGGCCATTTTCTATTTCCTTTTTTCCACCCTCTTAGAGATAAGAGAAATCGTAAATACTGTAGTCATCTCTTTCTAACAAGGATGTAACTCATGATTTCAGTCATGCAGAACCATATTAAGATGGACTAAATTATATTCAGACCCTCAAGCCTGGTAAAGACGGCTCTGAGGAACAATGCAGAAGACCTGAATTAAGCATTAGCACCAGCAGGAAGCACTGAGCAGAGGACTAACACAGAGGTGAGACCATGACAGTACTTTAAGTAACTACAGCAATAACTGACAGTGATTTTGATACATCTGGGTAGCAAAATAGTTTCTGTAACTATATACTCAAAAAATCTCTCACGTCTCACCTATTATATTTCATCACTGTCCAGATGAAGGCTGCTCTTTGCAAAGATCCATAAGAAATAGAAAAAAGAAGAAAAATCCTTTTATTTGGCAGCCTTTCTCCAACAAAGTCATTTGGGGAAGGCCTCACTGAGGATTACAACTTCTGGCTCATGACAACAAAGGGGTTAGATGCCCTAAGCTTGTGAGTCCTGAACATGTCAATAGTAAATTTGGACAATGCATCCACTAGAAATTCCTATTTTTGATTAGTTTATTATTTTGCTAATAGTCTTTGCTACCACATCCAAGAGACCCTGGAGATGTCAGTAACATGTCAGCAACCTCAGGGGCATGTCTAAGTCACAACATCCCACTCTGGTTACCTTTTCTCACTTTTGGGATACAAGATTTCTGTTTTACTGTGTTCTGTAGTTCCCCAGCTCCCCAAATCTTTATAAAGATCAACTCGGACAGCAGGTTTCATTTCTGAATGGAAAATACAACATGCACATAAACATATAATATTATGTGAGAAGAGGGCTGGAGCAAGGATGTGAAAAAAAAAAATAAAATGGATGTGAAAACTAACTCCCACATTAAGAGAGAATCCAGATTCTACAAAGGCCTTGTCAAATCCCAAGGCAAAGACTAAAGTGAAGGATGTAAAGAGGTGTGCAAATGAGGTGGGAGGTCCCCAATATTTCAGGGCAAATATCCCAAAAGAACAGATATAGAAATATCTAGCACATGGCAACTGGTGCTTTCTTTCCAGAGATGAATGCCAAGAAAATTACTTTTGAAGAGTTCCTACCCATGTTGCAAGCAGCTGCTAACAACAAGGATCAGGGTACCTATGAAGACTTTGTTGAAGGACTGCGTGTCTTTGACAAGGAGGGCAACGGCACAGTCATGGGGGCTGAACTCCGTCATGTACTGGCTACGCTGGGTAAGGGATTGTCTCTGCAAGCACTTTTAAAATCGCTGCTATTTGAAGGCATGCGAGAGGGAGGAAAGAGATTCTAACCAATTTGGAGACGTAGGAGGCTACAAAGCCAGACAAGATTCTGGGTTTTCTAACTGGGAATCCACAAGGAAAGCAAACACAAAACTCAGTAGAAAGTCCAAAGGAAAAGGTTTTGTTTATTACTTCTAAATTAAGACTAGGTATCAAGAGTGTTATTTGAGGAATAGAGAGAAAGGCTGTAAGCCTCAGTGATGGAAAGCACGTGGACAAAGGTAGAAGATTTGCTGCATAGTTTCTGTACTCTGAAGGAATAACTGACTCTATATGCAAGTGCAAAACTTCTAAAGAAAGTTAAAATTAATGCTCAGTTCATATATAGGTCATTTTATTATTAACTCATAAAGGAAAAAAAGGGAAGCCTTTGCAAAAGCTGTAGTGTTCAGCCTCAGCTGCGTGAAAGAATTAACCAAGCTCTCTCCACTCTCCAGGTGAGAAGATGACAGAAGAGGAAGTAGATGAACTCATGAAAGGTCAGGAAGACTCCAATGGCTGCATCAACTATGAAGGTAGGTGCAAGAGTTCAACACCCTCTCACTCCATATTTCTTCTCTCTTTCACTTTCTCTCTGGCTTTCATTGCAGTTGGCTTTTAGCATCTCAGGCAAATCAGTCAGACAAAGCTACAGCTGAGTTAGGTCGAAAGGCCTATGCATGAAAACAACAGTTGCAATATACTTTGCCTGCCATCACACCGCTCAAAAGATTAGGCTCAGCCAGAGCAGAGAAGGCTACTTCAGTCAATGCCAGATTTCTAGATTCTCTGACTTTGTGTAGAGCAGTTGCAGTGACTGGAACCAATCCTATAGTTAATGCTTAGGCAAAGTGTTCTATTTGTCATATAATTAGTCTTATCACACTTAATCAGGAAGAGAATTTGTACAACATTAAACACTTAGAACTTTCTATCACATTGTTGCATCAAATCTGATCAGGAACATGTGTTTTTAACGCCATCAGCTCATGAACAGCTGTTATTTTAAAAGGTATTCCACAAAGTAACATTTGCTGCTCCTTCTAACTATCATTATCTGTATTTTTCCACAGCATTTGTAAAGCACATCTTGTCTGTCTAAGTGGACTACCCCAGATACCAAATGGTATGTTGTTCTTATTTGCACGCTTAATTTTGTTTATCTGCTATGCTTAAAGGCTTCTACATGCCCATGGCCAGATATAGGTTGTGAAACCAATATGATACCATCTCCCCAATGATACAAACAGAAAAGGATACTGCTGTCCAAGAGCAAAGAAAGCAGGAGTGCTTGTTCTCAGTTCTATAACTGGTTGGAAACTGTTTAGTGAATTTTTCAAACATATCCAAATTGTGAAAAGAAATGTTCAGTTTATTCATGGGTACAGAAGTTCTCAGTCTTAAATATCACTCCAGATCTCTGTTGTCATACAAAATTAGAGTTTAAACTATGCAAACTGGCAGCCTGAGACATTTATCCTACAAGCACATTGAGATTTTGTTTTAGAAAAGGAAATCAAAGCAACACCTTCTGATAATTTATACCTTTCTGTAAAGACAGAGTAGCCTGGATACTTGTGAGAACTACTGAGAACAGCTTTTTAAACAAAATAATCACCAGGAAAGAGTATTCTAACAGTCATGATCAATAGTTAAGAGGGCTTCAAAAGCACCCAGTCATTTAGCAGTTCTACAAGTAGGGAAACAAAACAAACAAAAAAACCCACTAGAACCTTGATACGCTGTCATTTTGTCCAAGCATCTGTCTTTAAAATGCAAACATAAGATATTTTGGGTCTGTGGGCTTATTTGAACCATTAGTTATTCTATACCAGGGAAGACATATTCCAAACTCCTGTATGAAACACCACCTCAAAACAAAAATCAAGGGCTCAGTTTGTCATTTTCAAAGTGTTTCTTCAGCCAAAGTTGACCTCAAGTCCAACTCTCCCATTCCTTCCCAGAATAAGTCAAATTCAGAAAGACCAGATGGCACTCAAGATTTGCCTGAAAGTCTATCACCATCAACATGGAAACTGCATAGAACTGGATAACGTGCCTCCAACCTCACCACTTTTTACCAGTGCATCCATTTGTATCACCTCTGGGTCTCTACACTTTCATTTAAAAAAAAAATAATAAAAAAAAAAAAAATCACTGAACTTTCACAAAGACAAGCTAGATGGAATAAACTGCTACCATCCAGGATCCATCCATCCCAAGCATGTTTTTCCATGTTGTTTGCATTGAAACAATGTAATCTCTTGGAAAAAATAAAGTATCAATAAATCCCTGTGGTCACTTTGTGGCTATAACGTCTTTTTTAACTCTGAAGTTTTTCAAACCCACTCAAAGCAGCATTCAGCACTTCTTTTTTTTTTTCCTCTGTGTATTGTATTTCACCAAATAAAGTTTTATGGAAAGAAAATATATAGAGACAACTCCAGGAGGTCACTCTATTTAGTCTGAATGAAAGGTGTTTTCTTTGGGGACTGGGAGGAGGAATAATTAAGGAACTATATCAGCACTTAAACGTTTTTGGGAGGAGATTTGGTAGCTGGTATCAGAAGAGCTCCCAAGGTGTCACCTGCCCTGGCACACCAGGCAAGACCCAAAACCAGCAGGGTGGCCCTGCTGTGGGGGTCTACACAGAGCCGCTCCTCCCAGCAAAATCTCCATAATGCTGCAACAACAGGTCTACAGCACTGTTAGGAAAGGAGCCTAGCTACCACCTGTATTCACTGCTTTATGGACAACTAGAAAAAGCAATCAGAAATACCAGCCACCCTAAAAGGCTCTGTATCTGGAACCAGCCCTGGGGCTTTCATTCCCTGGGTAATGGCGAGAGAAGACAAATTACCCCTTTTGCAGTGACAGTGGGAATCAGCCATTGCTCAGGGAAGTATTGTTACCTGCACATCCCTGCCCTTAAATGTAGCTTCTCTCTCTTATCCTTAAGTGTTCATGGAACTGTCTTAATCCCCATATGAGCGTCAGCTTGTTCTATTAAAATCCAACTTCACCTTATTAAGTTACTATGTATGAAATGACCATAATTCAAGTGCCAACAGGTGCAGCAGGGTGCAGCGAGGGTGGCTGGCACCAGAATAAACTGCAGCCCTTGAAACAGCAGCTGTCCCTTTTCTGAGGCTTCCCAAAAAATCTCCCATTTAAACCCTCACCATGCTGGTTGACAGGGCCAAATGAATCTCTGAATTATACCCTGCCCAGAGACTCATGCCAGCAGGTAGTTTACAGGGGACTGCAGTTTCTACATGCACAATGAGGAAAACCCTTAACAGAAGAAAGAAAGAAAAGGTAGTTGTTATTTAACCTTATTCTAAAGAGGCAATGAAAAAAGCACGAGATACATTAAAGCAAGTTATTTATAGGGACTCAGCCTGGATGGCACTTCTTCAAAGGACTGCTAGACACCCTACTGTTCCTTAACATACTGCCTATATACACAGCCTCCATGTAGTTCCTCTTTCCAAGAAACTGCAGGTCTCAGTTGCTGGAAAAGCAAACAAACAAAACCCCAAACATTTTACCATATATGCTGTAATCCTCCTTTTTAAGCTGCCCTGTCACACTGCATTGACATGTAGTCACAAAACCAGGCAAGTCCAAAGCTGGACACAGCTCTAAAGGAAAGGCTGAAATTTCCATCATATTTTCCTTTCTGAAACTGCAAGTGTTATTAATTATAAAATATCCAGGGCCCAAGCCTGGATAGCTAACAAAATGGGATGACTTCTCATCACTGCAGAAGTAGACAGATTTTTAAGCCACCCATCTTTAAAAACTCACATTCATATTTCCATCATGAGACATAACCAGCCTGAACTCTAATTGCAAGGAATCAAGGTAACGTTACTTACACTACTCTCATTCCTCAAAAATTAAAGCAGAGATAATTTTTACAGACAAACCAGATGAAAATGAAGAGAATACCTCTTTCACATTAAGCTGAGACCGAGGCTCAAAGTATTTCGTAAAGCTGCACAGGGAATGGACTTCTTTGCTATTCAAAGGTTTTAGTAATTTTAGAAAGTCTCCACCCCAAATTTAGACATACACAAATATCTGGAAAAATGTTCATGTTCTTATAAGACAAAAACGTTAATAAAGAATGGCAAACTCCTTATATACTAACCTCTGTCAGCTATTGACAGCTTCAACATAAACAATTTTTTTTTTGTTATTTATTCTGAAAATACAGAAACAAGATGTTTTAGAAATTTGATGACATTGGGGTTTTTTAATTGAGAAAACACACCAAACCCTCTCTTACAGTCAGCTTTAATTTCATCAATGAATACTATCCTAAAGATACTCAACCCAAAAGCACAGTTTGGAAATGCCTGAACAGCTCTGGTGACTCATCCGTAGGAGAGCAGGGAAACCTACTTTGCCCCAAAACTGTTTAAAGGTTGAACTTGTTTCAGCCTACTGCTCTCATATTTGAGCACCATTCAGAGCTCTGCTCCTGGGGAATGCTCCTCAGAAAAAGGCTGCTTCTTCTTTTATTTTTTGTTCACCTAAGACAAAGTATTTCTTGCACAAGAAGTACCATTGCACTCCCGTGTGGCACATGATGCATCATGACAGAGCTACTCCTTTACCCACAGAGACTGAAAACCCCAGCAGCTGGGGAAGGACGCCCTGCATCTACTCAGGCTCTGAATGGAAAAAGTAATTCTCATCCCTGTCATCCGACACCTCTTGCTATCATTACATTTGCTTTGTATTTTAAATAGAACATTGTTAATGAACATACTTTCCACTACTCAACGAAATTGACAGTTTAACTCCTCGGTAGCCAGGCTAAATCCTCAGAGAAAGGTCAAGCTGCAAAACACTGGTCCTTGGTATGCAGCACGAGACACAGTGAGCAGCACTGTGGAGCAGGCACCCCACAAAACCAAGGTGGAAATGTCAGAACAATTGAGGAAAAGTGGTCACCCAGCCCAAGAATGTAATTGTGCTCTTGACACAGGCTGTATTCATAAAAAGTGAGCTACCATCACACAAAGGAGCAAAGATACTTCCACAGCTGTTTCTGCCAGGCCAGGGATAGCCAAGAAGCCGTTCCAAAAGGGGAATTTGTATGCACTGAGCAGAATGGATTTCAGACAGCAGGGAACTGCAAGAGGAGCAGCATCCCCTTCTCTGTCTAGCACTGCTCAAGAGTCCAGATGCTCAGATAGGAAAAGGAAGAGGCTGTTTCATACTGCTCATGGTGCTTTGCTTTGGAGATATCCCAGACCCAAATTGGCTTGCACAGCCACTGACATTATCAACACCCACCAAAGAGACCATCACACACAGCCTCCTGTCCCCGTTGCCCCACTCACAGGTGCCTTCCTTTTACATGCAGGAGTTGAAAGTCAAAAACATGGACACTGGGCTCTTAAAAGGAACTGTTTCTGCACTCCAACAATGTGCTCCCTAGTCTTGGACTAGATTTTGATTTATTTTAAAAGAATAGTCTCTAGTCAGTGGCTGGTGCAGTTCTTTGCATAAACAGAGACCAGATGGACAAAAAGGGGCATTTATCCAGGGCAACAAAGTACAGCAGCCAGGCATGCCTGACATGTCAGGAGTTATTTACTGGTCTTAGAGCACCTGAGTGTTGTATACAGTGTGCTCCACCCACTGCCCCAAACTCATCTGGGCAAATGCTGTACACTCACACCTCACAACCCTCTTTGCATAGCTTTCTTTACTCGCTCCCAGGAACTGCTAGGCACTGGGCATTCCTCCCTCCCACCTAGGAGGGAACCAAGGAAGCACAACAGCAGCTGTGTCACTCTTCCCTAGAGAAAGAAGGAACAGAAAGTGCACTAATTGACCCTAACACTGCAGAAGCCAGCACATATACTGCCACCTCACAGCATCAGCCCAAGGCTCTGAAGATTTGCCATCTACTCAGAAGCATCTCCAACACTTTTACACAATGTGGTTATTTCGTATTACTGAGGTGCCTGACACCTTTATATAACACCGCTTGGGTCCTTCATGTGGTTGCTAGTCCCAGCCCTCGTGCTGCAATGGCAAACCCAAGAGGAGAAAGTTTGGCAAAGATGTCTGCTTTCTGCTCATGTCATGAAGCCCTCTCAGCCTTCATATCCATCTTCTCTATGTTAGTACTGAGGTATTAAAAAACCACAATATGTACAGCATTCCTTTCTGAACAAACTCAAACTCCTCAAAGATAACCCTCCCAGTGACATAAAATTGCGTCCACACCAAAATATTTTCCTTTTTTTACGTAGCTCCCCTCTTATAGTATTTCAAACCATTATTACAAGAACAATTGTTCCACTTCAGCAGGTTTTCAACTAAACCTTCTCGGGTTTTAAATACAACATGTTC
This sequence comes from Microhierax caerulescens, assembly GCA_035590215.1. Classification (NCBI taxonomy): domain Eukaryota; kingdom Metazoa; phylum Chordata; class Aves; order Falconiformes; family Falconidae; genus Microhierax; species Microhierax caerulescens. Next base: position 10,967,317 of record JAVJGJ010000061.1, read on the forward strand.
AAACAGTCTTCTTTGAAGTACTGTCGTACTGTTCATGCAGTTCTGCTGCAAATTTAAATCTACTCCATTCTTATGCAGGGGAGGCTGGCTTTTATAGGGGTACAAGGAAGTACTCAAATGTGTAGTGAAGAAAAGGTGCTTCCTTAGTAACCTATTACTTCTCATTTACTTTCTCATTTACCCAGGCAGTTGCATTTACTTCAAAATGAAGTCTGAAACACTGCTGAAAATACAAAATTTCACTCTCACATCTACTTTCTAGATTAATCGACACAGTACATATCAAACCACAGTTTATCAGAGCATTAAACAGAACTTTCTATAACCATAATCTATGGTTTGGGAGGATGGTATAGATTAGTTCACAAACATTTCATTTCTCCACCAATGTAGCAATAATGGGTAGCAGCATTCCTAAATCAAACTGTTCATTGCCAAAGAAAGGCTATTGCCAATCCTTCGGAAAGGCCTTGCATTAAGGGATGAATGAGGGAGATTGATAAAAGCAATAAAAAGTACGTGCATATTTCCTCAGCAGCATGAAAAACATTTCAAGAGGGATTGTTCATGCTGGTTAAAAGATACAGCAATAATAATTATTATTTGCCATTATACTTAATAACACATTTATTTTTACTGCATCCCCATAGTTTATATACGCTGTTTATTTTCTTAAGGGTGTACAGTCTTCTGTTGGGTGAAAGGCATTTAGGCAGAGAGAGATGTCACAGGGTGAACTGCAGCTAATGGCATGGCTCTGAGAGAATTCAGCTCCTGCCCAACCCCATGAACATCCACTGAAGCTCACTTGGCCTCTTCATGGTCTCATGAGCAAAAATGGGCAACAGGAACACATTAAGAAAGAGACCAGAACAGGTGGACAGCACAAAGTCTTGAGAAAGCCAATGACAAAAGCAGCACCTGCTTTTCATGGCTCCTCAGTTATGTTCTCTATAGCCATCTGGCACATTTTTCTTTGGTGTACTAATTTAACCTTTATTATCACAAACAGCCCAATCAGATGTCTCCCTCATTTCGCATCCTCTGCACACACTTCAAAGCAGCATGACAGTGATTGTCTCTGCCCACAGCTACAGTAAGGATGGTGGTATTTAGTTTCCTACAAACTACCTAACTAGCTAGTCCTAATAACATAACCCTCATCCACCCTGCAGTAAGTTCAGCGTGTCTGGGGACACCACATAGCATTAAATGTTTGGAGAGAGGTTACAGAGTGCCTACAGGTCAGTTTTAAAGTCTTACAAGAAATTATGACAGACTAAGGCCTTAAAATAGCTACTAACAAATAAATTGCCATCCACCCCATCATTAAAGTTCAGAATAGTGTAGAGATCCACTTCCCAAAGTAAGCAAACGAAGTTCCTAGTCTGTTTTCCAGAGTTCCTGGTACTCAGGACTTACAAGAGGTCTCTTTTCACTGAGTGGAAGCTCCACTTCCCAGGCTCTTAAACCCCATTAACTAAGCTCTTTTCCAGGGCTCAAGCAAACACATGCTCTGCTGAATCTCAAAAGCCCTTGCAAAAACAAAAGAAAACTTTATGTCCTTCCAGGTAAAAGTGATGAATTGCTTCCTACAGTCTTGTTAAAGAAGATACACGTCCTAAACTGGGTATCATTCAAGGAATTGTGTATGTTAACATGCCATGTATACCTGGCACACCAGAGGAAATCGGGGATAGGATTTTATGCACACTCCTTAGGCTATTACAGTCCTCACCTTTATCAATTCATTAAACAAAACCAAAATCAGTTTTCCTCTTTTATCTTTCTAAATATTAGCTCTCCAGACTTTTTGTTCAGGAAGGCATTTTCTTTGCCTCTTTGTGAGACAAAGACGGATCAATTTTTTACACCATGCTATACTGAACACTACCATTTTTCACATTGTTCTCCTCCATGCAAATGACAGTACTTTTTAACTGCCTCATTAGTTTAAAAAGTTTAAAAAGTGGTTTCAGGTCAGAGTTTCTTATCTGTAACATTCTTGCATATCTTGTTTTTAGAAGACAACAAATTTAACTTACAAATATAACTTAAGAACAATTTAACTTACACAGTTTCCTCTGGTCTGCTCCTTAGTGATGCATGAACATATCTGATCCCCTGAGCCAGGGTTGATGTTATAACTGTATCTTTTGCACGTCCTTGAGGGGAAAAAAACTCAACAATTAGTTGAACTTACAGGGACCACCACACACAGCAAGAACAAATGTATTTGCAGAAAAGCAGGACTGAACTACTTCCTCGGCAAGTTTGCTAAGGTTGTAAAACAAGCCACGCAGAGAAGACAGGCCAGTATCTACAAAAGGCCAGAGTATAGCCCTACAACCACAAGGCAGCCTTGCTAATCACCACAGTAGTAATATACCCATCCTAGCATACCTTTCTACATCCTCTGAGCTCAACGCCTACACCTGTGCAAGGGTGGTGCTTAGCCTTAGCTAATTCAGGTTCTTGAGAGCCAAAAAGCATCTGTTAAAGAAATCCTTTCTTCAGTGCAGATAAACCCCATTACATTAATTTGTCCAGTTCAGTAGCAGCTTCCATCACACCATTTCCACCAAATTTAGTGCTATTCTCTTACATATAGACCAATTCTCTCTCAGCCCCTTCCTAAACCAGGGATAAGAAAACTTACTTTTCAATTTGCCTGGACTAATAGGTACAGCTCCTGGTCTCTGTGTCTGACATAATTAGCACAAAGCATGGGAACAAGTTCATACCACAAGCTGAAACCAAGACCTCTCAAACTCCTGTCACAACACCAACTCTGAATTGGCAAGAATGTTTTCAGTTAATGGCTGAGTTAGGCTGGATTTCAGCTGAAGATCTGTGGAGGAAATGCTAAGTAGCTTGTTAGAGCTACTGTATCCAAACCCTCAGTGACAGTTAATTGAAATTAAACATATATATTTTGCACATTAAAAATCTATGTTAGAAGAGCAGAAAAGCTATAGAATTTAGGATTAGGAAACCCTAACATCAAAGTTACTTGACACGTATAAAGAAAAAAAAGTAGTTCATGAAGGCTGATCTCAGTGTTACCTTTATCATTTGAGTTCTATCAAACCAGCCAAATGGAGCAGCTTTCTCCCAAAGATCAAACAAATAATGAACAGGAAGCCTGAAACTGTAAGCATCAATACTGCTTGAATAGGGACATTTTAAAATACTATTGTAAGTGCATATGCCACCATGTAGGATGCCACTCATTTTGATTCTGATATAATAAAAAATACAGAAGTATATTTTCATCTGTATACAAATACGATACTGATTACACATACAGGGAGTAGCCTTGTTCTGGGAAGATGATGCCATACTCGCACAGCCCTATTTCACACAATACTTTCAACCTTCAGCAACACTAGAAGTATATTAATATTTGCTGGTTTCAGCAAATGCCTTTATGTGCCTTTTATATTCACAACGCTGCTCTGATCTATGTTACTTGAAAGTTAAGTGCATTTTTAATGGTCTGCAGCTGATTTATGTAGCTCTGATCAAGAGACAAACTTTGCTGAAAATCTGAATTCTTCATAGCCATACTGCAGAAGTTTTATCCTGTGCCACATGCTAAAGTGAATACAGACTGATGAACACCTGAGTAGTTGGAGTTTCCTTCTTTGGTACCAGAATTAAATTCTCCCTACAGAGGAAACCAGGACTTCAGTCTGTAACTTCCAGTATTCACTGGGAATGCTCCCTGAAACAGATTTTGAAATAATTTACTGAGCAACTCGTACAGTCTTGCTCCAAATCACTAGTGCCACATACTGAAAACTGCTGACAGCTATCCAGCTAACAAAGACATGCTGGCACAGGCTTCAGGACAATCTCCTAGACTGACAACCCTTTCAAAACTGATATTTTGAAGTTTCATGCTAAAAGACCTGAGGGAAAACAAAATCTCATCCCATGGTGAGAGAGCACCTGCCACCATCGTCTTCAGGCCTGCCAAGTCATGTTCTCAGCTCACGCAACTCACACACCTGACAACCATGTCCCTCTCCCTGTCGATACCCAGCTATCACTGGACCTCACACACAAATCTTGGAGGTTTGTGGTATCTCTCTGGTGCTCTAAAGCACATGCTGAAGGAGGTGGTTCTCCTGGTAGCAGTGTTCCTATATGCCACGTGGTCAGAAAGCAAGAGTGCAATTGTGGTGCCCTGCCAGGATGGAGAAACAAGAGATAGTTACCAGGGCCCACGCCCTCAGGAGACTCACTTGAAAGCATACACATCAGCTGCACCCCATCTCTTGCTGCCACATCATGTTGCACCCACATGACTAACACTGTGTGACCCCATGCAAAGGCACACTAAGAAGAGTCACATATCAAGGGAAAAGTAAGCTGAGAGCCCTGTGTCTTATTCCAGCTTACCCTGTACTATAATGCCAACGTTAAAAAGTTGGACTAAGAACATGCAGGTCCCCTGATGGGCAGACGTGCTAAATTGGCACCTGGGTTCTTCTTGAAAGAAGACAGCACATAAGCTTTAAATAACCTACCCAGAAACCAAACCTCTAGGGCTATTCATATCAGACATGAATAGTTGGACACACTCTGTGACACAGGCTGAAAGTCTAAAAAGGGATAAAGTGCTTTGTGAGAGGGGTCAGTGCTGTGTCAAACTTCTGGTCAGATCCTGCAGCTTGGCTTTACAGACAGTATCACCATCACATGTAGCAGGACAGGAATACACATAACCATAGCTCTTTTAACAGGAGTCTTTGCTATCCAAATACATAGAGAGCCATCTGGCAGAAATCACCTTCAGGGCTCGTACATGGTGTTTACCAGCTGTCAGAGGACCTCTTCTGAATGACTAATCAGCCAAGAGGAACACACCTATAAGCAGTTCTTCCACTTAAAAACCAAATACATGCCAATGGCACAGGAAAAGCTCTGAGAAAAATTAGGACATTTGCATCCAAGGGCTGCATTAACAGGTAGTTTCCCACATTAAGTTGTCTGTTATCAAAACCAAATCCAACACACCTAGCCCTGGTGGAGAACACTCTTCCACAGCAACAAATGCTCCTGCAGACATAATAGGAATAATGATGCCCCAGCTCAGTTATATACATAGAAGGTTTTAGGTGACTTTTTTGACAGATAAAATGTATGCAATGAGATTTTTTTTCTCAATTCCTTTAAAAATTCTTTTACTTGCAATGGGAATGAAAGACAGCAAAGAATATATCTTCTAAAAAAAAGATAATTCCTTTTATATGGTTCTTCTCAACTCAATATACTCGTACAGCCTTCATGTCTGGAGAACAAGTACTCCTCAGATGAACAACAGGAACATTAAGTTTGACCAAAACTAAAAAAAAATAATTTTAAACTGTCTTACCCACAGAGCTTCACTTAAATGCTTTTTCTTCAGTTAACCTACAACTCCCTTATTTGCTAACTGTGTATCTTGCAAGGCCATGAACTTCTTTTTTTTTAGGCAAGATAATGTTTTAAATTATGTTTACTGTAGTAAACATGTTAGAAGTTGTTCCCAACAAAGCAGGCACTGAAGTGAATACACGTTCTTTCCAGCTGTAGCAATGACCTAACAACACTGGAAATCATAAAAAAACCCCACGTAAATGGGTGACTCAAAAGACACTGTTCAACCAAATCAATTTGTAACAAAGCCCAAGTGTCACAGAGTCCTCAGGTCAGGGCAGTAACACATTGTATGGGAGCCCACTGACTTGGTGTCTTTACATCATGTTGGCAACACTTCCAGAGTGGTGGATATTGCTGGTGCTGGGTATGACTGGCGGATACCATGTTTGCCAGTGTAACACACATATCTCTAGCAGTTTGGAGTCTCAAAGGAAAAAGTCTACCATTAACCACACAATATGAGAATAGAGGAGCTACTAATTTGGGAGAATTTACACCCAATAACATACAGCAAACCGTATTCCTCTCCTGAGCCATTAATACAAAAGGTCAGGAAGGACAGACAGGCCAATTACTAGTATAGGAGATAACTATAACAAAGAAAAAGCATCACGATTAAGAGGTGGGAAATCAGAATTAGAGACTAACCCTGTGACTATACCCACACAAGAAATGGAGGTGCAGGGACCACACTGTGCTGGGAAGGGATACACCACTTACACCGCTGTCACTTAAGCCTGGCCATGCTGTGTTTCTGTTAAATCCCATTAGGCTGCTGCAAGAAAAGCACAATCCATAACTGGAAACAACATCTAGAAGGTGGCCAAGAATGCATTTGCACTCCCTGCCCTCCTGCAGTCTATATTTCTGCTCCGTTTTCTGCAAGCACATACCAAAAAAAAAAAAAAAAAAAAAAAAGAAAGGTTCTTAATGTCCAATTTTTTAAAGCCACCCTTCTTTTCCCAAAAAACAGTATGAAAAAGTGAATGTCAGTCTTTGCTGCTGTTTGAGGCATTTCCTGATCCCGGGAACTAACACTCGAAACCCGGACAGTTTGCTTTTCTGTGGCTTACGGCAGGATCTTTCAGCTCCCTTATCACTTTACCCTGTGTATGGGTGGTAGGATATGTCCTGCCAGATCTTCCTGCTGCAACAAAGCCATCCAGACTTTAAAGTGGGTAACCAGGCATCCCTGGGAATGAGAATCTCTCCGTCAGCCTCCTGCCGGTTAACAGACCCAAGACCAAGGTGCTGGGCTCACCCTGGAGCGTCCGCCAGACCAGGAGGGCACTCCCTGGGAGGCTCTACCTGATGGGACCTCGTAGGCATGCCCAAATCTCACCTCTGGGCATGCAGATTCAGTAATTCCTACCAAACTCTGTTTTACTTCTTTCCTCTCAACTGCCCCCGCATGGTCCTCTCCTGCCTACTCTGGTATGAGATCAGACTCCCAAACGAAAAATAATACAAGTTTTCGGGCTGCAACTGTTTTTGTAAGGCGGGTGCGCCTGGCGGTAAGAACAGCCAGTGACTCTTGGAGAGGCCAGCCTCCTTTCAAGGCAGGCCCGTCTATAAGAATAGCTATTCCTGTAGTGCCATCTTCTGGTTTGGGGTGTAGGAACAATATAGCTGAAAACGGGACTGATCAAAAAATATTTTTTTTTTAATCTTTTAAGAAGCATTACAACAGGTTTAGACTATGGATCAATATGCGGAAACAGCTAAACCATGGGAATTCTTTCCACAGATTACGTACAATTCACCTCCCAATAAATTATTAGTTTTAAAATGACAAGGTTTTGAAAAATATCTTCTAGGCTGATTTGCGTTTTGAGCCATTACAATCTTGCTTTTCAGTTTTTGTTTTATTCCTCAACAAACATCAAGGCTCAAAACTCACTTTTTGCTTACACTTTTTGTGCAGCCTCATGGTTCTGGAAGGTAACACCTGAAGGTTCCCCAATACCATGTGGGGAATGAGGAAAGCATATAAAATCCCATCAAAGGGGATTGTATATCGTTTTAACCCAATCCTCATCACAATGGCGATTAGTAACACCTATTTTCTAGTCAGTTTGTATCTCAGGGTTTTGTTGGTAAAGGATGCAGACAGGACATGAGGGCAGGACCTCCTTTCTCAGTGAAAGATGCTGATATACATCTCAAAACTTTCCCAAATGGTTGATTCAGGAGAGTATTATCTGTCAGGGCTGTCCTGTGCACCAGGGTGGCCACAGGAGCTGAAGGGAAGAAGAAGTACGAGCAGACTGTTACATCTTTATCCTTTCCCCCACCTCCAGTGGTTTTCTCTTCCCAAGAGTAATGCTTTCTCCATGCATTGGTAAGCCCGAGCATGTAATAATCATAATCCACCTGGGGAACTGGCCCTCCAAGAAAA
>JAVJGJ010000061.1:10984327-10994741 GCA_035590215.1 Microhierax caerulescens
AAAAAAAAAAAAAAAAAAAAAAAAAGACTGCATCAGATGCTCTCTGTGTGTTGTCAATTTGTTGCAAAGCTGGCAGCATTAACCTCTCCTTTCATTGCCATAATAAAAAAGGAGGAAGATGGAAGTAGTGTTCAGATGGAAGTGTGGGTTCAACGTGTTTTGTTTTTTTTTTAAAGCTATGAAAAGACTTAATCTTCCTTCTCCCCCTCTTCTTTTGTACTTCTGATGATGACATGGTACTGATTCAGCCTTCTGGCCATTAACAGAAGTTCAGGTGGTGAGAATGTGTGCAAATAAATATGTACACACAGATGTTCAAAAGGATACTTGCTTATGCTGCACAAGCCAAGCAGGACAGATAGCTCATTTCTTTTTCTGGGGTAAAGATGGATCACTTTGGCAGGTTCATGAGTCATTCTGCAGAATTATAGTAAGCAGTCGTGACAAGAAGCCATTGGTAGAAACATATAACATGCAAAACTAATTTAGTTTCTAGAAAAGAGAAGCTCTGTGTTTATTTACTGTCTACATTTGATACCATATTCCTTCTTCCTCATAGCATGGATGAAAGAAGGAGATCTATGCATTAACTTCTGCTCCACATAATACTTCTCAAAATAATTCTTACTGTAATAGACTTTGTTCCAAAACAGTTAATTCAGAAAGCTTACAGTTCTTCTGGACACTTAAACCTTGCCTTTCAATTCACCTGTGAAAGTGTCAATGCAATTTTTCTTTCTGCTGCTTGGTGATCTCTCCTGACTTCTGTCCACCTAGCTTGTTGCTTTATTCCGAGTTGCATTTTTTACAGGTATTCATCACTAATGGTTGGATGAGCGATGTAGTGATCGTGGTTGCAGTTACAGACCGGGAGGCCCGATCGCCTGCTCATGGAATCAGCCTTTTTCTGGTGGAAAATGGAACAAAAGGTTTCATCAAAGGACGCAAGCTGAACAAAATAGGCCTGAAAGCTCAAGTGAGTTTGTACAATCCCTAACACATTGTAGACTTGGAGGAAGTCTAAAATTACTTTAATGGAACTGAGGTGCTATTCTAGTTCTTTGTCTTAGTCAGAACACAAATGACACACGTGAAGTATGTATGTTTAGTTTGCCAAGGGAGGTCTGAAGGGTGTGATGTGCAAGGAGTGGCTGAGGAAGTGGATTTATTTGCTCTGAAGAAGCCTGGAAGAAAGGGATCTTGTTGGTGTCTTCAGCTACCTAACAGTCAGCTGTAGCTATATAGCCAAATCCTTCTTGGAGGAGCACAGTGAAAGGGGAGAGTGGCAAAGGACACAAGTTACATTAGGGAAAATTCTAAGGTGTTAAGAAGAAAAATTCATTGTAAAAGTGATCAGATACTGGGACAGGGGCCCAAAGAAGTCTTGGAGCTTCCATCTGTGGAGCTTTGGAAAGCATAACTGGGCAAGGCCCTCAGCTGCTTGCTTTGCTGGAGCTGCTCTGAGTAGGAGATAAACTAGACAATGTCTGAAGGACCTTTCCAACTTAAGTGTGCGTGTTAACTGTGATTACGAGTTAAAGTGTGCAGTAGCAAGAAAAGATGAGGTAAAGAAATGGAATGAAGAAATGAGAATGCCAGACTATAAACCGTTGCATTTAAAACCCTCTTAGGACACAGCAGAGCTGTTTTTTGAAGATGTGCGGTTGCCAGCCAGTGCCTTGCTTGGAAAAGAGAATAAAGGCTTCTATTACCTCATGGCAGAGCTCCCTCAGGTAAGAGAAATGTGTTTGCAGTCTATAGGAAGAATACAGAGAGAATTTGTGTCATTGCAAGAATCTGCCTTGGTCTTGAGGATTATGTGCTTTGGGGAGCCATCTTGGGCTCAGAATTGGGATGTCTTGTAGGCAGTGTAGTGTTGAAACTTCTGCTTTTTAGCTGGAGTACACTGTTTCTAGTGCTAAAAGAGCGATTCTTTAGGCATTGGTAAAAATGTTGATATCGCAGCAGCTCAAAGTCAGGTCTCTTAATCAACAACACAGCTGCTGAAGAGAACCTGAGGGTATTTAAAAGAAGATAGGACTGTTTTCTTGTGTACTTCTAGCATGGAACCACTTTGGTTAGTAAATTAAATATAGCTTGGAGGTCTGTGATGCATTTGGCATTCTCTTTAAAGAAGCAAGCCAGCACGGCAATTCTAGCTTTTCTACCAGCAGAAGTATATTAAAGATATAAGGAACTATTTATTTGTCCACGTAGCAAAGTAAAGAAATTATTTAGTTGCCAAAATGACCTTGCTAGTGGAAATAACAGTTTACAACTTAGTTTACAGAGTTTTGGAATTATTTGGGGGGACAAAGAGGCAATGTGGTTTCTCAAAACATGACTGTCAAAACTATGACTTTGTATTTGCCTCATCTGGTAAGGATCACGTTTGATTTAATTTTATACTGTGAGTAAATATGAAACCTGATGAAAGAAGATCTTTTACTGCTTTAAAGAAATAGATGCACTTGTGAACAGGTTCAACATGATGCATCAGATGATTTCAACAGTGCTAGAAGTAATTGTTCTGTACTTAGTTTGTGTTTTTCAAGATGTTACGAGGAGGGAAAAAACAGCCAGGCCTTTATTGTAGATTTTGTTTTTTCTAGAGGTGTCCTATTGAAATTGTCAAATACAGTTGTTTAAACCAAGCGGTGAAAACCAATAATTGAAACAGAATTTGGTGTGAATTTTTCAGTCAGTGAGAGTCATGTGGTTGATTGTAGCTATTTTTTGAGTCATTGTGGTGATAGAACATTACCCTGGAAAAGACTTAGAAGTGAGCTTCAGGCAGCAAGGCATTTGTGTCACTCATTAATTTCAGTAATGCAGTGTGTCTGATTTGATACTTAGTGTGATTTCTGCCCCCCCGCCCTTAATGAACAATACTGAACATCTGTGTCCCAATTGTGCATCTGATACAGAGAAATGTAGGACTAATTCAACTGGATTCCATAATTTGTGTTTCAAAAGGAAAGACTGCTAATTGCTGATATGGCTCTTGCTGGTTGTGAATTCATGTTTGAAGAAACAAGGAATTATGTGAAGCAGAGAAAAGCTTTTGGGAAGACAATTGCACACTTGCAGGTGAGTTTGAACGGAGAGACTTTGTATACAGATTCCAGTGTGCATTTGCTTTATGTCTGTGTATGTGAAATAGTGAGCAAATGAAAATCACTGGGCTATTTTCAAAGGACTATTTGCACAGGTTGCACTGTAGCTTTTGCATGCCTCCATGCCCATCATTCATGTCTGAAGAACAAAAATAATTTAAAAATTCAACACCACAAAAGCCTCAGTGTATGTATTTTACAATTCAGAGATAATTCCCAGCAGTGCTGCTTTTAGAAGTGAGATGTGCAGGCAGAAACTATACTGGCTTTTTGCTGCTGCTGACAAAAAATTAGCTTGCATTGTACTGTCAGACGTCCTAATCACAGAGTCTATTACACCTGCATGTATTTCTGTATCTGCCTGGAATCCTACAGACTGCAGAAGAGCTTGGTGCATGTGCAGGTACTGCATTCCTCTGCACATAATGATGCGTTGCAGAAAATTGAACTTTGATGCTAGTGGGGGCTCCCAGGCAGTGACCTTGCTGTCTGAATGCCTGCAGGGGTGTTTGTATTCAGCTTTATGGGTATTGTAATGAGATTCCTCAGCTAGCAGCTAGCGGGGTATTTAAGTGACTGCACATAAAACTGTTGGGTCATTCTCTGTGAGCATACCTCACTCCTGACAGTGGTAGTTAATTGTGTTTTGAGACGTTTATGCCTATGCTCTTTAGTTGCAGTCATAAACCAGATGTTGCTTTCCGCAGTATTGTGATACAGTTTTCCTGAAAACCACATTAGCTGTTAGGGCTGAAAGCAGACCAAGCTCCTGCATGTTTGATTTATAGATGGAGGTGACTCGTGGGTTAGAGGATGTTGTCTGCCTCTTTTTTTACTTTTTTAATATAACTTTGAAACAATTTTAAAAGATACCCATTTCAAAGTTTTGAGACTTCCTTTGTTAAAATCAGTTCTTTAGTTGTGCATAGTAGCAGAATTGGGCCCTTTAGAGGCTGGAATGTTATGTATCTTCCAGGAAATTAGGATCTTATCTGTTTTTAAAATTAACATTCAGCAATCCATAATTCTAGATGGAATTTAGTATGTGCAGTGTGCAGCTTTAACACAAAATAAGTGGTTTACCTTTTTTTTAATAAAGGTAAAGGATGCTCCCTAACTGTGATTCACTGTGCAGAGACCTCCAAAATAATTTCCTTTTTTAGGCTAGCCCATTGCCAACCACCAGGTGGCCAGTAAATTTCATAAAGTATATTATTTTTGCCAAAATAAGCCATTCTTGCCTACCTTTTAAGTTTCGTTTTTGTTGCTGATGGCTAGAATGTGCATATAATCAAAAATCCTTCCTAATTAGAGCTCTTTCTTGCCCAGTTCATTTAGTCATGTCACAGTACAATGTTTGAAATAAATCTTTTTTTGTAATAGTAGATCAGTCCATTATATTTATTGTCAAGGGAAGTAAGAAGACATTTTTTTTTTTGTTAATATATGGGTTTAGAACTGTGAGATTTGAAAAAAATTCTGTTAGCGAGTGGTGGTTTTAACCCCTCCCTACCAGAATTATAAGATGATGGTTGAATGGTTGCCTGGTCTGGTTTTATATAATATTAGCAATAAATTTAACCCCTTCTATCTAGACCAGCATGACAGAACTCAGTGTTAAAAACCTTTCCGATAGGTAGTCTAAAATTTCCTTTGTTTTTGCTTGTGTTTCTTTGCATATGACTTAAACTCTGAAGAACTGAATGCATAGAAAAAGGTTCAGTAGATGGTGAAATGTTATTAATTGTGGAAATCGGTGGCTGTACAGACTGAAAGGATGTTCCCCCACAAGAGGGAGCTGAGGGTGACAGAACACCCAGTGCCGCCTACTCTACGCTGTCTAGGAATGTTTTAAGTTGGTCTCGAGAAGGAAAGGGCAGTAATTTTCTCTAATAAGATTTGTAAAGTCATAATTGTATGGAAAGTAAGCTGCCTTCTGGTGTACAGAGCTAAAGTTACTTGAAATGGTGATTTTTAACAGAAATCCTTCTAGAAAATGTTCCATTTTCTACTTGAAATATCACTTAAAACCTACTAATTCTGCTCTTTCTTTCCTCTGCCTCATCCATCCACTTCCAAATTAAGACAGTACAGCACAAGTTGGCAGAAATGAAAACACAGATTTGCGTGGGCCGAGCTTTTATGGACAACTGTTTGCAGCTGCATGCAGATAAACGTCTGGACTCCTCCACAGCTTCTATGGCAAAGTATTGGTATGTGGTTAAAAGTAATTTGGAAGTGTTACTTGCATGATCTTGACAGGAGTCTAATGATAAAAATGCTGAACTGTTCAGATCTAATGAAAAGATAAAATTACTGTCTGATTAATAATAACATTGTCAGCTTCTAGTAGAGACCACTAGCTTTTAACTTTAATCATGTAGTCAACAAAAATCTTAGTTACATTGAAAACTAGTGTTAAACAGATCAACTTCAAGATAATAGCGTGCTTTTAAAATAGGCTTCCATTAATAACAAGATCAGGACTCAACTTAAGCTTCAAGTAAAAATGAGTATTTAATTGGTGTTTAGACAAAGCTTTATATTTTGATGTAGCTAATTGTTGTTGGATATGTGTTTTGTTTGTTTTTTTTTAATGGGGTGTGTGTTTGTTTGTGTGTGTTGGTTTTATTTAAAGCATAGGTTTATTTCAGGCTCATATGACACTTTTTAGTTATTGTTACTTAGCAATAGTTGTTTGGCCCAGCCAGTTTTTGAAGCTCTCTGATTTTGGGAAGAAATAGTTGGCTACAACTAATTGCTGTAACTGAGACTAAACAGTGCTTTCCTTTATTGGCCAGAACTACTCCTCCCTCTCCCTGTACTTGGTAGTGTTATCTGTTAACTTGGGTTTAACCAGAACGAGCTGGATGAGTAGAGGCATCTAAGATAGTGGCATATAAATTTGTACAGTTTTATTTTGCTTACAAAGATGGGAGAGGAAAGCACATCAGACATGAACAAACAATTTTACAGAAGAGGCATAGGTTTACAGATTCCAGACTTCTAAGAATAAGGATTGAGGAAATGAGGAGAGGATATTTACAAGGAAAGGAAGGATTTTGATTGAGTTCTATTCCTGGCACTGATTACCTAGAAGTACCAGGTACATAAGCAGAGGCATTCACTTTTGAGGAGGAGGAAGAAACATCCAGTGCCAGCTGAGATATGCAGTCTTACTTCCTCAACAAATTTCTCAAAGAGAGGCATTTGAAACTCCCCCACCTTCCCAACTATTTAGTGCCACAATTTGTTATGTGTTTCCTCTTTCCCTAGCGGAGTCCCTGTGACTCTCTTCCATAAAACTATTTTAAATGGTATAGAAAATACTTGAATGTAAATTGTGTTATTCCCTAATGTTTCAGGAGACCGTCTGCAGTACGGTCAATGACTTGAGTTAGAGCTTTGAAGGCTTTTAAAACATGGTTTGTGCATCTCGTTTCTAATATCTTGTGAAAGGGCTGTAGGTTTTATTTGGTGTTGACAGTTTGTATGATATACCTAAACTAATTTGAAAATACATCTAGGAAAGACAGTTGCAGTAACTCACTGCTGCAGGCTTAAAGTTAGCATAATTAAACTGTAAGGATTTAACTGGACGAGGGGATGGTTTGGAGAAAAGGACTCTTATGTTCTTACATGAGAAGCAATGCCACTCTGAAAGTTGTATGCTTAGAAAGCGTTTGGGGTGTGTGTGTGTTATGTCTTTTAACCTTACCTTGCACTCCCAATACAGTTAAATTCATATTTTGCAGTTAAATCCATATTTTACAGTGAGCAGTCCTCTTCAAGAAATGCAGTATTTTTTTTAGAATTAAAACCAGAAAATATGAGGAAAATAAATTATCCCTAGGTGATGGTTATACTCAGAGCATTCCAGTGTGCTGTGAGTTGCAGGGGCAGGGGGGAAGCCAGTGATGCTGTTAATTTTTGATGAAGCTGAGGGATTTGGGAAGAAAAGAGACTATCACCTGCTTTACAAAATAAATCTCTTAGCCTGTAAGAAAGATAAATAATCTTGTCTATTTTGAAAGCTTTCCTGCTCTTAAAGCTCTACCATAAGGAGAATGAATCTTTAATACATTAAATTGAAAAGGAAGAAAAAAGTCACTCAGAATATAAAGTATTTTAATGGCCAGCATTCAAAATCAGTTATATAGAGTAAAAAGTTTGGTTATATTTTTGTCTTGCTAACTTATCTGTATCTATAGTCATGTTTCACAGCATAACGTTCTTCTGAAAATAAATTTCTCTTTGGCCACTTAAGGTGTTCTGATCTGCAAAACAGCATAGCTACACAGTGTGTGCAACTGCATGGAGGATGGGGGTACATGTGGGAGTATCCAATTGCAAAGTAAGTGTAACGCTTCAGGCTTGAGTGATGAAAGATTACAAGCAAAGTAAAATAAGGCACTTCCTTTAGGTCTGTTTGTCAGTTGCTTAGTGTTAGTACTGATTTACTGTTCCTTTTCTTATCATGTTTATTGAAAGGCAATCTACTGTACAGATGTCTGCAGGAAGGCTTTGTTTTGATTCTCCAAAGAATTCATAAGCTGTTGAGCAATTATTACCCGTTTTTTCACAAAACAGAAGTTGCTTTTCTAGAAGAAAACATTAATTGGAAAAACAGAAGAAATGTAAAAATGAAAATGAGGGGAGCTAGTTTGTATGTCTTATCTGAAATTAATGCTTACATATGAATGAAAACATGTTGTAAATCTAAGTCTTGTGTAATACCACAAAATAAGAAATTGCTTAATCAAGAACTTGACTGGCTATGTTCAGCTTTTACACCTTCTTAAATGAAAATTCTAGATTTATATGTAGAAAGAGGAATTTGCCATTCCCAATTCTTTGGCTATTTTATGAGTTTAGGGACATTTATGGAGTTTTTATATAATTCCTGGTGTACTAACTATGAAGATGTGTTTTGCTTTTGTGTATATGCCACTTGCCACACTAAGTAGAGTTTTGGGTGCTGTTTCTATTTTAAAAAAAAAAAAAAAAAAGGGTAATCTGATAGCAGAAGTAGCAAAACAAGATCTGCTGTGCAGTTGTCTTAAGGAGGTAACTTCAGCTAATTTTTTTAACTGAATAGATTTATTTTTTTTATTTTATTCCAAATACATTAAGCGTATGAAATGTTGCTTCAAAATAACTTTTTCGTGCATGTTTTTAATGAGTGTAATTTGTGAGTGTTCTGCACCCTATCTTAGTAAATAGGAAGGTCAGCAAGCCCTGTTCAGGGTGTCCTCGAACCACTGCTTATCTGTGTGTGCAGTAGTTGTCCATACAGGGTTTTATTATCCCCATGGTTCAGCAACATGTGTGTTTCCAGAGAATGCCACATTGCTCCTGGGCTGCTCTCTGTATAATGAAGCAGAATTAAGATGGAAAAGCACGCTGTCATCGTCCTGTGTGCTGTCACCAGCTGTGCATGTACTGGGGCCGGTTCCAGGATGAGGATGGAAGTGGTTTGGCTGCATGCAGCTTTTCAGCTGTGGGCCCAAATGGAGCTAGAGAGCTGGTTTCAGTAGAAGGCTGTAGCCAGCTGACGTGAAGCCAGTCGGCACTTACTTTTCCTCCTAAAGTATTTGAATCCCACCTCAAAGAAAGAACTGACATCACCGTTAACAGTCCTCTTGACAGGGTCAGACAGGCCAGGGCATTAGAGCACATTACCACGATAACTATTGGCTCAGCTCTGCAGGAGTTGTCTTTTCACAACGACAAGGCACCTGGGTCTTGTGGTTCATTCAGGAGTGCTGTTCTGCAAGATGTGCGTGGTGTGTGAGCAGGGGCTTTGGCGTCTAGAACTGAGTTAACGCACAGGTGACGCGAGGAAAGGAGGGAACAAGAACTGGGGGAGGGGGGGAAGCGGTAGGAGTCTGCTTTCATAAATCTTATTTCATTTTTGTTTAATTAGGGGGGATAGTGGAGGCTTTACAAAGTAAACAAAAAAACCAGGGAAGAGATAATGACCAGATGCCTAGTTTGGCACAGTACCTTGGAAAGGTGAAATATTTTAGGTAGTTGAAACCTCTTTGAAAGTGTGAAGATAGTAAAAAATGGGAATAGATAGCATACTTTCAGAAGAGGGATCTTCAAAGATCAAACTTGATCTTTTTCTTTTGATTGTCCATTATGAGGAATTGTTTTTAATCTTTCCTTGGTTTTGTGTTTTTGTTGGGTTTTTTTCCCCTCAGAGCTTTCGTGGATGCCCGTGTTCAGCCAATCTATGGAGGTACCAATGAAATAATGAAAGAACTTATTGCTAGAGACATTGTCAGTGACAAGTAGGGCAGACGCTTACTACTTTGGAGTCCTTCAGGGTCCTTTTACGTTAATATGTGGCATAAAATCAGACATCAGAATGTAAGTAAAATAATTGTGGTGTATCATATTCTTTCAAAGAAGTGACACATTTTTTAAAAATGTTGGTAACAGTGTGCTCATATGCAGGATATGTAATATTTGATGAACTTTCAGGTTAAATATCTTTGAACAACACAGAGTAATTCTCTGGGTTCCAGAAGTTCTGGTAGTGAAAGGCAATTTTGTGTGTGGACATACTATAGTTAGCTTGATCTTTCAGGCTTGATACTGTTATACAGAATCCAACCCTCGCTTTTCAGAATCAAACCTTTTCTAGAGGAGCCACATTCCTTACCAATAAACAGAAGTTAAAGGTTAATGTAACTTTGAATTTGTGTTTCCCCTTGAAAAGTATCACTCTGCAAAGCGGAACTTGAAACTTTTGCTACTGTTACTATGCACCTGCTTACTGCACCACAGCCACCTGCTGTAGGACCGGGGAATGCACCACTGACCTCTTATGTTTACATGTAACCCAGAATGCCTTACTTTAATTACTTTGTTCAAATAAATATAATAAAGCATTTCTATGCAATCTCACGGTTGTCTGCACTACTCAAAGACCGAGGGAGAAGCAGGACCCTTCCTCTGGGCACATATTCACCTCAGGGCTTTGAGGGGGAGTTCTGTGGGAGGGAACACGGTACTGGTGAATATTTTGAGGTATTTCCAAGTTATTACCCCCGGTAAAAATGCTAATAACGATTTTTTAATTATTTAATTATTATTATTATTTAATCACGGGGGGATTTCTGTCAGCCCGGGCTGCTGGGCATCGTCCCCCCTCACCGCCCTGGGCGGGAGAGGAGGCGCCGCTCTGCGCGCCACCGTCCCCCGCGCGCTGCGCCGCGCCCCGCGGAGGCGCGCGCGCAGCAGGAGGGCCATTCCCCGCGTCAGGCGCCCCGCCAATGGCGGGCGGCCGC
>JAVJGJ010000061.1:10995221-11050340 GCA_035590215.1 Microhierax caerulescens
CGCCGGGCGGCAGCCTCCTCCGCCGGGTCCCCGCGGGGCTCCCCGGGGGGTTCCCGCCTGCCCCCCGCTTCACCGTGCGAGCGTCGCTGCCCGCCCGCCCGGCCCTGGCTTCTGGCCGCTGTGCCGCCGGCCCGGCGTGCCGGCTGCTGCGCAGCGCCGGCGGGCTGTGGGCACGCAATGTTGCATCGCCTGGCCTTGTTTTTAATATTTGAGCCAGTAGTGGGTGGAAAGCTTTAGCCTGCCTTTTCATGTGCGATTTTTTTTTTTTTTTCATTCCTGAGTTAAAATTTCCCTCTGATATCAAGATTCCTTTGCCTTCGAGTGACCCTGACCGAGCTGGCTTCCCAGACCACTCACTCGTGAAACTGAATACTTTAGATAAAGTAGATAGCAAAGCTCTGGACAGCGGCTCAGATCCAGGTGCGACCCTCAGCCTTCCTTGAGGTTTCCTGTGTGGTCTTGAGCTGGTCTTTTAATCCACTTCGTGCAGCAGCTCCGCGGTTGCAAAATGCTGAAGCGTTTCCCAAAATAAAGTGCAGGGGTGACTGAGGTACTTGATACTCATCAACAATGGGAAACAAAGTAACCGATTTAAAAAAAAAATACAGATGACTACAGTCTGCTGTTTGTCAAAGGCTAGGTATTTCCCCCTTTTTGTGCTTAATTTATATAAAAAGAAGGCATTAAAAATTAAATTGGATAAAGCATGGTTATAATGCTAGTACCTCTACCAACTCAGAGGGCTAGTCTGTGTGCCTTAGGACTCTCCTTCCTTATTGGTCCACATTGTGAAATCCTGTAAATGTTTTGGGGAGTTTAAATTCCAGTCATCTTAATTAGTGTCTGAGAGCTGAATGGGTCTTGTATAAGACCAGGTTTTATGGCCCTCTCTTCAAAGACTGAAATTCAAAAGGGTAACTGAAATGTAGATATGGACTTTACAATAGATCTAAAAGTATTACAGATACTTATATTAGAGACATATGTACAAACCTACTTACAGAGGCACCTGTCACGTGCTACAAAATGTGTTTGTTTAGCACATGTTAAAAACTACTTGAGATGTTATGTTACTAATATATGGTATTATAGACTGAACAGGAATTAGTTGATGGCATGGTAATAAACTTGGAAATAATATGATTCTCTGTTCAGAAGCAGTTATGAACAAGGAGAAAAACAACTCTGTTCAGAGATTTTAATGAGTCACGGATTTTATCATAAATGAATACTAATGAGCTCCACTTGAAGTATGTCCTTTTTGATGTTTTTTTATGATTAAAACTGTTTGGGTGGTCTGTGTTAAATTGAGTTCTCTTACTGTTCAAAGAGAGATCTTTTTTAGGTGTGTGCATGTTTTGTTGGGTTGTGGGGTTTTTTCCGAAGAGGAAGAATTTGTGCTTATATTTTCTGGGGAGTGCAAAACACTGGAGTTTGCAGTTTCATCTATACAATACTGCCTGCAGTGAATGCTGCTGAAAGCTGAGACTCCCCACGTAATCCTGTTTGGTTGTTTTTTTTCCAATCTATTAATAGAACAAAATACTAAAATGCTTAAATACACGTCATGAGTAACTGGGCTGCTTTTGAACTGAAAACAAAAGCTGCCTACTGAGATTTTTTTTTTTTCCTTAAAGGCTAGTCCCAGGTGTGTTAAATGTAGACTTTTTTCCTTTTGCTTTCATACTCCTAACCAGGACATACCCAGTGGGACCAATATCTCTTTTGCAGTCATTGCTGCAAACTATTATGTGAGAAAATGCAGATTATGCTACTGAGCTGTTCTCTCTATTCTTAGAAATTATTATGATCATTTAAGATTTGTGAAAATTGGGAGAGGTAGGTGAAGTATACCCAAGTGGATGCCTCTCACCAGGCAAGGCTTGGAGAAGCTGGCCAAAGTCAGTGCCTGCATGCTCAGCTCGGCAGTGGCTCTCAGTCCTGGCAGCACAGCTAAGGCAGTGCCATGGTAGTGCTTGTCTGCCAGAGCACCGCTTTATTTTTGTCCAGTGATTATCAGGAAGGCTGTCCAAGAGGAGCTAGGGATTACGGGGCAAACAACACAAAGCTGTAGGGAACCAGGTTTTGTCAGTTGTGTTGTAGGCAGATCAGGCTTGCTCATGTAGCTGCCATTTCATCTGCAGGTTTCCTCTAAGAGGCCTTACAGCAGCTCTTGTCAGTTTGAAATACAGTATTTTTGAACATTCTTGCTGAGCTTGATTTTGGGTGTTTTACCAGATGCTGTCTCCTGCCAGTTACTTTGCTTTCTTTTGAAATGCCTTCTAGACAAGGACTAAACATTGGAAGTGCACTTACCTGAAACACTGATAATCTATGAATAAATTGGAAACAGCTGTATTAATTTGAAATGTTATTTGTACGTCCCTGGATCTGAAAGCAAAACAAAATAGTAAATGTAGAAAGCTCCTCCTGGTCTCCAGGAATCTCATTATTAACTAGAAAGCTTCAGGTGTTTGGGATGATGAAACACAACTCAATGTACAAGGAGAGAAGGCTGGTACACAGGAGCCTTACAAACCCTCATGCAAACCTAGTTTTATTGTCATTGAAAACGAAAAGATCACAAACAGAAATATATTAAAAGACAAAACAATCCTACCGCCTTCCCCCCCAGCAAAAATCCCCCAGAACATTGTCTGCAGTGTTGTGTAACAAAAGTGATAGTGTTATGCAAGGGGGGAAGAGTCAAAAAGTGAAAAGGACTATAAACAAAAGCTGGGAAGGGAATGCCACCCTGTGTGCGGGCAGGTTTGTGGTTGGGTTTTGTTGTGTTTATTTTAATAGGGTGCTGCTAATTACCAACATGAAGACACTAGTTTCAGGGTTTAGGCAAATTCTGTTGAGGTAAGCCTGGTAGAGAAGGGTGTAATGTGGAAGTGTTGGGTAAGATCTAAGAAGTAAATGGAGGTAGCAGGGGAAGGGGAGGGCCAGAGGAGCAGGGGTCCTTGGGGGAGTAGGGACCTGTAGCTGTGGCCAGAAAAGGGAGTGGGGTGCTGGGTGCAGGAGCACTTGAGCTGTGATAAACTGCAATTCCCAACTATATCCCCCTGGGTAATTAAGGCATTAGGGGAGGATAAGCATAAAGTCACTTTAAACATTAGTTGCTGCACTGTGCGTGTCTGGTACTTGTTTCTTCCCTTCCCCAGTACTTACTTCACGTCAGCTTTTCTTTTAACGATACTTCTTAGTCTTTCAAGCGGAGTACGTATTCAGCAGATGAAAAGCAAACTCTTTGCCAGTTTAGTAGCGTTTCAGCTGTTCTGGTTTTGAAACCTCAAGTAGTACACAATGGAAAAAATCCTTGAAATGGTTTACCTATGACAAAAAAGCTTTTCCCAGAATAAAAATACAGACTGTTCCTAAATACCATGTTGCAGTACTTGTCTTCTGTCCCTCTGCACTTCCCACCTTCCACCCCCTGCTTTTTCCCCCAGAAAATAATAGGTTTGGCTCTGGAAGCTCACTTCTAATAAAGGTGGAGTGAAATTATTTTTTTTTTGCTTTCTACCAAAATTAAATTGTGTCAAAATGAAAATTGTACAATTCTCATGGAGCCAAATACTTGTACAAAAAAAAAAAAAAGTTTTTGCAGCTGATACTTTGTTTTGCTCATATACCAATGACTTTGTGTGGGGGTGGGTGGGGGTGAACTTGGAGAAATGCCAAGAACTGGAGACTGGGACAGTACCAGCCTTTATGAAGTCTTGTTGATGCCACTGAAGTGAAAGCAACACACCTGAAGTGTCTCACATGACTGTCTTCAGGGCAGAAACATGGTGTGAAGTTTGCAGGTTGCTGGGTAAGGAGTTGATCGAGCAATTTTTCTTCAAAAGCATTTTATTTATTTTTTAGCTATATTGTCATTTAAGCATCTTTTGTCAGGAGCTCCTAATTGGTGGTTTGTTGGTGCTCTTTAGTTTAAAGTTTGTGGTTCAGTCTGAGGGTACTTCGATTTCTTCACCTCTTTCCCCTATAAGGGGGGTTTGGGGGATGGGGGAAGTCCCCCAAACCCAAAAAAATCCCTTCAAATACTTTGCTAATTGTATTAATTGCAATTTAGGAAATTTGAAACTGTGCCAGAAGGGTATGTAGTATTTGAGGGACTATGATCAAGTTAAAACACAGCACATTGAAAGATTTGTGCTGCTAGTTTTTTGAATAGCCTTCATCTTCATATAGGTATGAGATACACATCTCCAAACTTCTTGTTTGCTTGAGCAGCAGCTCTGCTATGTGAGAATGTTTCCTACCTTTCAGCAGTAGCAATCTATGACTGTTAAACCACTTGGGCTAGGCGAAGTAGATGGTAAAATTGGAGTAATTTTAAACTCATGGCTCAGTGTATGTAGATATCAGGTTGACAGTGTTTTTCTGAGAGAGCTCCTTCAGGGACAGATCTAACATGGGGATTCCCTTGAGCCCATAGTAACCTCGCAGAGAAAGTGTGGGCTTCAGTTCTCTCCCCCTTATATTTTAGCCATTCTAAATCACTTTGAGTTACTATAGTTATTTGCCATATGTTGAGAGGGGGGAGGCATAGGTGTCTGAATCCATACTCCTTTGAATTTAAAAATTCTTGTTCCTGCTAGGTCTTAAAAGAGTGAAAAGACACACCACCACAAGTCAGCCAGATGCCGAAAGCATTGCCGAGTCACCAGAGCCTTTGTGATTTGGGGCTCCAGATCTTGTCAGTGCCTTTCTTATCTGACACTAGTAACACAGGGCTCTTACTGAACAGCTGTCCACTGGGGAGGACTTTGTGCTGAACTCCTCTATAGTTTGAAGTTACGGGCTCATTGATAAAAGTTAAAATCCTGGGGATATTAATAGCATCGTTTAGAATTAGCATCAGGACCACCAAACCTGGTCCCTGTGGTGCTGGATAGAGAGGAAAACCTTATGGCTGAAGTATTTGTGGAGCAATGAAAGGTGAATAAAGCATATGGAGACTGCCAAGGCAGTACTGGAGCATGTGGATCTTTGTTTTTCTTTGTGTTTTTAGGGTTAAGGAGAAAGTATCCAGACCGGTACTTCTCAGCTCCTTAGGTTTCCACATCTCCCTTGAATGTTTCCACCTTCAGTGTGAAACCTGTAGTTCTAAACAAGCTAAGGCTTCAGATGGGGAGTTTTCTTTTCTTAAGACTCGTACATGGCAGTCTCAGAATCATTGACCCCTTATGGGATCTGTGCATTGAAAATTGCTGAGCTAGGCAGTTGCTGTGGAGATCAAAGAAACTGAAGACATTAAAAGGACGGCAGTGGAAACGCTGCTCAACTAGTACACCAGTTAAATAGAGAATTTACTGTGGAATTACTGTGCTGTGCTCACTTTTGTTAGTACTGTCTTACTGCTTCTGGTTTTGTCTCTAGCTTCTTAACAAACAACTGACAGTAGCTTATCTTCCAGGCTTCTCCAGGCTGTGTTCAATTAAATCTTTCATGGGGTCTAGTTAACCATCTCCTAAACAAAGCTGCAAGTACAGCATTAAGGCAGTGATTCCTGCTCTGTAGGCTGTGGAATAGATACAGCATGACATAGCAGTATAGCTGCTGACAAGAAGTGGTGAAGGCTGACACTGGTCTTTTGATCCCAGTTTGGGAACCGTTCCTCTAAGCTGTGGCAAGCCACAGGCAAAAGGGTTTGTAAAGGAAGACTATTTGTCTTTACTGAAATTGTTATCAAAGAACATTGTCTGTGCATTACGCAGGCAGTGCCTGATGAATAAAAACTGGATACAAAGGCACAGGAATGGTTTGTTTAGGTAACATTTAGAATTTAACAGCTCTCTGGTTTTAAAGCATTAGTCTTGAAGATTGGTTTCTAAAGTGTGATTGTGAGAATATATAGTAAATTAATTCATCAAATGCTTGCTTTTATATAGATTTACATTAAATATCTTTCTCCCGATAGTTCCTCTCATTTTATTTCAGACTGTTTCATCATGTGGTAGGTGTTCAGCTTTGCTGAGCTACATAGCTCCCATTTCTGTGATACTGTTGGTGCTGACTCATTTAAGTATTAAAAAAAAAACAAACTGGAATGAAAACTAAACTCAAAAGTAACTTATCTTCAGAGCTGATTAAAGTAAAACCCTGCCAGAGTTCTGGAGTGGGAATTTGTGCATGTGCATTTCTGTGTGTCCGTGTACATACACATACACTCGCACACATATTTTAAAATGCATCCTTCTGGTCACATGGCTTATGGACATGTTTTCCAGTTTGGGCAAGGTTAGATGACAGTCTTGAACTTTGTGAGTCTTATTTCTCAGACTGATAGGATCAGAAATGCAATGAGGTATGAACACTCGCTCCCCTGAGAGGTAAAAGCTTTCATTGCACATGAAACAATCTCTGAATGAAATAAAGAAAAACCAGAAAGAGTATTCATTCTTGTTTGACTTGGTAGGGACCATAGTCTATCCATGTTCTTTAGATAATGTCATTTTTTTTATGGGATCTTTGAACAATGTTGAAAGAATGAAATACCTGACAGAGTTGTTGTATTTGTACTGTGTCATGAAAATGAGAAATTTACATGGCCCGTGTTATTTTCAGGTTTGCTGTAAACTACCTACCGTAGTTATAATGACACCAGCCCTCAGAGAGGCAGCAACAAAAGGTCATGGTATCCACTTGTCACCTTCTTTGTCCTCTAGAGCTATGGAGTCTGATACAACTTTGTGCATGGAAAATTCCAGAGCAGTGGAAGAGAAGATAAAAGAGGACTACATCGCACAGATTACTTGCTCAGTCCTGGGGTTCCCCACTGCTGAGCCCAACCTCAGGAATGATATCTTCAGTGTGCAGAATTATGGTTCGCCACCATCCTCCAAGCACTATCAGTCTGTCTTGTTAATGAGTACAAATTCTGCGTTTAGCAACAAAACCGGTAAGCAAATGAAAGCGGGAGAGCCCAGTTGCTCCAAGATGAGAAAGTCATTACATAATGGTGCTGACACATCATTTGGTCAGATTAGTCATTCAGAACCTGAGGAACAGGTCAAAGGGGAAACATTTTCAGAGACCACATCTCCGAATTTGGCAGAAACGCAGAGACTTTTGGATTCAAGTGTAACTGAATCCAGTAGTGCAGAAGAAATGCAGCTTTTAAATGGTAAATGGTACAAGAAGAATGGTTTTTTGGGTAGGGCTTTGGAAGTCTGCGCTGAAACAATAAAAGGGGATTTATTACACCAAATTCTTCACAGGCCTTCAGAAGGGATTTTGAGCTGCACCCCAGAGGAGGTGTGTGCTCGCTTACTCCAGTGTGTCACTAAGCAACAAATGGAAATCAGTCGCGCCAAAAGAACTCAGAAACGTTTACAAATGCTCCTGGCAAAGCATGTTATCAAACACTGTGATCAGCAGCTGAAATGCTTTGTGAAACATCAGCTACAAAGAATGAAGGTTTTCCGTGAGCCAACCAGATTTTTGAGCGGTAGCTCCCTCAGGTGCACTGAAGGTTGGCCTGAAAACAGCACGACTACTTTGGAGAGTAGTTTGAGTACGGACATACAGAACGGAGTTAGCATTGCACCAGGTGAAGTCCGGGGGTTTGCACTTTCTACTGGAGGGCTGCTGTCTCGCGTGGAGAAGGATCTGGACTCTGATGCAACATGTAGCAGCTCAGATGAAGATGGTGAGGAACAGACTGTAAGAACAACAGTGGAAGCGTAAGTGTTAAATTCCTGCTAGACTCATGTGCTTCATGCTTATAAATCAAGATGGAAGGGTCTAGACCTGCAGATTTCTTCTTGTGTGAGTAACCTCACTCAATAGATAGTCCTACTGAAATGAGCAGGACTACCTGTGTGAACTAGGTTTGGCAGGGGCCAGACAGAAAGTAAGGACTTTTTCTAATTACAGCATTTAAGGAATGGTTACTAGACTGTAGAGAGCTAGATTTTGTACTGCACTCTATCAGTTTGCCTTACATTAGTACTGCTAATTATTCAGTACTCAGTTGGCGCTATAAATCAAATAGCGTTAGCAGTGCTGTTAATGATACTTTTGGACGGTATGAAAATAATTTTAATTTTATTCTGGAGTTATTAAGAATGAGTCAATGTTAGGATCTTGAAATCCACTGTGATGTGATAAATAGTAAAAATGATCAGCTGATGCAAGTGTCAAGCCATCCAATATTTGGGGATTATATACTGAAAAAAATTCATTATTTGAATTATAATTTTAAAAATGTTAATTTATTACTGCAGTTATTTTGCTACTGTGAGTGAAGCTAACAGTGGTGGTTTTATTGTCGCTGGTATCTTTTTCAAGAAGAACCAGAGGGAAATTAATAACATTAATTAATATTGTCTTGAATTGGCCCGGCTCCTGTCAGCATAAACTATTGTAGCTTTGAAAATCAGTGGTGGATAAAAGAAGTCGATAGTAAAATTGTTCCCTGATGGTACAGTCTGTTTTTTGCTTTTCCTTTTTTTATTTTTTTTTATTTTTTTTCCCCCCTTCTTACCTTGCTGCATTATTAACACAGTCTCTTTGATCAAGACATTTTAGAAAGCAGTGAAAGGACAGCTGCTTTCACCTTCCTACAGCTGGAAAGAATGGAGTAGGTCTTAAGGTCTGTTAGGAAGTGACAGGACAGTGACACATGGAACAGAGCTTCACACAAATGTAGGAGCTTCATAGCACCTAGACTCCTAGCACTTTAAGTCAGGACCGGTTTTGTGTTTCCTGATCTCACACTTTCTGCCATTAGGGAGTGTCCAGAAAGCATTAAGAGTGACACTGGTGTTGGAGGAAACATAAATACTTAACATATTTCTTAGTCTGTTTCTTGAAAAGCATAATGTTCAGAAGAAATCAAGGAAGCTTCAGCTTAATTGGAAGAGAGCTGTGACCTGTTACACATTACAGCTTCAGTTAGGGAAGCTTCAGTATAGCATGGTTGTATCAAATCGCTGCTGTGTTCTATTAAACTCTGTAGGCCTGGAAATCGGAGAAGAGAAAAAGTGCAAAGTAAGAACTAGTTTTAATTTTCTTTTACATTTTGCCAGAATGGTAAATACTGTACCAAAGTCCAACCAAAGTGTGATGACTTGCCAGCTAAATTAGTATCACCTTAAATATTTGAGTTTGCAAAAGAAATTTAATTTTAATGAAAAAACAGCATTTTTGGCTCTTCCCAGCACAGGAGAATCCACATTCCTCTCCTAGTTGATAATAGCTCTGCCTCTGGGATTCTTATCTTGTGATTACATGAACTGAAAAAGAAAAACTGATGAGAAACTCTTGATTCTTGAAGGGTAGCGGATAATGTAAAACTTGGACCGAGGTTCTGTGTGAAGTTTTTCTTTTTCTTTCTTGCCAGGGACATTCAAGTTTCCAACTGCCTGCCAGTCTTCTTCTACCTTTATTTTTTCTTGTGGCTTTTGAATTCCTGAAGTTATCTTTCCACTTAAGGCTTACTTGAGTTGTTCTGTTGTGCTGACAAAAAAATCCACAGAGGATTATTAAATACAAAGACACCACCTTTGGCGCAGGAAATCCCCAAGCTGCTGTTGCTGGCAGCTGAGGGTGTATTCTGGAGAAGCACTGCTCCCTCCATGCCTTCCTGCCCTGTTGTAAGACTTATCTTGGCCACTTCGAAGAGGCAGGAGACTGGGTAGATCATCTATAGTCTGACTCAGTGCAACCCTTTATTTGTGGGTTGGTTTTTTCCCTCCCTTTTTTATGTTTTTACTGTTGAACAGCAGTCAGGCAGCAACGGTGACAAGGTTAGCGATGTGCATTAGCTAAGGCCTTGCAGCACTGGCACTGTGAGAATCTCTGCTGTTTGAACTGTGCTGCTGGGCCAGCAAGCTCTGAGTTAAAAGTACTACCTAATTTAAGTAGAAGACTCCTGTTTGTGTGTACAGGCTGAGGCAATAGCTTGAATTAATATTGCAATGAAGACTGGCTGTCTCTTATTTGAATTTGTCATTATCTTCAGCTTGGAATGGTTTTCTTCATTTCTCCAACTATCCTCAGATTTGTATTTATGGGTAAAAAGCTGCACTTTTTCTTCTGGGTGACAAAGGTAAATTGGTTATCACCAGCAGAGCTGCTGCTGAGATTTGCTGTTTTCCGATCTTTACCACTTCAAGGCTTTTTGGATTGCCTTTCACCTCGACAAAGGAAACAAAGTTAACATCCATTTCTATTTCTGCTAAGTGGATTTACATTCTTTGAAATGCCTTTCTGTCCTCAGGAATTGACTCTTAGTGCTTTCCAGAAATCATGTGATCATGTGGGTGAGAGAACACTCGTTTCCTCTCCTATGGCTTATTTTTCATAGTGAAGACTTCTACTGACCTGGAAAGACTCTTCTTGTGTGATATTCTTCATAATGCTTAAACTGTAGATGTTATCAGGTTCTATTATGCACTGATGAATGGGAAAAATGGTTTTGTTTTGCCTATATCACAGTATGCTGATTGCATTTAACTTGAGGGTATAATCATGCTGGTGGCTGGTCATTGTCGTGACTGCAGTGATTTTATCCTTTTTTTTTGGGGGGAGGAGGTGTCAATCCAGTGTGCATGGGGGGGAAAGAACCTGCAGTTACCATGTTTACCTGAGAACAGTCTGTTTCCCTTCAGGAGGGAGAAGTTGATTCCGGCTCCAGTTCTTCACGGTAGGAAAAAAACTGGAGCTATTTTTAGCATTATGAACCTGTTCATTCTCATTATCCTGAAAAGAGTTTTACTCAATGAGTGTTGACATACGCTTTTCTGAGCTGTATCTCAATGCTTTGTGTCTCAAGTAAGATTGTCTTTATCCATCTATTTCAATACCTTTGTTATTTAGTTGCAAATGGCTGTTATAAGATATTTAGACCATTGTTCATCCCTAGTGCATTACACAGGTGCTGTCCTCAAGATGGGAAAGATCCTTCATCTGTTAGTGAATTCAGTTCTTTTAGTTGATAATTCACAGTACTTATTAAACTTCCCTAGTTTCTAGAGTAATTGGAAAGCCTCATTCCATTTCAAGAGCCTAATCGAAACATATTTTGTCCTTTGAGTATTTACTAAAAGGAAATACGAAAAAACCCAGTTGGTTCTTCTTAGGAATTTTGTTATTTTGCTGCTAGTGTCAGCTCATTAATGTCTTTAACCTGTCACTTTTCACGGAAGGTTCTTAGGCAAAGCCCAGATTTCCATCAGTAATTTGTAGTGTATTCTAGTACCGTTCCAGCCTTTGGGTGCAGGAAGTTCCCAAGATGCTCACAGGGGATATGGTGGTTCTTCTCTCTGGTTTCTCAAAGGCAGAAGTTAGCTCCTTTTTAGGCATTAGCAACCAAAGTGGATGGAGGGCCCGAGGAGGGCATCACAAAGCTGACCATAAGTAATTCCTTCAGGAATTCACAACTAACATCAACCACTTGAAGTGCAACATGGACAACATTTCACCAGCTGAATTTACTTGGAACTTGTTGATCTTTGTGGTTCATGAAGATGGATGATTATTCATAGAAACGGTCATGATTTCAGACAAGGTGAATTGGTGGAGGATGTGAGCTGAAAGTTTGTTTCAGCAACACAGCTCTACTGTGGGAGCTATGTATTACAACCTTCTAGGCCAACTTCACATTGTTATTCATATATTTTGTGCATATTCCTGATGTGTTTAGGAAGTTCTGGTTGTTTACAGTATTACAAAGAAGTCCGATGCTGGGGTGGTTATTTGGGAACCTTTAAAGTTGCAGTGTGCAGAGTTTTTCTTCTACATGCACTATGTGGATGATCTTCCAGAATTAAAAGATAGATCATCTCTGGGGTTTGTCAGACACAGCTGCTTGCTCCATCAAATAGTAATACATGTACCTAATTGATTAGAGAGAAAAACTGCTTACAATAGATTTTTCTGCAAAGTAAGTAGCTCTGTCTACTCATGAGAAGTCCTGTGCCCTGTTTCTCCAGTCCTCCTTCCCCCATCTGAATACAGTCCTTTTGCATCATTTGGTGGGATTTTTCCCTTCTGAGATATTTTCATGCTTTTCCTCAGATTTTTTGGAAGACATGTTTTACTGATTATCCTCCAGCAACCTCAGGCCTGATGAAGAAGCACTGTTATTTTTTTCCATGCTCACAGAGTTTAGTGTGCCTGGAAACATTTACAATGGCTGTGCAGAGATAGTACCCCCCATCCCCCCCTTCTTTTTCCCTTAGTTTGCTAGTTGGAAATGGAGAAGATGGGAAATCTGCTTTTAGTACAAATACTTGGTTGAGAGGGGAGCAGTAAGGTGGAGAGAATACAGGAAGGAAGAAAATATTATGGCTAGTATCTCCAGATCTGATCTGTTTGTTCTAGATTATTTTCCATTTTTCCTAGCGTTTTTTCTCATGGCTAATTGAGCAACATCAATGCAGTTCTGCAGCCTCACTACAGAAGGCACTGCTCAAGGGCTGGGGTTTATTGCTACTCTTTGAGCTGCATTATAAGGGGAAACTGTTTGTTTTTGCAAGGTCAGGTCCTAATTTTCCACTCTGAGCTGTAATTTTGCTTCATACCTGATCTGAGAAGTCAGTTCTGGTTTTGGGAAGAGGAGGAAGAAACTCTGCCAGGACTAAATACTGCTCTCCATTTTTCTTAAGCACAAAACCCCAATTGTTTCCAGTTTTTAAGACCTTTTTAGTTTACAGGTCTGGGAAATGACTTATTTGCATAGAAAATTAATGCAAGGGCTTTTGAATAAGTATAAATTCACAGGTGCTAATAATATGCTGATTTTGGAATGTTTTATACATTGCTTTTTCATTAATTCCATTCTCTTAATTCTTGGCTCCCGTCACTAGGATGTGGGAAGAGAATTGTTACCAGGGAATGAAGGAAAAGATAGCTTTATATTACCTTCTACTTTTTACTCTAGGGATACATGTATTATATCAGAATATATTCAACCTCACTTGGTTGGATTTCCATAAGATGGATTTACAACTTCTTTAGGGTCCCACATGCATTTACTGGTTTTCTTTAGAGTTCTCACGTACAGTAATAATAACTTGCTTTTGAGCAAGACTTCCTTCTCACAATACCAGAGTAATGTTCTTGTGAGTGAGGATCCTGATTTCTAACCTGTAATTGCCTTAATATTTTTGCAGCTGCTGAAAGCAGACTGAAAGGTTTTAATGAAAGGCAGAAGGTTTAACAAGTTGTAACCTGCAAGGGAATCTCAGAGCCAGGAATGTCAAAGCTTTTGAGTTAGATAGGTGTTGAATGCATATTAAATAAAAACTTGGCATTACTTTTCTGAATGGCAATTTAATACACAGTGAACATAGTATAGTAGAATAGAAAATCTAATAATCAGACACGTGTGTACATGGAAACCTTGCATGCTTAATTAAATGGTAGACAAGAGTTTGGTGCTTGGTGTCAACTGCTGATTAATCAGTGCTTTATGGCTAGCTTTTTTTCTTTTGCTAAGTTGTGAAATGTGTTTGCTTTAATTAAAAGATTTGTTTACAAACAATAGTGAACTGTCTTTATAACATCTTGTAAAGTGAGGGCAGCATTATTTCATTTTATAGATAACTTTGATTTCATGAGAATCTACTTCAAAGAGATACATCCAGTGCCTTTGAAAATCAGCATACGTGGGCCCCTGATACAGGAAATCATTTAAATGCTTTCCTTTTCACATGGAATAAAAAAGTGTGCATAAAGATTTCCCAAAATAGGAATGCTCTCCTGTAACAGGGTTTCATTCATACTGCTAAATATGGGTTAGGAATGTAACTTTAGATGTTGGATTTAAATATATTGACCTGTGCTCTTTTTTTATTGAAACTGAAATAGGTGTAAATTATTTTATTTTCATCAAAACATTTTACCCAGCTGTTGTGGGTGCAAAAAAGTTTTCTGTTGGGAAATCTAAATCAATTTAATTTTCAGTTAGCAAACTTTTAATTACTGATTCTGGTATTGAAAAAAAAAAATAAACCTGAACATCCATGTTTGAATATATGAGCATTATAACACCACCACCCCTCCTCTTCCAGCCCAAGAGGGTGGTAGACTGGGAAGCAGTGAAACTCTACCCCAAGCTCCTACAAAATGCCCAAACCAAGAAGGCTGCAACTGTTCAAACCTACATTTATTATAGTCTCCGCTCCCTGTTCCTGCGGACCAGACTGTAGGGTTTAACCTCATCACAAACTCCATCCTTGCCCTGCAAAGCAGGCAGCCAAGCACTGGTTGGTTCTTCCTCTGCTAATCAGAGCAACTGCAGGGGGGCCAAAGGACTCTCTGATGTACCGGTGTGTTCCCAGGGCCAGGTCACTGCTGGGGCAGCACTGCTAGGGGCTCACCCTGACCAGGGGTGTTTCACACTGGGCACAGCCCCTCTGCAGCTTCCTTTGGGTCCCACAGGTCGGGTGGGTCCAGGCTTCAAGGCTTGGAGTAGGACCTGTCCCAGCTCTGCCCAACTGGCCTCCCACCCAGAGGAGTGCTTTGGGGTTCTTCCAGCTCTCCTGTTAGCCCATTCTTTGCAGCACCCCCCGACAGGGGTGGGTGCATTGTTCACACCACCTGACATCAAGGCACATCTTCAGTGAGGTGAGGGACAGCAGGAGGTGAAGGTTAGTGTGTGATGGTGCTTCTGCTGCTGTTGCTCCCCATTTCTCACCCGATTGCTCTGCTGTGGGCTTCCCCACCAGTCACAGCCCCTTCTGAGTCTCCTTTTAGTCCCTGCCTGGGCAGTTTTCCCCTGTTCTGCAGGGCTCCAGCCCCTCCGCTACCAAAAACCTGCTGATGATTTCCAGCATGTCTGGCATGCAGGTTCTGAATCAACTGTTAGTTGTCTATCCAAAAAGTCTCAAAAAGGAATATGCTTTGTATTAATTTTTACGTTGAAATCTGATACTATATATAGCTAGAAAGAAATTAGTTATAAGCTGGAATTAGAAGTTATGTGAATTTCACTACTCCTTGCGAGAATAGATGTACAAATTTGGGGACCACCTTCAGTGGCTGGACAGCATTGATATGCTACTTGTATGCTGTAATAATGTTCCATTTGCACGTGTCTTTAAAGGAATATATTGTAAACTATCATATTTTATGTTGAGCGTGAGATCCAGACATAGCACTTCTTTCTTGATTTCTTTTTCAAGGGCAGTTGTGTAATAGTTACAGAGAATTTCTAGGCCTGTGTTCCTGGTGTTTTGTTGTTAGTCTATTGATGTTGTGCCATTTCAAAGGCAAGAAAAGAATCTTGTTTCCAGGCAGCCCTGGTGTTCCTGAAGTTTCTTTCTTTGCATGTTAGAACTACCTGCTTCTTTGCTCCATGTTGGTCTGATTTACAGCATGCTGAGGTTTAGTGGAGGAAGCTGGGACGCTGGGGGAGCCAATGGAATCTTAAAAATTTATTTTCAACAAAAGGCATTAGCAGATTTGCATTTTGCAATGTATTTTTTTATTTTATTAAAAGAGGAGCTGGTGCTGGTGGTTCACCTTTTGCAGGTTTTTACTTCTTGGGCAGTTAATATTCTAACTGACCCCACCTTCACTGACCAATCTGGCCTTTTATCATTAACAGCTCTAAAGAATTATGTAAACAGAATTGAAGATGACAAGCACCTACCAGCCATTGGAAAAGTTCAGCACTGTAACAAAAAACACTGTTCTAAGAAGCCGAACTTTTAATTTCTTTTGTTAAGCCCTAAATTGAGTTACCAATTCAGTGCAAGTGTAACAGTTCAGTTTATGATGTAAACCTGTAGTAATAGTGTGATTCTTTGCAGAAGCCCTGTAGCAGGCAAGTATTGGCTGTAGCATCTCTTCAGTTTGGAAGATGTGATTTCTTAGATGAGAGAGCATATGAAATGCTTATGAAGTTTCGCCTTTGCTATCCAAGCGCAAAGATTTTCCCTTTTTTATATTGTCAGATTTCTTCTACAGCCTTCTCTTCCTGAATATTGCTTTCCTCTTCTCTTCCCACCGTCCCTTCTAAACTTACTTGTGGAAGATGTAAAAATCTTACTCTGCTGCAACTTGGGTTTTTTTTCCCCCACTCTAGTTCTGTACTATGAATTTTCTCTTCAAGGGAAAATCACAGCTATGGTTGATAATTTGTGGTGTTACTGCATAAATACTTCAGGCCTGATGGTTTAGCAGAAATATTCAGCTGGATGAAGTTTTTTGGTTTGAGAAGATAGATTGTATATTATATGTTAGTATCAACATATGTTATTGGATGCAATTCTGAAAGTATTAAATGGCAACAGCATGTCAGCGATGGTGGGACCAGGCGTGGGTGCCAGAAATTGTTGTGATAAGCAGTTGCCGATGTCTGTAGATGATAGGGAGAACTGTAACCCATCTGTTCTGAAGCTGTGTAGTGTTTCAGAGGAAAATTTCTGCCAGGTAAAAAATTTCTGTTAAACACCAAAGAAGATAACAACCCTGGAGGCCCCAGAAGAATGACCTGATTGCAGATCTTTGCAGAGATTGCAGTATAATTTTGAGTACCAGAGAACTTCCCTTAATTGATTGATTTCCCCCCCCCCCCTCCCAGGGCATAGCCTGGTTTGGTGCTGGTTGTCACAAAACAGCAGCATATTGCAGTCAGTCTGCAGCAAGCACTCCTGGATTATCTGAGCAAAGACTGATAGTGAACTGTCAGAGTAAATAGTGTTTTGTTGTGTAGTGTTGATCAGATATGATACCAGAGGATGATATTTGTTGCAGTTTGTTTTAATCTTGTTTGCACTCTAGAATGCATAGGAGAAACTGAGTTCATAAAACAGCACTCAGGTTTTTTT
Organism: Microhierax caerulescens; assembly: GCA_035590215.1. Lineage (NCBI taxonomy): Eukaryota > Metazoa > Chordata > Aves > Falconiformes > Falconidae > Microhierax > Microhierax caerulescens. The sequence continues at coordinate 11,012,018 of JAVJGJ010000061.1, forward strand.
AATTATGCAGTTATTAAGGGTTTAACAGTTAACTGGTCCAGGGGAATTAATACTTCAGCAGCAACTGAAGTTAGTTCATTCTGAAAACAAACATTAAGTAGGTGTGCTGGAAGAATTAGTCCTTGAGAAAGCATTTATGGGTCATTTCATAGTTGGACATGTTTGTTCAGCCATTACAAGTGTTGGAAGTTTTTGTTGGGAGTGGGCGTTTTTATCTCATAAGTAAAATCTAGATAAGATTGTCTAAGATATATGCACTACATATCTGAATTCACCTAATTCAAATTTTTCATATGATGCCATCTCCTATTTTTCATAGGTAATCTCTTATTTACTATCAGTGTTTGTAGAGAGAATTAAAAATGGACACGTTGAATTTTACCAGCGTGTTGACAGAAGGTATCAGAAGCCCTGCGCTCACCTTAATGGCTTGCAAGAAAATGCTTGTATTCAGGCCAGCTGCTTTGTGAGCATTGCCATGTGTAGTCACAGGAAAACTGACTGTAGTGTAAAATTAGGGGCAGCTCAGGAAATTCACAGGCTTGCAGCTCTGGTCGTGGGAGACCCCCACACCTTACTAATATGCCGTTGAGCATTTGTGATAGAGTTGCCATGTGGTGAATATTAACTGTTTCGTATTTTTCTACAGCTGAGTGAGCTTCCCAAGAGAACTGGGAGCTCTATGGTTTTTTCCCCAGTGTGTTAAGTCTTATGAAATTCATTGTGAGTCATATGCTGTCTGGGTAGGTTTTAAACATCTGAAGGACTTTCTGATTTTTTGCTTTTCAGTTGAGTCCTTCATCAAAATGATAAACTTCTGCCATTGTTTTCAGTGACTCCCACCAAGGAATGTAATTAGCTCTTTAACCTGAGTGTAATCAGTCTACAGTTGTATGAGTTGCTTCTTGCTCCCAAATACTTCACTGTCGCATGGTTGGCAACAGGCCTCTCTCTGATGGCCCAGGAGTTCCCAGCGAGAGGAGGAGATGAACCAGCAGGGATGGTAGAGGTCAGGATCATGGAGGTGGTCACTTCTGAGCTAACTCATCTGGAAACTGAATGCCAGAACAACGTGGATTAAACTGAAGGGGACACGCCCTGGCAGAAAGATCAAAATACACTGTGTTAGGAAACTGAGCAGAAAATGTAAGTGTGAGGAATAACTGCCATTCTTATGTTTAATGCAGAATTTTGGAATTGGAGAAAAATTGGGTCTGTTGCAAGCATGCTCCTTTCCTGTTCAGTAGGAAGCATCCTGTCATTGTCTCTGCAGAAGTGTCGTGTTAGGGGTATGTTACTTGTTCTCACTGTGAGTTATGAGGTTGGAAGGCCTTGATTTCCTTTTAATTTTCAGGTTATAAGATACTTGTGGAGAATCTTGCCTTGGGCACAGGACTGCATGCTATAAAATACTCTTTCCTATGCTCACAATCCTTATTTGAATCAACCTTCCTGGATACTTACCAGAAATATCAATCCCAGGTTCTGTATTTTTTGTGCATTTTAAACACTACTGTGTTTCTGCTTCATTATTTATGAAATAATTTTCAAGCTTCTTGTTTTGTTTGCTTATAAAAGTAAAATATGCCTAAAAGATTTCAATTCCACACCTTCTCCTCTCCTGTAAACAAACAAACAAAAAACCCCCAACCAGGCACAAAACCCAAACAAAGGCTGCTGTGTGTAGCACAGCGAATTTATCTTGGTTAGCATTAAAGTTGCCTGGTTTTGGTTTTGGGGACAGACTGATCTTCGGTATTGGGACGACATAAATCCCACCCACAACGTAATGGAGTCACTGGAAATGCTTCTCATAGTCCTCTTGCATTCTGTGATGTTGCTTTAATTACATAAAAGCATGGTTTGTTCTCAATTCTTTTTTCTCTTTTGGGGAAGTTGAGAGTGCTGAGTGGTTCATCCATATAGACTCACAGAATTATACAGTCATTTAGGTTGGAAAAGACCTATAAGACCGTCAAGTCCAACCATTAACCCAGGACTGCCAAGTCCACCACTGAACTATGTCACTAAGTACCACATCTATGCATTTTTTAAAAGGCCTCCAGGGATGGTGGTTCTACCACCTCCCTAGGCAGCCTGTTCCAATGCTTGACCACCCTTTCAACAAAGAAATGTTTTCTAATACCCAATCTAAAGCTCCCCTGGCACAACTTGAGGCTCTTTTCTCTTGTCTTTTATTCTGTACAGAGATCATGGGTAAAAACTTCTTTCATTTTAAGCAACAGTACTGACTGTAATAGTATATTACTTACTGCTCTTCACTTGCCTCTTCGGCCTCAGCAAAACCAAGTAGCTTTGATGAAATGCTTATACTGCTTCTGCTGGTATTGATGATACCTAGCTGAATTCATTCCCATACTTTGGAGTGACACAGGACAGTCTGAATGTCCACTTCCTAGTTATATTTTTGATTGTACTTTGTCTGTCTTTGTGTCTGTGTTCCTTGTGGCTTCTTTGTTCTTCTGCATTTCTTTCTTTCTTTCTTCTCTTGCAAGTTGTGCAGGATTGACCTCCTGCAGTTCAACCAGGACAGGGGAAATGCAAGCCAGTATCTCACATGGAAACAAATTGTGCCTCTAATGCAATTCCAGAATGTTTTTCTAGAGAAATTTAAATGAGATGGTTTATTCATACATAGTCAGTATTGCTCTGTTCTCTTCCAATTCTAATGGTCCTGGATGAATGCAGGAGATCATCTGCAGATTTAGTCATTGCAAGAGCAATAAGTTTATATGTAAGTTTAATATTTCATTTTGCAACAGTACTGAACATCAGAACCTTTTGCAAATGTAACTTGGTTTATATTGAATTGTCAGCAGAACAAATCTGAAATTCCTGTGGAGGATGTATGATGTTAGAGTAGACAGCACAGAAACCAAGTATAAAGGTGCTTGGCAAAAGGAGCACACCAGAAGCATGACAGACAGAAACTTTTTTTTTTCTTGTCTCATTCCCAACAGAGAACCAAGGCAGGAGCTTCTCCTTTAGCACCTGCTCTGACTTCCTCCTTCAGCAACAGGCCTGGTTATTTTTGTAACCCTGTGTGGTTTGGTTTGGGTTTTTTTTTCTTCTCTGGATTTGCAGAATTGATTAATTCATTGGTGCCACCTTGAAACAGCTTTCTTTACTGAGTTAATGCTATGCTCTCTCTAACATCCCAGGAACAGATTTACAAATATTTTTTAAATGTTGTTATTTTAATTGCAGTAGTGTGTTATCATTTGTCACTTGAGTGACTGTACTACTTTGCATGCAAACAGTTCACTTCAGGAGCATGGGGATTGCTTATAGGGATTTTATCTTTCTCTGAGGAGTTACAAGGTCTAAATAGTTTGTAGAGAAATAGACTTAGAGGCAAAGATGGTGAATAAATAATGCAAGATCAAACAAATATGAGTGACAGAGATGGGAACAGAATTTAGCAGTGCTCTCACCTCCTATCCTGTAAATGCGAACTCAGGCTTGCTGCCTTGCCCTGAGCTTCCTGCCTTTTCCCTTGGGGCAGTGCAAACCTGTGTGTCTGTCTGTCTGCAAGGCATCAAAACTGGGAAAGGCATCTACACTTAAACTTGCTTCATTCACCCTGGCCTCCACAGTTAAAATTAACCATGAGCAACTCTGCAATACATATCACTGTGCAGCAGCCTGAGTGCTTGTGCAGGCACCGGGCATGGGGCAGCCTGGGCTGGCAGGAGAGAGAAGCTAAAATTGCTTCCTTTGGTGTTGTCTTAGAATGTTTGGGCTTACTTGGGTGGAAGCTCTTCCTTAGAGGAGCCTAAGGACATCATTATTACACTGTAATTAAATCCTGTTAGTTTAATTATATAATACAGTTTAAAGCCTAAAGAAATACATGCATATATACTTGTTTTTTAGAATGAAGCAGAATATACATAATATATTCAACAGTGAATGCAATTAATTCAGGATTTAATATTGTGTTTAAGAAAAAAAACCTGCAAACGTTTTTGAAAAATAACTTGTGATTTCCTTGCTGCCATGCTGGTTTCATAAAGTGTATGTGACATAAGACCAGCTCTGACCCCTTCCACTCGTTTCCCAGCTGTATGAACACTTTATTTTTCTCATTTGCTTCTCCCTTCTCAGTCTGTTTGAAGATAGCTCACCTTTCTCCTCACACTGTTGCATCTAGCTTGGGAGGTAATTCTGTCAGTGTGATTTATTTTCTTTCACCTGGGCTTTCTTGTTACAATGTCCTGGTTTGGGGGGGGGGTTGTTGTTTGTTCATTTGTCTTTTGAGAAAGGAGTAGAAATAAGCACCTCAATACTCCTGTTGGGTTTTTCTTCGTTACCCTCTTTATTCCTATTTAACTTTTTTTATTAAAATGATCAACTAAGGGATTTGTTATAGCCTCATTAAGCAGCTCTTTCTTAGGACTAGTTTTTTGCCATCCCAGGGTCCTGAGACAAATCCTGACTATTCCAGCCACCACAATTGTGTGAACACATTATTCAGTTGAACCTGAATTGGGTCAACTAGTAATTCGGATGCCCCCTTTCCCCACAAACTGTACTTTATGACTTCCAGAAGCATAAATATGCAAAAACTGTTCAATCACAGAAAAGTTCTTGGCAAGACGACTTGGTTAAAGCCTAAGTAACTAGGGCTATTTACTGTGTACTGGTGATAAAGGGAAAACAGAGAGAAATAAGAAGGGATTGTCAGAAAAATGAATATTCACAAGATGACTTCATATGCCTTTTAGAAAGCCTGGGACAAAATCACTAATATAATATATTAAGTGTGAACCAATTTCTTATGGTAGCTATTTATAGAGTTCTTTGAGTTTCTTTTTGATGGTAATCCACTTGTGATTACCTTTGCTTGCACATAGAATCTGGTTTTAAACAGGACATTTCAATCTTCTGTCTAATTTTGTATGCTCATTTTGTCTGTGTAGGAGAGAGTTTAAGCTGGTTGTAAATTATGTGGGCAGATAGTTTATATTAAAAAAGGGGGAAATTATGTATTTTAGAGCTAACCTACTGGAGTCTGTGTCTGTTCTTACTATTTATGATAACTAAGGTAGACTGAAAGTTCTGTAATTTTCAGTTAAGTTATGTTTTATAACCTCTGAAAATGTTAGGATTCTCAAGTTTGGTGATTCTCTACTCATGCCAGGAAATGTGTAGTAGCATCATCTGCAGGGTGATGTGTACCTGCCTTTTATTGCAGAAGTAGTTGACATAAAATTCTGCATGAAACAACTGCACTTGTGTGATGATCCTATGCCTATTTACTGGCATCTGCTTTTTCTTGTGTCTTTTGTGATACTTCAGTACCTTTCATTGGCTGGGGAATAGGGGATCACATACTTGGCCTGTGCAAAACTTACATACACTGCTATCCAGGATTTAAATCCAGTAGTTATCCCAATAATTTGAATAAAAGCTCCTCTTTTCCAGAAGTTGGATTTTACAGTTCTTTTAAGTTAGCTGTGACAAACTACTTGACAACTTAATGGGGAAAAAAAACCCCAGTCATTTTCTTTAAATAAATTAATTCAGTTAATGGTAGGATACTAGTGCAAGTTGTATACTAAAATACTGCATTGTGTTGTCTCTGTTGCTTAAACTTACTGGATATTAAAATTATTTATTGAGTGGCACTGTTATGTCAGTCATTTATTTAATATGTAGGTTGAGTAAAGTTTGCTGATACCAGTGATGAATTTGGCATAATAAAGTTAAGCTAATCACAATGTCAAGTTCTGGGAGGCATATCTTTTGTGTTACAAATTACATCTATTTGTAAACAGCAGTAAGAGGGACCTAGGTATACTATACTGACACAATTATAAAATAGCTTAAATGAAGGAAATTTAAACTACTTGGTTTTTTGGGCAGTGACTTGATATCTAGCTTGTCATTGCTGGATGGTGTTTTATTTGATTCCAATTGTTAGCAAACAATATTTGTGGAAGCTTGTGGGAGGAAGCGTGGTGTAAGAATTTGGGTTCTTGCTGGTAGAGCTACTGGAATTCTTTACAAATCTGTAATCTGCATTAACTGATATAGTTTGGTAGTTTCTTCAGCTCTGGGTTTTATAATACTGAATGTAAAACCAGCTTAGCCTGGGAATAGCTAGTGAACATTGGTTGTACTGGTTTGGGCAAGTTCTGTAGTTACAGAAATAAGCTGATGTGAAACTGAATGGGTATAATCAGATATCTTTTGAAAGCAATGGAGATGCTTGCAACATGAGGCAGAGCAGCTGTCAAAAATGTTCTTGTGCAAATGTGGTTATCTTTATTTTTGGACTAACCAGCATTTTGTCTTCACAGCAGCTATACTTCTGAATGGAAGTGGCTTGCAGACAGAGCCAGAATTGGCAGCCGTTGGACATGGCTTCAAGCCCAGATTTCAGAACTAGAATACAAAATCCAACAACTAACTGACCTTCACAGGCAGATACGTGCCACCAAGGTATTGTCTGTAAGCTCATAAATGGGCTTTTCAAATAATCTTTTGACAGCGTGTCTTGTAATATTTATTTCTTTGGTTCCTTGTTGTTGTTGTTGTTGTTTGTTTCGCCCTAGAGTTCTTGTATCCATGCAGCCTGTTATTGCATGCAAAGGTTAATGAGAAGGCCATCAGGAGCTAAAAAGTATTGTACCCCAGAGGCACCAGTACAGGACTGGGAGTTGGGAACTCTTACCTTCCTATCTGTGATAGTTGGTGACTTTGTTAGCAACTTCCAGGGGCCCCGCACAAGTACTGGGTTTATCACCCTAGTTTTTTCACTCTGCAGAAAAGGCAAGATTTGGTTTTCTGGTGGGGTGGTTGGTTATTCAGTTTTGTATTGTGGGGTTTCAGGGTGGGGGGTTTTTTATTATTTACAGTGTGTGTTTATTCTGAGGATTAGCTAGTTAATGTTTGTACAGCACTTTGAACAGGTCAAGGATTAATTATTACTAAAATTCCAATGTGTGTAACTCATGTACTAGTTTTTGTAAATCGAACTGGCTAGACAGTGGGAAAGTCACATTCCTAAAACATTAATAATCTATCTGTCAATTTAATGGGTTCCCCAGGTCATTCTTATGTGTAAGAAGCCAAAACTCATGATAATTCTGGCAGTGTGATACTGAGGGGTTTTAGAGGAGGGCTCTTTGACTCTCCAGAGATGAGTCTCATGTAGGTTGTTTTATCTATGCTGGGATCAGATAAGCACAGATGGAGAGGAGCCAGAAGATGCTTTTGATTTTATGTGGCTGAACGTGAGACATAGAGGGAGTTTAAACGGAGCGGGAAGTCACACCAGAGGGCATTCCCTCTGGTGACGTAAAGAAAAATTATCCACTCTTCTCCTATCACCTTCAAAGCCCTTCTCTCCGTATCGAATTTTGTATCTCATGCTTCCAACTTTTCCTCAGTCAGGTTTTTCATTAAAAAAAAAACCCAACACTTGAAGAGCCTTTGTTTGAAGGTCCGTCCTGCCTCTGTGCCCACACAAGTAAAATGAGATTTTGTATCTTGGTGAAGACAAGGTGAAGGGTGAGAATGCCCATATTTTAGTGTTGTCCTAAATAGCAGATACCTGCACACTGTTACACCCAAGAGCTATCAGCCTTTAGGGTGGCATAGGTCTCATGAGCTGCAGAAGACAGAGAAATAAGTAACAGAGATGAGAGAAATAACATTCTTTTCATCATGCGTTTTCTTCGCATTAGGTGGTATGTTGGCTTGTAGCCTAGTCATCTTCCTGGTGGGGATCTTTAGTGACATTCCTTTTTGCAAACTTCATGCCCCTTTTACCAGCTGTGGTGTTAAGTATTTGGCATTGTGTCTTATAGTGAATGTAGATGCGTATTTTCTTAAGCAGCGATTTTTTTGTATACATGTTTGTCGTACACCAGTGCAGCAGCTACAGAAGGACACACAGGCTGATAGAAGAGCTCTTTGTTTTCATTTAGTGACTGCAGAGTAGTTACACAATATCATTAGAATTTATATGCTGGGTTTAATGGTTTCAGAGCATTTTTTGTGTATTTTGAGTGGAAAAAAGTGTGATTCATATCCAGTGAACAATGATTGCAAGCAAAACACCACTTCTCCAACACTATAATGCAATGGGAAGGGAGATAGTTAATTTGTGGGCAGTTTCCTGGCCTACTACATTGTCTTCTCCATCTCTATGCACATAGAAGTAGCAGCTCTGGATCTTTGAGAGTCCTTCCACTTTAAAAAAAATTATATCTGCAAAACAAAAAAATTCCATTTAAGGAGTGTGGGAGGAGGGAGTTCATTGCCAAACTCTACTAATGGGTTGTAACCCATTTAACTTATAATTCCTATATAGTCACTATTAGTCTTATAATTCTGTATTCTTCCTCTTTTCCTCTGTGCCTATTCCATCTCTCCCTCTTCATACAGTCTGTCAACTTACACCTTCCTTTTCTGCTTTCATCTTTCTCTGCTTGGTCAACAGGATTCTGCAACTTAAAATAAAATTCCAGTGGAAGTGTGGGGTGTATCCCCCTCTTTTCACCACTTTCCTGTGTCTCTTCCTATTACTCTGCCTTCAGAATTTGTGTTTTAGACTTTTGTGAGGGTTTTTTTCTCCACTCTCTCTGTGGTCATGACCTATGATTCTTTCACTAAAAAGATCTGAAGATTCTAAGTTCTGAGCTAGCTTGTCCTCCTGTTGTGGCACATAAAAATTAGATCTGTACTTGAATTTCCTTCAGTGTACTGCCTACTTTGTAATTGCTGTTGTCTACAGACTGTAGTATGATACTGTCTGGATTCGTTTCCATCTGCTGTAAATGGAAAAGCACAGATGATGGGCTACTATTTGATAAGTGCTTGATAAGGAACATGGAAAATCTAGTATTGAGTTGATTGAAATTCAGAATCTCTGTGCCCCTTTTGTGCTAAATCAAGTTTTCAAGCACCTACATTTGTTTTTAGAGAATGTTTTTGTTCTCAGATTTGAATTTATAATTCAAACAGGCGAGTAAGTTAGAGACACAATGAGAACAGGACAATTTCACATTTTCTGCTAGGCTTCCCTTTGAAGTCTCTTTGAGACTTGCTTTCATGTATCAGGGCAAGTTGCTGCCAAAGCAACAGTCAAGGTGTGAGTAAAACTACAGGATCCCTAATTTTCCATAACCACAATGTAGGTGAAGTCTGTCTTGCTTAAGGAAATAATACAGGGGCTCCTTGTGTTCACATGATGACAGTCTTTCTTGAGTTTAGTGGAATTTTCTCACTAGAAAGAAAAAATTGAGACAGTGTAGTTGAATGGTCCAATTCTTTCAGTATCTGCTTGATACTTGAGTAACAGTCAGTACTTAAAAGCAAGTAAGTTATTTCCCTTTCTTTTTGGAAGAAGTCTGCAGAGGTTTGATAGTCTTTTCTGAGTATTAAATTGATTTGCTCAAGATAATAACAAATCAAAGGACTATTTGAGGAACTGGTTTTGACTGTTACAAAATTATTTGTGCTTAGTATTTTGTTTAACTTCTTAAGTTGTTGAAACAAACCTAGTGAGATGTTACCTAGGATTGTATTTGACACTTGTTTTCTAATCTGTCATGTGGAAAATGCAATGGGGTTTCTTTTCCAAGTTCCATTCATGAAACATTATTTCTCTACCATATGCAGTTATATTTATCTTATTAGGTGGCATTCTAGATGATAGACCATGTCTGATACCACATTTGCACAGATTGTCTTGAAAAGCAATGAGATTGCTGTAGTATTTAGAATAGTTACCTCTGTAATTATGAGACTCTAAAAATGCTCATATTAAAAAAATCAATTATTAAATTGTAAAAGGCTTTTGTTTTGAATCATGTACATCTCTGCTACATAAAAAATAACAACCTTGATGTTTTGCTTAGAACATGGATAGGAATAAGAGAAATAGAGCACTTCAAAATGCCTTCACAAAATTTATTGGCTGCAAAGACTGTAACCAACTTCAAATCAAAGGGTGATTGTTTCTTACAGAAAAATCAGTGGGCAAATTATCACATATTTGCCCTAATAAGTATGAATTTCTGATTTGAATTTTGGCACAGATGTTTAAGCAGTGGTGTAACACTAGAGCAATTCCTGTTATAAGGAGTAGCATAAATGGTGCAGCTTTTCATTAGTGAAAATACCTACTATTTCTATATTTTAGCTGTTACGTATATTTAAAATCTAGTTTATGTGCTCCAAAGAGTTGCTGGGAGGATTTAAGGGGCATGTGCCAGGTTTGACTGCCCCATAAAAATGATTTAGGAGGGTTAATCCGTTGTCAACCAACTGTGTTCAATTGCTGTTGTCTAGGGGATGGTGATCTTAGAAGAATTCCCATTTCCAAAAGACATTTTGAAGAAGCAAATACAATTGACAGACCAAGAAGCTTTATTAAACGCCACAGGGAATTCGCAAGCTGCCATTGAGAGACAGGATTCTTTGCCGGAGCATGACTTTGAAATGTCACCCAGCAGTCCTACCCTGCTTTTACGAAACATAGAAAAACAGGTAAAGTAAAATAAGAACTGAACGATCAATGGCGCCAAATGATTTACTTCAGAAATAGGGCAGGTTCCATGGTGACTACTTCCAAAAAGGAAGATATTTTGCAACTGAGAGTGCGTGCTGATGAATTGAAGGGCTTAAATAACTACATTGTACACCAGGTTTACAAATTAACCTTTTATTTCTGACGTGTCTGTGTTACCGCTTTGTTTCCATCAAAGTGGCCACATAACAACTTCTAATAGTTATCCACAAACATGCCTCTCCTTTATAGTTAGGTTCAATGTAGTGTTGCCACAGATTGTTTCAGGAAATACGTGAGATGAAAGAGTACAGCTGAAGATGGAGGTATGTTGCATTTGAAACAAAACCAAAAAAGAGCCCCAACAGAATATAATTGTTGGTTTGTCTTTTCAAGCATCATAGGACTCTAGTTTGGAGCTGAGGAATTCCAGGTACTTAACAGGCATAGCGTAGGCGTAGCTGTGAGCAGAGTTTCGGTTCATGGTGTTCAAAACAGTCATTTCCAAGGTTAATTCCAGGAAATACGATATAGACTCCAGCAGGGTTTTCTTTTGCTAGAAAGTACATAAAGAATGTGGTAGGATCACATTGCTGAAGGAGATACAGGAAATTTGTTTTCAGGATGAATTTATGCAGCTAGCGTAAAGCAAACCTGACAAAGCCATTATGGTTCGTGAGTGTGTTGCTCTCTGCTGTACAAAATTCTTGGTCATATACACATTCTTTAAATGGGATAAAAGTAGCTTTAGGTACTAATGCCTGTTCCTGAATCTCTGTGCCAATTTTTCTTATTTGATAGTCATACTTTCCTGTTCTTAAAATGCTTCCCCTGTTTGATAGATCTTATCCACAACAGACAGGAGTAAGGAAGCAATGAAACAGGAAATTTATATGCGCAGTGCTGGCAATTGCACAAGGTAAACCAAAGAGCATTTTTAGAATGTGGTGAATGTCCCCTCTTTAAGTGATTACTTGGAGAATTAAATACACTTTTCAGTAAGACATTTGACCATTAAAATAATACTGCTGTGTTTCCTGGTCCCTAAGTAGCTACAAACAGAGGTCTAAGTAATTTGATTACTTGGAAGTAAAGGTGTTCTTCATTTAAGGCATCTCACAGATTACATCAGATTTCTTCCCTTTATACCACAAAAAGCTTGGGGGTTGATTTCCTTTTTGACTATCAGCTCTATAAATCAACTTCAACTCTGAAGGTCTGAGTTTCTTCTTGTTCAGTGTCAGGACTAGTGATGCTGTAGGCTGTGAACATCCACAGATATTCCCACAGAATTCTTCAGTCCTATGTTAAAGTATTTCTTTGTTAAAAAGAAACAATTTTACTTGTGAACAACAACAAAAAAAAATCATAAAGATTACAAAGTGACTGAGCCTGGCAATTTTTATTAATACTGTTTTCAAGTCCTTTTCATAGCTATGTGACGTTTTAAAAACGTGTATTTTTCCTTGTGATTTGGAAGTCTGCCATTGTTTCAGTGCTTTTATATTCAGTATAGACTTTGTTCCTTACAGACTGAATTCTTTTAAGATTTTTAAGTCAATCTGCTGAATATTTTACTGGCATCTTGTTTGCTTTGTCCAGACCTTTTGTAATTGACTTGCTATTTCTGTGCTTTAATATCCATCCCTGACTATTTTATTCGGAGACAAAATTTTTACCCGACTGCATCACTTACACGTGAACAGAAAAGACATGAGCTGTAATAAAATGGAAAATAATTTCTTCTGCCTCTTTCTGCATAAATGGTAGTCCTTCAAAATGTAAAGAAAACTTACTGGGTAACCTTTTGCAAGTCTTGTTTTAAACAATCTTAGTTATGAATGAAAATCCTACAAAATAATATAAAAGTTTTTTTTAAAAAAATTACACCATTTCAGATACTTCTAATTTCTTTGTAGTGTGCAGAACACAGTTTCCTCTAAGAAAGCTACATTTATTGTCAGAATAGCCTTTAAGGTTTGACATTTAAAACAAAAAAATCATTGTGAAAAGATATCTGGAGTCAGTCCACAATTCATTGCTTTATAAGGAGTAATTCTCAGTCTTAACAAATTAGCTGCATTTGTTTTGTGGCAGTTTTGAAAGCCTGAGTTTTGGTGGGGTGGGGACTTCTGCTTGCTATTTTTGAGGATACCAGAAGATATTAGCCATTCTGTCTGTAGTTATAATAGTCCTCCTGTAGTTACACTTCCTTTTATAAAAACACCTTTGTCAAACTACAGTGAGCAATGAAGAGGATTTTTCTAACAAGAAAAATACTTGGAGTGAACAAAATGTACAATGAGTAGACAGCAGGCTTTTTTTTCTCCCTTGTTGAAATGCTTGTTGAGTGGCCAGTTAGCTGCTCTGGGCTGCAGCTGTTGTAACATCAGCTGTAAAGTGTTCTGTTTCTTTTGCCTTTTTTAAAAAACTGGCTAAAATACTAAGATCTCTAATGTATTTTGTGTACTACTAACTCAAATGTATAAACAATGTGCTTGGCTGGTTGTTCAGGGTTGTGTCGTTTTTTTGTTGGTGGTGTGTTGTTGGGTTTTTTCTTTCTTGTATAGTTAAACATAATTGTGAATGAAAAAACATGCCACACTTGATTATTCACAAGAAGAAACTAAATATGATTATTCCATGATGTATGTGACTGGAATCCTCAGTAGGAAAACAAAAAAACCAGGACCTTTGAGCTGTTGAGTCTGGATAAAAATCTGACTACATTTTTTTTTTTTTTTTTCCAGAGTGCGCAACTGAGTGAAATCATTAGCAGCCTAATTGCTCCGCTCAATCTGTCTCCAACTTCTTCATCTCTTTCATCCAAGACCTGTAGGCATAGACACCTGGTCAATGGCATCTCCTTCAGGTAGGTGATAGTATGGTAGCATTTTCTTTGATAATAACTTCTGGTAAAGTTATGTAGATGGAACTGATAATCACTACAGTAGTAAATCACAAAAAGAGAGCTGCTTTCTGCAAGCTTCGAGAGAAGTCAAGTCTTGCTTTTAAGGTTGAAAATAGTAGGGTTTTGTTCTTACATCATAGAAGTACACAGTCACTAAGTATGTTTAAATACTGGGAAGATGAATGTATCTGTGAAGTAGTGAAAGGATACAGTAAGTAACACACTACTGATTATTTCAGAATTAATGCATTCTGTCATGATGACTACAACTTTATTTCTGGAAAAGCGATGAACTAGACTTTACTAGATTAGTCAAATACATAAGCGATGCCACTAGTGTCAGCTTTTTGTGGCAGCTTCATTAATGTTAAACATATCAGTTGTCAATACAAGGCCAAATTTATCTTTGCCGGCTACTTTTTCAGGAATTTGGAGATACTATTTTTCCATTTGTAGTCTTTTGTTCTGGATGGATATACCTTGCAGGATGACTATAGCAGCTCAGAATTAATGTTTTAGAAAAATGTTTCTCAGTACTACTCCATACTTAGTAATTCCATCTTTTATTCAAAGATTTTAAAATACAGTACAGGCTGTAATCAGTGTCAAAACAGCATTAAGGTAATTGACTATGGCTCTGTCTTACAAAAGACCTAGGTATGTATGTTGGGTATTTCTCCTGAGATACTGGTAATGTGATCTTTGAGGATGGAGAGGTTGCTGTTATTCATAGGTCTTAACTAAGATCAGATGGATGAAGAAAGTGTTCCCTACTAGAGCTTGGGGGTTTATGGTAGTGTCTGCAGCAGAATGTAATTCCCTGGCTCCCAGCTCCAAAAGGAGCTGGCCACGCCGTCTGTTTCAGCAGCTTTGCCGCAGAGGCTGGAGCCTCCCACAAAGAGATTATAATGAGCAGCTTGGATGGGCAGCTTCTTTAACTGCCGTCTGTTCCCAAGTGATTGTGTGATTGTGCCCTAAATTTTAAGTATGAAGGGGTCCTGTCATGTATCATTTGTGCTCCTGACATAGCAGTTGTTTACAGATAATATAGGGGGAAATCAGAAGATTCCTCTGGGTTTTGGAATATAAATAACCCTGAATAAGGAATTGCTAATAGAGATGGGTATGTGGAAGAAGAGAGTAATTTAGGCTGTGTCTTGAATTTGTGACTTTTTCATGAAACAGATGAGGAGAAGGGTTCTGCTATTAAAAATGTTTTTAGGAGCGTATGAAGTTGACTTCATGATGAGGGACTCTGATGATGTAACTCAAGCCACTTCTCTTCTGATTTATCAGGCACTGTCCAAAATCAGTCTTCTTTCCATTTTATGAGCAACACAGTTGTTTGCTCACAGGTCACTCTGTCTAAGGCTGGTTGTTTTCTACTCATGACCTATAAAAGCCCAAAGAAGAACAGGAAGAGTTGGAAGATTTTCTCAGCTCTAAACTGGAGTCAGTGAGTTAGGTGTTGGAAGGGAATCTGAGAGACTTGCAGAGCTTTCTAGATGTCATCTTAAAAATCAGTTGAATAGTTGATTTTAATTTTTAACTTCTTGTGAAGTGTTTTGAAATCTGCAAATAAATACTGTTCATTAAAGATGGTAAATAAACATGACAAAGAGTGATTATCATGAGCATCCTGCAGGGAAATTCACTGCCTCCTACTTCTTGGGTTGTTTTTTTTTTTCTTTGGTTTTTTTTTTTTTGTATTTTGTTGTTTTATAGTATTGTGAGCAATTAATTGAGACAGTTACAGACTACAGTTAACTTCACTTCTTGGCTGCTTTTCCCCTTGCTCTTTCTAGAGCTCACTCTGACTATTAACTACTAGAGAAAGTAGAAGCCAAAACTGAATGGAAAATAAGGTGATATATTTTTTGTTCTTCAAGAGGAAAAAAAAAAGGGATTATAGTGACTTTTATTTAAGTAAATTATTGAAATTACTTGTAGGCTGTTGATGTGAAAGATATAATAGTCCATGTTCAAAGTATGTCTAAGTGTGTGATGGTTTGAGGTAATCATGGGGGGTTGCACTATGGTTGGTTAGTTGGGCTGATGCCAGTGCAAGTGGAAGTGCATGTATGATTCCTAGTTGATTAAATGTGGGTAACCTTGAACTGCCATTTGTCAAGGTCTAATTTCATTAGTGGTTTCCTTTTTCTATGTAGCTTTTCTTTGCCTAATTAAATCTAGATGTCAAGATTAGCCAGATGCATTGTATGAAGGTAAATGTTCATAGAAGCCGTTCCCTAAGCTAGCGGTAACCACTTTCTTATGAGAGGAGAGGAATGAAAAAGTTCATTACTTCAGTACAAATAGTGCCTGTCTGATGGCTTGCTGTGCATGTGTGTATCTGTGAGTAAGGTCTCTGCCCTTTAGCTAGGCTACAGAGCAAGAAAGGCCAACCTATGAGCTTTAGAAGGAGTGTTTCAGCAAATTCATGCATTTTACATCTGGCAGTGGTTCATTTTGCTCTTCTGTAGAATCATGTTTTGAAAACCACCCAAGCTAAGATCAAAATAAATGGATAACACAAACCTTGACTGAGAAGCCTGTTTACACAAGTAGCAGGAAAACCATACTGCTGTGTACTGGAGCTCCAAGCCACGGAGCTGAGATCTTTGCTTCATCTGAAAATGGAGCTGTGCATTACTGCAAGGCCCAGGAGGGTAAATAGAACAGCTGGCAGAGGCTGAAGAGAGGTTATCAAAGACCTGGGCCAACCACGAGAACCAAGGCAGGAATCACAGAAGTTGAGGAGCTTTTTGTTCTAATTTACCTGTCCAAGTTGTCTTTCATGTAAGAGGGAGGTATGTGGAAGTCTAGAAATTGTGCTTGGCACCACCTAACTTCAAGGCGGATAATTACAGAGAAAATATTTTTGAGAATTCAGAGAAAATATTTGAAGAACTCTTTTGCATGGAGTTTAAACATTGTTTTTCTTTCGGAAGCCTTAAAAATGCACTGTTAGCATTAAAAATGTCATGCTTAAGTACCTGGGGCTTTTGCCCGCAGTTACTAATATGTTCCTTTAAATACTTTGTACTATCCCTCTTTTAATTAGCACTTTTTTTTCATTGAGTCTGTGTTGCTTATTGGGATTGTTCTGATGTGTCAGAAGGACAGCTCAAATTCAAGCCCATAAAGCCTTATTAACCACACCAGCACAGCATGGGATGGTGTTTAATCATGCTTTCATAGCAAGTGCTTCTATTTAATAAAAATGTACTGTTAGAAGAACAGTAAAGCAGCTTGTCAAAAAAGATGGATAAATGGCCTTGTCATAAATTCATTTTCATATTTTATTGTGTGTTATAACTTTACTAATAAGTCTGTGACTTGCCAGATAACGTTCATTACAGAAAATAATCATTTGTGCAGATAGATGACCTATTATGAATCAAGGCCAAAATATCTCATATACTTGCACTTCTTAGGCAGTTTAGAGTTGCAGTCAAAGTCTTCAGTATTGTAAAAATAAATGCACACTTGAGTGCTTTTTGCAGCAAGCCTTCAGCTTTGCAGACAGATGTTGCTACAGCAACAAAATAAAATCAGGATACCTATAAAAGTGAAGTGCATTCTTCCCATGGAGTCATTCCCACCTAGTGTTCCTTGTTCTGGTGAGCAGACTGGCTGTAGATCGGTGAGAGTGATCCAAGGTTGTTATACATACAGGGTTTTCTACTGCTCTTAGCCCTGTGTTGTCATGTAGGTTTTGTGATTGCCTACTGTATTACCAGGGATGTGAGTACAGCAAGTGTGTGTGTAGGTACAGTTGTGGTGGGGTGATGCTATGACATTGAGGGGGATTTGGAAGCTATAGACATGGGGAAATGCAGGTGAGAGTGAGATTTCATGTTAAGACAAAGCTTTCCATGTGCTCATGTGGACCCTGTCACATTGTGACTGGAGCTGAGCTTGCAATCTTCCAAATCATCTAGGTCTAACCAGTTTCTAGGTCTTAAAGACAGACAAACAGGCTAGGCTTTCTTCCTTCCTCAAGAGCTTCCCTCAGGCTGGGCTTGAGCTCTGTTGGCATGCCCCTGGAAGTGAAGTTTAATGGCCTTGTATTGGTTAAACTAGGCATGCAGTTCCTAATTTTGATATAAATGCTTCACAGTGAGTTGCAACCTCGATGCTGAATGGATGCTGGTTTGTAGAGCTTTACTCAAGTTTCAGTTCTTGAGCAAAAGTAAAAAAATCTTGAAAGTATTAGGGCAGGACTCTAGGTCTCCTTTATGTTAGCATGATTGCTGTCTTGAATGGAATGTAAGTGTAGGGAAATATTAATTCCAACTTAAAAACACATAGATGTTAGGACTGTTATAAAGAGTTATTGAATTTGGAAAAAACGAAAATCATTACATGCTTAAGGGCTTAACTTCATTTTGACATTTGTTTCTGTGAGGTGAACAAGAATGATCAACTTCCTTTTGTGATCTAACATAGAATTAATCAACAAGCAAACAAAAAATATGCATGATTTTCTGAAACAGTGTGCTAAAACATTTTAGTGTTTATAAAATTCTGCTAGAATTATATGGCTAATGCTAATCAGTGTATGGAATCTTGACCCGTGCATGTGACTGTATTTAATTTTTTGTATTTCCTCTCCCCACCAATCATGAAATTGCAGAGCTTCAGACAACAGAGAGGTATCCTCTTCGAGCAGCTGGTTACTTGATCATCAGCACATCAAGAAAAGAAGAAGAGACAGGACAAGACTAAGATCTCTCTCTGTGGCTAATGTGAGCACATCTGCCCGAACAAGGCCACTTCATAGTTTCCAGAAGAGGAAACTCTACAGAATGCATAGTGCCTGTTACAGGAATCAGCAGGTAGGCCCTTGCCTCTCTCTTCAGGAGACAAAACTAAAAGAGTCCAGCTGCTAGAGTCTGCATGTGCCTTGTCTGGTATGTCAGAAGAATAGTGCATGCTGTGCTGGTTATTTGTTACGTTCAGGGAGCACATAGTATATGAGGCGGGAGTACTAGATGTGTCAGCAGGAGCTCAGAGTTAATGAGTTGAACATAAAAATTAAAGATAGCTCAGAATCCTGCTTATCAAATCAGTTTGTTGTATGGCTATCTTTAAAGCCTTTGTACAGTCTAAGAGACAACTTGAGAGCTTCCTTGAGAGGCCTGACTGCTGAGGGAACATGCTACAGTGTAAATCAACTGCCTGCTTGTTTTCAGAGTATTTGTTTTAGCTACAAGAAAGTTTACACAGCTGGTGGCACATTATTTTCTAGGAAATTAAATTGCAATATCTTAATCTTGTTTCCGTTTTTGCTGTCCCTGATCAGTTATATTGCCTTTTTCATGACACTTTATGAATGCTTTAAAACTCTTAAAACTTTCCACATTACGAAGGAATTAATATCTTAAAAAAGGGAGGGGGGGGGAAGCATTGTCTGTTATGCAGGGCAAGGCATAGCTCTTCATGTCTGATATTAATAGCATATTGCTGGTAAGAGTATGTAATGAGTTTAGCTGCAGTCCTTAAAGCAACAGCCTAATTCAGGAGCAGAGACAGTATGCACTCATTTTTTTAATCCCAAGCGGTTTTACTTCCTTGATTTTACTTTGACTTTTAAAAGTGTATTGAGAGAAATCTCCATGTCTCCTCAGCTAACTGTCTCAGATTTAATAAGTGTACCAAGTGGTCTGTGGAAAAATTTCCCCTGCAAGGATGTTCTGTGTGAGTCTGCGGACTCAGCATCCTCTGCAAAATTGCAGAAGTGTCCTAGTTTAGCAAGATATTTTATTGAAAAACTGTCCAGTTTCTTATTAGCTTGACTTCCCTGGCAATGGGGCTTAAAGACTTGGCAGCCTGCCTCCAGGGTTTGATCATGGAGGATGGGGGTGGAGGGTTAGATTTTGAGAGTTCTACCTCCTAGCCACTTAGGCATTTCATCTGCCTTGCATTAACTAAGGAGACTGTTGCTGACTTGGACTTCCTTGTTTCCCACTCAGTCCAATCCATGTCCTGTTAAAAAGGTTGGAGGCCTTGTTCCCCAGCTGATGCCTCCAATACCAGTGCTTCTTGCTCCTCACAAGAGACTTTCCTTTCCTTCTACTTAAACATAAGGGTTTCCAGTCCAGATGCAACTTCTAATCACAGGCTCCACTCTTGCAGGCTCAAGTATCTCGTATTTCTAGAAGTGTTGCCTGTGTGTCTGTCTTTTTAAAACTGGGCAGAGTTAGTGCAGTTCAGAGAATAACAGTAGAAGCTTGTGAACAGAAACTTCATCTCTGCAGCCTGGCAGCAGGAGTTCAAAGCAGAGTTTACATTTCTATCTTCGACCAGCCATAGAGCTGGGCTGCTTTGTATACTCAATAGTTTACCTTGACTTGTAGACTAAAAAGATAGATTTGTAGTTTACCTTTGATTGTAGACTGCAATCAAAGAGCACATTTTTAAGTTACTAGTTAAGTCTTCGAATACTGGAGTTGGTGCAACTGCATGTCTGCTCCATGCTCTTGACATTTCTAGTGCTGGGTTACCATATGCTAACCCAGCTCCAGTGTCTCTGTACCAAAAGTGCAGATATGTTCCCAAAGACATTGTGGTAAAAACCCCTGTAGGGAATGCTGTTTATGCTTACTGTAGTGCTTAGCTCAAAAACCTGTGTTTAGATTCTGCTTTCTAATGTCCGCTCCATTGGAAAATGTGGAGAACTGTGTCATGGGCTACAGATAGATTCTGCTCATGTTCCTGGAGAAAATAAGAGGTGGAGGCAGCAATCAAGCTGTCAGCTTCAGACTTCACGCAAGTGCCAACTTCAATGCTTTCAAAATTAAGGTAAAGCGGTGAACAAAGCCTCTTACACAGTGTCGGTTAAAAGCAGAGTATCAGGGATCCTGCTGGGGAAGTAAGTGATAAAATTGGACTGGACATTTCCAGCACATTCTGACAATCACACCTAAATGGGTATCGAGTTTTTGAATTAAGAGCCATCATCAGTGTATTGTTTCATTCAAGAAATCTTATTCTAACAGCCTCTGTCACTTTCTTAGTCCTGCACTTGCCACACTTGGTTACCCAGCTGTTGATGAGATTGCTCAGCTTGTAATGGAAGAACACTGGCTATCTGCCCAGGCTGTCTGTTAGATTAGGCAGATGTCTAAGGGTAGGGATGCAAAATGAGGAATGGCCTTTAGGACTGATAGTTTTCTTTGAAAATGCATCTATATTCTCAATAGTAATCCAGCAAATGTCCTCTGGCCTTTCATAGAAAAAGGAGTTACTTCTTAGCAGCATGGGAAATAGTTGGATTTTTAATATAATGTTAGCGTGCCACCTCTAGCAAGTGCTTCTCCCATATTTCTTCAAGTTTTGCATATTTGTATAGCTCCTGGTACCATGGTCTGTGAGGACCCTAATTTCTTTAAGATTGCTGGCCTGAGAGCAAGCTGGAGCTAGGTAAGACTTGCTGCCACCTCCCTGCAGCATATAGGAAGTTAACAGACCAGCTTGCCAAAGTCTGAGGAGAAGATTGAATCTTCTGAACATCACAGCTGCTGCATCAGCTTCCTCATGGTGCCTGGTTCAAACAGCTGGCGAGTGAGTGCCTGGCAGTGCTGATGGGAGATGCTGCTCTGCAGAGTAATCTGAGCAAGACGATGACTAAAGAATTCTGACCAGAGAATCACAGCAAAATGCAGACTTCCCATGTGTGGAAGATTAAGGAACACTGGGATAGCTTTGAGGAATTTGTTTTTTTTGGGATGACTGTTTGTACCCTTTGTGCATTGAATGGCATTCAGAGTGTTGCCCTTGACATCTCTTCAGATTTGTTTGGGAACCTCATCTACCCCCTCCCCCCCAATATCCATGTTAGGAAAAGCAAAGTACGAAACTGTGAACTGCTATCCCATCTGTCAGTTCATAAGGTCACTGGGAAGACAGCCACATTTTTTCTCTTATCTAGTGCCATGCCACATACATTTACAGTGCTGTCAAAAGTTTGAGTTTTGAGTGACCTAGTAGCCTCCCAGTGCCTTTTGAGAGAGGCTCTGTGTTGTCCTCTGCTTTGCTCTATTTCTTTTCCGGAGGACCGCACATTCCCCTACTCTGCTATTTAAATAATGCTTACACAGAGTAGTATCTAAAAGAAAACACAGAACTCTGTGACACTCTAGAATACCTGCCAGATCTACAAGATAGTTAGACTACAGATAAATAAAACAGGATGTGGGGTGTTTGGTTTATCTACCACCATCCAGTATCCTCAGGAACTTGAAATATCCTTTGGGGCCAAATCCGCTTGTCCCCTAGTTCAGAATGACTAAGTACCACAGATGATCCATGCGTCATCTCTTGGCCGCAGAATCTGTTTTGTATCTTTCTTCTTTCGTTATCTAAATAGCTTCATAAGAGCTTAGGCCATTTCTTGAATGTGAGTCAGTGCGCAAGCCACTCGGAATAATCCACATGCGCAACAAATCCTAAGACTGCAGTCTGTGCTTCAGTCTAGAAGACATGATTGTAGCGGTGCGTTTCTTCAGCATGATTTGTGAATGAATGTTAAAACTTGCGTGTAAGATAGCACAAAGGAGTAAACTGCAGGCATGGTCTAGTAGGAGGACACATGCTTGCAGGCAGGAACTGGAAGTCTGAGTGCTTCATTCAAAATACCTGATCTGCTGCATTGTTACAGCTGGCAGGTCAGACAACCTCTGGGTCATTGTCTCCTCCTATAAAATGCATGTAACATGTTTTTAACACTGAGAAAGAAGGTCAAGAGTATGAAAACATTAAAACTAAGAAAGTCTTTAAATAAGAGATCAGTGTCAGGACTTTGATTCAGTTGGTACTCACGTCTCATTTCCCAGTGGTTGTTGCATTTGTAACTGCTTCCCCCCACCCAGATTACCCAAAGTCTATAGATGCTTCTGCAAATGCTCTTCCTATAGTGAGGACCTATAGTATCTCCTTCTCTGGCTATTTTTGGCCTAAACTTGAGGGAACTGATTTTTCTGTGAGATATTGAAAGTTCTGTTAGGTTTGTTTAAAAGCAAGTGTTGTCACTAGTCAGAAACTCAGAGAGGTCTGTGCTTAGCTGCCATGCCCTGATGTTTTCATTTTATCTGTGTGGGTTGCTGCAGGGTTTTTATAGTAACAAGGAATTTGTTTTGCCAGTACATTTTATTAGTTTCTCATTTAACATCCTAAGTAATGATATTAGTTCGACCTTTTTTTTTTTTTCTTTTTTTTTTTTTTTGGTCAAGTTGTGCTTTGCCAAGAGATCTTATTGAAGCTAGGTGGTGTTTTAATCTATGAAAACTTTTATACAGCTATAAATAAAGGTAAGAGGGAATAGAGCAGTGAGAACTAAGTACTATCAATTTTGGTCCTATCCATTTCTTTGCAGGGTTGTAAAGCACGGTGGGTTTTTTTAATCTGAAAATTCTTATTGTATTTGTATCTCCACCTGCTGGAGGAAGAGTTGGTTGTGTGGATTGAGGCACATGGAGAAAACCAGAATTCAAACTTGCAAAGGTGCCAACATCCTGAAAGTTGGCAATTGAGGTGCAAAAGCTTACATTTTAGGTACCACAAGCAAACAGTTGGTGTAATGTTGCCAACTCTTGCAGCTGAGTTATCGCCACATGTTTTTTTCTTCAGTCTCAAACAGGAGTTAAGTGAGAGCAGAAGAATATCTGCTTTGATTTAGTGGTTAAAAAAAAAAAAAAAAAAAAAAGGAGGGGTGGAACTGAGTGATTCTCCCGAAGGCTCCAAGACAGACAGGAAAAAAGTATTTAAATTCTAGGGTTTTGGTTTCTTATTTTAATCTAGTTCTCATGCTGGTTCTGTGGGGTTTTTTTTGTCCTGCTACATTCCCAGTGCATGCTTAGAGCCAGTGATACTTTTTGTAGATGGCATTTGATAAATATATACAGGATACATATGGGTCTTTCCCCAAAACTAAAAATTAACAAGACTTTGGGAAAGAGTGCATGTATAGATATACTTTATAACCTGTATTATATCCAGCATGCAGAGCCTTTTATCTTACTTGCTAAATGTCTGCTATCTGCAAGTGGTCTACAGCTAGCAGCAAAGGAGAATAAGGGACAGGGAGAAGGGGGGGGGTGTAGTCAAGGTGCTTAATCATAACATTGTATATAGTGGGGAAGTTGTACACTGTTTTCTGCCAGGTGATATGTTTGTCTGGGGACGAATATTTTAGCACCTGCTTCCTAGAATACAATCCCATTTCCTCTACCATATTATCCCATGTTGTGGTTTATTTGCGTTTAAGGAGATACAAGTGAATTCTTTGTGGCTGTTATCAATTAGTGTTTTCTGTAGTGTCCTGGTTTTGGCTGGACATGTGGCTCCCTCAGTCTGTAGATTTAAAGACACAGCACTGTTACAGCAGTAACTGTGAAGCGTATTATTCAGTAGCCAGCAAGAAGTTTTGCTTTTTCACACCGTGAAGTAGTCATTTCCCCTTAGTTGCACTGAAAGGAGTCTACTGGTTGTCATCTCCCTCTTTGGTATCCCTAGATATTGGCTCCACCATCTGCTTCTGCATAGTTTCCTGGCATTGCTGATTTCTAAAAAGCCATGAATACAGGGAATGTTGTTGTGTTGCCAAGTCTCCTGCAAACTGGTTCAAGAAGAGGATGCATCCTGCTTCAATGAAAATGGTGTATTCTGTGGCTATGTCAATCTTTTGGTCTGGAGAAGAGAATCTCTTAGTTATGGTTTACCAAGTTTGTAAGTGAAAATGACAATTGGTAAAATTACTATTTTAACATAGGAGTTTAAAAAATAAGGTCTTAGATTAGTTAAAAGTCAACAAAACCTGAATGGGATAAAAAAGAATTGTTCCTATGCATTCATCTATTCTGAATGTGTGACAAGACTGGTGTCTAGTTGGAAGGAAGGGAAAACACCTTTAGCTTTGTGATACTGTGGTACGGCCAGTGGAACTAAATCCATCCTTTGTGATGTTTGTGGCAAGCCAGTCAGCCTGCAAATTCTTTCTTTTACAGAATGAAAAACCTGAAATGTGCTTTTTGCAGTCCTGTACCTTTAGCTTATTATGACATATCTGTCATGTTTTACTAATCACATCTACTTTTAATTTCTGCATGATGTTTTTGAAAAGATATCCCTGTGGATTAACATCGTTCCTTCTTTTGGTTTAACTGGTCAAAGATTAAGCGCTTCATTAACCTTGATTTCCCAATTGATTGGCTAGTTGAACAAAAGGTCTTTGTTTCAGGATGTTGAGGACAGCATACACTTCCCACAGAGCAGGTGAAAGTCCATCTCCCATTGGCTTATGACAGGATTAAAGAAACTAAACATGTATATTTACAAGGTGTGGGAGGGCTCTGAGAACGGTAGAAGCTACCACTCCATTTATGACACTGATCAAAAATCTGAATCTGGGACAAGACAGATGCCGAGTAAGTTGTCATTAGTGTTTTATGAAAGTCTCAGTTCTGTTTCTGGAAAAAACTCATGTCTGCCACAGGATCTGCCACTTTGCCCTTAGCAAGAGCTTCAGAGGGGCCAGAGGCAGATGAATTTGGCTACATCCCAGGGCAGCTTGCTTCGCTGTACCTGACCTGCATACAGATTGCAGGCAAGTGCATGGGAAAGGTCTGTCCATTTGACATATACAGAAACTTCCATCTGGAAGAGAGAGTCTGTCATGTAGTATACATCATCAGTATCATATGTTACACACCTTCCCATGTAGGGATGTCTTAGATGCTTTGCCTGTCTTCTCCCCCACTACCTGTTTATAAGAGAAGATCTTTAGGGCTTTCATATTAACCTTTCTTTCACTATGTGCTGTATGTTTTCCAAAAGCACTGTGCAGTGAAGTCCTGCTTAAAGACCTCTGATGTTTAGCTTGTGAAATAAAAAATTCCATTTAACTGTACATTCTGCCAGAGAGACATAGCTCTGCTCAGAGCAGATTGTTGTGTGCACAAGAGGGAGGCTGTGGAAAAGCGAACTCGCCTTCAAGGCAGGTGCTAAAGCACAGAAGCAAGCGGGTAACGTGGTGTTGTGTTCGTTTGAACTGTACGTAGCACTTCTGGAGGATTAAAAGTTAGCAGTGTCTTTGGTGTTCAAAGGGGAGGCATCAGCCACCCGCCCAGTGGTTCTCTTGGATCCCATCATTAAATACCTGCAATTTAATTGGCTATTCATTTACTGAAGAACAGTTTTTAATATTGAGGGGCATAGCTCCTCTATTGCTGAAAAGTTCTCTATGCACGTAGGGAGAATAAATGCTTTTTCCTTGCCTTTTTCAGCTTATAAGAATAATCAGAAGCAGACGCGACAGGTATTCAGCAGTGTGTATTTGAGCTAACTTAATTAACTTACTGGATTCATACACATTGGTGTAATTGAACTGTGGCGCTCCGTACTGTTACACTTAGGCATGTTTCCAAAAATGGTAGGACTTGTAGTGATCAGTAGCTGAAACCATGAAATGAGTATTCATTTCAGAATTTTTAACTGGGAGCACAAAAAAAAATTCTTTTCAATTATGGCACGCTTCATAGACTCAGACTTTTCTCCCTGCAGAAGAATGGTTGGCCAGTAACATTCAGCCTTCTGACCCTTCTAGAACAGAGGCATGAGCCAGTCATTTTTTTTTGTCTAATGCATCAATATATCAGAAGCAAGAGCAAGACTTGTTTTGAATATCAAAATAAATTGCTCACTATATTTTCTGTGATCCAATAAAACAGTACTAAGTGGGGGAAAAAAAAATCCAAGATTAAAATTCATAATACTCTAGAAAATTAGATTCTGTCGGTGACACCATTCCTTATGAAGTTTAAAACATAGCTGCTATTTTAGTTGAAGATTTAAAGCTTGCACGCTTCTGATTTCCTCTTAAATACGATGTATTTTCTTTTCCTTAATAGAATCAGTTTAATGTAATGTTATTCTTCATATCTACTTGAGCTCAGGAAGCACGAGGTTTTGTATTTCAGTAATGAAGAAAAATGTTTCAAGAGATGTATGAAGTATAGTATAGCAGGGGAAAAAATTGGTAAAAATTTAGTAATCGCTCTTGCTTTCTGAAGGGTTGGCATTGTAGTCAGGCTTACTGTAGAGGTCTGTCTTCTCAAAGCTGTATGCTATGGTTTTCATGAAACCACTTGTCATTGCTGTGGTTGAATGGATATTTGTGGAGTTGTTTTCAGTTGGGTTTTGGTGAACGTTTTGTTGTTGTGTTACAAAATCAGTAATTAACTGCTGTAAAAGCCAGTTGGATTGTAGACTGTACTGAACTGGAACTGAATTGGAAGGGGGGAGAAATTAGTTTTCCAATAAACAATTCTCCAGTTTTGTTTTAATAAGGTTGAAGCACTTTCTTTGACTGAGCAGCATGCTTTCATTCCAGAATGAAGGGCTTCAGAAATTTTTTCATCAAGTGTTGATTAAATTGACATCCCTAACAAACATCATGATTTCACTAATTCAGCATTTTCCAGTGGAAAACTACTCCATCAGAAATTTAAACCAGATCCAGTAGCTAGGAGCACAGACACTGCCAGGGTTTGGTTTTTTTTAGCTTTTTTCTAGTAACTTCACAGGCATTTAAATAAAACGACTCTTGCTTCTCCATAAATCCTTCTTTTCTTTTGAATTACAAATTGACTTAATGAAAGATTTAATTATTTAGGTGTTGATGCCAGAGCATTCAAGGAAATAATGCACAAATTCAGGCAAGGGTTTGTTACTCTCACCACAGTCAAGAGGAGGAAAACAATTTTGCATTTACTGAAATTTGCAAATGGATTTTAATACTGTTTCAAAATAATTTGAAACTGTGGCATTTATTTGATCATGTATGCATGTTTTTGAGCAGGGTTAGGTTTAAGTTACAGTCTAAATGTGTTTGGGACTGAAGTGAATTAAAGCAAGAAAAATCAGGACTAAAGGACAGGATGTCAGTATGTATTGATCTTTATATGTTTTCTAGGTAATTTTACTGACTAATTTGGGGGATTTATTTTTTAAAAAATGAGAGATTTATCATTTACTGTAATGGGGATTCATTTCTATAAAAAAAATGCAAGCAGAAGGGGTGCAGTCAAAAACAGTGGAGATTCAGTAAACTAGTTAATTTCTAAAAACCAAATATCAAGAGGAAATATGCTTTTGTGCATTTTTGAAAAGCAAGCCCTTATTGCATTTAAGGTAGACCAACTACCTAAAAACTCTTTAAGTTTTATTTTAATGGCCTGTACAATGGGAAACATTAAATTTGCTTTAGCATTTATCCCTTTAGTGTTCCCAAACACAGGTCCCAGTTCTGCCAACACTCTGTGGATGTTTAAAGTTTAACAGATGAAGAGTCCCATATGTCTGTACAGGAAAATAACAGAACATTGATTTGAAGGAGTCCTGGGCTAGAATTCTTTCCAAATTAAGTTGAAAGTACTCATGCATACACCTGTGCATGGAGATTAGGGTGGATTTAGGACTGTTAATGTTTTCCTGTGGGGGAAAAAAAAAGCGAAATACAAGAACACCACTGCCACCACAGGGTCTCCTCTACTCCAGCATCATAACGTGCTTACTTGATTTTAATACTTCCTGCAGTACAATACCAGCATCAGGGAATGCGTTGATTGAGAAAAAGGGAAGAGATGGAAAGGGGAGCTTTTTAATGGAGTATTTTCTGAGTTAGTGTGCATAATGAATACTGATGCCACCTGATAGAAGGACTGATTTCAGTAAGCAGAAGAGGATTTTACGTGGTGGATAACATCACTGCATCACTAACGGATAAGTGGCACTGCTAGAATACAGCCTGGAATATTTCAGGCAGGCAGAAGCAGTTGAAGAGATTTCTTGGATTTGGAAAGCAGAAGTACTGCAAATACAAGTAATGTTCGTTTGATCATCTTGCCTCTAATGCAACTGCTAGATATTTTCCTTTCATTCCATAAAAAGTGATAAGAAAATCAAGATGACCACTGTTATATTCAGTCTTATAGTTTTTTACAATGAAATCCTTTTCTAGGAGATGATAATTGTGGCTGTTTGCACAGCATTAGGCTGAGGCTCTTAAAGTACCCCAGTGCCCCCTTCCCTCCCTTCCCATTTGTAGGATCTGCAGCATTTGGCAAAGTATCGAAAACCTGTGGAAGCCTTTAAAAAAGTCAGTATCTTTGAAGTTACTACCACTAGCATCCTGTAAGGCTGGAAGTACCATAAGTAACACTATCTCCCTGCAGTGCTTTTGTAGCATATTCTGAAGCACAGACTACTATTGACTGCTGCCTTGTAGTATCATGTTCAGTTCTTTCCTTGTGTCTTTCAGAACTCAGTATATTGCCTGCTCTCTGCTGCTGACCCCTGCCCATTTTCACGCTGCCTTTTGCCTTTGTGTCCTCTTACCTCAAGCCTACAAGTTCTATGCAATCCATCATTTTACCTTCTGTACTTTAACAAGCCTTGCAAATAAACAGCTGAATTGATCTTTCTTTACAGCTTTCCTCTTTCTAGTAATTCTTCTTACTACCTATTAATCAATGCTCAATGCATCCTTCTCCATATTTATTACTGTGTATCTTCTTTTGTGTTGCTTATCTGATATTTAAATTATAACAAGGTAAGGACCTTGCCCTCTTGTTTTTGTGTAAGAACTCGGTGTGCTCAAAATGTTTAATATTGTGTCTTGCATTAAAATGTATGAGCTCAAACTGTCTAGAGATAGCGATACTAAGAATCTTGCTAAGACTAAGGGGATAAACAGAGGAGAGTCCTGTATTTAGTCTGGTGTTAGTTTTGTTTGTGTGTCTATACCATGCATATTGTGCTGGAATAGAATTTTAAGAGGTGTTTGTCATAGGATATATCAAAATAATGATTGGAAACAGTTACATTTTTCTCTGGAAACTTTGACAGCTGTTTCCTGGCCATAATTTAAGGGGGTTTTTGTATTGTTTGTACTGTGCACTACAGTCCATGATAAGTGGAGGTAATTCATATTTAAACTGTCTGAAGTTTATAGGAATATTTTTCCCATTCCCATGTTGAAGAGTGTAGCTCACTGACACCCCGCTCCCCACCCCCCTGGTCTAATTTGAGGAAAGGGAGTAAAGGAGAAGTTAACCTTTGTTTCTTTGTATCCTTGCAGACTTCACCATCTAGAGATGCCTCCTTTCCATATAAAACGCGGTTACCATGTATGATGCCAGCCTCCACTTTGAGCAGCAGTGACCACAGCACAGAATCTAAGATACTAGATTATGTGCAAGAGCTGGACTCTTCCTTCCATCCAGTCTTATCATTCCCTTCAGGTAAGTAATGCAATGACACTAGGAGAGGGTGGTTGTGCTTGTGAGAGCTGTGCAGCTTATGTACTACCTTTTCTTTTGAGGGAGTTTTAGAACTTTGTTCTTTTACAGAAAACCTCACAGAGGCAAAATACATAAGTTTAGACTATATTAAGATCTCAACTTCATCCATTTGAAAAACACATTTTCTGGTGATTCCCATACCAGTAATATTTTACAACCAAGTAATGATTACAACCAAGAAAGACTGGGCAGGGAAAACAGGATTTTTCTGTGTGTTTTCATGGTGTGTCTAATTGAGTCAGTGTTAGTCCTTTAGATGGTGCTTTTACCAACAGACTATACCATACCTTGGTTGTGTTGTTTTCATAAACAACTTTCAGTTCAGGCCCTTTGGACTAGGTCCAAGAAGCTTTGTTTAGGTTCTAATTGTTTTTGTGATAGTCAGCTTTTTTGGTGGTCTTTGAAGTTTATGGTTTCTGTCATCTGATTCTTTAATCTTTTTGAACAATAATGCAGATGATGTTGTTTGTGACTCAGCCCCGAAACTAGTGCAGGTGCAACTTGACAGCACTTGGGGCTTCAAAATAGCATATTAAATGCTGTTATCAGCAGAAGGGATTCATACTATAGGATTTTTGGGTGGTTTGGGTTTTATGGCATTTTGGGAAAAACCTATTTCCAAGTAATTGCCTACCAGTACAGGAATTCTGCTGTTCAGGGAGCTGCTTTGCCACAAAATGATCCTGAAAGTGAGGCAGGGACTTGCATGGAACTGTTTGAGTCTTTAATCAAACCCACTGTTTTTCCAGAATGACAGTGTAGACACTGCAGCCTGGTATTAGGAAGTCAGGGATTAAAGTAAGTCTTGGGTTTGGGGAATTTATCACTGGCCAGTAGAGGAGACCCAAGCGTGGACATGGAATCCTGAGGTGGTCTCAACTCTTGCAGGTTTATGAGGGTTTACAACCCGTGTATGGCGTAAACAGGAGATTATTTTGAGGAGCAGGTAGGGGAAACAGGACACTCACTCCAAGAGTGCAACAGCAAACATCCTAGTCAGCAGGACTCTGTTGTGGAGAAGAAACAAAAACACTTCTTAAATCTTTCTTCTTTACACACACTCTCCATCACTTACCCTGTGGCTCTGACAGCCCAGCTGGACAGGAGCCAGGGTGGTTAGAAATGTGTTCAAGGATAGTCATATAAGGCTATGCTCCTTGTGTTCACTCTTACCTTACTCTTAAGGGAGACTAGTAAGTTTAACAAGAATATTGATGTTTTCTTTTCTCGAAAAAGGATTAGTCATGAAAAAAACTGAAAGGCTTTGGATTGCGTTGTGGCTACTGTTGGTCCCTTTGCCAGGATGGAGAAAGAAAAATGTTCATTTAATTCCGACACCAAGAACATCTTTCTTTTGAGGAATATTTATTCTCTTTTCAAGGAGCTTTAGCCTTGCTAATAATAGTTGAGACAGGAAAAAAGTGCTAGACTTATTATCTCCTTCTCAGATGCAGTCCTCGTTTTTGAGGAAGGCTAGATTCGTGCTCTAGACTGTGCTTTGTGTACTTTGCTGTCTCTAACTCCTCATGAAGACCGCTAGTCTATTTGTCATTTTCGTTCATATGAAAGAATTACTGTGAATAAATGCATGCTAGAAATTTTCCAACTTGATCAGGTAGCCTGGTTCATTTTCATTTTTCTTTGCAGCTTCCTTAGAGTTATCCCTTTCCAAAGGGATAACTTCTCTTAAAATACCATTTGTGGTGTGCCTACCTCTTTTTTTTATCACTGTCTTCTGAATAAGAAAATGTTTGTCAACAGAGTGAATAAAAGGGGTTTGTCTTAACTTCCTTTGTGAGTTACAAAAAATTTAGTGTAT
This sequence comes from Microhierax caerulescens, assembly GCA_035590215.1. NCBI lineage: Eukaryota > Metazoa > Chordata > Aves > Falconiformes > Falconidae > Microhierax > Microhierax caerulescens. The sequence continues at coordinate 11,043,655 of JAVJGJ010000061.1, forward strand.
TTGTTCCGTTTTGAAAATCTGGGAGTTTGATTTTTCAGTATGCAAGGAGGGGCTCAAGGTTGAGATTCAAATGTTGTTTTCTGTTGTACCTAATTTTTTACTTTCAGAGTACTTATTCTCTTGGTTTTTACTTTCAAAGGAGAATCATAATTTGCAGACAACCTAGTAAATATAGTGTAGTGGGACTGGCTCACTAGTGTACTCAATTCTGGAAGCATAGTCATCCTTGTGGTTCTAACCTTTGCCTTCAGAGTTTCCAAACTACCAAGAGTCTTGACCAGAAATGCATCAGTCATTGCAGCATCCCTTGAACATAAAAGCATCTCTTTAAATTTGCACCCTGAAAACTGGAAAATTGTAGTTTTTATCTAAGAAGTTTGGGTTTCTGGTATTTCTGCACCTAGCCTGTGGATAAACTGGAACAAACACCCTTGACCTTTTGAGTAATTCAGAAGCACATAAAAAGATCTCTGAGACATCCAGGTGGTTCCCTAGGGGGGGAAACCAAAAAAACACAGGAGAAATGTTTTGTTTGTTTCATTACTTAAATGTTGTGACTGATAAACCTTTCAGACCTTCTTTATGTTTTTCTTAGAAGTAGAATAGGAAACACAGAAGAAACACAGGGGTCTTGTGCCAAAATATCTAGTTAGATCCATATCAAATTGAAATAAATTGTTCTTTTTAGTTAGCAAAGTATATTGAAAGGTTTTGTCCTGGCAAGTCCTGAAGGCACACAAGGCTAAGGTTGTATGTAAATAAAAGTAGTTTAAAGCCCACCCTTTGGCCCTGCCCTCGGTCCTCTTCTCGTTCTGAATGTAATATGTCAAGCTTGTTTCTTATGTTGACATATTTATTTCTACTTATTTTCTCTTCTTTCTTGTAATTTTGTTTCTGGAAAGGCTTTTCAGATAGAAACCTATTTTTCTTATGCCTTCCTGCCTTACAACAGTGGGTAAATTCCTTACCACTTGCGATATTTTGCAGACTAATTCTGAGTTAGAACTCCCTCAGGAAATGAATTTACATTGCCCTGCGGTAGCCTTTGCCAGAGACAGAAGGGAGGAATGTACCTTGAAATTACCTCATGGCTCCCAGTAGTCACAATTTCCAAAAACCTTAATTACTTGTACCCAAAAGGCTGAACAGAAGCCTTTTCGGATGACTGGAAAGGCGCACTGTGTGCTCTCTGCTTACTGGGTTTTGTGCAGGAGTTAGATAAGAGGGGAAGACCCCAGTTTTACTCTTACTTGATACCGTCCAGAGCTTGTTTTCATGAAGTGTAATTCTGGAGTAATTGCAGGTATGGACATAGTTTATTCCAGATTAAGACAAACTTGCTCTTTCTTACCTTGACTTTGAACACCAAAAGAAGTGCTAGTAATCTACAAAGTGTGTGTGTGCCTGCAGCGGGACTTGTTCAGGATCCTTCCTTAGGTTTGAGTCCCACCTCGATCTGAGTTGCCCTGTCAAGCCTTAGAAGCTCTTACTGTTGGAGAGCTTGGAACCACGTGGTCAGCACGTATGGCAATGCAGCTTCACAGCTAAAAATGGATTTGTTTTTACCATGGCATAACTCTCACTTTGTGCTAATAGAAAGACAGATACCTTAAGTTCTTACCTCCAGGCAATTACTGGCGGTTATCTTACTAGTCCTTAGATAACTGATAGCAAAAACTACAGATCTTTGCCTATAGTGGAGGATAACACTCGTACAATAACTATCTTGATGTGTTACCTTTCCTCAAATTTTCTTTTTCACTCATGCAAAAATCACTTCTTTGAAATGTCTGGCTGGGATTTTTTGGCATATTGTCATCGAGTTTTCCTTTGGCCTCACCAGTTTCAGGACATGTTTTCCTATATTGTCTTCAGCTTGACCATGTGAAGACACTGCTGCCATGTAGACAAGTGATCAGTCCTCGCAGGAGTTACTGAGCACTGCCGTTCTTCATGAACTGAAGGACTTGAGGCAGCAAAATTCCTCACAGATTATATTACTAGAATATATTATATATTGTGTAAATCAATTCATAGACTTTTAGCCATGATGCATAATTCATTGGCTTTTAGGTTGCTATCTTTCTGATACAGGCCCCAATTCCATTTGGATTTTTTTTTATTTATTTATTTATTAGATATTCCTCTTCACATATACTTTGAAACATTATTAAGGAAGGATGACATCAAAGGAGAACCTGTTGATACTGCATCTTTGGGAGTGGATCTCCAGACAAAAGTATCTCCAGACAATGGTATGTAAAGCAAAATATTTAAATATTGAATATATTAAAAACTTCCTAACTGAAATAGGTTCAATTTAGAAACTTAGCACAAAGCAGGTTATCAGAGAAGGTAACTGGTTAAGGCTTTAGGTGGAAGAGGAATCTCTTCCCAGACCACACTGTCAGGTTCTCCCTTGTTGCATGAAATGATCTCATCAGAGCCATAGGAGGGCACTAATACAAGTGGGGGGAATTTGCACCATGGGCTCTCTGCAGTCACAGGTGCCTGACTGCAGTACTGTTTACTATTTGCATTCCTATCGGAAGTCTGGTTTTTTCCATTATAAATAGTTCAGCAGTTGAAATTGCCTGTAAATTGCACCAATGGAAAATAAGTTTTCAACTCGATACATGCTTTTTCTGTTGTAGACTATAATCAACATAATGTTTCTGTCAAACAATGGAGCAGTGGCTGTTTATCTAATTCTAAATCTCAGTCAGTGTCAGGAACATCTGACCAGCTGTCAGAAGGAAGAAAGAAAAGACACCTAAGTGAGACAGCAGTAGGTAAGAGAAAAATGGTATTGCTTAAGGCAGCACTACTTCTTTTAAAATACGTACTGTGTAAATGAGTTTGTTATCACTGGGCTTTAGGAATTAATTGTAAGTTGTCTCCAAAAAGGATACTGTTATGAAACTTTACAGGAGTGAAGAAATGGACTTATGACACCATGAAAATAATTTGTTGTTTTCTTTTTGAGTATATATTACAAAAAGAGACAAGCTTCTGTATTTTATTTTTTAAATACTCTCAAAGGAAACCGCTTAGCATCCAACTGTGTTTTTCACATACTGGCTGTCATTATTTTTAATATGAAGGGGTTTTTTTAATAGTAGTCAGTGAAACAGACTGAATTGCAAAGTTATCTGTCAAATCATGTGCCCAATCAAACATTTAGTATTCCTGGCATCTTTGGTAAGCTATGTTTTATTTGTTGTGTACTGTCATTTGTGGTTCTAGTTTTCTTCCAGACTGTTAAAGTGACTTGTGGGTGGCCAGTGCTTATAATTAGTCTTTTCATCCTTGTTATCTTTATATTTCAAGCCATTGAATCTCTGCTTCAGCACTTGGTAAATTAATAGAAAGTGCCCTGAAAGTTCTGTAGAATAATGTGACAATTTAGGGACAAAAAACTCAGCACACCATAAATATCATCTTACCTCTCCAGGCTATTAGAATGTAAAACCTAACAGATTTTGTTACAGGTTCATTTATGTGAACTTTTGGAAAACTTTTGGCAAAATTCCTTGTGAGACATTTAAAGAAAGTAAATAACTGAGTAAGAGAACAAACTATATTAGTTTAAAATTTCCCTTAAAGAATTAAAAGATATAAATGATCAGTTAACATTGTAGAAAAATACACTTCTGGTGCATATCCAAGTAAAACTGCTAGTGTAATCTTGCAACAGAGGTGGAGATATGGGAATTACTGCAGAGATGATTTAACCAAAAAATTATGATATAGTTTTTAAAAAAAACCAAACAACAACCTACAAACCACAGACCCAAACCAAAAAAATCCCATGATTAGAAAGTTAAAGGAGAGAGTAAAAGGTGGTTTTGGACACACTGCAAACTGTCTGATTTAGATGGGTATTTTTCTCTACATCATTCCCCTTGTGCATTACAGTCCTCCTTTTTGCTATACAGCCCTCTCTTACGCTCTGTGCCTGTCTCTGCCAGGGGTGCTGTGCCCTGTCCCCTCTCACCATCAGTGATCCTTTTTTTTCCCCATGCCACCCACTTCCCTAACCAGTTTTGGTCCCCAAAAGGTGGATGCTGACACTGTCTTTCTTGCAGCCACATTGTTTGCCTAAGTGTACTGTCACGCACACCAAAAATTCAAGTAACTTTGGAACACTAGCAAGAGAGAAAACTTCTTGCTATTAACCTGTTGAAGTTACAGTTAGTCTTCTGTCAATAACATTTAGTTCTTTGAGTTAATGGAACAGAAAAAAGCAATCTTATCATGAGGATCATAGTTTCCCAATGCCAGAAAACCGCTATGTAGTGTATTCATGAGTAGCAGCAGAAGTTCTAGCTTATTAGTGCTATGGGTGTAGTACTACATATTTATTCCTAATTTGGGCTCTGTCTAGGAGAAATTATCCATGGGGAAGGTCAGCCTGATGAACAAGGCCAAAAATAAAAGCTGTGTGCCAGGGAGTTGCGGAGCCGCCTGGGAGATGAGAGTTCATGTCCTTGACCCAGCCTGTACAATTACAGTCTTTAGGATCAGTCTTACCTCTTTTTCCATGTTGGAATGCACTGATTCTTTTTATTCGTTGGTATATTAAATCTGAGTTTTCTTACTGGAAATTAAGGTAGACAGAAAGCAGAACACAGGTGGTTAAATTTGGAATCCCCCTAAATGCTGCTTACACTGGGAGTGAATAAAAGTAAACAAGAATTATGATTTGTCTGGAGCAGTGGACCACTACTAGAAGAAACCACACGTGGAGATCTAGAAACTAGCTTTTCTTAGTTTGCTGCCAGTTTTGTTTTATCATTTATCAAAGAATAAACCATTGGTGAGGGCTCAGTGAACTCGTGGGTCAGTGAGATGCACCCCAGCCAGGGAAGCACCATTAGGGAACACTGGGGAGCATTCCTCTTAAGTCTGATTACATTTGCTATGTGTGTAGTCTATGGCAGCTCCTCAAACAAACAAACAAACAAAAAAGTAGGATTTGCCCATATGAAACTGGTTCCACAAGAAGAAATCCTTTGTAGAAGGAGAGGGATGGGTTTTGTGGAACAACAATGACAGGATGAGTAGCAAGGGTTTATTTAGATGGCTTTTTTAGTATTTGTTAAATTGTAACTGGTTAGCTGTGGGCTTCTAGAAATGACTTTACTATTACTGTATGGAAAAATATCTTTAATCTAATAGACAACAGCCAGTGTGCATTTGTTTATTACTGTTTTTTGTGACAGGCGAACAAAATGCTAGGTTTGAGACATTCTCCTTTCAACACACAGAACCAGAATCCCATAGCAGTTTTGCTGCCGTGACCAATGCCAACGCGATGTCTAGGCCTGCTCACAGCACTTCATCACAGGTAAACCAAAAATGTATCACTATCTTAACTGAAATATCAACAGAGGCTTGTACAAATTAATAATCCAAACCCACACACCTTTTACATCTCATTTATTGTTACGGCATGGAGCATTTTTACAGTGAATTAAAAGGATTATATTAAGTAATTTATTCCAGATTGAGTACATGGTGTTCCTAAAACAGATTCTTGCTTGTAAAAGAATTTTGCAGACCATATAACTGGAGTGTAAGTTTGATTTATTGGCATTGGGGCTTTCATTTATTCTTTTTTTTTCCCAAAAATTTCATTAAATATACTGTGATTTATGTTCCCAATTTTACACAAGGGCTCTTACCATCCTTTTGTCTTGGTGCAGCTATATAAAATGGCCTGATGGTGCAAATACAGTCACAGAATTTGTAAACTCTCAGCTTCACTATTTAAAACCTTTTGTGTAGAACTACAGGCAAAGTCTCTGGTATATGAATTTGCTGAGAAGCAGCCGAGCTCTGGTTCAGTAAAGTCCCTGCAGAAACACACTTTGTTTTATTGGAATTCATTGAGAATTTCCTAAGAATATTCAGATTTCAGTCCCACAGTTCTGCTAAGCCTGCTGGTGTGCTGGTGCCCTGTAAGTCGTCATGTTTCGATCTGGTGATGACTCCTGGAGAGCAGAGTTTAAATCTGTGTCCCACACACAGTTTTGACAATGCACACTCCCCTTTTCTTTCCCTTGCTGGAGCATACTATTGTCAAAGAATACCTAAATGAGCATTTTAGAATAGACTGCTTCTATTAATGTTCAGCTGAAAATTGAGATCATGTATTATGGAATGTATCGTGATTTAAAACTAAACTTTCTCCTGTAATTGATAAACCTCAGTTTTTGAACCATGTAGGTTCCTTGCACTAGTGGGCAGAGAACACTACTAGGAATCCTACTGTGATCATAGCAAAGAAATTCAGTTTCTGTCTTTTGCATGTCTTTTCAGAAAACCACTTTCTACATAGGCTGTTCTTCACTGCTAAATGTAGCTTTATTCTTTTGGAATTCTTAATTGTGTCACACTGAAGAGAACCACTTGGGTTATGGGTTAGTAGCTTATAGAAGGTTGTCTTTGTAGACTGAACATTATGAAGAAGGCAGCATTAACTTTCAAGTCATCCTAAGTATTCAGAATTAACTGAAACTGAGGAAGGGAAACTCCCACGGATTTCAATAAGAGTCATGCCAGCAAGAAGTAAATCTCAGACATGAGATAGTTTTTAAGGTCTGAAAATAAATTCCTGTCCTAAAGACATGGTCAAGCCACGTGCTGATCTGACAACACAACTCCCTGACTCTCTGGATAAT
>JAVJGJ010000061.1:11050440-11067742 GCA_035590215.1 Microhierax caerulescens
CCCCCCCCCCCCCCCCCTGGACTCAGAAGTCATTAAGCCACTAGACAGTGTGTTCAAGTTGCAGGCTTTCTCCTTGGGCAGTTTCTGTGCTTCTCAGCTAACATTTAGTTGCTATGGCTTGAGCTAATGAGTCTCCTCTTGTATTGATTATATTCTACAGCATAACTCCAGGAGGAGGTTGAGAAGTGAGAGCTCCTACGATATAGACAACATCGTTATTCCAATGTCGCTGGTGGCACCATCAAAGTTGGAGAAACTACAGTACAAAGAAATCCTTACGCCAAGGTTTGTTCGTTACCTCCTTAGTTGCAAAGAAGGTACTAAAATGAACATGAGAGTGTTAACTAAGCATATCATGAACATGTAGTTAGATAATTTTATAATATTAAGATGAACTTCGCATGTGATTGGGGCTTTTTTTCTGTGCACTTCAATTTGTGTGACTGAAGTGGTGGGAAGACTGGACAACTGACAGCACAAGGGAAACAGTCTGATACATACAGGGAGGTGGCAGATGCACAGACAAGCTAAAAATAGAAGCGGGGTTTTATCATCTTAAATGTAGTGATAGTTGTGGCCTTAAATGTGCCATAAGGCTGATATGCTCTTGAGTGGTTATTTAGTGGTTATACTTGGGGGGTTGCGTGTTATGGCTCATAAGAAAAGAGTTGACTATTTTCAGTGAATTAAACAGAAGTGGTTTTAGCATATTTTTCTAAAATGTATCCGTTCTGATACAGTAGAATAAGCTTAATTTTTTCCATAGTATAAATTACTTTTTTTTTTTTTAGAATAAGAACATCTTCAGATTGTGAAAACAGGGTAATTAATCTCCTGTGCTATAATTCAGTAACTTACGAGCAAATGGCCGGAAATGGCTAAATGCAATTGTTACATATTTAAAATCTCTAATTTGTATTTGCTTCTATATTGTCTTTAAAGCTAAAAATATTATTAAGACTATTGGATAGCTCAAAGACTGTGTTGGGAAAAGGAAAGGTTAGATATTGGGTTGGGAAAGGAAAATCTACATTTCTTGCATCTGTTACCGGCACCTTAAATATGAAATTATTTTAATTGAAAGAAATTTTGAGGCCATAGCAGTGTTGAAGAAGGAGTAACTAACAATATAGTGTAGAAACAGAAGATGTGTTTGTACTGCTGAAATAATGAAACAGCATTTAAGTAAATTAATTTGACTTTCCTTGTCTCATTTCTAGCTGGAGAGTTGTTGAATTTCAACCTTTAGAAAGATCTCATACAGATGAAGAAGAGGTAGGCTGTATTTTTAATTAACCCACCAGTTCTTAATTAAACTAGATATAATATATAATTGGGACAATCAGTATATATTTTCCAAAGTCACTGACTTCATGCAAATCCTGGTAAGCTTCAAATTTCAAAAATAAAGCATTAAGTATCAGATTGTGAAAATGTCTTATCCTGACCTACTCGACCCTATGGTGGATGACAGAAATGTGAGTGAATCCATTAATAATCATTGTTCACTTGTTTGTTTGGCTCTTCTGTCCCTTGGTGCTGGCACAGTCAGTGCTCCCAAAAGGGTCCCTTTGGTCAGGCCTCTGCCGCCCCCGCTCCTGAGCACTGTGATACTTGATCTCCTACTCTGAGTGTCTCCTCAGGACTACCTGTGCGATAATGTCTGTCCTTTCTTACCCTCTTCTTTCATGGCCAGTTCCCATGGTGTGATGCTCTTCAGAAGGTAAACAGGCTTTTTGCATGTGGGCCCAGCAGGTTTCCTCAGTTTCCTTCTCAGTGTTCATTTTCCTGCAACCATCCTGTTGGGAGCAAACTTTTCTTCTTTCTGCTGTGTCAGGAACAGCATAACCTTCAGCAATTTCCGCTTGCCTCTTGCACTAAGTTTGCACATCGTGTGCTACTGTTGCTTCCTCCAGACATAAGAATCCACCTTTTTCTTCCAGGGAATGCCTGTAGACTTTGCAGCTGGGGATTCCTTTCTCCCCTAATCAGGCGTTGGATGCATTTCCTAACCCCAGTGTGAATGTACCAGCAGGTCTGGTCTCAGGGCTGGTTTTCTGTCCTTCCAGGTTTTTTGTGGCTTTTTTTTCCCAGAAGCCTGACAGTTTTGCTGTCCTTTTGATAACTCTAATTTCATTCCAGTCTCTGCTGTAGGCCACTATCAGCTGTAGTAACTCTAGGACTTACATTTGTACCTTCATGCACAATGTCTGTTCTTGAGCTCCTTTTTCAGACAATCTCTACAACCAGGGTTTAAGTGCCTTAGTAGGAAAAGATTGCATTTGGGTAGCAGTACAGAAGGTTATCCTAAACACGGTAAACAAAGCATTATGCCACTCCCTTGGGGTAGAAAATACACTCTCCGCAAAGATGCTAGCTTCCTCACAGTTTTACTAGGTCTGCAGCTGCCCGCTTCATGGAAATGAACCTTTCCTTTTGGAGAGCATCAGGGTCTCAGCTCCCTGCCTGGTGTAGCTGCACTTATCTGGCACCATACTCTTGGATCAGAAGGAAGTGAAAAACTTACTCTGTCCTTGCCTTTCCTTATCACTTGAGAAATTCTTGTGAAATCTGGTGGTCAGATTTATGTGACCTTGACCACTGCCTTTTAGTTTGGTACCATCTCTGCTAGCAGGAAACATTCCTGATCTTTTGTAATGAGAAAATCAAAATACATACATAGGAGAACCATCTTGCAAGGATATTTAATTAAACCGTTTGAAGATAATAATAAGGCAGCAAGTCACTGTCCCTTGAGAATCTGCTGTTCATTGCTCACTCTTGTAGGGGGAAAAGAAGAATTTCAAGTGATTTGACTTCAGGGCTTGAGGGACTTGCTTGGAGGACTCGGTCAATTTCTTGTTTAGATTTCAGAACCCATACAGATGACTTGTCTCATGTACATTTAGCGATTCTGCTGAAGGGACTTCAAGGTGTCTCTCTCTGAAGCTCATGGGCTAATCTCTCGTTTAGTAGCCCTCCCACTACAGTTGTATTTGGCATGACGAGTTGATCCTGTATGATTCATCCTTTGGCCAGGAAATAACTTGAGTTAACAATAAAGCAGCTTTGCCTCCTGCTGTGGTCCACTGCTTCTGTATTGTCTGCCAGCTGCCGGGTAGAAAGAGAGAGATGTCAGACAAGAGAAAAATGCTAAAAGATCTGTTTGTCTATTGCCAGTTTTCCCCCTTTGTTTTGGAATCATGTTAATTGGTTTGGACGTTTTTCAGAGTACTAAGAAAAGGTGGTTGTCTGATCATAATTCCACTTCCTTTGCTTTAGATTTTAGGCTGAGTTAGATTTGTTACTGAGTAAGCTTGGGAAATGACAGGAGAAAACAGCAGCATTACCTTTTTGCATTTTCTGCACTTGCACTCTGAGAGTCTTGAAATTGTTTCTTGTGCTGAAATCAAGGCAAGCTTCAGTAGATTATTCGTGAAGGATGAGAGGGCAAAACATACTTTCTGCTTGTACATAAAGTAAGCTTTTCCTTTGCTTTCCACTGCATAGTAGCCTGTGGTGGTACTGTGTAACAGTTTCTGTTCTATCGTCTGCATGGCTAAATTTAAAACTTCTGGAGTAGTTCTTGTGTCAGCCAGCAGTTAGGAATTTGTTCTACTTGTTACCTTTTTTTTCCTCTTTTTTTAATCTTCTCCATAACGCTTTCAATGCAACAACCTGAATCCGTGCAACAGGCTTGCATCCACATTTTCCACAAGTTACAATGAAATGTGAGGTCCCAAATGTGTCATGTTCTACAGGAGCCACACTTCCAAGGACAGGAACTCAGCAGTTTCTGAAAGTCAGGCTTATTAACCATGTCTCTATTTGAGTACAAAAGGCTTATGGTTTTTTGGGTGCCTCGTTTTTATTTTGGGAAATTTCGCCTTACAAGGACAAACATAACAAATGGGCAATGCAAAAGTTAATCTACTATCTATGTCTGCTCTGTTACTTGCTCTAAAAATACTGGTTTTGGAAATAGAGCATTTGAGTTTCCTGGTTTGCATGTGTGAATTTGCAGTCTGTTATTGCTTTAAGGCATGGGAGGGTGTGGCACAGGTTTTCCTGTTTTATTTTGGTTTTAATTTGTTTTGTCCAGGTTAAAGTTTCTGGCAAGGCACAGTTGTAAAGTAATGTTCAAGTTTATTTTGTAGCTGTTTTAGTAATGACAAATACTTTGGAATAATTCTGTGTGTAATTAGTTTTGCATAAGTGTTTTCATGGCCTATGACTCAGTGTTTCCCATGAAGCCAAAGACTGAAGCACAGACTTTGTTGTTTTGAGAACCTTTCAGAAATATTCCTGGTGCGATTCAACATTCATGCACAGTGTCTTGCAGCTTAACTAGATGCAATGGGTGTGGGGGTGTGTGTGTCCGTCCAAATCTTAGTTTGCTTTAAGTCTTTTTCTTTGAGTGAAATCATTAGACATGCCTTACAAACAGGCCTTCCTAATAGTCTTTTCTCTCAACATCACTGCCAGACCCATCCACTGAGGAATGACAGTTCTTTTGTCCTTTTTCAAACTAACCTTAGTGAAGGCAAAAAAAAAATATCAAATTTCTCCAGTTATAGCAAGTTTAAATTAACCTAAAGCTGTAAATATATATGGAGTAAATATATAAAGTGTCACAAAGCTGGGGAGGAGCAGAGGCTGTGCTGAACCAAGTAGAGACCTTTTACTCTGATGTAACAGGATTTTATTTGTAGAACAAAGAATAATTTTTATATAAGAAAACGTAAAAGTCATTTTAAATAAGCAAGTAGTTAAATCTGCTATCACCAGCTATGGAAAAGGAACAGTAAGGCTTATTTCTGTATTTTTCAAAACTCTTTGCTTGGAGAGGAATGCAGACTTTGATTCTTGAAAGGAAGCTTGTTAAGAATGAAGTTTCTTCCCAGCATGAAAAGTTTTGGCAATTTGCTAAGAAAAGTATTTTCAAAGTCTAAGTTTTTCTTTCAAAATTATCTTTTGTTTCCACTTCAAAGGAAATCTGAGCACACAGAAAAATTCTGAATTTTCCCTGAGGGAATAGCACTTTTGTAGTTCATAAAATTCTCACTTTCACGCTACACATCACTGACCTTGGAAAGACAGAATCTGAACTGAGATGGAGCCCCGTACTGGTGCCATCCAAGTGAGAGAGCTGGTGAATTCCAGAGAGAGGAGGAAGGCCATTAAGTTGACTTACATGAAAGGAAACCAGCAGCTAACAAAGTGGTTTGTGTTTAACATAAATAAATTAAAGCAATGAGGAATCTTCAAAAAGCAGTCATGAGATGGGCAAACAAAGCAGGCCTGTTTGTTTGAAGGTTCCTGTTGAGCGCTGAGCCGATGAGGAACTGGACAGCTACAGTTTTAGCAAGCCGATTCAGATCGTACTGCTGTCTTTAGGATCACAGAATGGTCAGGGTTGGAAGGGACCTCTGGAGATCATCTGGTCCACCCCCCTGCTAAAGCCAGGTGATCCTTTTCACTGACCCCATTAAATTTCATTCCGGTGCTGTAGTTCATGACCAGCCATCTAGGTTGGAAATGTGCTCTCTGGTAAGCTGAGTGCCACTACCAGATAGTTTACTCAGCATAAATGCATTCTAGCACTTGGCACTTGGTGCTGCAAGACTTGATACAAAGAATGGCTTCTGCAGAAAAACCTCAGGGCCCTTGGTTGCCTGAAGTGGAGTACTTCCAGCTGACAACATAACCTATATCTATGGCTCTATCTGGCACTGCAGTGAGGACTCTGTGCTTGGTTCTGTATTTTATCAGACTCAATTGGAAGATAAACGTTGTTACTTGTATAATACCACTGAGGATTTTGCTTTACAGAAAAAATTAAATCTCTTTTCCATGACTCCCCCCAATTATTGGTATGATTCTCATCCAGGACTGATCTGGCAGTGCAGCTTCATGGCTCCTACAACCAGGAATTGTTCTTTCCTAGAATTCCTCTGCTTTTGAGTTGGGAGTGGCTGGCATAAAATCCATGGCTGCAGCACTCATATGCTTTTGCCAACCTTGGCTTTTTAGGTGAACTTTGAAGAGGTTGAATGGTTTGGAGCACTTTGAAATAACTCTGAGCTGTGCTGGAGGGGTCCAGCCAAGAGCTCACCCGGCCATCTGGGGAGTGAGGGGGAAGGGCAGCAAAGTGCTCCTCGCCCAGCTATGTCTGAGCAAACTTCCTGGTGTGCTGCCAATGGAAAAATGAAGATGGTTCTTTCACAGTGAAGGTCAGATGCAATAGCTTACATCTCAGTTTTACCTAAAAAGCTGGCTCTTGTTTGGCTACAAGCAGTTAAAAGTACTCACATGAAGGCTGTTTAAGCTCTACAGGAGTCATGCAAATCATTTGCTAAGAAATAGTCTCTTTCGAAGCAGAAACCATTTTCTGCTTGGTTTCGTAGCAGGAATGCAGCATCTCAGGTTTGCTGAGTTCCTCGCAATGTGGAGCTATCGAAGTCCTTGGTGATCACAGGCAGACCTATTTCTCCGTGCTGGCAAATCCTGCTGCTTCCCAGCGTCTCCTCCTAAAGCAGTCTCTGGAAACTCCTAGAATTTTTGCTTGTCTTTATTATGTGCTTTTAATACTGCCTTGATTTGCAAATGAATACTTGTCCTCTTAATTTTCTGCCTCTCACCATAGAGAAAAATGTGTTATGGGGGTGGGGTGGGGGATGTGTGTGTGTTTATAATTTGTATATCCATTCACATCAACCACAGACAGACATGTAAAGAAATAAAATGAAAGTGACAGCATCCTATATACTAGAGCTCTAGCGAGACTGTAAGCTGAATGCATATGTATTTTGATGTGCCTTTGCACTGCAAGCATGCATTGTGTTGCCGCCTCATTTGGTGAACAGGCTTTTGCAGAATTATGTATATAATATCGGCTGCCTTTGTCTCTAGTGATGTTCCTAATGATGGCAGCTGCTACCCCTGTATTTCGTTACAGATAGAAGATCTGTCAGATGAAGTTTTTTCCTTACGTCATATGAAGTATGAAGAAAGAGAGCGAGCAAGGTGGTCACTGTGGGAGCAGAGCCGCTGGCCCAGGAGGAATAGCAGGCAGGTGTACTGGCTTTGACAAGAGCATTCCTATTGAACCACTGGTGTTGGCTGCTGGTGCAGCAGTTTAAGAAATGCTGTCAGAGAGAAGTTTGAAAATGGGGGCACTCTTCATTAATTAACTCATCAGGGACAGTACCAGGCATGTTTGGTTTTGTGGCTGGAAAGGAAAGGCAGTGCTGAAGCATGCAGACTTACCAAAATTTGGCATGTTAAGTGAATGGTATTAGTGAATAAAAATCTTACTCCCATACTGAACATATAGCTCTGCTCTTTTGTGCCACTCCCAGTTATTACTTTAGCCACCAAGTGTAAAATGAGCCCTTCTTCACTCACCTGACTTAGATGAAAGTCCACTGCATTCAGAGACGCATTACTGAAGGGTCCTAGGCTGTGCCAGGGACCATAGGCTTAAAAAAGTCGTTGTGAAAGAAGTTAATTCTCACAGGCTTACTGTCTGGTGCAAAACTCATCAGAAATTAAATACAAGCCCTAAAAGTCTTGCAAAAAGTAGTGCATGTAAGAGTAAACATCATAAAGCTGTATCTGCAATTTGGCTCTGAGAAAATGACTCCCATAAATTGCTTCAGAATCTGCCAGGACAAAAAAGCATCCTATAAATGCTGGGATAACTTTTTCTGCTATTTATCATATGCTTGTGTCTATTCCTGGCTGAAAGTGAACTGTGACATTATGAATAAATATGCAAAGAGAGGGTTGGGTTTTTTTAATGTAGGGCAAAATTAGGGCTAAACTGTATTAAGGAATTCTTATTTTAAGCAATTTTGAGCATAAAAAAGATTTAGAAAGTGTACTGAAAAATACAAGTTCTGTATGCCCCCTTAATTTTGAAACTATGAACAACTTGGTGAAATCTTGGTGCTATTTGCATTCAGAAGTAAAACTGCCGCTGACATGAGCACGGTCAGACTGCCACCTGGCATTTAAGATGTATGCCAGTATTTTATATCTAGTTCAAATTTGTATACAAGGTGAGGTCAACCTTTTTTGTCTTCTTAAATTATTTTGACTGCTTTGGAGATGAGTCCAGAACAGAGGTGGAAAGGGAAGCCCAAGGACCTGCTGTTTCTTCCCGAGTTCCACTGGCAGGGTGGTTTGGACTCCGCAGGCTCCTGTGAATGATGCCATGTTCTCCTGAGTGGGAAGAGCCCACAGCTGACTTCTCTTGTCAAAATTACAGTTCTGGTGAGCATGTGGAGTGAGGTGCAAGAGTGGGACCAGCCACCAGCTGTTCTGCAGCCAGAGTGTGCCTGTTCCAGCCCTATTTTACCCAGTTAGCTCCTCCACACAGCCCTCTGCTTGTGACAAGGTTGTCAAGAACCATGTGTGTTTTCATCTCCTTTGATTTAAAAAAGTAGAACACAGACAGCATGTAAGGAGAAACTGAATGCTTTGAAAAGAAAATCTAAACTTCCAGGCACTGTGAAAGGGCAGGAGTAGCCCTTAAGACTCTGTCTCTTATCTCACACTAGATCTTACAGCAAAAATGCCGACGGACGACACAGCCAAGACTCAGTGCAGAAAGACCACCACGGCAGTTCCTGTGCCTCGCTGCATTGCACTGCTGAACCTGTGCCTGACCTGACTTCAGAAGCCCACAGCTCCGTCTGTTCAGGGATTGCACAAGTCTGCAGGGAGAGCCAGGAAGTGAAGGTGGGTCTTTCCAATAGCTTCCAGGTCTGGTCAGGACTTCAGTGACCACTATATCTAACCTAAAACAAAGAACCTGAACGTAGCGCTCCTGTTTAGAACTAGGTTGCTACACTTCATCAGTTAAACCCAAGATTTGTCAACAAGTAAATATTTCCTTGCTCAGTACCCATGGCACGTGTTTTTGAGGCGAGCATGACAGCCCTGGGTTCAGCAATGCTGGATCTTTTATCAGGGATGTTGGCCAGGGTTCCAGACAGGCCTGATCGTTACAGTGTCAGGTATCCTGATGGTCTGGCACCATGGAAAAGAGCTTCCCCCTTCCCATACCGTGCCTGTTCAATTGTAGCTCTGTTACTAGTTCAAAACCATATGAAGCCAGCTTACATTGACAGCTGGTGCCTAGCAGCGTCGTATTCTTTATCTGAAGAGCCCTGCAAACATTGTACAGACAGACACTCATTTGTTACTTGATAGCAGATCATTGTGCACACAGCTAATCAGTTCAGACTGAACTGAAATACCTTTTCCCCCCTCTTCCCTCTTTTTCCACCCTCACTCCCACCCTTCTGCTTCCTTCCACAGTCTGGGCTGTGGGAACTTCGAGTTTTTCCACTAAAAAATGAAGAGGTAGAAGCTTTACTGTGCCAAGATCAAATAACAAATCAGACTGAAATGTCAAGTGCAGCTTTCCCCAGTGACTCACTCTGTACTTCATGCACGCCCATTGGTTTGCCAGACAATGGCCATCCACCAAGAAAACAATCTGCTGAAGACTCGGAAGACTGCGAAAATGTTTGCCTGGGAATCAACAATACAAGAAAACAAAGGTGACAGGGAATAATGTGGTTCATTAAGAAAGCCAATTAAGGTGGAGAAAAGTGTAAGGTAAAATCTCTCTTGTTCACCCAGCATATGACAGCACAATTCAAAACCTGTATGTTAGCTGCATATAATATATTTTCTTTCTTGCTTTGTAACAGGCAGGATAAATCCCAAAGACAACACTTTCTTCTTCCTGAACCCCAAGAGAAAGTAATTAATTCAAGCTGGAAGTCTAATATTCCCAATGTCGGGAGTGGGCACACATAAATTGCTGGCACCATTCACTTTCTGTTGTCATATTGCCACATCTGTTAATAATCATCTTTTTCTGTTTTGTTTGTTTTCAAATGCATTTCTGGTTCTAGTGGATTCTGGTGCAGCAGGATATGCTGTCTACCTTAATCAACAACTTCAACTGAACACAGAAAAACTACTTGAAAAAACAGTGGGGAGAAGCAATAGTCTCAGATTATTTTCCCATGTGGCATGACCACGGGGCAAAAATCTGCCTCTAAACGCATGTGTGCAACCCATGCGCAAGGGAAGGGGTAGGTGAGAACTGGCAGTTTCATAGCAGGCGTTCTGGAAGCCTTGCATTTAGCTTAAAATCTGTACTCAGCTCTCAGTAGTGCCAGGGCATGTTTCATAGAGATGGTCCTCAAGCAATAAGGTAGAAATAGACCGCTGCATTTCAATAGTCAATATATCCGCTACTCAGAAAGTAGGGTTTCTGCTTCGGTTGTGTGGGTAGAGAGAAACAGAAGGAAAGAGAAGTCGAGTCAAATCAGTGACGCAGCTCTTTGAATGTTGTGTTTTGGGTCATCTTACTTCCTTAGTCCTTCAGCAGCTAATGAGGCTCATAATATTTTGCTTTTATATGTTAAAGACAATTGTTCCGATTTTTGTACAGTGCCTTGTAAGAGTCTCGTAAGTATGCCAACATTTGGTGACTAGCTGAAAAGGAAAAGATGATTGAAATCTAGAAGACCAATAAAGAAAAAAGCCCCAAAGTTTTCCATTGTGATTCCAGATAGATTCCAAATTTCCCAGCAAGTTCACGGTGAGGAAACAAAAGCAAGTTGTTTAAACTTGCATCTAAATAGCATAGTCTGGAATGTATCTGCAATCTCAAGAGGTATTAACAAAGATTAAACATTGAATGTATGTATAATCCATCAACAGGAAGTTTTTCTGTGTAGGACAGTTGAAGGCAATTTAATAGGAGTCTGGTTTTGTGCAAAATTTTCTTCCACGTGTAATATCTGGAATGGCACTGGACAGATGACCCAGTTTTACTGTCAATTTTTTTTTTTTTTTTTTTTTTTGGTAAAAATGACAGGAACTACACATTGGGCATCTGAAAACAGTTCAGTAAAGTTTCAACACTACAACCTATTGCTACATTGTAGTTTATTGCACATTCTGATTATTTTTTTAAACACTTTTTTTAACACTGGTTTGTCTTAAACTTGAATCTTGCCTCGATGTCTGATACAATAATCTTTGATGCAAGGTTGGTTTTTTTTAATTAAAAAGTTATTTCTATATATGTTGTATATAGTCTGAATTTGATGGCCTTTTAGAAGTGAAGAAATAGCAGTAATGCTTCCTCTTGGCACAGAGACCTGCTAGGCCCATGAATGGCTTTGCAAACACCCTGAAGTGGCAGCGACGCTCAGCTTTGCTGTCGTACTGAAGCTGCGCTGGTGCTGCCAGGCTAAGGTCCCCCTTAGCATCTCAGCACAGAGGTAGATTTTTCCATCTCTCTTGTCCTGCATGCGCATCTGCTGCTGGGAAAAGGTTTCTGAAAGTTACGTGTCTCAAATGCTTTGCAGGTCTTTTCCATACCCACATCCATTCATTAAGAAGCCTGATCCAACCAGCTCTCACTCGGCTTTGTTGAGAGGTCAGGACTGTCTGCTCTGTCTGATCCCGTGCGGCCATGTGACGGGTTTCTGCAATTTAAGAGGTGGGATAGGCGAAGTAAACCGGCTAGCTGTCTTCATTTCCTGACAGCACCTTCAGGACACGGGAAATGCAATCCAGCGTTTTGCAGGAAGAAGCAAGAGGAGAGTGATCTTCTAGATTGGAGGGTGAGAAGGGAAGGATGTTAACACGAGGCCAAAACAACCCAGTGTGATAGGAGCTCGATTCACCAAGTTTAGTCAGCCTGGTGAACTGTAAAGCTGTTCCTGCACTGCTGCAGTGTGCTGTTGAACCACTGTGTTGCTTTTGGGTCAGGCTCCGCTGTGCTGGTCTAAAGCAGCTGCTTGTTACCTTGCCAGCTGCCGGAGCCACACAAGTGGTTATCGATACAAGCAAGGTTAAGCACGTTTTCTTTGTCCCCTCTTCAGATGTTCTTGTCAGCTGTTGTGCTAGTGCCTCACAAGGCAGCAATGCAAAGGCTAGTCAAAGAAAGGGCGGGCAGCCAGGAGACTGAAAAAAAATCCCTGGAGAAACTATAAAAATGTCTTATTTGGTCATTACCCCACCCCACCACTGTCAGAAATCGTTTCTCTAACAGCTGCCTCTCAGCTGGCTAGACCTGTGGCAGCAAACTGCAACGGCCTTCGCACAAAGAGCTGCCTGACCAACTGCAAGGCCAGAGCGTTACTTCCTCCCCACGCCCCCACCCCAGGGCTGCTCTCCAAGTGCGAGCAGAGCAGTGCGCAGGCTTCTCTCATCATCAGCTGAGCAGCACATGCAAGTGTGGCAGGCAAAGGCCAGTGGGCAGGGGTGACCAAGAACAGGCTCCACTTGCTTTTCTCACGTCGCCTGCCTGCCTCCAGCAGCCCTTCACCTGGCAGGGGCAGATGGGGAACACTGCACGTCAAGCGAGCAGCTTTTCGGGAAGCCTTGGGCTGTGCTCCTCGCCCACAGCACCTCTAATAATTTGCCACGTTCTTGCAGCAGACCAGGTGCTGTGCCCTGCCCTCTGTTTCTACGCTGTGCTTCTTTGCTCCAGCCATCTTTGCACCTGATTTTTCAGTAAACCCATTTCACTAATGGGACAGGCTATAAAACTCACTTAACTGAACCCGGTCACAGCAGCAGCCCCCTCCTTTCATCTTTCCCTGTCCTGCATGCAGCTGGAATCAGCACGAGTATTCTGTTGCCTGCAGCCCTTTTCCCGGCAGGGCTGAACTCCCACCTCCAGACAGTTCAGTTTTGCATGAACGTTGGTGTTGTGAGGAAGCTGCTGCTGCTGGGAACAGGCTGAGAGCTCAGAGCCAGGCTCATGCTTGAAACCGTAAAATGTGTAAGAAACCCCTGCTTGTCTCCTCTCCTTTTTAAAATTTTAAACAGGGTGGGGGGAAACCCCAACCCATTTTTCTTTTGGCTATTAAGCTATGAAAACAGCTGTCAGCACTGCTCCTGATGTTCTGGCAAAAGGTATTACAAAGACTGCCTGTGAAATACCAGCTTAAATGTAAGGCAGCGAGGCTCTTCCCCCACCATGAAACTGGGGTGCTGCAGCTTCACAAAGCAAGACATCTCCCTTGAGCTTGTTCACCATTTTCAATGAAGACGTTTTTAAGGTCACCTATGTTCTGTTCTCTGCTGCTATGAGGTTTAAACGCATCGTCTCTGCATCCAGGACCTTAATGGAATGTAAGTACAAATACAAACTTATAAGCCCTATTAAAATTAAGTTCTGTGTGCGTCCACTGCAGTTCTTTATCTTGCGCAGGGATGTGTGCTGTACCACCCTGTGGAGCACATGTCCAAGCCCAGCCTCACTCCGCTATTTCCCAGTTCCTTTTATCCTGTTTTCCAGTGCAGGCAGAGCCTTTGCACTGTCAGATCACCCTGGACTGCTCCAGACCATGTGATTCAGTATCACCAGACTGTGCCCTCCCTTGTGGCTGAAACTGCTTTATCAGAGAATTGCAACATCTAACGGTCCTGGGGTTTGTTTGGCCCCATGGATACCACGCAAGCAGCTCTCGGTTTTCCTGTCAGTGCTCTCAGTCCAAGTCCTGCCGGCTATGGCGCTTCCACCGTGGGGTTACGTTACGGAGCACGGGAGGACAGCCCTAAGTAGACCCTAAGAGGTAACTTCTGTTAATAGACAGAGGCAAGAAACTGGAAGTCTTAAGCACCAAAACAACTGTTACTTCCACAGATGCTCTGTGGTCACTAAAACAAAAAAAAATTAACCTTAGATATGTAAAAAGCTGCTGCAGCAGTAGCCAGCTCCATAAACCCTGTGTGGGATTTAGACAAAAAGAAGCAATTGAGTAGTTTTACTGTGTGTGTAATTTCTCTCTCCTACAACACTCCTAACCCGAGAGTCAATGGAAGTACAAACCAGACCTAAACCAATGACAAAGTGACTACAGCCTGTGAAAGAAACCATACCCTTACGGTTCTGTGCTCAGAACTAAGCACAGCACCATCAATTAACTACCATGACTTTGGGATGTCTGTTCCCCACAAAATTAATCAGGAAAAAAAAAAAAAAAAAAGGTGGGGAGTAGAAATAGTTTGATTACCCTTTCAAACCAGCTTATGGTTAACTGTAGGAGGCAAGGATACTACAGCTGTTATCCCACTGCTTTCAATAGCACGAAAGGCCACATTTCTGAATCCTAACTGAACATTTCATAGCTCATTTGTGGCTGCTTGGCCTGCATTTTAGATACCACAGCCACAATGGTTTCTCTACACACACTGTATTAGACCCTACACAGGTTCTTCACAGAAGCACGAACAAGCTGCTTTAACACACCTAAGAGCCATCCGCACTATGACCTTCCCCAGCCAAACTTTCTTTTGGCAAACCTCTTCTGAAAGATGTCTGGTCCAGATGACTCCATTTTTCTTCTGCTAGGTCTCAAATGGGTTGCAAGTGGAAACAGGAAGCAAACACATTTGTTCACCTAAACAACAATTAACCACACAGGAAAAAGCAGTAGTTAAGCCATTTCAGACGCTTGTCTGGATTGTTTGAACTAGCCCTGGCTCCTCCTGCCGAACAGTGGCAGTGACCCACACCGCACCGCAGCCATCTCCTTCCACAGCCACCGAGCCTGGGCAGAGGCCCCCCGTGGGACACGCCATCTGGGCACAGAAGAGTGCCTCAGCGTTCGGTAGGTGACATGTGCCCAGCTTTGCTGCACAAACAACAGATCTGACTTTGGCCTTGTGGAAATGGACTGGCTGCAGCTGGGGAGCTTCTGGCCTCTTCCCCTGGGGCAGCAGACTGTTTGCAACCCTTCTGTAATTACAACTTAAAGGGAAAAATACTGTGCAGAATACCGTGAAGTATTAAAGGAGTCAGCAGTACTAATTAGAGCCACGGGAGGCGGATCTATCTAAAATAACCTGCTCAGGTCTTCCTCTACTGGGTTCTAACTCCAACCTTCACATGCCCAAACAGGCCGGGCTGTGAAGTCGGCACAAGCAAATTGAAGGTATGAGAACTATTTGGCTTCCTAACTAAGAGGAGCGTTAAGCCCTTCTACAGAGCCATCTCCACGCAGTGCAGCTCAAACTGCACACGCTAAAATCTCTTCAGCAGACAACGCCCCTGTGTGTCGCTATCTTCATCGTTTGCTCAAGCATACCTACAAACTGAGAAGGCTGTGGGTCAAGATAAAAGTTTTTTAAACTATGTAGGGTTTTACAGCAATATCCTTGCATGGAATCCCACCACTTCCAGGAATTTCAGACACAGCTGTCTTAACTGGCTATTTGAAAGGTAAATGAGAAGGTATTTCCCATTCTGTGACTGGGTACAGATGTTGCACTGACCTGGCTGATGCTTGGCTGACGCAGGTCAAGTACTTCAGTGCAGGAAAAGCCAAACAGGAACATTTCTAGGATCTGTGGGATTTTTTAGCCCTCTTAAACTCCATTTTTCCTGAACTTACTCCCCAAACCACTTGACAGTCAGCTTAAAGGAGACTTACCACACCAAGGGAGGGGTGTTTAATGCAGATAGTGGAAAAGTTTTGTAGGAATGCACAGATCAAATGACAAGATACAGACAGCAGAAGGCAGTTTGATTAGAGTCCTCCACAAGAGAGACTGCTTGTGGTGATGCTACACTCTTCTAGCAAGCAAAAAAACAACTGACTGAAGTTTAGTTCGGTCCCATCAGCATTATAGGTTGTGCCATAAAATTAGCCTCCACAGAATCAAGACAGGTTCAAACCATTTCCAGCCCTGAAACACAGCCAGAATGTTTTTCACTGCTGCTTGCTTCATTGCAGCGAAGGAACAATTCCTCTGTTCAGCAGCAACAAGTTTCCACAATTAAAGTTCATCCAGCCCTCCCTTACGCATGAGAAACAAGGGTTCTCCTGCACGCACAGAGCCTTCTTGAACACTGCTTGGGTAGGTCTCATCGATCCAGACAACGCTTTTGAGCTGCTTCTGAACACACATTCCTTAGAAGATTGATCACAGATCTTGGATCTGCGCTCTTCATAATAGCACTGCCAGATACAATCATATTTGCACCTGCCTGAAAGACATTAAACACCCACTCAATAACATGGAACAGATCCACTTCTTACAAAGTCTTTTCTTGCTGTAAAACACGTAAGGAGGTAGTGAATTCTAGGCTGGTGGTCAAACAGAGCACTTCTTGTGGGACACTGGTAACATACCTCTAACTACAACCACAAATCAAGTTCAGAAAAGACAGCTCTTCCCCAAACATGAAATTTCTACCTGAACATACAAGAAACACACAAGTCTTCTGGCTTAAGGGAGGCTTCTATAGCCACTGTTAAAAAAGGCACAAGGTGAAACCTCAAGTGGATCTTTTATTAAGCATGCTTTACTGTTCCCTCCTAAAACTTTTAAGCAATTCCTCCTCAGCTTTATTTTCCAAGGGACAATTAAGTCTCTAAGCACAGCAACCGAGCGTGCTGCTCCGCTTCAGCCTCTTACCTCTGCGCACTTATGGATGGTGTCAGGCCCAACTCCTCCATCGACTTCAATATCCAACGAGGGAAACTGCGTCCTCAGCCACTGAACCTGAGAAATGGCATAAGAACTGAAATGGCACCGAAATCCACACGCAGCTGCTACAGTGACGTTTACCTTCTCACAGGCCCCAACAAGATTTACTCGCTTCATCACTATGCTCCATCCTGTTAATGAGCTTTAAGCTCTCTATAATTAAGGAAAGAGAAACCTAGTTTACCTTTGGCATCATGTCTTCCATAAATTTCTGCCCTCCGAATCCAGGTTCTACCGTCATCACCAAAGCCATGTCTATCTGGTTGGCCCAAGGTGCCAAGTGTTCAACCGTCGTGCCAGGCTTGATCGCCAGGCCAACCTGCAGGAGAGGAGAGACAAATCCCAGTGCACCTTACGACGGCAGCAACCTCGGCGGGAGCTCGGTACAGGCGTCCAGGAAAGCAGTTATGTGCCTGGGCGAGTGCGGCAGCAACGGCCGCTCCCAGTGATGCCTCCTGACCTTCTGGACCAAAGGGGAGGACCGACGGCTGGCAGAGGGCTGGGGCCGATCCCTGCGCGCCCGAAGCCGGGACGGCGGGTTTCCCGCGCTCCCCTCACCTTCATCCCGTTCTCCCGAATGTCCTTTATCAGCGCCCCGGGATTGTCCGTCGCTTCCAGGTGAAAGGTGTACTGGTTGGCGCCGGCGACAGCCATCGGCTTCACCCACTGCTCCGGCCTGGCGACCATCATGTGCATGTCTGGGCGCGGGGGCGGCCGTCAGCGGGGCGGGGGCGCCTGCCAGGCCCGGGCCCCCCGCCAC
>JAVJGJ010000061.1:11068442-11089171 GCA_035590215.1 Microhierax caerulescens
TGGCCGCCTTCGGGCGAGGGGCCCAAGCAGCGGAGGGGCAGCCTGCTTGGGCAGTTGGGTTTTTTTAAAAAAATCCCCAATACTCAGTATTTCGTTCCCCCCGAGACCCTTCACGGGCTGCCTCAGGCCCCGCCGGGGCACGGGCACAGGCCCCGGTGGCACCCCCGGCGCGGGCTGGGGCCGGTGGGTGCCGGTAAGGCACCGACCGGGAGCAGAGGGGTGCGTTTGACAGCGCTGGCTGTACCTGGGAACAAAATAGCCTCAAATAGCAGCATATCAAAGCCTTTAGAAAGAGAGACTGACCCGGTGTTGCGCAAGAGGCTTAGACACAGAACTCTGTCCTTTTGCCGTCACTCCTCTGTATTTAGTACTCGGGACAACATTTGCGTAAAAAGCCGAGGCAATGGGACGGACCGACACGCTGACAAGACTCATACAGCCTGGACATTAGTTGAACGTGACATGCACTTAAGGCCTCTTAACACTATTTAAGCAGCATCATTTGTCTTCACAGCAGAAATACACCAGTTCTGTTACAGAGATACGGGAGGAAAGCACAAAACCAGCCAGGTACGTCGAATGCACCTCATTAGGACAGTATTAAGTGCGACTGATGTGCAAGTAAAACAGATGAGAAAACAGACTGACTGGTCTGTCTGTCTGTTCCATCTCTCCACAGTCACCCAACAAAACAAAGCCATCTGCCTGGCCACCTGAATAAAACTAAATTATGGGTTACATCGTTTATAAGCAGCATTGATTTCTAGCAGGGTAGACCTTAAAAAGAGGCATTTTAGTCCTTGCTATGGCTTACTACTGTGGACTCACTGGTGACAGTGGGAAACCTGAATGGAAACATTTATCACACATACTGAATTAAATGAAGTAAATCACAGTTATTTTGTCATCGTTAGAGTGGAGTACCGTGGTGAGGCATCTACCTTTCATTAAGGAAGATGCCTCCTCCTCATTTTCAGCAGAAAAGGTCACTATAAAACGCACCATGAATTCTCTATGCGTGGTGTCCCAGCAGTTCACTCAGCTCAGGTCTAAAACTCTCTTCCCCCACCCAAATACCAGTAACCCAGCCTACCTTGGGATTTGAAAGTGAAGCTGTAGGGTTTTTCTCATTTGTGCATCACTGTTAATAATAAAACTTAGCATCTGGAGTTTAGCAATTCTTTGAGTAACCTCCAAGCTAGGAGCTAATCCAGAGCAGTCTCCTACAGGTAGCTGGTGCTGGCTCCAGTGCGCTGAGGAGATAAGAAGCAGTACAGCATGTTTTGGTCAGCAGAGTAAGCAGTTTGTCATTCAGGACACACACTGAGACACTGCCATCTTCACCTAACCATCGCTCTTATAAAAGCCATGTACACTTTAAAGTTGCATTAAATGCACCACCTGTGTGTATAAATGTATATACACACCCCTATGGTGATACAGGTGGTGCACTATAAAAGTAGTTGCCTTTTCAACCCTGCTTTTCCCAAGAGGTGCTGAAGGTGTCTACCTCTCACCAACGTGGGGGTAGCAGAGCATGCCCAGCACCCAGGGCCCCAGGAGAGGGATGGCTTTTGCTATTTTCAGAAGTTTAACGGGTGTGAATTCCCTCCTCAGACTGGTGCGCCCAGCTCCTGTCAAATTTGAGCATTTGGCAAACACCAGGCAGCACAGCCTGAAGGCTGCCTGGGTTTCAGTGGGCTGAAACCTGCTGTCAGGTGTACGGTTAATTTTCCACGCAACAGTAGAAGCTGCATGCTGCACTACAGCAGTGAGGCAGCCGTTTGCATGGCAGGGTTTTAAACAGCTGTTTCAGAGCTGTTGAAGAGAGATGCGAGTCTTTTCTTTGGAGATGGGTAGGAGGATACCATTCTGTCTCCTCAGGAAGGTGGTTTCATGATGTGTGTGTCCAAATTACAAGCCCTCAGGAGACAAACTGGTAATTAGTGCATTTTACAGACTCTCAGGATGATCTAAAACATCTTCCTCTGCACAATAACGCCATGAGTATAAACTCTAGTTCTTCTAGCGTAAGCTGAAAAAGGCAGTATATGATTCCCAAAGCACAGGGTAACTTTGGGCGTTGTTTATGATTTCATGGTTTGTTTCACAGCTGTTTTGCAGTTTGCCCGTAAGCAGCTAATGGCTAAATTCACATTTCAGTGTAATTCCGTGATGCTGCAGCATAGCACATAACTCGGCTGTGACTTCAGCCGATCCCCCACGGGGATCTCCACCTACGTATAAATGTCACATATGTATCTCTCTCTCTAATACTTGCAGCCATGAACATTACATACATAAAATGGAACCTTTTTAAATACAATCTCAACATGCCAAAAATAGATTCTTTCATCAAGTTTCTGCCCTGCAATATCCATCTTTGTTTACAATGTACATATATATTTATATTTTTATATATAGCAACATGAAAATACCATATATAAATATTTACTCTAAATCCCTATATGTGAGTACATATGACAGCATCAGTGGAGCAGTTGCTAGGTACCAGAAGGTCCACGCATTCCAGATGCGGTTTCTTGGGTTTTTTTTTTAAGCTGTGGAGATGAATTGCTCGGTACATTTAAGCAGGAGAGCGTGGACTATTTATACCATCTGCAGACCACTCACCCCCTGCCCATCTATATCTGTGCACAGCACGTGCATTCCTTCTTAGGGTATGTACTGTATTTAGTTTTACAGAGCAAATATTTTTGTAGCACAAGGGCAATATCTTACAGTGTGGAATGAAACCAACAGACAAAAGTAAATTCAACTACAGTCTGCAGTGCCAAAAAAAAAAAAAAAAGGCCTAATTGCTCCATGGTGCTTCTCATTGCTCTGCAAGTTAGAAACAATGGTTCCAGGCTTGCGAAAATCAAGCTTTAGACAGGTGCTTTTTGTCAGTGTTTTCACTGTCGATACCAAGGTGTAAGAGCCTTGGATTCAGCTACTATATAGCCCTCCTCTCAAAACTACTACAAAAATAAATTTTGGGCACAATCTCAAAACAGGCTTCTCTGCTCCATCTCAGACAGTACAAGAGCCCACCTACCCAACAAGGCTGCTGGTCATAGCACATGGCTGACAGATCAAGGTTTTATGGACCACAGATTTGCCCACACACCCCTACCCTGAGAATTTTGTACAAATTCTCTGTTCCTGTCATCTTGCCCTGAACTGAAATAGATTTCACAAACAGAAATGTACCAGTCTGTAGCAACTGGTTGTTTTCGGATAATAAAGTGCTCTTGTTTTAATTAGTTACTAGTTACCAGGGAACTCCGAGGAGAAGGCACACTTTCTTTTTCTCCTCCCACTACTGCACTTCCCCAAGAGTTAAACATGAGATTCATCTAGGTCAACGTCAGTCTCCCCGAGCTCCACGTGCGTGAAGCTGAAGTGAGTGGCCAGCAAGGGGTTCTCCATCCCATTGTCCTCACTGATGTGAAGGACAGTGTCCCCGTGCTGCAGCAAGCTGGTGGTCTCAAGGCCAGCGTAGTCGTCGGTGTCAGAGAGCTGGGTGGGTGGGGTGCTCTGTGCTGTTGTTGGCCAGGACTCCAGGCCCTCCTCTTTTTCCTTCTCCTTCTCAGCAGAAAGTGCCTCGCTCTGCAATTGAGGAGAGCCAGTGATCAGGCTCAGAGAAAGTGGGAGGGAGAGGGGAAAAAAAAGTGAGGAAACATAAATAAAATGTTTTCTCATTTGGAAATACTGTTTATCATAAAGGGCCAGGCACTTGCAGATTATAAATCCCTAAAATTTTGCCCCAATGATATATTTTTGCTGGTGAATCGAATTTGTAGCAACAATCAGAAAGGTTATCTGATTTCAGTCGTTAACATGTCCTCGTTTCAGTTTTTTAAGTGTATTTTCAAGACAGGTGCCTTTCATTTGTTCATGGCAAAGGACAACACCCCCAAAAGACACTAGAAATCTGGGTGTATGAAAGTGAGCTCAGTGTCACTGACGTGTTGAAGGGTTGACTGTGACTGTCCCTGCACTGCCCTCAGTGGTGTCCAACACAGAAAAAGGTTAGACAAGCAATTTCTTTTGGAATGTGGTGCCTTTGCCAGAGCAGTCCTGAGGTTTTGAAGGAGCCGCTCCTTAAGGATGCATGTCTCAGCGAGCAAGCTGTAAAAACCATTGATGAAAATTTGCACTGGTGAGCAGGCCCAGAAAGACTACTATTTGTGGCGGGAAGATGGAAAAGAAGATGCAGGAAATATATTTGCAAATTAAGAATCATTGCATAGATCTAGAAGTGAACGGTTTGCAAAAGGAAGGGGTCAGACAGCAAACTCAACTTAAAGAATAGATGTCTTCACCCACCTGTCAGCCTTCGTTACAGTGCTGTAATGCATCAGGCATTTCCCTGTAAATTTGCCCTGCAACTGTGATGAAGCAGCGGGTAGACGCGAATGATAAAATCGTCGATCACGTTACCTGAGCGGTCTGGCTGTGGAGATCAGCTACAACGATGGCAGGTGAGGAAGTCAGCGCAGGTTTACTGAGCGGTTCCTGCTTGCTGGTCGCCTGGGGGCTGCTGCGGCTGCAGCCCTGCTGTGGGGCTGCTGGAGCTGAGGATGGGTCCCCTGGGGAGGCTGTTGTTGCCTCAGGTTGGGCTTCAGTGAATGTCACCGACCGCTTCTGCTCTGCTGAAGGGTACAAAGCCCAGAAAAATTAGTATTAAAATGCTACAAATTGGGAAGGAAAACACAACAAGAAAAGAGGAGAATCTCTGGAGGTTTTACAACAAAGGCAGGATTCATGATTCATTCCATCTTTATAAGCTGTCTAATTGAAGTCCAGTCTAAAGCCTTTTACCCTGGGCTTCCTCTAAAGCCGCAGCAAGAGTTGGGGATCTCCTGAAGAAGACTCACTCTACCTATCCTTGTCATGACTTGGTGAGATAAATGCCACCCATAACATCTTTCCCTCCCAGCAGAACATACTCGATTGAATTCCCATGCGAGTTAGGCATTTTTGCCTTCAACCAGGAAAGGAAATATGGAGATGCAAAGGGCAAAAGGAGATGCAAATATATAAGGGAATTGCCCAGGGTTTTGCAGGAAATCTGAGAAAAGAAAGAGGGCAGCTGATTGCCCCCCATTCCTGCAGACTATTAGGGAATAACAGATCAGCACAGGTTGAAGAGAGCTAGACTAAAATGTAACAGTAAACCTGATACCCCTGCTCCTGCTTTTACTTATTTGGGATCAATTTTTATGTTTCAGACATCTCCAGCAGTGCTGTTGCCCCAGCACAGTCCTGGCTGAGTGGTTAGAAACCCAGAAAGTTCGCAAGCAACCTTTGCTTTTCTGAGTGTTTCCTCCAAAGTTAACTGCTGGCTTCAGATGGTAGAGAATACAAACTCCTGCTCTGCTTGGCACCGCTGACTCCTGGAAACACAGCACGGACTAGAACAGTCCTATTTTCATTTCCATATGCAACCTTTAAAACTCTGCACTGCTTACAAATGATGGGAAATTTCCTTCTTTCTGTTACTCTCAACAGCAGCTTCAGATTTTGCACATCTGGAGGTTGCGGACAAGGCATCCTGAACAGAGGATTCTATTATATCTGTTCATTTCTATATCTATTCAATTCACTACACCTCTAGGAGACATGATAATTCACGGTCCATGTGCAGTTCTACCTTTGAAAAGCCTTTGGAGAAATGATCAAAGTGTTTTGAGGGGGTGATTTTCTGATAGGATATCCACTTACTAGGAAGAAGGATAAAACTGTGAAGACTTCACTTTCATATAGGCTACTAACAACATACTAACTTTCATTTCAGCTGAAACAATGAAATAGTATTTTCTGCTTTCAAATATGAAGCACTGGTTCTGGAAGTGCAGCGCTGCCCTACCACCAGGTTTTGGTTTTGGCTGGATGCTCCGTCTCGTGGTTGAAAGTCGAGCTCCGTGACGGCTACGAGGTTCGGTTTGAGTTTTCTGACGTGACAGCAGTGGTCGCCGAAGCTAAAAGTTGGAAGAAAGAGTTAGGCTGATGTATGTTCACACATTACACAATTTCTCTGTAAGGAGAACAGATCATCATTGTCTACTCCTCTAAATGTCCATTCCATCTACTTTTAGCAGATACATGTTTTAAGTTTCCATGGCTCAGACATCTTCTTCATATGAGCTTCTGCGGTTTGTGCCTATTCAGTTTCAATAATGTATGTAATACAATGCAGACCGTGTTTGTTTGAAACAAAACAAAAAGCCTGCAGAGGAAGAGATGGGGGAATTCAAAAGAACGTGCACCTCCTCCCTTACGGATTTGTCAGATCTTACAGCTCCAACTTGTGCTACAGTTCCCACTAACTCAGTGGGCTGCACTAGTATATCACAAATTAGGTAAAAGGGACATGTCGCAACCACAAATCTTTTCAAAACAGACATAGACAAGAAAACCCAAACCAACTCAAACAGCAGGAGAGAAGGCTTGTTCGCTCCCCATGTTCTCACCTGCCGTAGGCCTCTCTTCCGCCCCAGGGGCTGCTGCAGAAGAAGGTTCTGCTGTCCTGGCTCACTCTGCACGCTTGCCACCCTGTTAGATGTTGACAGCATTAGGCCAAGCACAGAAGCACCCTATATAACTATTAGGTGTCCTGGCAATTGTGACTAAAATAAATAAATAAATAAATAAACCAACCACTAATGGCACAGTCACTTCAAAGAGCAATACTGTCTTTGAAGGATGGGGGGGGACGTGTCTGTTGGGTTGTGGCTTCTGGGGCTTAGGAAAGGGTGGGAGGTGGAGTCATGGCATTCAGGACTTGGCCACGCACAGGTAGCATCCAAATATAAATAACTGCAGATTTCAGTTTTCAGTCATTGATTGATGCATCCCACTGAGCAACACTCACTTCTCTGCATCCTTTGCCACATCAATTAAGGCAAGAATATCAGCTTCCTAGCTCAAAAGCCTTCTTGTTTGCTTTCCTTTTTCAAGGACAATATTGTAAAAGCTATTATTTTTTTTTCCTCCCAAATAGACTCCACAGCCTCATCACCATTTTGTCATCTGGTTTTAATTTCAATTTAAGTCAACAAACAAAAAAACAAACACAAAGTGACAAAGGATCCATTCACATAATGGATGCATGAGTTAATTGAACAAGGCCCCGCACTCAACACTTGCAGCCTTAAGTCTTTTTGTGGCTAACAAACAAAAAAGACAAGTAAACATAAATTATATATTATATATATATACATAAACACAGCTTTTTAGTTTTTAATATCTTGGCACAAAATATCTGAAAATCTGCAGTAAAAGAATCTTGTAACAATAAAACATACTCAGCTACATACAATCTCATTCTACCATTCAACTGACCATTTAATCTACTTAAAAGTACCACCCTCCCCTCCTATGTATCAAAACACTGTACTCCTCCAAACAGTTAAAAATTGGTCATTTAGCAGACAGCGGTCACAAAACATTTTATCTGAATGAACTATGTCTGAGAGGAATATGGTTACAACAGCAACTAACATTTAGGATGGACGACTTCTAAATCAGGCAGCTGCTTATTTGGGGCAGACTGGAATCCACTGAGCCACACGTCCTATTTAAGCAACTTCCAGCTCTATCTGGTATGCATTGTTGACGATTCAGTATTACAATCCATTTTGCCTTCGGACTGCATTAATCTAAAGAAAACCAACATTCTTTTCTCTAGATGTTTTCCTTGTAGCTCCCTGGAGCTGCTCAGTCAGCTCCACCAACAGAGTGAAGGTTTTATCGCTTGACCTTACAGGAGCAGAGGAAGAAGACAAACCTGAGGACATGGTCAGACAGAACATGGAGGATGTCTATGGAGAGGTTTAAAAAGCTCTGTCTCCTGAACAGCTTGTTCTTTACTGTGGCAGAAGTTATTTGCCCTTGGAAGGTTTGGTGGAACAGAGCACAAGAACTTCCTGATCTGCTCAGGGTCACAGTTGCGTTACCTGACCTGGAAGTCCTATTCCTCCCTGCCTTACCGGTGTAAACTACGGTCACACTTTGCACTAAACCATACGCGTGCGTTTCTACCAGCTCTAGTGGGGAGACAATGGGCAGCTCCAAGGAGAGAGACAGCTTAAGACCCTGAAGCTGTTTCTCCTCTGAGTGTCTGACCGCAGCCTAATAACCCTAGGCACTAGGCATGCCCTCAGCGATCTCACCACAGCTGCAGTGGTTTGGGCAAAAAGGAAAAGCTTCTGCAAACTCAAAGCCAGAACAAGCAAGATACATTTGAGTCCTTTTCTCCCTCAGACAGCTCTTCTGAATGAGATCACCAGTCTCTGGAACATCTTTTCCAGCTTTTACATAGGGTATAGAGATGATTTACACACAAAGCATCCTACACATCACACAAACACCCGCCTATGGATAAGCAGAGTCCTCAGAGTTACTTCCCGTTGGCAGGATGGAATTCCTGACCCAGACAATGACTGCAGCTCACGTGACTGGTAGGTTCAGAAGCAACACAGCATTCCTTATTAATGCAGAGACTGCACTTAAATTAGCCTTTAGGTTTGTGATCCAGACCACCTGAAATTACAGCTTGTAGACTTTCTTCATCTTCTCTAGGATTACATAAAAACTTACCCCTCTGAATTTTAAGAAGCTTTTAGAGTAGTCACCTATGTGAACTAAGTAGGAATTAGCTGAAGAAAGTCTTGAAAAAATAGTTTTCTATTGGACTAGCTTTTGAGAATACTGCTACAATTTCTGATGAAGGAACAGTAATTCTTAGTTCTGCGAGTGAGGCAACGTAAATATATCTGTAGCGGAAAGACTACAGTTACAGTCAGCACGGAACACTGTTTGTAGTGGTGAAACAAACTCATTTCACGTGCATCATGAAAATGCTTTGAAAAAGTTGTTAGAAAAAGGGAGTACATGGACTGCATGAGGGCACAGAGGCTACACATGAGGAAAAACCCAATTCCCATGAAGTAATATGTGCACTGAAGACAAACAATAGGGTGACCAAAAGAAAGGCTGGACTTTGTGTCTTCCTGCTGGAGTCTGGGATTTTCAGCCTGGCTTATATCATAAGTGAAATGAGTTTAGTGAGCTGGTGGATGTTTGTTTCCAGTACCGAATCATTACACAAATTGGTATAATTTGGGATGATCTTATGAGCTGAAATTGCAGATATCTATTGCAGGCAAATGGTGGACCCGAGAGCAGCTGAGTTTTGCAGAGCTGCCCTCAAAACCAGCACAGTTCTGCTGTGGCTGTCTCTTTGCCTTCTATCCCCAAATTCTGAAGAAGGAAAGAGAGAGAGAATTGTAAAGACTGCAAATTTCAGATGAGTGGCTGAATTTTCACATATAACCTTTCACTTCATGAGGGTTTGTGAGGGTTTCTTTTCACATTGAAGAACAGCACTACTGATCTTGTTTCCATGAAAATTAGAGTGGCAGGCAGACTGCTGGCTCTATGCAGCCCTCCCCCCCTCCCTCCATCCTTTTCTGCCTCTCCTTGTTTACCAGACCTGACCAGCAGTATACTGTTTTTCTGGCAGCCTGTGGGACCCAACCAAGGAACACAGAATCAAATGTCATTTCAGCTGACAGTATGTTTCCCTCCTGTGGCAATGTGATCAATAAGAAGGGTGTTTCTGCAGTGCATAAGCCAGATTTCTTTGAGAATAACAAAAGAGAAGTTTTTCCTGCCCACACAAAGATGCTCTGTCACTCTCTGAGTATCTCTGTCAGGAGTATCTTCACAATCACGTTACTCCCATTGCATAGTTAGGGCAGAGACAGGTGAGCAAAAGATCAAACCAAACCAACTTCGTGGAAGCATGTTGCCAGCACTACAAGAAATGACAGCCAGTGCAGTCACACAGTGGGGGCTAAAAGAATTGTTGTCAGGTTGGCAGTTGTAATAAGTGATGCTCATGAATTACAAGAAACCATGCAGCCAAAAATATAAGAAAAAAAGAAAGAACAAAGAAGAAAGCAAAACAGAGACAAAGGAAGCAAGGAGTTTAAATGTTGCTTTAAAAAGGTGTACACGCTTGCCACACCATTATGATAGAACATACACACTTTGTGTCCCAAGACATCTGAGTGAGAGGGTTGGTGGACAAAAGCCAGTGGAGAATGGGTTAAAATGTAGAGGAACTCCAGCTCTTGTATTCCCAGACACATCCTCGCCCAGTTAAGTGTTAAATCTGCTGTGCGTGCCCTGGCAATGTGAGTTCACCCTGATTTTCCCTATTAGGCACCATTAAGCTAAGATAGGCATACTGACAAACATTAAAGGGAAATGTGTTTGTGCAACAGATTTCCATTACAGCGACTCTTCTTCTTCCTTTCTGCTTTGGGAAAGTATCCTCTCCTCTCAGATTATAACCACAACAAATCACAATGCTAGACACATATGCTCCTCAGCCCTGTACCCTGTGCTATCTGTTTACTTCTGAGCACTTAAATGCTACCCCCCTCCTGTCTTCCCTGCACCTCTACATGGCTGGCTCTAATTGCTGTAGAACAAAGGGAAAGAAACTTTATTCTTTTTTGTGTTTGTCACTATTTATTTATTTAAAGCTCCTACCTTCCATAGGGCTCTAGCCTCCATATGATTTATTTCTATAAAGAAATATAAATAAAGTCAGTTATGACAAAGCATCAGCTTTGGAATGCAGAAGAGAATCCTAAACAGTTATCATCATGCTCCAGCTGAAATCAAAGTTAAGAAAAACTCAAGTCTTCTTTATGCAAAACTAAGGTTCCTGATATAAAACCACATTAATTGTCGTATGAACCCCACAGCACAACAGGCTCCCACAATGTCTGCTTTATTACTTCTGTCCTTTAGAGGAGGAATCCAATTTGCACATTCAACAATGCAGTTGAAATATCTTTTCTTCCTCACAGAACTCTAAACTAGCCTTTTTACAAAAAATTGCAGTATTTCCCTGTCTTTGTTCTTTCTAAGGCTTTGCAGCTGTGATGCCCCTCCTTCAGACATTAGCGCCCGCTCCTTGAAAAGAATAATAAACCTCAACAGAACTGACTCCCAAGTACATCTGTTAACCTTTTTGCCTAAGGAAATCTCTGTACCATAGAGCATGGTGGAGGATAGTGCCCTGGTCCCCAGTGAAAATCGGTGAGACAGAAATTAGTAGGAACCCACGGTACAGCTGATTACATTTCAGGATTCAAAATAAATTATTACATTTGAACTCATCTGTTGACTTAGCTGTCTCATATTCCTCAGCCTCACCACCATTACTAGGAGTGACTCTTCCCCACTTACCAAGATCAAAACACTTCAAATTAAATGCTGATGTAACCTGGTATCAGGTCATTATGGCTTTAACTCAGATGCAGACCTTCTCCTTTGTCATCCTCCTCAACTGTAGTGAGTTTTTAGCTCTAGGTGAGACACAGCACTTAACTTCTTTGGTTGAGTAATCTCTGTTCTCTCTAGGCACCAAAGCATGCTCAGATGACCAAGCAATCCATTTTACTGTATCACAAAACCAGGTAACAATATTCCTGCCTCTGACAAGAAGCCAATGCCTTTTCTTAACGCCACTTCTACTGATCTGCCAAAGCAGGATTCACACACACAAAGGACACCACGAATCATGGGATGATCTCAGTGACACCAGCAACAATAAACCCTCCATTTGTCAGCCGAGAACGAACAAACAAACAAAGCAGCTGTCCCCACTCCAAAAAGCCACTACTGACATCTACAACCAAACTAACAAAAATAGAAATCATTCACACAAATGCCTCTCAACTTATCCACATCTTCAGCCAGTGTGGTAGAGTAACAAAACAGAGTGTTACCCTCCATGTTGCCAATGTAGGGAGCCATGTTCTTCTGGAAGGAAACAGAGATGCTCTTGGGACTAGTGACAGCTCTCCGACCTCGCAAGGTGTGAGGGGTTGAGAGGCTCGAGCACAGCAGCAGGACAGTAAGGATGATTAACACGACTGAGCTGGCCGTTAAAGGTGCAGACCTCCCTTCTAAGCTCTGACCCATTTGGCAGGCACGGCCATAGCAGTTTGCACAGGAACTCCCCCGTCCACAGGTAATGGGGAACAGCTAGAACTGAACTCCCGCACTGATGGGGCAGTTTGAAATACATATTAATCGTGATCACCTGCAAGTTTTCTAAGGCGTCATTTGAGGATTGGAAACACTGTGTAAAAATAATGAGAATTACTGTAAAGCACCCACCAAGCACTGTATTCCACAGGACTTATTATAATTAGTTTTATTGGCGAATGTTAAAGAGCATGGCTTGATATTGTTATTAAGTCTTTTGTGGTGACAGCATTGTGAGATGAATGGAAAAACAGATGTCTCTGTTTTATATAAGCCTCTAGACTAATGCTTATAACAGGCTACAGCTAATGCCTCATGGATAATCTTTCTCATGCCTTTCAGGCAATAGCTAAACAAGGGGAAAACCCCGAGGCTAGCCAGCCAGACCGCTATTTTACTTGCTACAGCTTTTTCTTTCCCCTTCCCCTTAGCCTCCTCAAAGTTATTGGCAATCAAAGCTGAAAACTGAAGGTGGGTTGCTACACCTTTGACTTGCAGGCCTGAATATCAATGAGCCACAAGAGACAAAGATGGAGAGAGCAACAAAAGGTGAGGGGAAGAGACAGAGGAGATTGGAAACGGCTCGTTTCCCAGCACACACACTGACAGACAGGTAGTGTTAACACTGTACCTAGAGAGGCTGCCCTCAGTGGCCAGGCTCGGGGAGTCATCGAGGACATTAGGTTCACTGCAGGAGGGGCAGGGAGATTAAGAATTTAGGGAAAGAAAATGCAAAAAGCATGCGATTGTCTCTGTTTTCAAGGGAAAAAATATCAACGGAATAAAAAAAGTAAAAAAAAAAAAAGAAAAGGGACGGTAACATTAATTGGTCTCGCAGGCTCAACAGCACATATATGACTCAGAGGAGCTGAAAGAACATCTGATAACAGGAACAGCCTTTAGAGGGAGTTTACAGTACGTGGAGACTTAATACATCTGAGAACTGGGGAGCTGAGAAGTTCAGTAGGATGTGTTTCCACAGGAAAAAAGGGCAGGGAACTGTTTTCAAAGCCATTTCCCTGCAGCATTTCCATTTATTTTGGTTCTATTTACTTCGAGCTTCAGAGAAAGCTTTTTTCTTCCCCCTTCCTCACGAGCCAGGTCTTCCTGAAGGAGGGCTAATCTATCTCCCATGAGCTATAGACCACTCCCCCTCTGGTAGGACTCTAAGGACAAACATCTGGAAAACAAGGTCTTGTAGTGCAGTGAAACTGTAAGTAAACAGCTGGCACGGATCCTGGCAAATGAGTACACAATCACATTGCTTTTCTACACTTCAGCCGTTTGGGCAGGAGCAGCCTTCTCTGCCCATAGGAAAAACATGAAAGAAAGAAGGCAGTCTGCTGGGTTACCAGCAGGAAAGCAATAATAATGTTACTTAACGTTAATTAGTTTACACTTGTGAGGCAGTCTGAAAGCCCAGAGACCATCCATAAATAAAAAGGCCATGACGTTGTGGACTATGATTATGCTTGCTGAGCTTGTACTTCCCTACACAGATGAAAAGTGATTCTCCTGGTATACCATGTACTTAAAAAGTAGAGAGCAAAGCTCTGTTGTAATTAAAGTCTTTTTTTTTTTCTCAGCATCACTGTGACTTGGGATTGCACAAAGCAAACATTGCTATCAGTCAACTGCGACTCTTATGAAGTTTATGCATTGAAGATGGTAGTGAAAGATTGAGGAAAATGCAGTCTTGCATATTAAGTTTTCAAGAAACAAAGGGACTGAATCAATCGAGTTCAAAAGTCAAATGTGTTCCTGTAAGCCCTTTTGTGAAAACTCCCAGATAAAAATCTGTGTAACTTCTCTCTTGTAAATCACTTCTCCTATCTCTGCTGGTATGTACCACAGCTGTTACTTTTCCTTCATGTATCAAGGTTATTTCTTTAATTCCAAGCAAGACTGGGGAGGGAACAATGTTGTTTGATTTTCCAAGGCTGGTCAAGAGATAATGTAGGATTTATTCTTTAAAGGTTCAAAGGAAACAACATAAATCAATCTGTCCATTGTCAGATATCCTTGGATAACTATGTCACAGACAAATAAAACAATAAACATTGCTTACTTCGAAAAAAAGATCCCATTTAAATGCAAAACTTCTCTCTACATCTTCTAAAGAAGTGTATTTCCCAAATTCCAATCTCTTTCTCACACTCCATGTTAACCAGGAATAAGTTATTTCTATCAACAAGTATATGTCTAGTTTTAAACAGCATTAAATCTTGTCTTTGAACTTGACATTCAGTTTCTGTGATGAGCTAGCTACTGTTCTAGGAAGGACAAAGACTACGTGGAAGAGAACGAAGTGAATCAAATAGGATGCCTCTTCCCCCCTTTCCAGCTTCCCAGGGTTCCTCCCCACTCCCTACACAGACCGGGTACGGTCCCCTGGTTCAATGCATACCCCCAAAATCACGTTTTCTTTTGGCTGTCCACAGTAGTAGCAAAGGAAAATAATAGTGCTGAGGGTTTCTGAAGGTGTTTAAGAGGAAGGTTTCTGTGGATGACAGCTTGTTCTTATGGACCTTACACAACACATCATCCTGGAAAATCATTCTTTCCAACCCTGCATCCTTGGTCCAACACTATTTCATGATGAATAAATTTAGCATCACTATGCTGGCACTGATTCTACTATCCCACGTCTCTGCACGTAATATACCTGCACCATTTCTGCTCTTGTGAATCGAATGGGAAAGGTGAAAAGTCCATGTTGTTACCTTTGGCTGGGTAACATGCCCACCTCAGCCTGAGGTGCAGACACGCTGGAGAGATGGCTGGAGAACCGCCTCCTCCCAATGGCACCCATAAGGTATGCTTCTTGTTCACTTACCACACTGGGCATGCTCAAGGAGTCATCTAGAAAGAAAGAAAAAACAGGAAAGGAGAGGGAATAACCACCCAAACCCCACCTACATATTCATAATTGTCGAGAGATAACAGGATGCCAAAGGTATACCCAGCACTTTACTTACCAAGGTGCCAAGCCTCCAAATTTGCATATTTCCATTAGATTTTATAGTCACAGTTCAGAAAAACATATCCATGAAACCCTGCAGGATGAGGAACTCAGCACGCATGGGGAGGGGATTTATGTGTGCTTTCGGCTTATATGGCTCTGGAAAACGTGTTTGGGAAATTCAGCTTCCACTAGGGCTTAATTCCTGTGACTAATATGTTGTTTGTTGATATACAGTGTTTTCTGGCATAAAGGTTGTAACTGGACATTTTGCTGGTGTGAAATAAACTGCAGCTATGATATAGCAAAGCACATCTACAAAAGTTACAATACTTGACAGCAAAATGCAGAACTGACACCCTTTAACACTCCTGGGGACATGCATTTTAAAACATTATCCAAAAAAAGGACAAATTGACTCTATATCATACTGCAACTGAGTTACACAGAGAGTTGGATTGTGATCAGGACTGCTTGAAATTGTCAGTGCCATTTCAAATTACCTAAAGTACCTGGAAAGAAATATCTCTCCTGTGGGTTTTACCACAACAACTTCTAACTACAAACAAACAAATAAATAAATAAAACAAAGGGAAAGGTTTGTGTAATTTTCTCTTTTCTTCTCAACATTTTCCAATTTTGATATACTGAAATATTTTATGGCAGCATTAAGCCAAGGCAGGGCTGAGGTAATACTGCCACATGCAAATGGGAAGATCGTGCTCAGTGTTCCACACAGTGGCTCATAATTAATCTGAGGCTGAAACCAGAGTTTGCCACAGCGAGTTTCCGAGCAATGTATCAGCAGTACCATGCTGAGTGGCTTGTACAATGTTTAATGACGAACCCAGCTAAAGTAAAGTTGGGCTGAGCCTGGAAAGTTTCGGGCTGTTCTTTCCCAAAAGACAATTCTGTAACTGCACAGGCCTTTTTTTGAGCCACCCATTTTCACTCCTCGTGTTTGCCTTTGGGGAATAGTCAGCAGTCCTCAGACAGAGGAGTGAAGCACCTGAGTTTCAGGCATTGAGGCAACCAACCGTTGCAGCACCAGAAGAGAGCATCCCTGCTAAAGTAGGGGGGAGCCCAAGCCCGACGACATATGAGCAGAGTTTTCTACCCTGGCTTTCTGTGATGGACAACCCAGAAACAGTGGACAGCTCAGAAACAGAGAGAAGGCAAAATTCCAATAATAACATGAAACTGAAATGACAAAGCAACATTCTGGTCATCGCAGATTAGTCCCCGAAAGATTCACCATCCCATTCCTTCTAAACTGGTGCCAGAAAGCCTGGCAACTCCAGAACCTGCCTGCCGCCCGAAAGGGAGATCAAGCTTTTGTTGTCAGTAGGTTTAAGGCTTAATTTCCTCTGCTAATCGAGTAACACAAACACACAGACATTCCACCCTGCAGAAAGTCACAGCTGGATCCTATGCAGCACAATGACAACGTATTCCCGAACGGAGCATCTGGAGAGAAGTGATGAGCAGGGAGTGCTGAGATCCTGCAGGAACAGGATCCTAACTACAGAGCCAGCCACAGCCCCTGCCTAGGGCCAGGACACCGGTCAGAGCCCCGTGCCTTGCCAGCACTGTCAGGACTGCATCTCAGCCCAGGCCTCACACACTAAAACTCTGCCAGTGCCCTTCCCTTTCCCCTGCCGGTGCTCGGGAGGGAACGAGGAGGTGTGTAACGAGCCAAGCTTTAGCACCATGAGCTGTGTAGCGACCACACCGGTTTCTTGGCCTCATGCCTCTGTGGTCTTTTGCTCACACTGGGACAGGGGCGACTGCCTTCCCCTCCCAGCCATCCTCTGGGGCATCAAGAAAACATCTTCAGTGTTGGGGGCTTAACTCAAATCACTAGTCACGTACTTTCTTCATCCTCCTCATCCGTGCGGCTCAACGTGTCCTGCGAGGCCTGCTGGGAAGGCTCGCTGTCCTGCTCCCAGACCGTGCCAGTGCCGGTGTTGGAGCGGGACATGGTGGCCAGGCTCAGGCGGTAAGCGGAGGTGGAGGTGCCCACGGTGCTGACAGATGTCTTCCCTTGGTAAGCTGCACAAGAGTGGGAAAAGCAAACCCGAATCGGTGATGGCACTGGAAATCAAAAACCAGCCAAGCATTCCTGTCACGTCAGGCACCTGGTTGTGCCCAGACTAGCGGGGCAGGGGTGATAAACCAGACACGGCTGCCTCAGCTCACCTCAGCTCTCCAAAATCTCTGCCTGTTTCTCTTACGCAGTCTGGTTTTCTCCCTTAACCTTGGCGCCATATTTTCCAGATCAGCTTCAACATTTAGGAACAAGGCAAATTATTACCAAGGAAACAAGGCTGAGGCATTTTCTTTTGAAATTGTTTTCGCTTCTTAGGAACAAAGCACATAAAATCTCCTGCCGTGCGTAAGCACTGGCTGCCATCTCGTGGCAACAAGAGCGACTTAGAGGGGAAACGTGTCCCCTCATGCAAGGGAGAAGGCAGCGCACCGTCAGCTCAGGGACGCTGGGCTGCACCTTGCAGTGGAGAAAAATCAAAAATAAACCAAGAGGAGAAAGGAGCAGACCGGTCTGCTGCAGCAAACCAGACACGTTCCTCCATGAGCGGCTTTGGCTTCATGGAGGTGTGGGCAGGGGCTCACGCGCTGGGGGCTGGGGCTGCACGAGCCAGCTGGGACAGCGAGTGGCAGCTGCTGGGAGATGGGACTCAGTGGAGTAAGTGGGCACGGCAAGGTGCGTGTCACAGCCAGCCTGGCCTGTGTTGGTTGTCCAGCGACATGGCTGGGCTGGGCATAGGGCCCGATCCGGGGGCAGGCTGTTGGGGGGCGAGTGTCGATTACCCCACCCCCTCCTGGGCAGCAGGAAGGTCTGGCCTCACAGGTTAATGCACGAGCGAGGCTGCTGGCCCTCGGCTCTCCCCGCTGCCCCTTACCAGAGCCGCTGTGCACTGCCTCTTTCAGGATCTTCAGCTCGTTGTTGAATTCGGCAATGAGGGAGCTCTTGCAGAGCGGGCGCGGTATGAACCGTCTCTCCAGCTGGTCGGCGATGTGCTGTCGGGCAGTCAGCTCCTCGTGGTTCTCGGCTGGCTGGGCCAGCAGCTGCAAAATGGGGACAGGTTAGCGCCGCAGGGAAATGATGCCCAGGGAACTGGGACTAGTGTCCAGACCAGCATGAGCCTGCAGCCAGCAGACTGTCCTCGCTGTAGGCATGAGGTGTTTGACTCCACCTGTCTGTCAGGGACAACCGTATGGAGGACTGAACAGACATCAAAACCTCACCGACACTGGTGCGTGGGGATGAAGGCTTGCTTATGCTAAGCTCTACCCTCAGACGTGAGACAGCTCCTTTCTCCACAATTATTTAGTTTAGTCTGTCGAGGTGGTGAGACACAGTAGGCTAAACAAGGTGGAGCACCATGTACTAGTCTACCTGGTAAGCAGGGAAAAGCCACGATTAACTTAAGCTTGGGCTGCCTCAGCCTAGCAGCTGTCTGTCCATGCACAGAAGTCCTGTCAGAACCTTCACCTACGAGATGGGAAGTGGAGTGCTCCTTCCTGGCTGTTGCCTGTATTGCCTGGCTCCATGCAGAAGAGAGATTTCTGGAAAGAAGATTTCTGACAACTATGCCAACCCCCTCCTAGGTGCAGAGCATCCACGCTACTTCCAAGTGCTTTGAGGGTCTTTGTTGCAAAAGCAAGTCCACATGCAAGCCCTCTTGGACAAGCCTGAGAGCACTTTCCCATCCAGGGGAACTAAGACTAGCTGCACTC
Source organism: Microhierax caerulescens (assembly GCA_035590215.1). Lineage (NCBI taxonomy): Eukaryota > Metazoa > Chordata > Aves > Falconiformes > Falconidae > Microhierax > Microhierax caerulescens. The sequence continues at coordinate 11,087,242 of JAVJGJ010000061.1, forward strand.
CACGGATCAGAGCTCTTGTGTGACTGGCATACTCTTTAGTGTCATCTAGGAAAAAGCTCTGTGATTCAGTTTCAAAGGGTTCCCAGGCTACTAACTTCTGAAAAGCCACTCCCTACATAAACACAGTTCTTCCAGAAGTGCTGCTCCTCTGTTCTCAGCAGGGGAATAAAGCATATCTTGCCTGCAGGGAGCAATCTGTCAGGAGCCAAATCAATGGTTACCTTGCACTGGATGAAGGGCCGAAGGAGCACAAAGATAGGGATCCGTGTTCGTACGATAAAGTCGAGGAAATCCCACAGGGCCAGCCCTCCCACCTTCCGCAGTGCCATCTCTTTGACTTGCAGGCTCAGCCAGTACCACTGGCTGTCCAGTTGGCGTTCAAAGCAAACAAGGATCACCTTCAGGGCTACAGGGGAACACACACCAGCAAACGGCAGTCAGAGGTGCTATCAGTGTCCCTTGCAAGCGTGGAGGGAGGAACGGGGTGGGGGGCCACAGTGGGCACAAACCTACACAGGCATGCATGCATGCACGTGCACATACACACCCACACACCTCAGACTCACAACTGTCTTTTTTATCAGTCTCCAAATGTGGCAGGGAAGGAGGGCAACCTTCTTACATTAAAGGCCTCAGGATCAGGACTGAGAGTCCCATTTGCAAAGAAATTTTCCTACTTCACATCTAAATTCCTCTGTATTTTCTTGCTGTAGTTTCCCATCTCCCTCCCTGCAGATTGCTTTTGTCTTCCTGGAATTCAGATATTTTGAAAGCAGCTCAGGGGTGAATACAACCCTGGCTGATCAGACAACCTCCAAATTTTTGATCAAGCATATCCACACAAAGAGTCAGCCTGTGAGCACAATAACCTTCAGGTTATTTATGGGCTTAATGAAAAGAACCTTTCTAGCAGTGCAGCTGCGTGAGTCATGGCCAAACTGAAATCTAAACAAAAATATGGTCCAGTAAGCCAAGGGCCGTAATTCACAAGAGCACTGTGTTACAAATGGGGATGAACAGCGACAAGGTTCAAAACAATGCTCTATATTAAGGTGGGCAGTGACCAAGATATTTCACAGGAGAGACAAGGAATGTCCTCCTTTCCATGCTCCCCTGGTCTGGAACAAACAGGGAGGCCTGGGAATTGCTGGGAGAAGGCTGACTACTCCATTTTTCCTGATGGGATGGCCGAGACATTTCAGCCATCACACATACATATCCAGGTTTGTTGGGGTGGGGGGAACTAAATCAGTTGGTGAACTGCCTTTTTTTCATCAGTGTTACCCCACTCCTCAGACACGGGTTAACAAAGACCTGAATAAGTCTTCAGATAAATGCTCTCACAAAATCATAAAACACAGAAGCTGTTTGAAGGAGTGAGAGCTTTGAGACCAAACTCTAACCATATAGCTCTGACAACCTGCAGTGCTGCTGCATCTCCAATTCGATTGTTTTTTTCTTTCCTTGTGCCTGTGGGTCATATGTGAGAAAATGTAGTACTACCTTGCAGCAGTATATAGTGAGCAGAGGGAATACCAGTCAGTAAGGACCGTGTGTGCAGGGCCAGCAGGCAGACAGACTGCATCACATTTCACCCTAGCTAGCCAAGGGCCAGTAAAGTTGTGATATTAGGGGCTGATAGGCAGCATGACTTGCCTTTCGTGGCTTCACTGCTATATTCTGGCAGTATGAAAACTGAATGACTTCTACCTGTGCTCCAGTCTCCTCCAGCTGCAGTGAGCTCTCCTTGCCTGAACACCACAAAACAACTTTCAGTGCCTCAACACAAAACAATGCCAAGATTTGATCATAATTTTGGCCTTCATGCTTTGGGTGCATGGCTTCCTTTGAGACATTCTCAAACAGGTGGAATTTTTTCCCAGAAAACATCCTGTGAAAATGCACATTCTCTGGGGGGAAGGGGAGGGCT
>JAVJGJ010000061.1:11089240-11104380 GCA_035590215.1 Microhierax caerulescens
CCATCCCCTGGGGTGGAGCAATGGGCAGGGGAGCTCTCCAGCATAAAATTCTTGCTGCGGGAAGTGCTGATGATGCGAGGTGGCAGGAGGATATTGATAACAGTCTGAAGCAGCAGCAGGACCTCTGGCTGCTCCAGCCAGGGGCTGTCTGAGATGCATTGGGGAGAGAGAGAGAAAGATCAGGCTACATCCCATCAAAGACACCCAGAAGATCCAGACCCTGTTCAGTTCCAAAATGGGATGCAATCTCAAACGTCCCCTAAGCCAAAACTCCGTCCCCCACACCTTGTTATGCTGCTTCTCCTCCTGCAAGCAAAGGCAAAGTTTATTTTAGCACAAACAGAAACACACATGAACACAGAGCTACACAGCACAAAGAAATGTCCTGTTCAGTTGTCTCGTGATCTCATTTCCTTTTGACATTCCCCTCTCCCTTTACTCTTTGCTTTCACGTAGGGATTCACCAGTGATCACCCTCTATAGAAGAAAGCAAGGAGCAGGACTTGTGCCAGACAAGTGGCATGGGTTGGGCAGACTGAGATCCACAGGGGCACATAATTTAGTGACCTCTGCTTCCCTCTGTGGCTTCTGCTACAACAGATTTGTCTTGCCCTGCACTCCGGTTTCAAAAGAAAGGGCACATCTGTGTAAGACCTGACTCAAGAACCATGGCACAGCTGAAACAAAGAGAAGAAACAACAACGAGAACTTCTCCCAGTGGGGCTCTTTTCAGTCTCGGACCCAACGGGCATTTAGCTGACACACTGCCAGTGACAGAAAACCAAATTAAAAAAAACCAAACAACCAACCAAACAAAACAACAACAAAAAAAAAACCAGCAGAGGGCAGGGAAAGTGCAAACATCAGTTGTCAGAAAAGGGGGAGAAAAATTCTTTTTGTTAAATTAGTCAGACCTTTGCTTCCAGATCCTACTGTGAGCACAAATGGAATCAGTAGGTTTAAAAGCATTCCTTCCCTTCTTTCCTGATTGGTGAATGGGGAGACGACATGGCTTAGGGGGAAATCTTCTTTCAAAGCCTGTGCAGTAATAATAAGAAAGGATTAAACGATTTCATCGGCAGATCATGCACACAAGTTACTGCAGGGAATGACGATCCCCTGGGCACCCTGTTTACACAGTACAACACCAGCATTGACGACCTGATTGAATTAGAAGCTGTGAGACCACTTAGTCAGGAGCAGAAGGAATTCATAGAGTAACACAGGTGTCACCTCCTCTCGTCATAGCCAAGATGTAAGAAGCCCAGATTCCTAACTCCTAGATATCATTACCAAAATTGGATGTATCCCACAGGAGTCAGCTGAGTGTTAGTCCTAAACTCTGCACTGCTGTAAATGGCATCAGGATCTGACCCAGACTATGGGGAACAAAAAAAGGAACAGAGGAAACTGCAAAAAGGGCGTAATCTAAATGTTCTGCTGTCCAAACATGGAGGTTATTCCCGAACAAATTTTTTGTTCTGCTCACTGTGTACTGCCCAATCATCCTCCTCAACACAAGGAATGAACTGGAAAAATAAACAAAATTCATGTTTACTCCTTGACATGTAGTCAAGCCTAGACTGAAAGGTCTTTCATCTTCTTTAGAGGAGGTAATACAAATAAAGGACTGTCACTAGAACCTCTCTGCTCATTTACAACTTCTCAGTTGCTGCAGACTTGGCTGTAAAATGCAACTGAACCTTACAACCCCTCAAGCTTGCAGACCTGGGCTGAGAAATTCCAGGACAAGATGTTTTCTGATGGGGTGTCAAGTACTTCTGTTTCATATCCTGCTGGAAGTATTAGGAATTATGATCACTCCCATCTTTTTCTGACACGTTTGGTTTTCATTACATTTCAAGTTTATGAATGAGCGAACAGAAAACAAAAAGCAAAAACTCCCAATACTAAAAAAATATTATTAATTTAGTATCTGGTTTTTAAAAAGAGAAAAGATCTCAGAGAAAGTGAAAATGTCCCTTTTTTTGCTTTTGATTAAAGAACTGTTACCTCAGAGCTGGAAGAAGTCTGTCCTTTTTCTGTGTCGGTACCGAAAAGTCCTTTTGTGCCTCATGCTCTGAGGGACAGCACAGTGTTTTTGGTCCCTGTAAGCCTTCCTTCCCAAAGCTGCCCTGCTGCTCAGAAATACCTGCTGAAGTATTGGATGTGCCAATGCATATTTAAAAATGCAGATTGGAACTAGATTAGGAAATTTGTCCCTTTTTTGGTCACCATTCTTTCTGATTTCATGCCAATGGGGAGGGAAAGGGATACAGAGGCAGAAAGACTCTGTAACACCATGAGAAAGGAATAGTGATGAAATCCTCCAAAAACTCCAGGATGTTTTTCTTTTTGTATTATTATTCTGGACAACTAGGATGCTATTGAGTCAGCAGCTGAAAAGCCAGGTTGCCCTGCTTTTTTGAGCTGGCGCACTGTGTGACCAGCTCAGGTAAGAGCAGAAGAGCACAAACTCCACTCTCAGTTGCACACGTGGTCCCACAGTAAGATGTAGGGTTGCATGGACGTGACCTAAGCGGAGGCCCATCTCCCTGTGGCAGGAGGCTTATGCTAAATCCTTAGATCCTGCAAAGAATCCTAATGTGCTTGTCAGAGCCATAAACAGCATCAATCAGCCGAACTCCCTGGACTTCAATGGCAGTGTTAAGCTGATGGATGCTTGCTGTGGACTTGGCCACAAAAGGTGAATCCTGAGCTTAGTTCAAGCTTTCAAAAAGAAGGGAGAATTTACATGCTGCTTCTCTTTCATTTTTGGTGTATGTTCCACAGTTTTTGCCCAGCTTTTGCAGAAAGCAAACAGAGCACCGATGAGTTGGTGTCTCAACCAGAAGCTATAACAGACCTGGCCACAGGCCAGGGCAGACACACCTGTATCTGCAATGCTACAAGCCGGACAACAGCTGTGCTGAAGGGCAGAGGTGGCGAGAGATAAGGGCTGAGATGAAGAAGGGGTAATCCGTCAGCCACACTGGAGGGTCCTACCACTCCCATCACCTGCAATACAAACAGAGCACATCACCACAACTGACTACTTAGAGTTCCATCCATGCCATATCCTCCAATGCCAGTGAAATGGAGGTGTCTTCCACTGAGCACTGAGTTGGGGTGGATCTAGGAGAACCAGCCCCCCCAGTGGTCCTTGTGGGAGCTGGGGCCAGTGAGGAGAAGGAGTTTTAGCAGGGAAAGGGAAGGGAGAAGAGGGAACCAGCAAGGATGGGAGGAGTGCACAGGTAACCTGGTACATTTATAAATGTACCCAGTACCAGCCCTGAATGACCAGCACTGGACTGGTGGAACAGTTAAGAGTTGGAGGATATGTCATGTAATGACTGTAACAAATAAAAATATGTCATCAAAGCAAAAAGTCTGCATTGAAACTGTACATCATTCCCCTTCTCTTGCTGATCTACTTGAAAAATAATGTCCTAAGTATGACCCAAGCCGGGTTTTGTACAATGTTCAGATTCCTCTCAAACACAGTCTGCTCTTAGGAACTCTAAGTATGATTAGTCTCACCTGACCCCAGCTGTCTGAAGCTGAGTCACCTGCATGTGACTTGGTTGTCTGGAACAACTTGAAATAACAGTGCAAAAAAAAAAATAGCACTTCTAGGGGAGAGTTATTTAAACCAGTTTGGATGTGTCCCCCAGGAGGAATTAAATCACAGGCCTGCATATGCCTGTTTCTCTCCAGGACTAGACGCCTCTAGATGACGGGAACAGGGAGAAGCTTCCTGACAGATGCCTAAGCTTAGGGGAAGTGAACACACTCTTCTTTTTCCAAATTCAGCCTGGGGAAAAGGGCATAACCAGCTTTCTGCCAGAAAAACAAAGGACAATTTAGAAGGGGAAGAGGCAGAGCCATTTCATTGTATCATTGTGGATTATAATTTAGACATTTCTCCACCTTCCTGGCTGGTGTCTTTTTGAGTTCCATGATGCAACTGGTCTACACATGATACTGCATGCAGTAAGGGGTGCTCCCACAGCTCACAGAGGCCATAGTTCTGACAGCTAAAGGTGAATTTACTCCTAACAGTAAGAGTACATCTTTTCCTGGTAGCTCTCCCTGATGTTCCCAGCCAGCTGAACAGAAGCATGATGACTGCACTTCAGCACTGCGGAGCTTTCTGCTATTTTTGGAGCACTGGCTAATTGTTAATGCAGGCCCTCCGGAGAGGTTGCTGGCGTGATTCACCCTACCGTGCCTGCCTGCCAAACTGCAAGGCCATTCTAAACTTGTATTTCAGCTAACTGTGTAGCAGCCTCCCCAACCTCCCCGTGTAGCAACCCCAGGTAGTCTGAGGGCCCCCATTTGCAGCACATCCAAGCAGCTGCCTCAGTTTGAACAAGGAAGCAGTGTTATGGGCTCTGACAGCTTGGAGCCTCCCTGCCCTCGCAGCGATGAGTGCCGAACGGACTCGAAGGACAGGAACCTGGCAAAACCCGATACTGCATGGTAGCTGATTATCATTGTTTGTAAAGCCCCTCAGAGCACTGGTGAACCCTGATAGGTGTCTGGTAACTACTGGAAAAAGTTACGACATTTACGTTCTAAGGGGAAAGCGTTATAAAACCCAACAACAGAAAAGCTAGTGCAGCCTTTCCCCATTTATTTGTATTCTTTCAACACGGAATGAAAGCATGCACGTTTGTCCAAATGCCTGGAGTTACCCTGATGTCAAACTGAGGGTTTGCCCCCAGTAACAGCTGCACAAACACTACAGTCTGTCACTGCCTGACCAGACTCCGTCTGTATCATGCCTCTGTGGTAACACACTTAGGAGCATAAAACATACTGAGAGTGGGATCTGAACATTGTACAGTGCAAACCTGTATTAGATCAAGCCAGGGACATTGCAAATGGTGTGAATCCACCCGTGTAAACCCTTCTAACTAGCCAACACCTGATGGCCTCTGTCAGGGCCATCGGGGTCCCTCCCCACTGGAGACGGTAGGTATCCCCAGCGCCACCCTCTCCCCGTCTCTACCAGGTGTGTGCAGTCTCCACCACCCCACTCTCCAACTTGCAGCCCTCAACTCTCAGCTCAATCTGGCAAAGGTGGATCTTCAAAGTGGTGCGTGGGAAGCAACGGAAATAAATCGCTTGACCACTGCTACCGGTCACTGTATCTCCCCATGCACCACTTCAAAAATGAACCTTGCTCTCTCTAGTGTCACTTGCGAAGTCCCCTTGCGAGTGGTAAGGGGGACAGGTAAAATGACAGGAATGGGAATGAACTATCTTCAGTCCAGAGAAGTCAACAGCCAGGGGGAGGTTTAGCAAAGGTTCACGGGGTTGCCGCTCGGCTACTCACCAGATTGACACACACATTGATCAGAGACCTAAGGTGAGGCAGGAAGGATATGATAGGCTGCCTCTGAAGTGTCAAACAAACCCCTTCAATCAAATTGCTGGCAGGCTCCCACTCAACCTGGCGCCTGCAATACAACAGTAGGTGCCGTTAGCCACGGGCCTCCTGCCCCCCACCAGACGCTCGCAAACATGGCGACCGACACACAGCGATGCCCACAGAGGAAACGTTTCAGACAGCGATGACGTCCAAGATGAGCACAAAGTGCGCAACAGAGAAAAGGTTTTATCCACGCAGAGCCACAGAGCACACTGGGCGTTTGAGAGAGACGAGAAACGTAGCAGAGGGGTCCGCGCTAGCGACACAAACCCCCTCACAACAGCAGTGGCGGATAGGCCGTGTTTCACTGCCTGGCGCTTCCCTCTGGCCGGTGGTGAATGCAATGGAGCCAACTAGCCAGCTGCCTCGGGGGTGCCTGCGTGGGGAAAAGGTCTGCTGTGCCACGCTCCCAACCGAGAAGGGACTCCGCCATCCCTTGTGGCTTGTGGGCGTTCTCACCGAAGGGAACAAACCCCATCAGCCGTGAGTGCCCTCGGTAAGCCGCTTTGCAGTCTGGCCTGCTCTGCCAGAGCAGCCCCCAGGCACAGCCTGCCCTAAAGGTAAACTAGCCCAGCAGTACAACCTTTACCTTCCTCACCCTGTGTGTGGGGGGTGATTTGTTCCCAACCAGCACCGAGGTCCTTCATTCCAGGATTCTTTCTTCCCTGACACTTTGCTTTTTTCACCAAAACAGCTCTTAAGGCTTGTGACAGATGCTGATGGTGTCCTTCCTAATCATAAGCAGGCACAGCATAGGTAACATAAAAGCAGATTGCACCCTTCAGCTCAGGGCCTGACTCCTCAGAGTAAGCACAGCTCTCAAGCCAGCATCTGCCTGTGCACTTGCTGGGACAGAAAGACAAGGCTTGCATAGCTTGTTAGCTCAGTGCTAAACAACATCCTAGTCAAGCTCCTCCGAGGACTTCTTAGAGTCACATGGGGGATCAAGCGTCTACTACTTCTTATGCAGACAAACATACATCTCGTCTTTCAGCATCCACTGTTCCTAAGTCTCCTGAACAGTAGTTTGTTCTTGTTGTTAAACATATACCACCTCCCATCAGACACTGGTTTTGGAATGGGGTGCCCACAGGATCCAGTGTATAAGATTCTGGTGTGAGTACCCCAATGGATGGCTCCTGGGGTCTGGCACCCAGTCCCATCCCTAAGAGACTTCTTAGCCCAATGCCACTTAAATGTAGTTTGCTCCATTTGGTCCAGTGGCTTTGCTGTCTCTGTCCCTTTGGGTACAGAAGAGTAATTTCAGCCAGGTGTATGTACAGGCACAGACAGAGAAAATATGAAGGGAATTTTAATTTATGAGCATTCATTCAGCTTAAACAAAAAGGAAAGATCTTGAGGAACAGGAAGACCCCTAAGCTGCCTTTGAGGCAGAGGAAAGTATGAGCAGGAAAAGAATGACTGAGAAGCAGGCAAGACATGGCCAAAAGAATCAAACCGACAGGAAGGAGAAGCATCAAAATCTCTGCCTCTAAATTCCCTACAAGAGCAGGAGCTTCTTAAAGCAGACTGTTAGCCAAAGGAAAGCGATAGACAGTGATGCCAGAAAGAAGAGATCACCTCCCTGTTATTTGCTCCATCTTAGTTGGGTACATATGATTCCCACTGGGACCTAAAATTGTGTGTCCAAGTCCTAAATTCTGATGTCCTCTGTCATTTGGCTTCTCAGCTGAGACTGCCAACAAAGTGACTAATTGAAGCAGTTGAGGACATATGCCCATGAGGGTGACTGAGACCAGTGACTCTTCTTACCCAGGTCACAGAGCTGAGAGATTTTATACTACCCAGACTGGATTTGTATCACTGCCTCTGAGGTAGGAATGCTCCATATCAAAGTCACCAAAGCCTCTACCATAATGCTACTATGTGATGCACCAGGCTTTTGCCAGCCACTGACTGGATGCAATTGATGCCATTCTGTTCCCTCTGCTAAGGAGCATTCAGAAGCTCCTGCATAGCTCCCGACTGTTTTTATCTTTACAGAGAACATAACAGTATTTTCAAGAGAAGGCATGCTAGAAATGACTACAGTTTAACTTTCCATTAAAAAATAAAATCCATCCCCTCAACTCACAGCTAAAATAAATAAAGGGGGTAGTGAGATAGTATAAATCTGAAGACTTATTTTGTAGAAAGAAAAAAAAAAGATATTTCTGCAAGTTCTCTCTGTAGTTCTTAATAACCACACATTTCTTCTCTGGCTACCAGAAGACACAACAAAAATGTCAACATAAATTCACACTTACAGAGATAAAAACATCTGTTCACTTTCTGGTATGTTACAAAGGTTCACTCCAACGTGACAGTTTTATTTAGATGACATACCCACATTTCATGGCTTGCAACATCAGAAACGGACCCCAGAGGGTTTCCATTATACCTGCTCACCTCAAAGTAGGCATCTTGTGAATTTTATTGAACATACGATCCAATCTCTTTAAGATGAGGATAAGGGCAGGTCTCACCGCCTCAGCTGTCCAGTCAGTAATGGGCAGCATCTCCATGATGTAGCGCCGGAGACCTCGGCTTTCCATCGTCTGCGTGTCATAAGGTGCCAGTTTCAGCAGGGAATGTGCAATTTCCGCCAATCTAAAACCAGGGTTTATTAAGAGGAAAATCAAACACAAGTGGCATTTCTCCACACATGTTTATGAACTAACAGATAAATCTTCAGTAGCCTAGTAAAAAGAAAAACTGTAAAAGTCAAATCTGCTGCTATTTAAACTCTTAGATCCAATATCACAGTTCCTGGTCTGTGAAGATTGTTTTGCTGAAATCACTGTTTATATTTATGTACATGAGAATGGCCTAAAGAATATTTTTACATTGGTATTTAATGCACCAAAGGAACATCAGGAACTACAACTTTGTGCAGCTAAAAACAAAGTGCCTGAGCTGTTCTTAAGACTATAACATTGCAACTGCCTCTGAAACACAGACCTGACATCACCTGTGTGTCAATTAATGAGAGATTTGGTTTGGGTTTGTAGTTGTTTTTCAGCGTCACCCCTTGTAAGAGGTCTCACTGTGCAATTTCTTGGAGTTAAATTTAAAAATAATGTGCTGTCCCATAGGTTTACACAACATGTACTCTGTGTGATTACTCCCCGCAGCTTTGATTTGTTTCTCCTAACGCTTCTACAGATTGTGTTGCTGTTTCTTCTTCTAACCCTCCCAGATGGCCTTGCCGATGGCATTTTCTGTATTGACTGTGAAATACCATGGCAACATTTAACTTACACTTGCAGTTTGACAAAGATCTACTAAAGTACTTGAATATTTGCAGTAGACAAAGAGAAGCAATAAAAATACACCTACTAATAAAAGGGACAGAAATCTATATACTCCCTGAAACATGAACAGACTTTGTAGTGGACAAGTACAGTACAATCCTGTTCATATTGCTTCTTCTGAAATGCCTTCAACTAATGGAACATACTTCTCTTCTCTTTAAAATCTGCCTAGCAATGTCAAGGGCAAGGAGTTCCCTAGGTTGACCAAAAGTGCTGTAAAAGTGTTTCTTTATCCAGTATTTCTTTATTGTTACTTTATACAACAACTTTGTTCTACTATGGAGTAGTTCTGTTTTCTTAAACTCTGTGAAATTTAAATAATCATATAATTATGCTTCTCTCTGGAAATACAGTATCAGTGGCAATACAGTATCAGTGGCACATAATGATGTATGAAAACTTTCTTACGCATTATAAAGTACAAGAGCCATCTCATCCAACTTGAGATGTCAATCTCAATTAATCTTCTTGCTCTCTTCATGCAGAAACAAGCAACCTGGAAAATTTTAACCTTCCTGAAATACTGGGATAAACAGCTCATTGGATATTCATCTCTTTTCACTGGATCAGAAAAGATCTTTATGACTTTTGCAGACTAAACATTTAACTTTTAAATGGCTACAATTGTGTGAGATTAATCCCGTCTGAAGTGATGAGCATATGATCTTGTTTTTTGAAGTCTCTGAAATGGCATCTGCCAGCCTCCCAAGACCATAGCTGTCACATCGCATTCTGGTAAATCTGCTCTCTGCTTAGAGGTAAGTTTTTTGCCTACAGTGGTTAAATAAATAGTATCAGTCATTCCACTGATACTTATGAAATGAATTTATGTAAGAATCAAGATGATGCTGGCTTTTATTTAGGGCTAACTATAATAAAGAAATTCAGTTTCCAACCCCAATAAACCAGTTATTTCTAGCACTTTCCAGGAGATGTAAGAGAATTAGAGCACAACTTATAGTCTGCAAGTCAATCCATCAATCCCTTAGTTTTACTGCTGTAACCTTTGACCATGGAAGACCACCTCTCTTGAAAAGAATGCAGTATTTGCCAGCTAATACTGTGTACCATGACTCTGCTTCATGGAAATCTTCTCACAGGAAAGTATCTTTCCAGAAAATGTAGCAATAACACCTTCTGTACATATGGATTTAAGTTTGTTAAGCTCATCTTTTAAGAGAGGGATATAAAATAGTTCAAGAACAATTAAACTCAAGTACTCAGTAATATAAAAACACGTACAAGTTCAGTTCCACGTTACTGTTAAACTGCAGATACTTCTGGGCAGTACACTAGAGCATTCTTATGTTCCATACAAATGTAAGACTAGGATAATAAAAAAGAAGCAAGCCCCTTTCTTTACTGTACTAAATAAAGTTCAGTTATCAGATACATGTTCCTCACTCCCATTAAAGTCCTCCATGTCTTGGAACCCATGTCTAACCAAGGGCATAATCTGTCCTGAAAATCTCACCTTTGTTTCTAATATAAGATTACAGTTCTTATATTTGCCAGTGCAGGGCTTGTGTGGGGGGAACAGCAACATTCAATCCATATGCAAACACACAAACCAAACAAACCTCATCTCCCAACTCCCAAAGGAATTTGCGGCATTTGTTAAAGATGACCTAAATTAAAAACAAATAGTTTTGTGTTCTATAGAGACAGCCTGATTCCAAAGATGGTGACAGAATCTGCCAGCTAAGGAGCTTTGCCATTTTTTTCAAAGCATGCATGTAAAAGGTAGAAGGGCTTTTAAAGGGTTTTCCTTGATCCAGGGGCAGGAAGAGAGCTAGTTCAGTGCATTGCTAGTATCTGTCACCCTTCATCTTACTTTACAGGGTATTCCTGAGGAAAAAAAGTATAGCACTCAAAGAGAAGAATAATTCACAGGCCTCTTGGCGTTCAGGGAGCAACATAAATTCCTTTTAAGGTGGTTGTGATTCACTTTTGAGGCCCGTCCCAAACAGGTTAAGGTAACTTTGCTATCTTTCCTATTTACTCTAATACTCTACTGGGCACCTTTGGCTTAGGCCATAAAAAAGCGCCTCTTGGTATTAAGCTATTCTGTATTCAAAGAATGATCTTGAAGTATCTCTCTGCCATTCAGATTTCAGAATTCAGATGGCTGTTGTATCAGAATTCAGATACCTGTCTCCCTGTGACCCCCTGCCAAGGGATGCACTAGAACTGCCTCATATTAATCCCAGTTTTCTTTCTGACAAGTGCCAGTCAGAACACTGCTAACTGTGGCTCACTTGGAGAATATCTGTGCTGTTTTCATGGTGAAACACCTTACCACGAAACAAATCTAATGAGATTATTCTTCCTGAGGGAATACTACGTCAGAAAGGGTTTCCCCTGAAAATGAATGAAAACCTGAAAATGGAATCAGGTCCGTTCCCTCTTGGCCCAGTTTTTGTTGTCATTTACATCTGGGCAAACTTCTCAGTAGCAACTTAAAGCTATTTTGTGTTTACCATGAACAAACACATGAGCAAACACAGAGGGGAGAATCATGTCCAAACACTTAGAAAGCCATACCGCCAACTTCTAGGCCAGCACCACGTGGAACGGTTTGCAGCGAGCATCTAATCAGCAAGCTGGACTCAGTGCTGCACCTTATTAAAAGACATGCACCTGCTGTATCACACACTGAGGTGGTGGTCCTGTAAATGCCTTTTGCCCCAGCCTCCCCCATATTTCAGGCATTTATGCAGTACAGTGGTTGCTCTGCCTTTCTTGCTTGTTAGCAGCTGGTTCTGATGCACAGTGGCACAGGGGAGGATAAAGGTCGTAGTCAGCCAGCTAGGCAGCTTCCCCACCCCTTGCCCTGCAGAGGCAGCTTTATCAGCTCTGCTCCTTGCTGCGATTTATTCTGATGTATCAGATGGGCTGCCAGGGAGCTATTGCATCCACTGGAGGTGGGGGTCTAAATGAGACCAGAGGAGAGCATATGAAACCTTTCTTTTACACAAGTAGCATGAGGTACAATCCAAGGAACATCCAACATCCAAAAAAAGCTCTGCATGTTTCAGACAGCAACATGCAACTACAGTACCAAAAAGTGATTCCACCTGCTGTTATGAAAAATGAAGAGCTAAAAGAAAGGAATCCCCCTGAAATGAACAAGTAAAAGCAGAATGCCTGTGGAATACCTCATGTGGGACTTCACATCCAGCAGCTCCAGAGAAGTGACTCGGGGCTCACCAGCCAGGTTTTGCAAAATCTTCAGCCTTGGACCACAGTGCTTGTAAAACTCTGTGCAGATATTCAGCAATGACTCCCGCGGTCTCCTGAACTCCTCTCTGGCAATTCGTTCATCTAGCTCCTCTCGGGGAAGACCCTGGCCCTCCTCCAGTAAGTGAAGGTTCTCCCTGGAGGATATAAAATGAGGAAAAAGTAGGAAGTGTTATAGGCAGTGGAAGAGCAGAGGTAGATTATAACAACCTCTCCAACTTGGTTTTGCAACGCATGTTTTCCACTGCAAATGAAAAGAAAGAGAGCTGCACCTGTAATAAAAAAAAAAAAAAGAAAAAGGGCAAATTATAGTCTGCAAAGTCATGCTAAAAATACAGAGAATTTCGATATGAACTATCCTTTGCTACCCTCCCCTGAGAAAAGGCTGCCTGTCACTGAAACAGTGGGTGGGACTCAGTGAACCTGGAAACTGCTGGGGAACAGTCCATCACATGTCAGGGAAGATTGGGTGCAGATTTTACGTACCTGATAAAGTGTAGTTTGGCTCCCTGTTCTGGGTACCTGGAAAAACAGAAACAGTGCAATTGTAAACGGCAACTTAGTAGTGCCTAAACCGTGCCTTTCTGAAAGAAGGCAACCCTGTTCTAGCCCAGATAGATACTCACCATGGGTAGGATGGTATCTTGTGTCACTGGAACAATGGCTGCACACAGTGCGTGACCACACTGAATAGCCTTTACCTCCCAGCTGGCAGCAAACTAGAGATTCCTATAGTTACTGCCCTTGTTACAAAAGGAAAAATTCAGGCTTAAAAACCATAGCTCTCTTTCAAGCAATTTCTCTTAGTGATTTTCACCCCGGTGCTCAGTCTGTTCCGAGAAGCCAGAGCTCACCTAGTGAGTGTTTTTTTGTTTTATTGTCATTTTCTCTTGCCACTTCTTGTTGAGAAAGTACTAACAAACCCTGCACTGCTTGGCTAACATGTCCTAGGCTGGAACAGTGATCATTCTACCATCACAAGATTCCTGCTGTTGCTAGTAGATGTCTGATGCAATGATAACACAACAGAAGAAACAAGGGCAGGAAACCTGGAGCAGTGCAAAAATATTTTGGATCAGAGATTGAACGACTGATAACCAGAAAGATCTGGAAATGTAAACCAAGATGTCTGAGTCACACAGCATCAGAAGTCTCTACATTGCCTGTCAGCAGATACATATTAACTGCTCTCCAAAATCAGCAGACAAGTAATAGAGCACTACTTTCCATTACACCTGATTTACCTTAGACTGGGCAATCTTGCAACGGAAGTAAATGGCATATATCCACTTCAGACTTGAGCATGAAGGGGTTTATCTGCTTCTCAGATCCGGGATAGAAATTCAGAGCTATGTTTCATCCATGCCTGAATTGGTCTTAAAGAATAACAAACTGATTCCAAGAGTTAGCAACCAAGATTTCTACATTACACAGCTATAAATTGACATAATAGCTCTTTGATGATCCATGCGGAGACTGATTCCTATCTCCCTTCAATATAAAAAAAAAAGACAGGGAGTAACTTGGAAAGCGTGCCTTGCCAGAAGGGTGTTCCTGATTTTCCGTCTTATACGGTGCACAGTATTGTACTAGACTATTGGGTGTGCACATACTTAAAAGAGAAATCCAGAGGAAATACTCTGCTCTGGAAGAACGGCTACTCCAGCTTCTGCTAGGGGAAGATTCCCTTCCCCGGTCAGCACAAACATTCAGACTTTAAGCACAGTAAGGCATAGCCTGGCCAGGAGAAGGTAGGGCTGCCCAGAACAGTAATCAGTACTGCAAAGAAAACCTTCATAATCCCAAGTGCTTGTGGGTAGGTTTTATAGCCAGAGTTCTTAAACCCTTGCTCTATGACTGAGTAAATTGTCCAGTGGTCTCATCTAATTCACAGTAGCCTAACTGGGATGGCCAGTATGGCCAGGGAGCAGTATTACATTCTGCTGGTGCCATCTCTTTCTTTCCTTACTTCCTTCTTCCTTTCCTTACTTCCTTCTTCCATGTGAGGTTTTTATGTGAACTTCTTGTGGGTTTTTTTCTAAGAAGAACAAAAGTATTCCCAGTCATTCTTCCCTTTCTTGCAAATCCTCTGCCACCCACTCCTTTGCTGTCTGTAACTGCAAAAAACCCCAGACCAACGTGGAGGCAAAGATGATGGAAAGAGACTGTAGGAAAAATAAAAGTGATCAGGAAACAGAAGAAAACTAGAAGAGGTGCTAGTCTCTGTGAATCCCAAACGGCGTTCAGTTTGAGCTTGTACTGCTGTTCAGTCTTTCAGAAAAAAGCCAGAGGGAATCTGACCCTTCTGCTATCCAACTGGGCTCTGCCCAGTGGTTGCTTTGACAGTGGGCTCAGAAGAAAGCAACGCAGAGAACTGAGGGACACAGTTGTTTTGTCAGTATACTTCTAGAGCGTGAAAAGGGAAACAAGATGACATTTAGGATGGGTGTCCTCCATTTTGATATCCTGGTCTTCTATTTAGTCCCATGGTTTTAAACTAGAAATTCTAGTCTTGGGGATTTTGGTCCTGAGCTATGTGCTCTTTTTATCCAAATATTTTCTCTCACAGTACCTAGAGCAGTTCCTCAGACAGCTGAGGAAGTGCTCCAAGTTCTCTGTGCCATAAGATGTTACCTTACCTAACCCACCCCCCCCAAAACAACAACATCAACAACAAAAAAAAACCAAACAAAAACCTGTTCAGAAAAATGAGAAAGAAAGAAAAGCCCACTGACTTACCTGGTGTTCACACCTGCTGACATGGTGTGGTTTGCTGTTGTAGTCCCTTTATGGCCTTGGTCACATCGACTCATCTGTGGGGCTGTCATAGGCCTGGCAAAGGGAAGGTGAATAGCACACTAAAGACTAACAGTTGCACTGAAATTCTGCTTGTGAGCTGCTGAAATCTGGCACTAATTTTACCATGTCTAAAACTCAACCATTATTCAAGCTAAGCTGCATATCGTGACCTCCAGTGCATTGCCTCTTCCCACACTCAGAACCAAACAGGCTCAGACCTTTGAACCATGTGGGTTACCTGGTGAGAACTTCTACACTGTACAAGAGGGCCTGCAAAGAGGTGGCAAGGGCAGCCATAGCAGCAATCTCCTCACGGGCTGCTGTCACAGTCTCCACTTGAGAGGTTTGTC
>JAVJGJ010000061.1:11104480-11134070 GCA_035590215.1 Microhierax caerulescens
TTTGTCTCTTCAGTTTCTGCAAGTAACAGGGAACCAGCGCTTCCAAGACCATCAGCATCTGGAGGCTGAAAAAATAACCAATACTTGGTCTGTTTAATTTTATCAGTCCTGAAATTCCCATCATGCAGAGGCTTAAGTTTCTATCTGAAGACCCCTGGATCTCTCACTAGCCATGTGATTTCATTGCTTCTTACTAGATAAGCAGTCCTGGGACAAAGAAACTCTTGGGTCAGGGGCTTCAGGGGGGAAATGAGCTGATTCATGAAACAATAATAATAAAAACAGCCTAAACTTCTGGGTATCTTCTGAATATGTCATCCAGTTGCATTCATTCATTTTCCCTTCCAAAGACTCCTTTCCTTTCTGGTTCCCTCTTGGAAACTACTTTTTTTGCTTTAGCAGTCCACCTCTCCTCTTTCTGCATCTTTCTGTTCTTTCCAGCTACCAGTTTGTCCCTCTCCAGCTCTCTCTCCATTGCTTCTCTGAAAACAGACACCTGCAGGACACAGCGTGATCCCCACGTTGGAAGTACAACTTATGTGTTGCTGCTCAGGCTGCCATCCAGCTTAGCGCTGCAGCCAGTGGCTGGCAGAATTTGGAGCCAAGTGCCCTAGGAAAGGTATCAACAGGCAGAGGTTTGGCCTCACAGAGAAGCCCTGTGCTCGGAATGCATTGCTGTGTCCTCTGCCACCGTTTGTCAGCCTTGCTTTCGCACGCCATACACAGCTTTTATACCTTTTCTGAGTCTGCACAAACCAAGAAAACAGATCAGCACCTTCTGAATGATTCAGGAGCATAGGCCACCACCGTCACACACAGCTTGATGGCTTCACTGATTGAAAAGGTCAAGTCTTCATTCCCATAGCAGAAATCTGAGGGAGTAAGGCAGTATGAGAATACTATCACACAAACATAGTGAATAAATGAAAGGAGCTAGCACACTCTTTTTCTCCCTCTTCAGTTTCTTGCTTCTCATGTTAACAATCCCCAATAGGCTCTTGATTTTTGACAAAAATCTGTCTATATAAAGGAAACATATGTTACACTCCCACTTGCATCCAGCCATCCAAGAACCCACTAGGTGAGAAACAGTTCTCAGTAGGTCAAATATGCTGAGCATAAGGCCTGCAGCTGCTACTGGAGTCCCATTTCA
The DNA here is from genome assembly GCA_035590215.1 of Microhierax caerulescens. Taxonomy (NCBI): domain Eukaryota; kingdom Metazoa; phylum Chordata; class Aves; order Falconiformes; family Falconidae; genus Microhierax; species Microhierax caerulescens. The sequence goes on from JAVJGJ010000061.1 coordinate 11,105,634, forward strand.
AACATCACCCATCACAAGCAAAAACTTAAGCTCATACATGACAAGAACACATGTCAACTTAATGACATTTTTTATGCTACCTCCACTTTTTCCTAGATGTTTCCACCATACTAAAAATGACACTGATACACCACAGATGGCAGAAGATAGTTCTACTTCTGAAAAATCAAGTCCCTTCTATACTGGCAGCCACATGGGCACCAGCACAAGAGTGAGTCTGGTTTGCTAGTGATTTAAGAAAAAAATTTCAAAAGCATTTAAGTCCTATACTACAAATGTTACTTTGGGGATAATTAGTGACAGGCACCAAGAAACTGAAGTATCCAAAGAACAATACTTGTAATACAACTATAGCCCCATTATTAGAACTAACTTTGATATACAGAAACCCAAGTCAAAGGTCCCAAAGCATGTAAATGACTTTGAACAATGGAACATGGAAGTCAGATGCTTTAGACAATTCTGATCTTCATACAAAAAATAGCAGGTACACAACATACTCATCCACAGTCTCATCAACACACACTTCGGAATTTTCAGAGATGCCTTTGAATAACCCTCCACAGAAAACCTAAATATTTTATGTAATGTTTACTACAGTCCACAAAAAGGAAGAAATATCTTATTTTGTACCATTTTTATTATAACTTGTGATATTTTGTACCATTTTTATTATAACTTGTGGTAGAATTGTGCAGCATTGTAAAATCCCAGTCTATAACAAAGCTTTAACTCTAAGGCTAGACAGCCTTCATGGCTCATCAAAATAAGTATTATTTAAGGGAAATTCAAATTAGGAAAATAAATTAAAGATCCTTATAAAAATCAGCAAAAATTACTTCCCTGCAAATCACAAAGCAGCCAAATTCTTAAATGCCACATTGCACATATAACTATCAAGAGACATAGTACCCTGGATGCATCATACAGCCATATATATTCTGCTTTATGATAAATCAACACACCCCCTACAGCTCAGCACTGCTGAATGTCTGAATGGCATCCATCATTTACTAGTCATAGTCTGCCCACGGCAGAGGATACTTTTGTTTCCTGCCCACATGGAGCAGCAGAGGATGACACTGATCTTGACAGCATGATACAGTTTATTAGGCATCTTTATTCTTCACCCACACATGATAAAATTCAAAATGCCAGGGGCTAGTCTCACACTAGCAATCTCAATGGAGAAAAAGTAGCTTTTGAATAAAATAAATTAATAATTCCCCTCCTGCAGAAAATATCAAAAGGATGGTGGTGATAAAGCCTCATGATAAAAGCCTCATGAGGCATAAGAAACTGTTATGACAGCATTCTGGGAGAAGAAAAGGGCCCTGAACAAATCCTGTTGCATCAAATGCATGTTGAATCAATAAACAACAAACCAGAATCACTGAATAAAGGGTGCTTTGCTGTTACCTAGTGACTTGAGAGGCTTTTCTGCTTTCACCAGCTCTAAGATGTCCAAAATGTCTGGAGTATCTCCCTCTAAAGACTGCAACAGGTCAAACAGGCACTGAGCTGACACTCCTTTGTTGGTTCCATTGTTTGTAGCATCCTGTTTCAACAACAGACATCCGTGGTTGATTTTCTGAGGGCTTGTGTGCATCCCAGGAATCTTTACCTGCAGGTGTGGGCAACCTTTTTTTTTTTGGCAAAGGGCCTACATGGAGTTCAAGAGCTTACTGCTATCAAACGATAAGCCTTGCCTGACTGCAATGGTGGAATGGTGCAATGGTGGAAGCATGATCTAAAAACTGCACACAGCTTTACTTTCCAGAAAAAGCAGATCTTTGCTGTCCTGGGAAGGAGAAAGCTCTGTGTGTGTTTACAGTGTATATGCAGTCATGTTTGGCAGTCCCATTTAAAATTCAGATTTCATTAACTTGTTCTAACTCACTAAAATGTTAAAAAGTATTTAGTGAATATTCCAAAGCATAGCTAATCCAGTCCTATAGTTCACATGTACTAAAAACTTGGCATTAAAATTTTAGTTCCTATTTCTGGATTCTGAGAAAGGATTTGCATTTAAAGAGTTGGAAATCATTATCATCCTTTTATAACCTATTTATACACAGAAATTTAAAGTGAAACCACATTTACTAGCCTGGATACCAGTGACCCATTATTACCTCAGCATCCTGCTCAATCAATTGATGAACAGAAGCATGCAGAAATAAGTACAAGACAGGGCTCTGTGCAGCACCACGTGCAAGTAAGCACGTGTTCAGTAAGAACTGTGCTGCTGCTCCAGATGTTTTCTCTTTGTGATCTCTGATGAGGGGCTGGCTGCATACACAGGCTTCCCCACACCGAGACTAGGGAACAGCTTTTACTCACAGGGAACTCCAGGAGAGGGGCCACACTTGCAAACAGCTGCAGAATAAAGGGCTTGCGATGCAGAACGTAGAACTGGCGGCATGCAAACTCAATCGCTTGGCGTAACTGTGGGTTGCTCTCATAGTCAGCGTATACCTGAGCAAAGGAAAAAGGACATGGAAATACTACTCCAGTGGAAGGGCTCTTTATCTCCTGATGCCAGATCAAATCAACTATGGCCTTGTCATTCCCCATATGTTTGCCTAACATTTTTAAACACGGAGGCTTGACCACCCGCCCTGGCAATGCATTTCAGGGACAAACTATCCTTAAAAAAATGTTTTGCTTGTCATGCTTGAACCTTGTCACAGCTTTAGCCCACTATTTTTTGTCCTATGTATCAGAGGTAGATTCCTTCCCTCTCCTTCCTAGAAGCACTTAACTTGTTTGAATAGTGCTTTCTCCCTCAGTCCTCACCTTTTTCAGTTAGGCAAGTCTCAGCTCCTTCAGTCCTTTCTCACATGACATGTTTTCTAGATGTACATCCCTGTTACAGTCTGCAGTCTTTTCAGTTAACTGGTGTTTTTTGTGCAGTGCCCACAGCTGGACATTTCAAACCAGGAGTGCTGGAGCAGCAGAATTACTCCATGTTTCCTTCACAAGTTACCAATCTGTATAGTCACCCCAAGAATGGCATTTGAGATATTTTTTTTTTCCTTCCACAGGACACTGTTGATACATGTTTATTTTCAGATCTGTAACAACTCCAGTATTCTGCCCTGCAGAAGTGTTACGGAATCAGCTGCTTTCCCTTCCTATTTATGCTGCTGATTATTCATAAGTAAGGACTTAACGTATGTCCAACCTGTTCAATATAATCTGGGTTTTTCTCTTTTTTTCAGACTGCACCCTCAGTTTGTCAAGACAATTTGAACTCCTAGCCTGTCCTCCAACACACTGTCAATTCTGCCCACTTTTTACATATTTTAAGTTTTTTAGAGTGGCATTTCCTCCAGGGCTGGCCACTGAACCATGCAGCCAATGTGTTGCCAAAGATGTGGGATGTGTTTCTCAGGTATGTAAACAACATAAATTGCTAGGAACAACTTCACTGTGCGTCCTCCTTCTGTCCGGTTCAACAGCCTGTCTGAACTTCTCTGCTGGTATGAGTGCGGGAGGTTTGGGGTGGGGGTACACAGGATTTTCTTGCTATTTGCTGGCAACAGATAATGTTGAGATTTTATGGTAGTGCAAAATTTGCATTACAGCACAGGGCTCTTGAAGGTTTCTAAAAAATTATTAGTGTGTGACACCTCTGCAGAAATGTATTCACTGCTTAGTAGCCTAGTAGGCTGAAGAGATTAGTATGTCTTATAGACAGTCAGAAGCCTCTAGTGAGCTTACAAGGATAGTCAATCACCATGGCCTGTTACACTTACAATATCTCATTTACTTGACAAACAGGAAATAATTAACTGTACGTGCATTTCACCAAGGAAAGCACAACAAAAAGAGGCCTGTGGAGAAACGTGCATGTATGCATCAGGAATTAAACTATTAATGGTTGGTTCAAGCCCAGAAGTAGTAGAATTTGTTTGTAATGATCACAAACAAACCAGCTGATCTTGAGTGCCTGGAATGGATAAGTGAGGGTCTGCAAACCCAAATAAACTCAGAAACACTTGGGTTTTGTTTTGGAATTGCTTTTTTGCCTCCTAAGAGTGTCTTTCATTAATTTCATTAATTCAGTAGTTTAAAATAATTGGTATGGGGCAAGGGAGGATAGGAAAGAATTACAAAACTAATTTCTCTCAATATGAAATGTGGAAATGAAGGGAGAGTCTTTCACAGGGTTGAATAGATACTACCAAGTACTTCAAATTAAGCTATTGAGTTATTTTATTTCAAAATGTCTTGTTTCTAATGAATAAAGCTATGCATTGCAGACCTCGATCCAATATGTACTTATCCAGTCATGCAAGGCATGATATTAGAATTTCCAGTTACTAAAGAGTTTGTTTAGATAGCTAAATTCATCACTGGTCCTAATTATTGTGCTCTGTTAACTATATTAAAATGAGCATGCATAAGGATGCCATAGTCATTGCTTCTTTTACAGAAACAATATTTTTTTCTGTATTTGCATTATAATACTAAATCCTTATTTAGATATTGTCTTCAAGCCCTGCAGAAATAATCTTTCTGTCTGTAAAAGAACTGTATCTACTTTTCATTTATTTTCAGTATCTGATTTTTGTCAAATGTCAACAGGAAAAGGCATACTTGTACACCCCAAAGTAAAGAGAAACTCAACCTCTGACACTTCCAATATTTGTCATCACTCACATGCAAAGACCACATACAGTTTTTCATAAACATTTAGTCTTCTGTTGCTATTTAAATTGCAGATAATACAATTATCATACTTCAAAAAGTGAATATAATTTAGTTTCCATCAGCAAGTAGCAAATCCAGATATTTCAACTGTTCCCCAAATTTCAGCCACCCCTGGAGGAAAGAACACTGAGGGAGACACAAGGTCCAAAGAGTTTCCAGAAATTTCATATTTCTGTGTGGAAGTACATAGTAAGGGAAGCAGACATTCATTTACTTAACGTAAAGAAGACAACAAATTGTACTCAAGAAGAAAAGGGAATGTAGTCTCAGGAGTTCTGATCTGGGCCATCCCACCTTGATCTGTTTCATTCTTGGGGTCCCCAAAATCTGTGATCTCACCAGGACTCAGCAGTTTAAAGTTTCTCTATTAACAGTCAGTTCTATGACAAAGTGCTCACTTGGAATTCTTCCTTTGTATTGTTCATGGAAATGGCTCACCTGCAACATGCTGGGGAGGACCCACTGGTACCCGCTGAGGGAGAAGAGGTGGTTAAAGTGCACGGCTGTGTTGATGACTGTGGCAGCGTACTGCCTTAACAAGGCACTGTCCTCAGGGTGCAAGATCAGGGCACCATTGAAGACGTTCAAGAAGAGCATGATCTCGTCCCCCCAGGGGAACTCACTGGGAATGCCAAGGAACATCTCCTCCAGCAGCTTAATCCACAAGCTTTTCTGAAGAGTATCCAGACCAAAGAGCTCTTTCCCAGCTGTGGGGGAAAAGAGGCAACAACAATCAACTCTGTCCACCACAGCCAGCCTCACAACATTCCCAGAAGTCAAAGGCCCTTCCAAAGAATCATCCCACAACACTGATCATTGTTCTGCCTTTTAAAAATTACTTCACCCATCCTGTACTTTGGAAGTGCTCATAGGCTTGAGTAAACCTTCACCTAAAGCAACAGACTTAAAGATGAATGACAAATATCACACAGCTCATTAAATCTGCTCCCCACTGGTTGGAAATTCTCTTAAAAAGTGAAAGCAGATCTGAGCTTGTACATGTATCATCTGTCTCATACAACTTGAATGGCTGTGTGGATTTATGCTGAATTTTTATCCTTCAGGTGTCCCAGACATTACAGGACATTGATGCAGAGTTACAATAATGCTTCTGAAAGCAAGTGCCTTTAGGGCCTGTTACAAAACTTGCCAGTGCTTACCACCCTGCAACAGTGGCCTGTTTAATCCACAAGTCAGGCTGGAAACCCTACTTGACATTCAGAGCAAAGCTTCTAAGAAGTGGGCAGTTTCCATATCCCTGCTTCAGAATTTGCCCAATCTTCATTGGAAGTCCTTTCCTTCCTCAGAGTGGGTGGCGAAGGACTCTGAGGAATCCTTTCAAGGTGCAGTTATGCTACTGGACACAGTATTTTAGCTGTAGCCTCAAGCATGATTTTAATATATAATTATAACTTATTCTCATTTGGATCCAAAGAAAGTAGCTTAATCTGGAGACCTCTAAGAGCAAAGCCCTTTCTGCCGTTGTGCTTACAAACCAACAGCTATGTATTATTTACCCTGGGAAGAGATTTGTCAGCTTTCAGTAATGCTACAATCCTGCATGTTTCTAAGGCAAATGAAGTACCTCACAAAAACCTTCTGGGCCCTGTACAACCACCAGAGAAAGGGCCATACCTTGGGGATCACTGAAGAGTGAGAACTCGGCATCAATGGCACTTCGGGGAAATGAAGGCAAGCGGAGGAGATCCTCCTGGAGCATAGATACATGGGACTGCTTGTGGGCAGTAGGGATTTTCTGTGTCAGTGATATAAGGAATAACACCCGCCCCACCTCTTCTAGCTTGCGGGTGAACACCTGAAAGAGAAAAAGAGACAAGGATCAAAATCAGTCTGATCAAAATGTTCTTTACAATGTATATGAACTTTTCTAGGTTAGCTTCCATGGCTTGCTCTTCCATGGCAGGGATGCTGCACTCATGGCGCAGAGGATCCTGTTGAAATTCACAGGGCTAGTGCTGCATCCTTTTGTTAGAATTTGTGTGACTACTGTTCTTCAGCCCAGGCCCACAAAGATAGATCCTCTTTGCACAAGAGCTTTTAACAACACTTTCTATTTCAGTGTTGTGGAGGACTTGGAGCGGTTGTCAAACACTTTGCAACTGTGACATGCGGTCTTTTGTAGATTAATGTAAGCTTTGCCAGTGTGAACCCCAAGGTAGTCAGAGTCAAGCCAACTCCAAACTGAAAGCCATACAGCTGTAGTTGCTTTCTACAAGGTTTTAAACTATAGTCAACGTGAGGCTGGAATTTTATCTACCTTCTGTGTTGAGACTGGCTCATGTCTGGCCATAGGAAGTGTATGTATAGTTGCAAAAGAAAAGTGGCCAATAAAACAAAGCAGATCAGATTCTGCATTACTGCATGTGAGCGAAGCTGGGCTCACTTCAGATTATCGCTTCTGGATGACACCAACTGGATTACACTGACCAGGAAACCAAATTCCATTCTACCAGCCTCCTTTGAACTTCTGACTGATAAGGCTAGTCAGGCTAGCTATTTTATTTTGATGCTAAAAGTAACCATAAGGCAGAGTGATGCTCAGTAGTAGAAGCAACTGTCTTTGGAAGCAGTTTCACGACAGCTCTTAGCTACTGGGATAAAGCCAAAATTCTAAGCATGCGGCTTACCATGTGACAGAGCTCAGCTTCCCAGGGCCTGCAGTTGCTATGACCTTGCTCTGAAGAGCACTCAGCTTAGAATTGGGTGCTCAGTCAATCAACAGTAAAGAAAGTACTTTTCCATGGATTGCAGTTCTGTGGGTAGGCTCTACGTGCTGTTTTCTTTGCTGAAGCTGGATGTTGTCCAGCAACTTATTGCATGACTACAGAGAGGCTGGTAGATACTTGATTTAAGTTTTACCTTAGAAATATTTTGGCCTCTATGTACTCTAAACAGAAAAATGTGGAATGCAAAATAATGCCCTGACAAAACTGGACAAGCCATTTTAAGCTTTTTTTGGTCATGTAGGGCACATCAAACTCATTTACTTGATACGTGGGACACACCTACTAGAGCCAGAATAATTTCTTTCAGAGAACCAACCAAAATTATCCCAAGAAATTTCCAATATTTTTAGACTTCCCACTGACAGATACAGCACGTTAAATATTACCCTATTCCATACTATACACATGAGACATCATTAACTGTATTCTCCATTATTTTAGCTGCTCGTACCTCTTAAGCAGCTCTATATCCACTTTTTATAACCATTCCTGATGATATTTTCCTGCCCCTGCACTCACATTGCTACAGACAACCACAGAAGCTGTTTTTTGGCTAGAATAATACAACTGTTAATACCAAACTTACACTGTTTAACCACATTCCCATCCTCCCCTCCTTTTTTCTTTTCCCCTGCTTATTACTATTCTTTGCAGATACAGCTAAAGCAACTGTTCCCTAAACAGTCAACTCTGTGCTACTGAGAAAACTTTGCTTTTGTGGAAAGCAGAACTTGCGGCTTCTATAGGTGGAGTGAGCTCAATGCCATTGTCTTACTGTCTAAAGAAATGATACTTGTAGGGGTTTGCAGCACATTAGAGGCATTGCCCTGCCACTTTAGTTAGGATTTAGTTCCTAAGGTAGAGCTCCTGGGATCTGCAGAATGTTAGCAGGATCAGACACATTATCAGGTCATGAGGCTGGAAGATAGGGAAGACAGTGCTCTTCTGAGGACAGATATTCCCCTGATGAAACAATTGCTACTGCTTTACCTCTAGGAGTAGCTATGGTAAAAGACTAGCATCTGAGAGCAGGACAAAGAAGGGAGACAGGTAACATTCTCTACAATGAGAGGACAGAGAAGGAAGGTAGAACGGAGAAATCCTGCTCCCCAGCCAGAGGTAATCTTAAAGAAAGAAATAAGCAACTTTTGAAGCTGAGGCAACTGAGGCTTTTCTGGCCAAGTATATGAGAATGCAAAACGATCTGCCTAAAAGAAGCTGGCTGGAGAGACCGGGAGGGAGTTCACATTGTGTTCCTTGACTCTTCTTAAAATACTATACACCTGTCCAATGGCACCAGGTCAGATTTTATGCCAATTGCTACTTCCCCAGCAAAGCTCTCTTACCTGCATGCAGCATGAGTAAAGGCATTTAAAGGGAAAAAAAAAGGGTTCATTTAGGTTCAAGGTTTTTTTTCTGGGCAGAGGTGTTTGGTGGCAGTAAGTTACCTGCTTCTGAATGAGCTCTTGACCCTTTTCTGGATGCATCTGCACTAGGTTGAGCTGGGGAGAAACTGACCTCCGGAAAGGATAAATGTCACGGACGTAGGTCTGCCAGGAAAGAAAAGAAGTGTATTTCAAACAAAAGTGTAACATCACTCAACAGAACTGAAAAAACGGCCTTTTAGCCCTTTCTGAAGCTTTTGGATAGGGGCTTTCAGACAGAGTCTGGCATCATGGAAAAGCATAAACAGAAGATAAATTTGCTCTTTTCTAAGAAAGCTAGACACTAATGACCTAAGAGCAAGGGACTCCAATCTTCCCTCTTCTGTCAGACTCCAATCTTTCACCACACGGAACTAAACACCCAAGATGTGGTGCCCACAGGACAGAATTCTGTGTGTTTATGGGCTGCTTGTTCTCCTTTAGATAACCCTGATGTTTAAAAAGGGACAAGATGGAAAGAACAAAGTCACCTGAACCTGACCTTTGTCTTACCTTGTTGTAATGAATAAGATTCCATCGCTTATCCATTAAAAAGTAATGCGAAGACTGTGTTTCAGGTATGTTAAAAAACTCCAAGCACTCCTGAAAAGGAAGGAAGGAAAACATCCTGTTACTTATTAGCTGTCCTGTAGAAAGACCACAACATCTAAAAGAAGAATATCCACTAATAATGCACAAAGGCACAAACCTACAAGCCTCAGACAGGCTGTTACACGGTTCTGGCATTGATTCTTACTTTCTTTCTTTAATCATAAAGTACATTAATATGTTTGTGATAATCAAGCCATGCTGATATCACAGTCCTGAAGACTGATGTTACTGAATTTTGGTGTCTTCATAATCACACATATTTGTCTGGCTATATGAGCCATATGGGTATTGCAGCTTCCATTCCCATACTATGTATTTATCAAGCTTTAGTGATAATTGTTGTACAGATGCACTGAAGTTCCAGTCCTTCAAAGTACCGAGATGTGTGATTCCCATCAGCTGGACAAACTGAAGGCTCTTACAAATCTGTTCCCTATGTGGCTCAGTTAAGGCCATCCAGGAAGGTTTTGGCAGAAGGGGGAACTGACCTTACACCTCCTAGATCGCAAGTTATCATCATATCTACTGAACTATCATTTCCATGATCATTCTGTTGTCTTTAGTGTTGATAAACCCAAAGATTTAAATGATTTATCTATTTATCCAAAGCATAATGTACAGCAAATATCCAATAAGCTGCAATGTCTTCAAATACAGTTGCATTTGTGGGCTTTTGGCTGTCTGTGAGGTCAGGGCATTTCTATTATCCTTTAATACAGTATCCTGTTTATTGCAACCAAGCTGTCCTCACAGGGAGGCAGAAATACCTGCCAGCAAAACTTCCCAACACAAAACAGGATGATCAAGCAGAATGTGTTGCTGGCGTACAGGTATGGCAGTAAGTGTATTATTAAGCAGTTTGTCTGGTTCAGAAACTCATACCCACCTTCAGAAGAGCCTCAAACTGTGTGTCCTCATGGACTGGTAACTGAGTTGGGATGTCACACTCATTCTGTCCATGCACAACAAGGGTTTTTGTACCTAAAGGAAGAAAAGCAGTTGCAGTCTCCCTGGCCTCCGTAATTAATTCAATTTCAAAAGACTGTCCATAGAGGAGAAGTGATGGTTCAAATTCATTCCTGGGCAGACAGATAATGCCAGACCTGTCTGGAATCCATTATGTGGTGTTAGCATAGCCTCACACTTCCATAGTTAATAAGAAATTGATCTATTCCTGAAGGATGAGCTGGCTTTAGCAGCATCTGTCACTCTGAGGAAGGAACAAACCTAAAAGGTCAAATCTGTTTTTCAGCCAGATATCTCTTGCCTGACTCATGACAGCCTAGGCTAACAGCATGCTCTTCCCGGGCTCTCTCAAGACTTAAATGAGAGGTTGCATTGCATCAAATCAAACTGAGTCTGAATCGTACAGTCTTACAATGATCATCCTGCCAACTTTTCACAGCCCACCAGGCAAAAAAGCTCTGGATTGAAAAAACTGTTCTAATTCACTTTCTGTTTGCTTCTTTCAGAGCTCTTGAAGTGGCTTTCTGAATCTCAGGGAATTAGAGATGGAATTTACTGACTGCATCCTCAGCTCAAGAAAAACTGACTTAGAATATACAGCCATTAGTAGCAGGTCTTTTTCTGATCTAGTTCTGATGGATCTCCTTTTCAGTAGACTGGTCATGAACTTGGAAGTGAAGGAGATTTAAATAATAATTTCTTATACCTGGCATTGAGGCAGTCACCAGCAGCTTTACTTCACATTGTTCCTTCTTCATAGTCTGTTTAAGATCCTTGAAGAACAGTCCCTCTACATAACCCACCACTTCCCAAAGGAAGGTAAGTGTGGCAGAAATGGCATCCATGCCCCACTCACATGGAGTACGTACAAAATACATGATCAGTCCTACCTGCAGGTAATAAGTAAGAGGAATATCAGGTTATACACACTCTTTTAATTGTGCAGAGCATTGTGTAAACACAAAACAAGAACACTGTTCTTCTACCTTTCTTCACTCAGAGGGATAAGCTGAAAGTTTATACATACTACAGAACAATCTGCCTGTACTGTTCTTCCTTTTTCTAGAGAGGATGAGGGTTGGGACAAAAAGTACTGTTGTAGCCCAGCCTTAAAAGCCTTTGTAGATGAGGAAAAGGAGACCCTCTACAGCAAGAGACTTCCTATGCCTTCTGCTCTGTTGCTGCCACATGGACAACTGACAACAGAGGCCTCCTGGAGTAGCATACATCCTGTCTGTTTCATCTCCTAACTGCAGCAAATGCATTTTCCACAATCTTCAAGGACACTGCTAGATTTGCTCCAACAGGACTATCCAAGAGGAAAGCACTGTGTGAATCAAAATTAAGTAAAATAATTAAAGGTTTCTGGCACTGGGATCTTTCTGTTAGTCCACAACTCACTGTCTGTGGTTCAGAATTCAGAATTCAGAAATTCATGACAGGTTGCTTAGGGGTTTAATAAAAAATGAAGGGTTCCTTTTCCTCTCCCTAGAAGGACTCAAAGGCTGGTGTGTAAGCCTGGTGACTTGCACCGACAGCCAGAAGAAGATATGAGCTATATAGGAAAAGTTAAGAGCATTTACTTCCTTGCAGATAGTGAGATTAACTTTTTAGGATGCATGCAGGCAGAGGTGAGATTCTGGGCTGCACAGTGGACCCACAAGCTACTCACCAAGTAGTTAAAGAGAATATGAGATGTCTGGGCAGGGAAGTCTCCAATGTTCAACAGAAGCTTCCTTAACATATACATCAGCTCATCCTGGAAAAAGAGCAAATTTTTCTTCTTTCCATCACAAAACGAAGAATGTATTTCTCCCTTTTGTCTTCTCTGGCTTCGTTTCTTCCCATTTTTCCATACTCCCTTGCTCAGCTCTGTCTCTGAGTGCATGAAGTAGAACTATATGCTTGTAATGGCTCCCACATTTCCCCAGATAAGGCCCAGAGCACAGCAGCCCAGTCAATGTATTTCTTTTTTAACTCGGAGAGGCCAGTCTCTCCTATTGCAATTTGTACTCACTGTAGCATCCTGATTCTACACTTCTCTCTGTGATAATCCCTGTGTTGCTTATCACAACAAATGACTACCTAGATGACCTGTGAAATCTAGTTCAGCTCAATTCAATAGCTTGTGGCTGCTGGGGAGGAGGTGCAGGCAGAATCTAATTTTTCTTCCTTTAGAAGCTGCCTGCTTTAAATGTAGGCTAACACATTTCTTGTGGTGGGAAGGGGCTGTAGAGGAGAAGGAATCTCACTGATGGCTAAGGACTGACAGATTGTATCACAAATGTCTTCTATGGCCCTCATCCTCTTAACGCACAGCAGATTTGAGCTAGTGTTACAGGCGTGAAATACAGATAAGGACAACTGATGCCAGTGATCTATCTGCTGAAAGCTTCTAAGGAAATACACGTGCTCTCTATGTTCTTTACTTGTGGTTGTAGTAGGTCTATAAACAGATGGTAAAACAGCAGACAATGATATCTGTGAGGCTACACAGCATATAGCTTCCTTCTCAAAGATACCAAACAAACAGAAACAACCCTCTAAACTGAAGTAGAAGCTTTGGGAACTATGGCTGAGATGTCTCAGGAACAGCAAGGCCACTGAGACCTGATTGCTCAAGGAACCAAAAAGCAGCCTTTCCTTCCCTTTCTCTAAGCTTAATATTCATTTTTTAGTCAGTTCTCAGGTGGTGGCTTGGAAGATGAAGACAGTGATATTTCTGATATCGCACACCAACTCTACAGTTGAGAAAGTGGTATGGATAGTCTCATTACCTTTCTTCTGTAAAGCTTAGCCATGGCATTAGATAAAATAGATAACTAGATAAACTGCTCTAAATAAGCCAGGGAAAGAAGAGACCACCCCCATCTTTCAAAGAAAGCTGAACAGTGGCATGGGTGGAGGCAATATTGCCTATGTTAGAAAGTGTTGTGTTTTGCCACACAGCTGTTCAAAGCTTGGCTTAGAGCAAGTCAGATCCTTAGTGGTGGTAAATCAGCTGTGTCCCATTCACAGCAGAGGGCAAAGATTGAGGCCAAGTGATGATATGGCCTAAAAGACTTCGAGCTGCATGGTAATAGCAAATGTTCTCCTCCAGCGTTGCCCACAGAGTGATTCTGCTTGCAGCTGTGCTCCCTGCTCTAAGCAATACATACACCCACTGGGGAGAGGAAGAGTTTACCTGTCGGTTGCTGATTGTGAGCTTCTCAAGGAAATGACGCAGAACTGTAGAGGGGTCTTCAATTAAGCAGTTCCACAGGACCTGCTGAGCAACAGCACTTACTGTAAAAGAGAAAGAAAACAAGGTCAGAACCATCTCCCTTGGAAAAGCCTTGAACTGGTACACTTAGACGCAAATGTTTCTAACTTTCTACCGCAATTGTCATGTTTTGTACAGAAACACACAGGCACCTCTGATGTGCTAGGATTCCTGGTCACCAGTGCAGTCATCTCAAGCAATAATGACAGGTCTAATATTTGAACCTTACCTAACTACTGGTGATATGATGGGAAGCACTTCACCACTGTAGTCAGAGGAATAATAAAGAAATAACAATTTGGATTTACAACTCCAGATGGAGAAATCTGGCAATTAAGAAACATAAATACATGTACTTTTTTGTTCATACATCATGGTGATTCATTGATTTTGTTTGGTATTGGTGAACAGTGTAAGATAGCAGGGAATTGTGTTGATGATCAACTCCCCAATGTGTAATTAATTGCAATCCTGTGAAGATTAGTAACAACAGAGAATTACTCATTATTTTGTCTGCAGTATTCAGTTCCTGATCACAAAATAACAACTACACTGTTTAGGTAGCTGACTACATCCACTGAAAACAGAATATAAAATGTTACAGAAAGTTAAATGTGCAATCAACTGACATGATGACTGATGAGAGAGGAAGGAAGGGCAACAGTCCACTTCCACCAGCTACAAACATTTTAGAGAAACAAATACAAAACCCCACAAAATTACTTTACAAATACATCACAGAACATAACCAAAATGTTCAAGCTGTGTATAGGTGGCTTTCCATGTCATAGGATCAAATAAATGTTCATGGGAGTAGACCTCTGAAGGTCTCTAGTCCAAGCCCTGCTTAGAGCAGAACTGCCACCTGCACCAGGTTATGTCAACCATGGCTTTGACTAGCCAAGGCTTGATAACTGCTGTGGACAACCAATCAATGGGAATTGCACTGTGCTCCTGGTTATGAAGTTACTTACAAATTTCTAACCTGAACTTCCCAAGTTGTAACCTCTAGGTTGGAATTCCTCTAACTCATTGTTTCCTTTTCATCACAGCGAACAAGCCCAGCTTCTGCAACCACTTCTCACAAAACACCTGTTTTAAGCCTCTTACCATCCTGGGATCCCCCCACTAGACCCTTTTCGCTTCTCAATATCTTTCTTGAATGAGTGGCTCTTTTAGGGCCCCAAAAGATAAAAAAACTCTCAAAACAAAACACAAATTGTGAAGAAAAAAAAAAAAAGGAAACCCCCTACAAATTCACATTGCTGTTGTGAATCTACTTCCAAATAGTTTGTGAGGACTTAATAGACTATTCATTAACTTTCTAACAAACATATGTACTCATAACAATATGTGGTGCATAATACCTCTAGGAAACATGAACTGTGAGCACATACATTGTGACTGTGTTACACCTCTTTTCCACTTTAGTTATGGCACCTAACAAATGTAAGCCATTGTTCAAAGTCCTCACAGGTTCCACCACCCTTGAGCAAGAATCCCTTAAAGTTTAATCTTGGACAGTACCAGCTACTCCATCCTCCCGAACTTCTCCATCTTCCATCAAATGGACAATGGGAAGCACGGCTGCACAGATGCATGCTGGAAACACAGCTTGAGGTGGTTGTGGCACATGATGGTTTGGAGTATGCTCTGTAGTGTGTTCTTCATCTGGAGCAGTAAGAAGAGTAGAAGGTGATTGTTAGTGAATAAACTCTGGTATTATCCGGGCAGGTTAGATAAGCATTGGTTAGATAAACATTTATGTTAGGTTCTATACAAACAGAACAAAAAAATGATAGGCTGGCTGATTGCTGTTTACTGCTCTATACCCAAGAAGGAACTGAGCCTCCAGCCAACTTCCTGATCAAGAATTTTCATTGTAAATATATGTTTTTTCCATTTAGATTTCTTTTCTTGTAGAGAACCCATTTTCTTTTTGATGAAATCCCATTTCATTACCATTTTAAAGCTAGAATGCTTTTGATGGCATTACTGTCTAAATGAAAGATGAAGACATTGTGACAGCAGGGGTGACTAAAATAATGCAGGGCAGTAATTCATTATAAACTGGCTCAAGCCTGGGAATACATTCAGCAAAAGGAAATGCCACCAGCTTTATGGTTCAACAGGAAAGGCTTCCAGTGACTGAAATCCTAGGAAAGGACACTTCAAAGTGAAGTCAACCCACCTTCTGCACTGACTGCTGACCGCACTGACCAGACAGAGCCACGGCGGAAAGAATAGTTCCTATGAGATGTACTGGAGGTGCAGGAAGGACTCACAGAGAGACGGCGGGAGGCCAGGTTGGCAACTTCTTCTACTGACAAAGAGAACAGGAAATGTCAATCCAGATCCAACTGACAGACTTTAGGGAACTTTCTGGAGGACAGCACTTACAACTAAATTGGAACATTGAAAATTCAAGTCAGGTGACACTCAAAAGGCACAATTTAAAATCTGTAAAGATCAGTCAGATAGGTAATTTGCTTATGCTTTGGGAACCAGCAGAGCATCACTCCATAACAATGCTTTGGTGAGTCACATTGTAACTGGGTCAGCTCTATACTTCTTTTCATCTACATCCTGTTCACAGATTTCTGCTCACAGATTTCCCAGTGTATGTTTAGAACTGAACATCACTGTACTCACCTAATGGCACATACCTTGGAATGCCTTTAATGACAGCTTTGTGCTGTTACCTGAACCAATGAAAATCCTCACCCAAAGACTAAGTTTTTCATGAATCATATCAAGTAACTCTGGCTGTCTGGAAGTTTGGTACTGAGGTTGAGTGGGTCATCTAGGCTCTCCCACTAGCCACCATAAAGGTAGAAAACTCCAGGGTCAATTCAGTCTATCCTAAGCTATGTGTCTTAAGACAGATCCTCCCATACTTTAATTATTAAACAGTTAAAGTTAGAAAAGACAAACTTCATTCCTAGCATTGCATATTAAATCCTGCAAGATGCTGGGAGCTTTGAGATGTTATGTGCTGGCAAGATCCACTGAAGTTGGAGGAGAAAAGGTAAGGGGCTTCAGGTCACACTGTGAGCACTCAATGTGTCCAAGGTTTTGTGGTTTTCTTGCACGAATTTTTAATTACACTTTTTCTCAATGACTTAGACTCTTCAACAAAGGGATGTGGTTGTGACCTTCCTAACACTAACAATCTATGTTCCTGGACATCACACCCCTAAGCAGTGCTCTATGTTGGTGGCAGGTGCTCTCAGATTCCTGGAATGCCATTCCTTGCCCTGGAGCACACCTTCTTCTTCCTGCTCTGAGCTGGGTGTGCAAGTTGGCTCATAGCAGGCCTCCTGTGTGATGGGGATGGCAGTGATGAGACTGGCTTCCCGGCCCAGGCGTTTCTTCTCTTCCTCCTGCTGCAGGTTCTTCAGGATGTGCTCAGCTCGCTGATGGGAACGTGACACAGCTCTGGCTGAAAATGACTTCTGTCAGAAGAAAAGAGAAACACAGCCTGAAGCTGTTAGTTAAGATGCACACATCCTGAATTTTCTGCCAGAGACCTCAGTGACATTCAGCAACTCTGTTTCAAAATACAAATCAGACTAGTGCTAGCTGAACAGAGGTTCACCAGGAGACTTCTCTTGCAGTTATGTCTACAACAAGCTTTGGTGCAGACTTCTCCCAAGAGATGCCACAAAGAAAATAGTCTGTCAGGTAGTTCAAGTGAACTAATGTTCTTTTGGAGAGAACAGCTGTGTGCTCCTAAGATCTGAGTTACTGCTCACACAGGGATATGATATGCAGTGCAGTACCTCAGTGAGCAAACAGAAAAGCCTTATGCCCATGCAGAAAATTCTGTGTGCCCTACACGCACTATGTAGAAGACTTTTCCCAGCTGAGGAAGACAAGAAAGCTCAGTTGGTCCACAACTTTTTGCTTAACTTCCCCCATGCTGCTACAGAGAAAAAACAGTGCTTACTCTCACAATGTCTGCTTACCGACTGATCTTCATTTATAGGATCTTGCACACTCCCACTGCACTGAGGGACCCAGGGTGGATCAAACATTGGCACAGATGGCATTCCCAGGACAGGAGAAGGCAGGGTGAAGTTTATACTTGGAGGAGGGATCTAAACAAAATCACGAAAGACATTTCATTACAGCAGACTATTAATGTCAGTACTGCTAATTAAATATGAGCAAAAGTACCCAGAACATGAATTACCTCTACATTTTTTTCCCAACACCATGTATGACAAGCATTTTTTTCTTTCTCTGATGTTGTTCCTGACCTGTGTGCCCATTATACCCTCCCCATTTTATACAGGAGTTCTACACATCACCTCCCCCACTAGTGTGACTTACACAACCATTTTTTTCTCTAAACAGATTTTCAGGCAATTTCATGGCAGTGTGTCATTACACATCTATCCCAGAAGGCAAGCTGTAAACAGCAATGTTGCATTTCACATGTCCTGTCTACCTTAAAGATCTGCTGTGCACCCTCTTCCATCCTTGGCCAGACTTGATACCTAAATCTCCACAGCGTGTGAAATTTGAGAATGGCATTCAGTCTTTGCACTGTTTCTGGGTGATGAAATTCGGACATCAGCATGTCAGAAACGGCCTCTGGCACTTTCACAGCACACAGCAGGAACATGGCAGCTGCAGGGAGACAACATCTGATCATCTGTTTTCCTTAAGAATCTGTTTATTTGGCAGAGAAAAACTGCAGATGTACAAACCCCCACCAAAGCAAACCTCATCTTGGCTCCAGAAATGAGATCAGCAGTCTACCAGGCTTAGCAAAAACTGTACTGCTTCATGAAACCAAGCATGCACGATTCCACCTTTTGGAGCTACACAGCATTACATGTGAAGCTTGGAAAAGATTCTGGAAAACCTGCTTTTAAAAAAAAATACAGCTTTGCTCCCCTCATGAAAAATCTCAGTCATTACTAGTTTAAAATAAGAAGCATCTCTTGAAGTAACAGGACTAATTGGGTTTGACTTTCAAAGATTCAGCTTTCAAGTGATTTCTGTGATGATTAATGTAGACTGGTTTAACAGAAGCTCTGTGTTCCCCTCAGAGCAGGAGGCAGTGCCCCCAGGTCTCACCTGTCTTCATAGGTAAAACTAAAAAGAAAGGTTCTTAGTCAAATGGGCACCGTGCAGTCATCACAAACTGCCTCCAAGAAAAAATGGAGTTGCTACGAATTGCAAGGCAAAGGACCAGGTCATGATGGAAAACAGCACAACAGAAGCTGAGCTGGACCATAGTCATTTCAGTGGAGCATATTTTAGTATAAACAGACATAGTCAAACTCCAGACTGATGGAAGCCAATTAATTTAGATGGGTGTCTGGGGGGCACCGAGCACAAAACAAAAGCAGAGAGCAGTGTTGCTGTGGGATTTTGGTGGGTGTCAGAGGGTCCATGGCTGCTTTGACCTGTTGCTCACCGCAGAGCACTGGGGGCAATATCTCTAGATTTGGTGGCTGTTCCTCCACAGCAGAAACAGGACATTTGCCATCGTGTTTGCACCTCTTACTCAGAAGGTGCCAGGCATGAGAGCAGTGCTGAGTGGAGGCCGTTTGAACATTGCAGAAAAACAAGGCTGCTCTTTGGCTGCCTAGGTCCTGTCTTGCACTGCGAAGGCTCCTGTCCCTGCTCCAAATCTGTAGGGACCTTCCTGTTTCACCAGCTCAGAGAACTTTCTACTCTTTCATCTTTTCAATGTAACTATGTCAAGTCTTAGTAGGACTGATTTTAAAAGTGTGAGCTCATACTCTCATACTGAGGTAACCAAAAAAAGAAATACAGCCTTGGAAGAGCTCAGTAGATGGTGCTGTTGTACACCAACACAGAAGTTCTTCAGCTTGTGGATAGCAACATCATAGGTTTTCAGGTTTTGACCTTGATGAAGGTAATTTATGCTTGGGCTGAAATCACTCTCTACTAAAAAAGCTACTGCAGACCCTCAAATAGATTTTAAAGCTTCCTTCAGGAATGGGAGATGGAGAAAGAGGTAGCTCAGAGGCTGCTTTGGAGGAGCAGCCAGCTAGCACTCCTCAGGAAAAGTAGCAAAGCTTTGTTCCCTTCCCTGTGAGCCATGGTAAGTTTTTGACAAGAAAGAAAGAGCATCCAAAATTACTCCCCCAGAAAGGGACTTGAAGGAGAGAAAAGAGTGCAGTTTCAAGCAGCTTGTTTTTCTTTATTTTGCTTCTTTCTCTTCCTGTCTTGGCCTGGGTGAAGGGAAGAGCACAGAGAAGACCTGTGGGCTGAGGAAGTACACTGTGCACTGGTGAAGTTTCAAGCTCATAACAGAAAAATTCTTATTATTAGTTTGCAAGGGCATGATCTTACACTTTGTAGTAATAAATTTCAACCCATATCTGGAATTTCTTCTTCAAGGTAATACTTTCACAGGTGTATGATGTTATAATCTTCTGTCTTAAAGATGACTCCCAACTATGTGTCATCAGCAAACATCATCTGCACAATTTAATACCAAAGGGAAATGGAAAATTTAGATAAATACCACTCCATAAGACTACTTATTGAACAATGCTGCTGTCTCCATGCAACATGATAATTTTCCTTTCAGCAAAGCAGAGGGGCTATGACAGTTCCACTCTTATCCCCTTTCTCTGTTTTTGTATCAGCCCTTAACTGGTACTAACAATTTCCATGAGGCAACATACAAAGAACTTGAGTAAACTCTGGATGGACAAAATCGCTATTTCCTCTGCCTAGAAATCCAACTAAACACAAATACTAATTTTGATGCTCTCTAATCACTGACCACAACCAGGGTCTGAGAGACTTCCTTCCTGATCCTTCTGACTACACCTCTTTTGTACAGAGTGCAAAACCACATGCAGGTCTATGAAAACCAGACAGTTCCCAATAAACCCTTGGTGGCATTTCAACTCTTCCATTACAAAACTGTCTTGCAAGGGTAGCCATACTAAATGGTTTTGTTCTCTTACCTGCTGCCCCAGCCATGTGCTCATCCACACTGAGTAGGAGCTCCCATGCTGCTGGCTGGATGTCCCCATACATCTCTTCTGTGAGGATAGGAGCTGCCTTGATTAGCAGTGACAAAGGTGCAGGGGAGAGGCTCATTACCTGCAAAAAAACAGGTCATGCCTTAAAGCAAACCTTAGTTTTGGTCTGCACATGACCCACTGGTAACTTCTTGTTTCAGCCATTTCAGACAAGGCTTCTTCTGAACATCGCTTTCAGCCTACACTGAAAGAGCAGTGTTTGCAGCCTAGTTCCTCGAATCCTGTACAAGTCATTCATGTCACAAAAACACTGATAAAGTAGATGAAAGGAAAGCCAAACTCTCCCAAGGTGGTGCACAAACAGTGATACAGATCCATGAAAATCTCAAAGACTGCCAAGAACAGGCCTGTGAAAAACCTGTTGCTTCTTCAGGAATACCGAACAAGAAAGAACAAAGAAAATTATTGCTGTAAACTGACAGGTTGTATTTGAACACATATGTAGGGGGGTTTAATTATTTTTTTTTTTAATGCCCAGTTTTGATGCATATGTCCCTACGGGAAGCCAGAGATGCAGTCTGCAGTTTAATGGAGCTATATTTTTGAAGGATTCTTGACAGGGTTACCTTAAAGAAGCTTAAATTTAGCATTACTCAGCTGGGGAAGATATGCAGAGCTGAACTGATTCATATTCAGGAACAGTTCTTCACACAGGCTTGGAGATCCATATACATTTTCCTTCTTGTTGCAGTGTAACCTGACATCTATATATCAGCCTCCCTAACTAGCGTACGGCCTGGTCAGTACCTGGTGCCTGATGTATTTTAGCATTCCAGAGTCCTTCTTCCCTTCCAAGTTGATATCGACCACTCTTTTTTTCAGAGAAGGAGTTCTCAAGCATGACTTGTCTGAGCACTGGAAGAAAAAAAGAAAAAAAAAAAAAAAGGAAAAAAAAAAGAAAGTGGACTTCACATTTAGATTTCCCAATATCTAAAGATTTCACACCTGCCTGAGAGTTGTCCCTAGGAGATTGTCAATGACAGTTATAATGACAAATCCTTGTAATGTTCATTATTGACAATACCAAGGACTTTTCCCAGAATGCTGGGTTGCCACAGACTTTTCTCTTCAATCAAGTAGCCTGATGATTAACACAGAGGGTCCTCGTTTACTAGAGAGCTCACAGAACCCCATGGAGCACATAGCCAGGTCTGCATATTGCAGCTACCTCCAGCTTTTCATTTTGAAAGCTGTAAAAGAGAGGTTCCTCTGGATCCCAGATATGTGTGGAAATGGTGTCCATGCAGTCAGAGAATGACACCACCTGAAGAATTTCAGAGCATGAAGAACTGGGATGAAAAGTCTACCGTCACATGAAATTCAGAAGTTATCACTCTCCTGCAGTGACATCTGTACAAACATGGGGCACGTATTTGTAGGAAACCTTATTGTCTCCCAACCTCTTTTTTCCTTGCTGTTGCTTCAAGGTTTTGATGGTTTGATGGATGATTAAATGTGTATCACTTTGCCTTGCAATTCAAAGCTGAAGATGAAACAACAAAGTAATGCACAGAGCTCTTTTGCTACCTTTTATGAACACTGCCAGCTGCTTATCTCAAGCCTGCCTTCTGTAGGGGAAATGACTGCCTGTCTTCCTCAATAACTAATACACTACTTTTCTGTGTCAAAGGGTTACAGTTTTCAGCGAAGTAGAATCATTAGCTGTTGTTTCATATGCTCTGTGCTTTGTTCCATACAAGTACCCCTCGATTTTCCAACTTGACAGGAAACAATCTGCTGGTTGACAAAGAAATGTTATGAACTTTCTCCTACTCCTTCATTTTCTACTTATAGGGATGGTAGCCTCTTTACCCAACTTAAATCTTCATGAGGGTTTCGTGAACACTTTTGTTTTCAACACAAAGTAGTTCAATCACTCCACTATTACAAGGTTATTATTATAAGGTTATTCAGAATAACCTTAGTCTGCTGTGGTCAGGAACATGAAAGTACTAACCAACTGTTGACATGATTCAGTTGGTACCTGGGGTGGGCACTTCACTGAAGGCAGAAATAGATTTCCACTGAAGTTAAAGGCACCACTTATATGGCTAAAAAGGCACAATCTTGTTTGAATAACCTGCTGAACTAGTCGTTACAAGTGTGCCACTAAAGAGACTGTAACATTAAATACTAATGCTTATAATTCTTGGAACAGCTCTGAGAGTTTAGTCCTAAAAGGAAGAAATTATGCAAGATTTTAGAGGAATTTCAAGAGTGATTCTTACTAACAGATGAGACAAACGCTGAAAAAAACAGAGACTGGACTCCAGGGGCTGAGAACTAGCGGCCATTAAAGAACATTAAAATTTAAGTCAGGTTATAAGCTTTTAAACAACCTTATCAGCAACTGAGATTCTTCCCAATCAATAGATTATGTTCCTTCCAGAATCCTAAATGACTTAATAGTTCTTTTTACAGCACAGCTGCATTTAGAAGGGCTGTGTTCGTTTTGTCGTGAAAGAACTGTTTGAGTACATTATGCAGTCCTGAAGGTAATTATGACCTGCCCAGATAACCCCCAAAACATTCTGCTCTTTTTCATCTACTCACTTCCTTTTGTTTTTTGCCTCTTGCCACACTGTTTGACGTGCTGTTTTCTCGCAGAGAGTCCACTGTGTCTCCATACAGGAGTTTGATGGCCCGGACAAGGCGAGCACAGGACCGGCTGTGATGGAGGTAGCAGTGTGGGTGACAGTAGTCAATGTGGGTACATATGAAACTTTGTTGGTTGCATAATAGGATCATAACCTGGGGGGAAGAAAAAAGAAGAGTTACTTACAGAAAAGGGAGTTACACAGAGGACTGCGTAGGGCAGCCTGTGATGGGGACAGTCAAGCTATCTTTCCCACAGCCTAGCTGGGGAGCCATGAAGCTCAACACAGCTTTTTGAAAAAGCATGCGTGTCGGTGCAGAGCTCCATACTTACAAGTGGTTTACAAACTAGCTAGGCATGGCTAAAGAAACACTAGTTTCTTCAACAAGGAAATGAAGAGACAGAGCTGCTGTAGATGTGTATGTTTGGCTGGTGGCAAGATTAAGGCTGAGGAAAACAGTATTCTCTCGGTTTGCAGAAAGCTGTTGTATCGTCACTCAGAGATGAGGACTTAGACCAGAAATTGTCAACTACTCAATCACTCAATCATCATTTAAGCTGCAAACCCATCAGGTTTGGGGGTTAGTTTCCTTCAAGGAATAGGAAAGAAAACATCTCACTATGCTTTTGAGTAAGCTGTGCCAGTTGTTCTGCATATGCTTCCCTCACTGTGCTTGGGCAGGCCCACCCGGCCTAGCTTTTTGTTAGTGGCTCAGTTACTATTTCTAGTGGTGTTGCCGTATGGAAACAAGGAGCTCTAAAAACCCATCCAAGAAACAGAGTAAATATTTTGTACATTTAGCTGTTCTGAACCCTGCTTTGCCACAGTGACACTGCTATTAGTCCCTAAACTAATTAAAGACAGCCTGGGGTAAGTCAAGACTTCACTGTCTACTCTCTGGTGTAACTCAGAGGGCTTCTTCCCAGAGGAGTGAAGCTCAGTCCAGCAGCAATTTGTACACTGGGCTTCACGTTACACAGAAACCCAGCCACTTAATAGTAGCACTCTGAGGAAAACACACAGGCAGCCCCAAGCCATTCATGCTGTAGGTATAACTGGCCTTTACGAATCCTCTTCTTCATCCTACAGCCTAATGCAGAAATGCTCAGAACTCCCAGAAAGAAGCTATTCCACCTTTTCCATCCATTTATGGTCTGTGCAGTTGCAGTCTACTAGCTCTCTCAAGTAAGGCAGCCACTTCACACTCAACCCTCAAATATTTAGGCTTCTAAAAAGTCAGGAGCTTGATTTAAAACAACTGTGCTGTGTATGCAGGATCCTTGCCTTTGCATGCCTGTTCTGGCCTCATGTTATTTTGGGGTCAATCAGGAATAACTCAAGCCACTAGTGTTCTATCAACATGCAAATGGTATAAATCTGATCAGCACTATATAGCCTCTACCCAGCCTTAGCTCCACTGTTATAACTTGTAGTTATGGCATGCTGACATAGAGTGAGGACATCATTCTCTGGGCTGCCATAAGGGACAGGTAGAGAAAATGCTGGTGCCTGTGTAGAAGCAACTGGAGTCAGTGATCCTTTTGAGTGGCTTGCTCATGACCGTTAAGTAAAGCAGGTCTTTGTTTTGCCTGTAGTTTGCGTGACCATCCACCCACACCTTCTTTCCAACAAACAAAAAGGGAAAGTTCTCATGCGATACTGATACTTGCGTGGCATTAACTGGAACGGGTGATTTTTCAAATCTTCCTTTCTCCTATGCAGGCTAATCACATGTAAAGTGAGACAAACATCTCAAGTTCCTTTCAATTTATACCTTGTATTTATGAATCCATGCATCCTCCTACATTGAGCAAATGCACCATGACTTATCCTAAGCTGCTAGCTCTGGAGATGCCTTTATCCTCTAGCAACTCAACACCTAGTACACACTCTCATGTCTAACATACTTGGTTTAACACGCTGGAATTTCCAAATGAGGTCTAATCATTACGAAGAGCACTAGAGTACTGACAGAGAAGCAGGGTAGTCCAGGGATTGAGGAACTAGCTTGGAAGACATGACATATAAATTCCCTGCCCTGCCACCCTCTTCCAAAAAAGACAACTATCAAGAACCACTTCCGACATCACAGTATCAGATTAAGCCTGTTCTTGCCCGCACCCTATAGGAATGGGGCAGTTGAGAACAGACTATATGAAATACTTGCAGGAAAAAGTGGTATATCAACTCATTATTGGCAGTTGTTTTTCCCAAAGGCAACTCAGAAATTAAAACTCATACATATATACAGGACACAATCGATCTGTGCACAGGGAGTCTACTTTTCTACAATGTATGTGCACAAGGACATACTGACTGTACTGCACCATCACAGCATGTCATGCGGCAACAGAGGCAGAGGTGGACAGTCTTTGGACAGCAGTGGATTGAACTGTGTAGACTTGTCCAACTGAGTTTTAGCATATCTAAATCATAGGTACAGAGATTACCAAAATGGATGTCTTGGGCCCTGCATGATCAAGCCACATTTGCACTGCTGTACTCCTCA
Source organism: Microhierax caerulescens (assembly GCA_035590215.1). Taxonomy (NCBI): domain Eukaryota; kingdom Metazoa; phylum Chordata; class Aves; order Falconiformes; family Falconidae; genus Microhierax; species Microhierax caerulescens. The sequence continues at coordinate 11,131,507 of JAVJGJ010000061.1, forward strand.
TCTGTTGGATAGTCAAAACTACACAAGGCCCTGTTGTGTTAGATGTTGCGATAGAACGCATGGAATTAAAGAAAGTGTGCCAAAACATTCTTTTCCCCACAAGGTGCATAATTAAGTTTGTTACCATAGAGTTAATGGAAATAAAAATATATAAAGTGGCACAAAAAGGGGCTGGAAAAATTCCATAAGAAAAATATTCTGGGAGTTAGTGAACACAGTGGTCACAACAGAACCTCCAGCTCAAATGGCTTCTAAAATGGCATTTCCCAGAGGCTGGGAGCCCAGTTTACACTGTAGTCCTTTCTGTTACTCTTCCTGACCTACCCCCACTACTAGCCACGCTGGAGATACTGAGCTAATGGATTTTTCAGCTGAAGTAACAAGTCTGTCCCTGCACCCCTAGAGAGAAATAGTCCCTTTTCCCTTACGAACTAAATACATGAAATAGATGAAGGAAGCAAGACAAAAACTTCCTGGGTTAATCCATTTTAGAAACAGCAAACAGACGATTTCCAATGGTTGCAGCTTGCTTACACTTGAGATCCTTGATGCTATATGGAGAAAGCACAGATTGTGATCTGGTTAATGCCAGCACAAAGGTATTCCTACTGAAAATGCCATCCTTGAGAGCACTGCTGGTGACTCATACTTACATGCAGCCACGACATGTTCCGATGATAGTTCTCCTCCGTGCCTGTGTTGCTCAGCACCTCGGGCTCAATGCTAGGTTCACTCGCGCTCCAAGGGCTCCCTTCTTCAAAAGAAAAATACCCAAAAGGTGGTTGTTTTTATTGCTCCCTGTGTGCTTTAAGACTAGGGACAGCACTTGTAAGCCAGGCCAGCCTTGTGGGAATGGACCAGAGTACACAGAATATGCCACACTGGAAAGACTGCGTTTGGACACCCCTCCCCAATCCTTGTACCATGCTGGCTTGACAATTACAAGAACCCTTTAGACTTGGCTCACAGGCCATCTTGTCAGTAGCAAATGCTGCTCCCTTCCCACTTTTTTCTTTAATGTAAGGGGAGAAAGTAAATGAAAACCATCAGAAAAATTATTTGTACTATTCAGATGCTGCAAATGGTTGGTTTAGTGATCTGCATTGACTGGGCTCTGTGGTTAAAAATGTCAACAACAATCCAACCAGAAGTGGCATCCAACTGGAAATGCCAATGGGCAAAGTCACTGCTAATTGCCCATGGAAACTGCTAATGTTGTGGGGATGAAAGGGGAAAAAAATCCTGATTCTAGCATGCTAGTCCTAAAGAACTCAGGCAAGGGAGATTTCTCCAGGAACTTCACTGATCCCTGTATTTCTTCTAGCTGTTTTATAACCTATAGGCTTCCTATAAAACTAATATTAATGCTGTTAAGAGATGGCTGGGGATGAATTGTGGTTAACCCTATCTTTCCCTTTTTAAGTGAACTGTGACTTGCCAAAGTCTACAGAACAGGTGATCCCAGTCTCCATGTTAACATATTGAAGCATCTTATGGGCAACATAAAAATGACCATTAAGCCTGGAAGGTTATTTCAGCTCCAAATGTATCCAAAATGTAGGGTTTTGTTAACACCCCTAGCAGAGGGAGCCTCTTTAGTTAGGCTGTGAAGGAGATTTCTTGTGGCAGGATGCACATTTGGTTTCCATAAGATAAATATATGGTGATTCATCTTTTGAAGACTAAGGAAAGCATCTGCAAGCTGTAAAAATATATGTATATGCCAATATGCAGAAATATAGTATGTAGCATGTACATGTTATGTTCTACATAAAGGAATATATATATTACATGTTACACAACATGCCAGTGACATCATACCCTACACAGAATATGAAGGGCATGTCTGCACATATATATTTATCTCCTATCTGTTACTGTGGACAATAAAATACCATATATGCATATAACCTCATGTATTCCTTATATCATATGATTTAGGGGTGTGTGTATGTGCATATACACACGTGCATGTGCTCCCCTAAAGACAGCATGCGTTTGGCTGGCAGGCATCAGCATTCCAAGAGTTCATGCTCTAACACGGAGCTCTGAATTGACAACCTGTGCACGGAGCCAGCGCTGCACCCGGGATTTGAACCATGTTCCTCCCAGGCGCTAGTTCAGGCAGTCCCTAGGAAGGAGTCTAGGTTTTTCCTAGCCTGCTGGGATGGGAGTCTCTCATCATTTCTAGCTCTGCTGCAATCACATCGAGAGTTTAGGTCCTGCCTACTGTCCCCTCCCTTTCCACCCACTCGTCTAAGTTACCTATATCAGTGACAGTGTCCCTGCTGTGGGACAGCTGCAGCTCCTCATTCTCAGACTCTGAGTCCTGCCGTGATAACTTGGTGCTCTTTAGGCTGCCGGCCCGGCGAATGCTGGAAAGGGAACCCCCCTTCTTCACCCGGAAACTGCGGGTTCCTTTAATCTGGAGCAAGCGGGAGCCTCCTATCCTGATCTTCCTGCTGGGAACTGTATTAAAAGAATAAAAAAGGACTTTTTTCCCCTTAATTTTTCCCCATTTAAAAAAGAAAGATATCCTGGCCCTGCCCCCCCCCCCCCCCCCC
>JAVJGJ010000061.1:11145221-11165300 GCA_035590215.1 Microhierax caerulescens
TCAGGGGAAGTTTAGATTGGATATTAGGAAAAATTTCTTCACTGAAATGGTAGTCAAGCATTGGGACAGGCTGCCCAGGGAGGTGGTGGAATCACAAACTCTGGAGGCATTTAAAAAAAATGTGTAGATGCAGTGCTTGGGGACATGGTTTAGTGAAGGACTTTGCAGTCCTGGGTTAATGGTTGGACTTGATGATCTCAAAGGTCTTTTCCAACCTAAATGATTCTATGATATATACAGAAACTGCAACTCACTGTCTGGTTTCCCACCCTTTTCCTTCACTTTCTCAGTGCTGCTACCCATCTATCATGTTGTACATCCAGGCACAGAAAGAACAGGGCAGAAGGCTGGGGTGAAGGTGAGGGACTGGGAAATACAGCTGGGTGGCAAGAGAATGAAAAGAGAAGAAAAATTAAGTGCTCCTAAAACAGAGGTTCTTACAAGCGGGGGTTCTTGTAGTAAAGGGAGTCTCCTTACTGTCATCTAAAAAGTCTTCTTCCTCATCCTCCTTTCTCAGGCGCCTCTTGGTCTCCTCATCATAAATGAGGCCCAGCAGGTTGGCAGGGCTCTCACTCTCAGCATGGCACAGCTCGTTGAGGCGGACACCAATTGCCTGCAGACAGGTAGGAAGAAAAGGGACAAGGAGGTGAGAATTTCAGGCCAACTCACTGGTGGTCAAGGGCTTGGCCCGCGCAGGCTGTGGAGATGTTCCAGCCAGACCTGAATGTCCTGGCTTTATCATCTGTAAAGTACAGTAAAGTAGAGAAAGAGATGATAGAAGATTAATTACTACGAAGATTATAATTTATTTCCCCCTTTTTTCAACCAGAATTTGCAAACTGTCAATTTTCAGGGTGAATTTTTTTTGCAGATTTCGTTAAATAACAACACAAACACCCAACCTACATGATAGGGAGGAGGAGATTAAGCCATTATTTTGCATGCATTTCCTCCACTTTTCTTTCTCCCCTTGATATGCGCATTCCACACTTTCGCTAAGTCTTTCCACTCTGAATGTATGCCTTCTGTTTAAGAAACTATCCTGTGACTTAGGAATCCAGTAACAGCCCCTGTTTCCTCCACAAAACTGCTGAATGCCCATGGGAAAGCCTGCTTCTATCTTTAAAGGAGACGTGCTTTCAAATAAAATGAACTAAGAATATGCTTATAAAAGCTGGGAGGATGCATGGGCAATGATGTAGAGGGAATCCATGTGAAGAAGACATACAGATAGATTTCCACTGAATACTGTTACATTCTCCAGAAAGGCACTGATGGTTTATTTGTGGCTGTCTGCCAGCATCATTATCAGCATGTAAACCACCCTCATGGTGCTATCAGTAAAGCTACAGATAAGGGTGTGTTAGCAAGAAGAATGCATTCCTCCTAAGACATTTCAGAGCTCTTAAGGTTTTCCTTAATTTTCTTTACTGCAGGTAGGTGAAGAGAACATAGACAAGTATGTAAAACTTTGTTCTGTGACATCTGCAAGGGAGGATACGTGTATAATTACAGAATTTTTATCAGTACTTGTTGTTTGGCCTTTTTGCTTTTGGGATAGTTTCAGAGGAAGATGCTAAAAGAATTTCTGAATCTTCTACAAGTCAGAACTGACGGTCATACCAGTACTGTATAGTTTTCCTGTCTTGGCTGAAGTGACGCAGAAATACATAAACAGGCACTTATTACGGCTGCTCTTCCTTGCTACTAAGCAGTCCTTGTGAAATCCAGCAACAATGAAGAGGGTAGACTCTGCTACACAAAGAAAATAAGGTGATACTGTTGTGGTTTGCAAGCTGATGCAAATAGTTGCTAATCTCAGCTGTCTAGGAGCCTGCACATTGCTAAATAAGCTCCACATCTCCCTCAATTTTTTTCTCTTTTATGTTTCAGGCTTTTAAAGGAAGAAATGTACTGAATGCCTCTCCACAAAGCAGTACTTTACCACATACTATTTACGCTGTGTTGTCCACCCTAATATTAAAGCAATCGTATATAATCCCACAGCTTCCTACCTAATGAGCACCGAATTCCTGAAGTATTATCTGTATGAATTATGCTTGGTTTTCCTAGCAAACAGAGAGCATGCCACACTTTAAAAGAAAATGCATCTTAACAGTAGCAGCCAAAGGCAGTGACAAACTAACCCAATTAGAATAGATTTAACATTGTATTGTTTCAAGAAGCAGCATAACAAGTGAGGTTGGTTGATTCAATAAGCTTTATCGCTGTTACGAGCAGTCCAAACCTTACCTCAGGTGGAACGGGTTTAGCACTGTTATTCTCCAATGAGTATTAGGGAGGCTGAATTAAAGGAGTTGTGTGGGAAAAAAAAACGGTTTACATTTATTCTTGATCTCACTAAACTTCGACAATAGCATTCTATATCACAATTAGTGAGCACTGACTGACAAAGAAGAATCCCTAATTAGCACAAATTTCCAGCCTTATTTACTGCAAGAAAAAAAAAAAAAAAAAGAAAAACAAGAACAAGGCCTCAGTGCATTCAGAGATTAATATAGTCTTTTTGTCCAAGAATCTTCCTTCCACAGCAGCAGCTCTGCTGCCACCAAGCAGCAAGGATGGTATGCTGTAGTGCTGACAAGGATCTGGCAGCATGAGGGCAGAGATAGGCTGGATGAGGTCGCCCATCTTCTTGGCACTGGAGATGGTTAGGAGCTATATGAGTGCAGTCATTCCGCCCTTCATGCTGATACTGCCCATGGTGAAACGGGCAGGTTAACACACAGAAATGGCAGCATGTTCTACAGCAGGTGCCTGTACTACAGCAACAGAGAGCTGTTTCTCCTTATAGTTCAGCCTATCTGGTTGGAATCTGGTCAGAGCCAACAAAAGCAGCCACCTGAGGAGCACAGCTTGCAGGGTCCCAGCCCTACAGGCTTGGCTGGTGGCTGCCGCTTATACTTGGAGCCAGCTTAACTTGAAACAGCTTCTGGGAGGAAAAGCAGTGCCAGAGGACCAGCCTTGCCCATTATTCAGCATAAAGGAAATAAAGGAATTGCACCTCAGCAGTGTTTGGTGCAGACAATCCTGAAGCATGAGCCTGACTGGGGGCTAGTGATGCTGTGGGTAACTGTACTGTCCTCAACTCCAGTGAGAAGAAACACAAATATTAATGAGGGGCAGGACACCTTGCAGTAAAAAGAGAAGAAATGTGCACTGTAAAGACTACTTTCCAATTCTTCTCCTGCCTTATAGTAAAGTAAAAGTAAGGCTTTTCCCTTCTGGGACATTTCTAAGCAGCCAGCAAACATATGCTATTCCTAGCAGGCAGAAAGCATCCAGATTAGTCTTACAATGCCATTAAAGTTAAGGGGAAGAGAATTACACCAAGTTGCCTGCCATCACATTTCCCTGGGTCCTTTCTTGTGACCTTGCATCATGAAGTGGTACTTTTAACATTTTAAAAAGAAAACCTTCCTGGAATTTTTCCAGCTCAGGCTATTTCAGTCTCGGAAAATGGCAGCTGAGGTGGAATCTAACTGGCTTTAATAGTTACTGACATGCTTGCTCCCATTTTTCTCAGACTCTGAAAGAAGGGAATGTCTAGAAGCATGGAATCCACAAACAGAGATAGTCTTGACTGTCAGCAACACATGCGAAAATACAAGGACTATGCAATCCTATGTTCTCCACTGAGAAAGAGTTCTCAAAGGAGCTAGGCTAAGGTGATGAGTTCATGGAAAACAAATACATTCACACCATGTACTTTTTCAAGGAACTTTGGCATTTGTGCTGTTATTAAGATAGTCACTTGTGTTTGATACGTAACAGAGAGTATGGTGCCCTGGTAGCATTCCCTGAGTTAGCTTCAGAGATGGAAGAAGAAGAGCTGCCAAGAGACAAAGCATATTAGCCTGGGTGTTCAGATGCAAGCTAGTTTCTCCCTCTGGGCTGCCGTGGGAATGTACTGACACGGTCAGCACTAGCTCAAACTTCCCTACAGTGTGCTCCACTAAGAAGCATGCATTGGCTTAACCTAAGAGAATACAGGTCAGCAAGGCTTTTTTGGCACGGCTTATGTAAGTACTCCAAGACTGCAAAATGCATGCTTTTCAAATTCCCCTAAGCCTTGGATTTTTTATCTCTTTTTCTCACTTTTTTTTTTTTTTTTAAATCATGCTCACTGTAAAAATCTCTGGTTTTGTGAGAAGAGGTCAGAGGCATAAAGATATATGTAACAGTCACCATGAGGTCAAAGAAACTTCTCCCACTATTTTGAGTTGTGTGAAATTACTTGCAATAAGTGTCAGGCCTTCAGCAGGTATACCCTGGTGGGTTTCCAAAGGAATTGCAAGTGGCACTGACAGGGCCAAACAGTGCAGTTGCCTGGTTCATGTATAGTAAAAAATCACAATCAAATAAAACTTGAAGGAGCCAAGCTCAAAGCAAACAGATAAAGTTCCTTAGATGACATGTAGTAGCCCTGTAGAATTCCTTGCCAAAGAATGATGAGTGCTAACAGTTTCTGTGGGTGCAAAGAGAGACTGAGTAGGTATGTCAAAGAGAAATCCATTACTAAATATATAGCAGCACATCTAGCTCAAGAAGCCCTAGGCTAAAAATATTTCAAAGCTAGAAAAAAGCAAGTAGTATCACACACCCTGCTTTTACTGTTCCTTAGGCATTCACATACAACAAGTGCTGGAAAAGGGAGAGTGGAGTAAATGGATCCTTAGAGGGAACAAAGCAGGGGGAGTGGAGGGAGGAAAGGGCACACTGTTGTGTCCTAACGAAGTCTGTTCCTATTAGCAGAGGAACTAATTCTGGCAGGCTGCAAAGTCGAGTTGGAAGGGAGGCTTATGAGTCCCCATTTTACTGGAACTGCAATTCTGTATAAGATCCAATTATCTTCATATTTGGGTATATTTTTTAATTTAAGTAGAAAAGAAACAAACACTTACATCTCCCCACTGGTAGAAAAGCTTAGCTGCATTCCACTGCAGCTTCTGGTTCCTTTTGTTGCCCACAATAGGAGAGCGTCCGCGGGACAGGCCTTTCTTAGTAATGTTCACATGGTGGCCCTTCATCCATTCAGGCCAGTTGCCACGATTACAGCGGTGAACAAAGCGTGCACACTCGAGGAACAGGGCTGCTCTTGCCACTACAGGAGCTTCCTGCAAAGATTGCAAAAAAGCACCTTAAATACAAATACATTGGAAAAACTCCCTGAACATTAGAGGACTTTATGTTTCAATCAATCGGTTTGCAAGCTTGCCATGGAGTTGCACAGACTGAGCAATCTCTCCATCAAAATCTGAAAACAGGATCTCTGACGTAAGTCTCATCATCTTGAGCTAATAAAACCAAGGCTCATAAATACTGAACAGTTATGCTTAGTCCAGACACTAGATGGGCAGAAAGAGCCATGTTATAAGCCTATAAACAACTTTGTATCACTGCCCCCTTAATGCCTGCTTTCAGAAACCACGTAACTTCCAAAAAGCAGAAGCGTGCATCTGACACTAACTGGAGGAATGCATCAAGTTTTCTTTTCACCTTTGCTAGTAGGGCTGCAAATACTGCAAGTGCAAGTGGCAGCACGGCCACATGAATCCTGACATTTGTCATGTTAAGTTCTGCTTGCGCACCTTGGGGGTGGAAGCACGAATGAAGTCTTGCTGAAACTAGGAAGAGTGCTATTTTGCACTTATAACAAGCAGATATGAGGAGTGACATCCATTACTGGCGTAAGTCAACAAAATGTTGCTGGCCTAACTTCAATAGCCTTAGCAAGCATCAGACAATTTAGCACTGAAACAACGTCAGGCAGCTGAGTTTTAAAGTGATTGACTGTTTTCCAGAAGAAAATCCTCCTGCCCTCAGCAAAATGATATTGAGTGTATCTTAGTTTGTATTAAATCACCCAACAGGATCCATGTTAGACCAATAAAAAATGCTTCTGAAACTCTCAAGTACGTTCAAAAATGGACACTGCAATTTGTTTCCTGACTGGTATAGCTTAGACTCAGGAATGACCCTTCTTCCCAGCAGTCTACAACCCTGCAAAAATAACATCTTTACAGAATGGATAAAAGCAAATGGTGCTCCTCATTTCCATTTAATTTCAACCCTCTTTTCCTGCGGTTTTCACAAGCAAAACCCCCTGTGGCCAGCAGGTTGTAAACTAAGAATAAAACAATGCCCACAATTTACAAGCTGGCTTTGAAAGGTTCCTTAAGAGGGATTTCACAGTACAGAAGCATGTGTATTCCACATATTTAGATGCTTACAAGCTTTAATGAGATAATTTAAACAGATCAGTATCTTCATATAAGGGAACGTTCCTCATCTGTTGTCCATAAATAACAGACAGGTCCTGAGACCATGGGGATGGTCTGTAAAACATTATTAAATAGTGCTTCTAATAGTGCTTTAATCAAAAGGAGAAATCAAGAAATTTTGGACCAATATTCCAAAAGTTTGGGAATTGATTTAAGAAATTCTGTATTGCAGCTAAACTTACAGCCAGAAATTACTGCCAACAGGACTGAAAAAAGTCAAGCCTACTAAAGCTGTCCCAGTGTTCTGATGAGGAAGGCAGAAATCTGAAGCCAGACACTCACTGACAATCAGAAATAAAACTAATCACCTAGCATGTGGAAAAAACATTACAAATTACATGTTGCTCACATGCGATAGGGAACACAATACAAGAGGATTTTATTTGTTTATTTTCACAGAGTAAAATCTTAACCATGGAGACACAAATGAAAAGATGAAGCCCCAGACTTAGCCTCCTGTTTTAGTTAGCACTGGTAAAGTCTAAATTTCTTAGCATATATGAATCTTGTAAAGATAGGCATTGTAAAAATGAATGAAGCAGTCAACTACTATCACTAAAGGATAATGTAGGAAGGGGGGTGGGGGGCAAGTAAAGGGGACGAGCTCGAGTTCCAAATTAACAATCACTGAAAAGACTTCCTGCACAAAAGAGGACTTTCTGGATATCACGGGGCACAAGCTCCCTGTGATTGCTTACCTGAGGCTCAGAGAAACCTGAAGCAGCAGCAAGAGAAAGATGAAGATGAGACAGAATGGACAGGATGGATTCACACCACAGAGAAACACATCACAAATGGAGAGAAATGAATCAGGCAGGTGATGCATAGCTGAAAAGAACACAAGTTACCATAGTCACTGTCAAAACTTAACACAGCAGCAATACTCTCACAAGCCTGCCCATGCCTGTGAAACTGTTCACAAGTCAACTTTTAACATTAGATCTACTATATCACTTTGCCTTTTGAAAATTTTCCCATATAAATTGACATGAATAAGAGCCACCATTTTCTTAATAAAATTTCAAGTACTCCCATTGGAGCTTTTCAACAGATTACCTGATTTGTACTAATAACAGCAAAAGCAATGGCCTGGGTGGGATGGACCAAATACAGAATGGATTTGGAATCTTACAGCATCACATTACTAGTAAAGCTGATTCTGTAGTTTTATGACTGCAGAACATTTAAGTCTAGTTTTGTTTCCAAGGATAATCAATTATATAAGACTAATCAACCAGTGGTAATTTTCTTGTTCCCCTTCTTATATTCCACAGGCACTTTGAGCAAAAATTAATTTACACTGGTCTCTTCAAGATAAAAAAAAAAAAAAAAAAAAAAAAGGCACAAATTAGCAACAATCTACTTTTAAGAGTAAATAAAGTAAATTCAAGGTCAGTCAAATGATGCTGACTGCATAACTCTGCTTTGTCTAGCCACAGGATATGTCTGATACAAGGGGTAGCTTAGCAGGTATATGAAGATAAGTTGCGAGTAAATTATTAACCAATGTTTTGGAGAATTGCCTCAGAAAATTAGTTCCAATCTCTCTGATTACATCTCAAAATGGTCAAGTACAATCCATGACACAAGTCTTTGTTTCTGTTTCCAATCCTCTACTTTGGGAACCTGTTTGGAGTAATATCTGGTTTCCTTCCAGGTCATATGACATCCTATGGACAATATTTCTGGTACAGAAACAGGGACATGGGAACAACACAGCCTGCCTAGGACCCTGGGTGACATGGAGTCCAGATACTGTCAAGTATTCTTGCACTTTAGACTTTGCTTCTGCCATCCAAATACTTAGTAGGTCCTCTCAAACATGACCCTGCCATAAAGCAGTGCCATTATGGCATTTCAACAAGGATAAGAGAACATATTAGAACAGAGCAGCTCACACATCTTACTGGAGATATTTAAAGGTGGTAGGTTTCACACATTGCTAAACTGGTCAATTTAGTTTCTGTTTCTCGACGTGAGTCATTTACACTAGTCTAATTAGGATACTTAAGTAACACCTTTATACAGTGCTAGTCAGTTTATTGGAACCCTCTGCAGAAACTTGACCACAGACTGAAATATCATATTACTTGCCTTTCAACCTCCAAAGTTTCTTAAGAAGGGAAAGGAAATCAACTTTATTATTGCCAAGTCTGGATTTAAGCTGGTACCGTAAGGATAAAGCTGCCTGCAATATATTATCAATTGTCACTGAATGTTTGCTAAGCTATAAATTGATTGTAGTTTTATAAAATTTAGTCAAGGATGGATGCTGTTTCTAGGGAAATATGTTAACTACATAGTTTCTAAACCTAAAGCAACACTCATTTTAACATATAAATAAATCACTACCGCTTTAAGGATTCAGCCTTTGTTTCACTGTTCTAATTTCTCTAAATCACCGTGGCAAACCTGTATAAATATCCAGGCTGATCAAAGATCTTGAAGTTGGTATAAGAATGGAATTTTGAAAATCTGCATGAAAAAGCATGCTCAAAAAGTTTATGAAATAACTGAAACCACAGCTGTTTGTCTTTCATTTTTTAAAGGATAAAATGACTTAAGATTTTAACTTGTATCAAACCTGAATCAAACTATTACTTCAAAAGCCCAAACCCAGAAGTTTAAAAACCTGAATGTTTTCTGTTGGGTGTGCTCTGTTGATATAAAATATGGGAAATTTCCATAACAACATACATTGTCATTAAGCAATACAGTGAGATGACAAGCTGTCATCTTTTGAAATCTGCATTGCATGTGACTTCTTGACTTTCCTATATCTCCAATGCTTTGTAGACAAAATGCCAGCTGAGCAGACACTTGTAAAGAGTTTCCCAAGTCTGTAATTAGAACAAGGCTTCTTTCATCTTTAGCTGCAGACCTTCTAGAAATTCTGATACCAAAGCCTTCTGATTCATTAAACAGATAGGGAAGAGAGTCAGACTACATTTTGTAAAAGCCAGCTCTGGAAGTAGGAACAGACATCTTCAAACAGTTTGCTCTGATCGGTAGTTTTCAGTTGACTTCATACATGGGCACAGAGTAAGTTGGTCTGTAGTTTAAGCATTAGACAAATTTAAAAAATAAATAAGAGGTTTACAGGCAATAAGGACAAAATTTTCAAACCCCTGTTTTATCATCTGATTTATTAGTACACAGAGTAGCACATGCCCAGAAGCATCTTAGTGACATATTTGTCAGCAATAAGCTCCTTCCTGCCCATATACCTTATGTTTCCTGTTTAATTTAAAATTTGCAACGGGGCAGCAGCTTGGCAGCCTTGAATAACTAAGTTCTCTCTGTGCAGCATACCTGGTAGGAGCGACTATCTCCTCAACCCACCTTCTGAGTTCACTGCAACCCTGACTGCTAGGAACCACTTCTGACTGTGAGAGAGCAGGACAGGCTTCCTCATCAGCCACTACTTCCATAGCTTCTGGCCAGAGGGACAACGATCTCCAACAGGAAGAGTGGGAAGTAGTGAAGAAAACCCGTGTCTACTGGAAGATGAACACAGACCAGTCCAAACGGTAGAGCTAGATGTGAACTGATAGCAACAGGGCCAATATTAATGCACACTTGCTTGAACCTGCAGCTTAAGGATGCAAGGTTAAGAAGAAGGTATAAAGGAATGGTGCACAGAGTGTATCGTCCCTACAACTATGGAGCAGATAAGGCAGCAAGCTCAGGGCACAGCACTAGCAGAATAGGAGAGTCCATGAGCCTGGCATATCCAGCAGAGAGCAAATAAACTGAATATAAGCATAAATGGCATGACAGTCAGAGAGGCAAGAGATGGGGAGTGGGAAGACAAAGGGATAGAGAACGTATGGGTGCTCTATGAACACTGGCTTTCAATCTTTTTCAGTTTGCAGATGTCCAAACGCTTATGGAAGGAAGTAGAAGAGCACTGTGCAGAGAAGTTACTAATCATTGGCTGGCTTTTCATAGCTTTTCATATTTGTCACACTCTTGTGCTCGTCACATAAGCACCCCACAGAGCCCCACTGGCCTAGGCTAAAGGACACTGTTTCAGAAATCAAGGAACGTTAAAAAAAGAGCAGCTGCAAGGAAAAGAAGGAGGGAGATACAGAAGAGACACTCAGTCTCAGGAAGGAGGGCCTGAATCGTATCACGTCTATGATTTGTATTTGCAAATTAGCAATATCTTCATTTAAAAGCATGAACACTCTGACATTTTAAGTTTTTCCACTGACTGGCTCTGGTGACTAATAGTTCAGTGTTGCCCAATATATTTATATCTCTGTCAGAACTCCTGAGTGGAATTCCTATGCCTTTTCAAGTAGCTATCTAGTCTTCAATCCTTACTCTGTAGGTTATTATTGACACTAGGGGCAGAAGCAGAATGGCTATAAGCAAAATTTGAAGTCTGACAATAAATGCTCTGTGCTGGCAATAATTTAGTTATGGGAAACCATGTAATAAAAAAAGATCCATTCTGTCTGCATACTCGTCCAGTCACAGTTGCTAAAACTCCACCTAATAACACCACCACCAGCTGGCATTGCTGTGATGCTTTACCTGCTTTCTGTGCAGGCTTGAACAGAATTAGTGAATGACAACAGACCACCACGTATGAACATGCTCTCACTCAGCAGGTAAAAATACACCAACAAATGACTTACAAGATCTAGGGCTGCTGCCAAAATGGAGGCATCGGGGATAGTGCCTGGTTCACAGCAGTTCAGGAGAAACTGAAAGCGCTTCATGCCTTGACGGATTGCTCCCAGGTTCACAACGTTCTTGGGTTTTCCTCCTTCTTGGTTGGAGGTCAAGTGATCATCAAAGCTATGGCAACCTAAAAGGGTAGAAAGTACAGAGGGGATGCAGGGAGGGGTGGGGAGAAGGGAACACAGTTTCTCACCAACAAAAAAAGTGGAACAAAATTCCTGATGAATACAGTCTAAACCCTTTGCTTGCCTGGATGTGCTATCTTGAAGATAACAGGGGCATTTTTACGATATTCATGACTTCTGCGAAACAGACGTACAGCAAGCTAGATTATGGCCTTGGTCATACTGATGTCTGCCCAAAACAATTCCACTATATACTCATTGTCAAAGCCCAGGACCTACTTCAACATAAGTGAACCAGGATATGGCCTTTCCTCCCCACCTCTTTAACACATATATCCTTGCTTACTGTTTTTCCTGAATAATCTCCTATCTTACTTCTCTATTGCCTCAAAGTTTATCTTAAAGTGAGGCACGCAAAAACCTTACTTCTCATGTATCAATTTAGTAATATATCATCTACTAGGAGACAAAAATCAGTACCAAATATCAGAAAAGTTCTCTGTGGACATCAAGTACTCTCCTTTTTTTCAGGCATACATCTTCCACAATTACCGAAACACCCAAAGTGAGACTGGACTCAACAACTAGGTATCATCATCATCATTCCAGCCTCTCTCCCTTGAAGTGTCTTGCACTCTTTGGGACTGAAAGCTCCCTAATAAGAGTTCCCTTTGAAATGAAGCTAGCATCCCACTCCAAGGTTTCCTTCAAGCACAATTTTAAACTCCATGCATAGAGTTCATATGATAAATCAACTAATCCCAATGCAGATTGGAATGGACACTTCTGAATGCAGAAGATCATTACGCAGTCATTACCGAAAGCTGAGAGAGGGGTAGAAAGACATATATGAGAAATCAGGAAAGTAGTTTCAAGATCAGGGTGGCTGGTCAAAACAAGAATAGTCAGCTCTGGGCTTTTTGTCTTTATCCATAATACTCTCCCTGTTTACATGTGAAAATATAAAAGTTTACAGAATACTGAAGAATAAAGATCTGAAGAAGAGAACACCAAGTAGAGAATTCAAGATGGGCTTTAAACATGGATCTGAAAGACAGGAAGCAAAATGTCAGCTCTATAGGACTTTGTGACTTCTCCTTCCTCAGGAAAAAAGGAAAAAACTCAAAGTTCCTTTGAGATCGCATTCCCTATAATTACTTGGAAAACACTTATGTACCACAAAAAATAGTCACAACAGAAAATGACAATGTAGATCTTCACATTTCCCCTGAAGACAGAGGTATGTCAAATTTCAAGGGATTCTTTATGACACCCGTGGCTTTTCCCTCTTCTGTGAAGCTGTACAGTTTTCCAGTAAACAAAATGTTCCTATGTTGGAAATATTTCATCAAAATGGCACAAACAAACAAATAAAGTAGAAAGAACAGGCAAACCAATCACATAAATGAGCAGGCACAAATACCCTTTTCTTCCAGCTCCTGTTTCCTTATAGCCTGTAGCATACTATCTGAGCCTTCCTGCTACGGCTGTTGTAACACCAACTCATTTGAGGTATAAACTAATGTTGCATATTCGGGGCCCTGTTGGGGCTGGGCCTGTATGAGGTCAAGAGCAGAAGCTTGACTTTCTGGTACAGAAAGGCATGCCTAAGGCACCTCCCTAAGCCCTACCATAAAGATCTAGAGGTTTTGTCCATCTGGGTTCAGTGGTACTACCTAAGACTATCACTACAGCCCTTTGTAGCCCTTTGCAGTTCCAACCTTGCACTTTGTTGAAGCATTACAAGAGAATCCTTCAGAGGTAGCTAGTGACTGTCCTCCACTATGCTCATCTTGGAGTAACCTTGCTGTAATCACAGGAGCCCTCACTGGCTTAACGTTAACATGACTCAGCCCTGGAGAAAATCTCATACAGAGAGCAGAGACCGTTTCCTAACATAGAGGGACAATGGATGTCCAAGCTCCTAACCCCACAGTTGCTTTCTGTGTGAACGCAAGATCGCTGCTCAGAGCAAGCATGTGATGAGGTTCATCTGTGCTGTTGTGCCTTGGACACCCTGGCAACTTCTGTGGTCACTCACAATGTCTTCAGTAAGTGCCCAAAGGAATGTTAAGGGTCTCATGTAAACATACTGTAGCTTACTTCTATATGTTTTTTGTCCTTAGTATACATAAAAAGATCATAAACATTTTGTTATGCATGAATGTGCATATATTAATGTGCATATATATATGTATACATACGCACACATACAGATATACACACACACACACTTACATACATATCCAACACAGAATTTCCAGTGATCTAGATGATACATCACAATGAAGATTACGATCCATAAATGATATGACAAATTGTTTTACGTTATTGTTTTTTTACCGTAATGTATTTCTCATCTCTGTCAATTTGGTCTACTATGTTATAAAACCCAAAAACACAAGAGGAAACAACACACGGAAAAAGCATGAGCAAAGTAATGGCATAGCATCATGAATGACAAGAATGAGAAGGCAAAACCAGGTTTGAAAACAATGCTTTGGGGTCAGACCCTAAGGGATTTAATAGCATGCCCACCCACCTACAACAGGCTTTTATTCTCTTCTCCATGAGCACATAAAACCTGCTGACCTTCATGGAAGATACAGAAGCACTGGAAATTTGAAGGCTGTCAGTAATGTTGCTGTTCTGTGTTATAAACCATCCTACACTGAAAAGGCCTCACATCAATGTCACTGCACACATGCAAGTGCATACACACAGAGGCGTGTACAAGTACTCTAATATTTTTGCTAATGATATGAGGCTTTCATTGCGTACCAGAGATCCTTGTGGACATAGTGATACAACTTCCTTAATGGTCACACGCTGCCTTAGAAACTTTAAATACCCTCCTTTTGCTTCAATTAATGATCAGGCAATAGCCCAGCCCTCCCCATCAACATCACTAGACAATTTGCTTGTTTCTCATACTAACATGCAAAGGTCTCTCTGTCTTTAACCCATTGCATCACTTTTATCGTGGCACTTCTAGCACATGCTTATGTCAAAACCAAGCATGTGTCACGTACATCTCTTCTCTCACAGGCATGTAAAAGATGTTTCAAGTTTCCCTCATTAATTACATACATTCTGAGGTTACTCACAGAAGGCTGAAGTACGGACAAAACTTCCAAAGTTCAAAAAGCCAATACTACTGTGTCATCTGAATTTTGTATACATACAAGATATGCCACACATACTGAACAAAGCTTTTGATGCTCACAGGGCCAAGACTAAATCTGTGCCATTAAAACAAGAATACGGGTACTCAAGGCAGAAGCAGACTCACAGTGGCATAAAATCAGCATTAGAAAGATGGAAAAAAAAATAATTCCTACAAGAAAATATGAAGGTTGTGCTCACATGAGCACTGTAGAAACATCTGTGGCAGTCTATAAAATTCTGACTGCCCTCAGTTACTTGGTCCCAGTAAGAGCTGACAGAAAATATGGTGGAAGTATTTCACACCCACTTCAGCACAAAGTATGTGATGAAGAAAACAATGCAGTTCCTTCCATCATGGGGGTATTCAGCTACCAAGCTATCACAGACTGCTGAACTGATGTATTCTTCTGCTAAAGGAATGATACTTTCCACCTAGGAGCTAGTTGAAAACCACCACCAGTGTTTATGCAGTGGTAGAATGATGACCAGTTTACACTGGCAAGATATGTTCATCTTTTGCTATTATCACTTGCCTGAACATGCTTTACATGCATTATACTGCAGGTCTGGGACAGATGATGGTGAAATACTTACAATGCAGTGTCAAAGTATAATGTTAGAAAATAAAAGACATAATGCCAGAGAAAGTAACATACTATAATGCTACAGAAATCATGATGAAAAAGAAAATCTACTTTTTGTGTGTTTTTGGGAGTCGGGTTGTGTTTTCTTGAAAAAACAGTAACAGAACTTCAAGATATAAGGTTGTCTCCCTGACAGCAAGGATGAGCTCTGAGCTGAGGACATGAGCAGATGAATGACTGCATGACATTTTAAAGGCAAAGTATACGATGACCTTGTATTATTCATAAAGGCACTTTTCAATCATTGCTGATTTTGAAAATACATTGCAATTAAATATACTTCTGTGGAAAGGAAAAGTGGTGGTGGTGTTATGTTGTGTGCTAAGAAAAAGAGACAGCATCCCTAACGAATGGTATGCAGACACTAGACATGCAAACACAGAAGAAAAGAGATAATTATAACAAGGTTTGTGCAGGGTTTTCCATTTCTGTGCTGATCTTTGCTAAAACTGGCAAATGGTCACAAATTGGGGAAAAAAAAACAAACAAAACTGATGGAACACCCATTGTCATATTAGGCAATGAAAGATTTACACACCTAATTTTGAACTGAAGAAGTGCTTTGAAGTAAGCATTAATTTTTCAAGTGTATTGATCAAATTCAATTTGGTTTAAAAAGCCCAAATGTTGTACTTGCATAATTTATTTGGATAGTCTTGCTTTTTAAAAAAATTGTCTTTACTATGTTTTTTCTAAACCAAAACAAAAGAAAGAAGGAAGGGAAAGAAAACAGTTGCAAAGACTAAAAAAGTTGGAGAAGGCTAGAATGGATACAAAAACTATGGAGAAAACATGAAAAAAGGGAAAGGGATAAAATACAGAAATAAAGTTGTTTTTTTTTTAAAATAAGATAAAAGGAAAGGAAAAAGAAGACGAGAACCCTGATTTCTAACCATCTTTTTCTTCTGTGTGATGAAGCTTGGATGGGTGTCTTCGGCAGGTGCGCCATTTACCAAGACGCTTGAAGAAATTCTCCTCTTCATCTCGCCCATTGTCCAGGCCACCTCCTGGCCCCCCTCCTTCTGACAGCTTCACTGCGCTGGTAAACTTCACCTGTGCAAAGACAGAGGGCTGGGTCGGGCTGTGCCATACCACTGTCTCTTGGTCTTCCTCACTTAGGCATAAAGCATCTACAGAAAGGCTGTAACACAGTGGATCACTATAGCAACACAAGTGGGTCTGCACAGATTTACGTACGCTGAAGCACTTCATCTTTTAAACTTTCTGCTTAAGTGATTGGTCTTTCGCAAGAGGCTGTAAGGGCACAAAGAAGGAAGGACAAGTGTGACCAACAATTAAAACTTAAGTGTGTTGACAAAGCCTGCATTTCGCAGTGAACCAAGGCAGACTGACAAATACAGTGTAGGTTTAACCTAGTCTTCACAGTGAGCTGCACAAGTCCATTATCAAATTCCCATGGCACTCTACTCTGAAGGCTTCTGTGACTGAGTCTCATTGGCTGCAATGTCCACATTGAATAGAATGTTTCCTTGGACACCTAAAACCAGCCAGATCCTGTCCTTCCAAGCTCTCTGCAATCCAGCCTGACACATTTACCTTGGAACTTTGCCTGATGAAAGAGAGACGGTCAACAGAGCTGATATCTAGGAGATCTTCTACCCCATCAGCCAGGCCGGAGAGGGAGGAGCGCTTCAGCCAGTTCCCTGTTGCAGAATAAGCCACTCAGGACAATTCTGAAAATGCTTCCAAGCAGAACCCATTTATTAGCAATTGCACCGTATTTCTCCAAAGTGGCCATGTTAGGATATGGGAAAACAGGAGGAAAGGTGGAGGCAACCTTTTCATGTTACATGTATTTACCATGCAAGGCTAGGTCCTGGGACCTGTGAAGGATATATTCTTTATCAAATGCTACTTGGAATATTTCTCTTACATAGAGAGGAACAACGCCTGTGAGATTAAGGTACTAGCCTACTATTTTGGAGACACAGATTCAATATTCTGTCTTGCCACAGATATCCTCTGTTATCTTTGGCAAATTGCTTACATTCCCTTTTGCCTCAGCTCCCCATTTGTAAAATATAGAGAGCAGCATTTCCCAGCTTTCCTTGGGAGAACATACAATATACTTGGACAATAAGGAACTGTGTTGCAATAATATATCTATTTGTGTTTCTCTGCACATGCAATATTTGTATAGAATAGGAAGAAACATACATTTACCTATGGGGAGTTTGAGTTTCTTTCGAAGGGAGATTCGTCGGGAACGGGAGCGGGAACGCCGGTCTGTGGTGGTCCCAGAGTGAGCAGTGGTGCACTCAGATGTGTCCTGCTCAGACTGACTACTGGTATCACTCGCTGCACTCTGTGACTTGAACATCTTCCGCCAGAAGTCCTTGCGTCCCAGAACAGCCCCTTGGATTTGCTCATCACTCGAAGAAAAGGGATGCAGAGCGTGAACTGCATTTCAGTGATGTTTGGATGCTCAGGGAAATGAGGCCTCCCTCCTGCAGCTCCCTCCTAACCTCTAACAACCTTTGAGGTTGTTTCACTTTGAATTCCAAACGTACTTTTCTCAGTGGGACATAATCAAGTTTGACAACATGCTCAGTATTCTTCAAGGCACAAAATAACCATCTTTTCTACCCTAAGGAGCTTGTCCACAGAACAGTCCATTCCAATTTTTAGTTCCTACACGTGAAAAAGAAATCATCTTCTTTAGGTCAAAATGACCTATGTTGATAGGACTACATTGTCTTTTTCGGCAAGCATGTGTACTGGAGAGCTTTTGAACATCACGATAGCCACTTCTGAACATGCTGGAGTCACAGTTCTCATTAATGTATTGGAATGGGGACAGCTTTTTACTGTGGGGACAGACAATTTACTATGCACTTAAGATCTCCCATGGCTGTGGCAGGGTTCAGAGCAGAACAGCTTGCTGCAGTTCTATAGAGCAATAAAGGGCTTTGTGTTATCCTTGCAGTCTCAGCAACAGTGAGACTTTGCAGGCTCAGTTAATGCAGAAGAATACCTAATATAGAGCTCTGGGCCCTTGTGCAAGCAATGTCTTCAAACAGTGTATCTCAAAGCACTTTAACAAGACAGAGGACTATTCAGAGGCACGGAGAAGCTGAATGACTTGTCCAAAGTTACTTAGGGACTAGTCGCCACTTATGTTTCTAAAATTCTTAAGAGTACTGATTAAATTTACTTCAATATTAAATGGCAGAATTCTTTGGACAACAGAGACTTCAAACGTGCAATGCCCAACAGCTAGCTGATTTGCTCATTAAGAAAACTGGTAGAGAACCTCTGCTGATAAGGGAAATGCAACAGTCTTTGGAGACTACATGCCCAAGATAGGTCAGGAATGGGCTGGCTGTTGTAAGGCAGTAAAGGATTAATGACCCTTAGCAACAACTTGGAAGCTGAAAATTAATAGAATCATCCCCCAGAAGTACAAACAAAGCATGGAGAACAGCTGTGATGACATCTCTGATGAATTAATGCTCTATTCATGGCTATGGGTAGTATGTGGTATTGACAAATCTACTGCACTGTCTTTTGAAAATCTCTGGTGGTTCCCCATCAAAATCAGGGTGGGTCCTGTTGGCAGCATTGATAATAGGCATTATCCGGATGTTATCAGCAGCTCTTGAACAGACAGTCAATGCATTTGTTGTACCATCCAGAGATAAGTCCTTGTTTTCCTGCCAGTTTGTACTAATCCCAGAAGAAAGCTGCTGGCAATAACACATGAAAAGAATTCATTATTTACTTACTGCTCTGGAGTCTGCATTGGGCGGCTTGAGACATAACTACGGCATTCATCAGGGGCAGTTGATGCCTGGCCTTTGTCAATGATGACACTTCCCACCTCAGACCTATAAAGACAATATAAATCATCAGCTAAAGCAAATGGATGGCCCATCTCATGGTCATCACACAGCTACAAGACATGAAAACCAGTGCTGCTGAGCAACAAAGGACCTTTAGAGTTGTACCCCCTCTTTGAGAACTTACTGCCTCATGAATACATATAATTCACGAAAAAGGCAGCAGCGCTTAGAAGCAATGCCAAGGTGTTTAGGAGTTTTTCAACTTTCTTAATCTTTCCCAACATTTTAATATGACAAGTCTCAAAGCACCAGAGAAAATTTATTTTTGATAAAGAAGCATGCCATGATTAGATTTCTTCCGGGACTTGTTTTGCATACCTGAGTTTACTTGTCAGATAAACAACATTAAGGATGTGATGTGTATTAAAAGCTATGTCCAGACTATATTTTGGGACTGACACTATGCTTCTTAATTCTCTTAATCTTTCTTTCTCCCAGTGTTTCCTTGTATAAGAGGAATAACACCTTTTGCTGCAAATCTATTATTGTCTCAGTTCATTAAAATTTAAAGGAGACTGCTGCCACAATACAATTCTGAACATCAGGAACTGACATATGCTATCAAGAAAAAACACGCAAGCCCTTGGACTTTCTACATTTGTGTTCAGTTCATGTAGTCATATAGCCATAGTCAAGTCAGTCATTTGCCTTCTCCCTCCTAGACACCCACCTTTTGCTCCCAGAAGGTTTTGGGTCTTGCTCTGTTTCCTCTGTTTTTTTCCCTGGTATTAGCTTTTCAGCACTGTCTAAGAGGGCACTGAGTGCCACTCTCCGAAATACATTCCCATGAGCCTCCTTGATAAACTGGACCAGCTGTCGGATATCGCAGTACAAGCCCTGAGTAGCAAGACATCATGAAAATGAAAGAATTCAGTCTGTGGTTTGTGAAGAAGTAGTGAGAACCAACAGTTTCTAAGGTACTTCAGAGCAGGCCATTACTTCCTCTGGCTGTTGTGATATACTCTCCATGTACAGGGTTTGGGTTTTCTGGCTGGGATCAAAAGGTGGAAACTCCATTTAGTGCACTCAGAAGAAGCAGACAATGAGGAGCATTACTGTTACGGAACATGCTCTGTAATGGGCTACAGTAGATGTAGAGGTATCAGAGGCTAAAACAGCTGAAAGATGAGGGAGCTGCAAAGATGACTCGAAGCCTATTTTATTCCTTTCATCTAGCCCATAATCTTAAAAGGCATGAAAAAGCTGGGGGTGGTGGAGGGGTGGGGGGTGGGGGGGAGTACAGTGCAAACAATTGCATGTGTTGTTTCAAAATCAGTGGGTG
>JAVJGJ010000061.1:11165400-11177648 GCA_035590215.1 Microhierax caerulescens
TTTTTAGTTCTGAACATTCATACACATCTGTGATATGACAAACCACCTCTATATCTGAGGGCAAGGGGATGGAGGGAGTACAGTGCAAAAAATTGCATGTTTTGTTTCAAAATCAGTGGGTGTCTTGGGATTTTTCTTAATTATTTTAGAGCTTTACATCATCAAAGAGAGAGGAATGACTCACTCATTCCCCAACCTACTCCTACACTCAAGGCTCTTTTTAGTTCTGAACATTCATACACATCTGTGATATGACAAACCACCTCTATATCTGAGGGCAAGGGGATGGAGGGAACAATTTTACTGGACCTGATTTTTGATCTGTGAACTTTTCTGAAAGATCTTGCATTATTCCAAAAATTCCCAGCCTTCAATGAAAAAACCCTGAACAGACAAATAATTGGATCTGTATACTGATTAAGGCTTTTTTTTTTTTTTCAGAAGATATTGAAACACCAGATTGACCTTAAAGACTGATGCAACACCAGGAAATCCTCATGTATACTCTGCATACTATGTCCTCCATACAGGCACAATGGTGCTGCACTTCAAGATAAGTTTCACCTTAGACATTAAGGAAAATTGAGTCCAGAAAGACATATAGTTTACAAGGAAAATTTATACTTCATGATCCTAATCTAGATCCACAATGGCGCATGTTTTTCTGCATCCCAACACTTAATCACTGCTGAGAAACATTCCAAAAGAGGAATAGCTATAAGAACAAGAGGACTTTGACATAGGCAGACAACTCTGCTGGTTTAAGAGGTTACTGTGTTTTTCTTCTCCCTCTCCCTTCCCCTTACAGAGGGTTATTGTCCCTTTAGCTGGGCTTCAGTGCCTCTGCAGCTCTGCCAAAAGGATGGAGCACAAGAGTGCTTCTTGGTAACTTCCATGACAAATCCTAATTTCTGATAATAAAGGAGGTGGTTTGAAATTAGTTGCTAGATTCTGCACCAATTTGGAAGAAGAGAGCTCATGCCATCCATTCTACCGACTGCTCTGAGGAGACAGCACATAGGCAGCAACCAGCATCATCTTACTTTCCTCCAGGTGTGGGTAAATGGAATGTTTGTCTAA
Source organism: Microhierax caerulescens (assembly GCA_035590215.1). Lineage (NCBI taxonomy): Eukaryota > Metazoa > Chordata > Aves > Falconiformes > Falconidae > Microhierax > Microhierax caerulescens. The sequence continues at coordinate 11,166,481 of JAVJGJ010000061.1, forward strand.
CCCTTGGGAAGGCCTACCAAACTGCAGTTCAGTAACTCACATACTCTGTCACAGGTGGGCCATGTCCTTTAACAAACTAAACTGGCTTTAGCTTTGCTGAAAGTTGATTTATGCTGGCTGTAGTCTTGTTCGTCAACCCCTTGCTGCAGACTAAACTACTAATCAATTTGGGGAAAAAACCCCAACAACAACAAACCACCAAAAAAAATGCAGAAGTTGCTTGAACAGAGAGGAAAATGCAATTCAGAGTCAACAACTTTTATCCTGATGAAGTCCCCAGGTTCCAAGGCAGGCATGCAAGGAGGGTATCAAATTTATATCATGTTTCAACTGTGACTGTATAGCGTGCTAAACCCAAGGGATTTGGCTAAACCAAATCAATTCTTCACTGTAAAGTCTCACTGGTGACACCCAAGTGAAAAAGTAACTTTGTCAACATGAAATCAAGTGCTTACCAGGTTTTCCGGGCTGTGCAGCTCATGTGTAGTAGAAGCACAGCGAGTGATCAATGACTTGAACATGGCACTCACAATAATACCTTCTACACTCTGGGCTGTAGACTTGTTGTCAACTGTGGTAAAGTTATTCCCAAATCCAGCTTTGTCTGTGAAATTCAAGTAGAAGCAAGCCCCCTTGTTAGGAACAGTTTAAAAATGATGGCTTAAAGACATACGTAAAGGGATTCAGATACATAAGACAATGGCAAGTCCACACCTAATAGCTTATGCTCAGTTCTTGCAATCCTAAACCAACACAAATAAAGCAGAAGGGAAGGGTAAAATAAATGAGAAGGATGAAATATTCCCAGAAATAGCTGTAGTATGAAAAAGGATTGTAAAGATCTGGACCATTCTGGCCTCCTTTTATACGTAACTCACATTTAGAGCTGTACAGAATAAGGCATGAAATTTGAACAAGATCTCCAGCTTTTCTATTTACTGTTCTAAAGGACCACAAATGCTTGATTAAACTGCAAAGTGACAACACCCGTGAAAAGAAAAGAAAACCTTCTGAACTACAGGAATGCTGTTCTTGAAAGGTGCATAAGAAGACCAAGCTCTTAAGAGAGTCAAATATTCATTTGTATGAATAACAAGAAGTATCCCAGTTTCATTAGGTGAGAGGAAAGACTTTCAAAAGCTGTATGAGCTACCATGTTTCAAAGCATAAGCCAGTCAATAATTGATGAATACTTGTGGAAACTTCCTGTGGGCATTTTCTTCACAAAAGCCTGTGATATAGTATTTTTGATGCTTTCTCTGAAATGCCTGGGATCAGAGGTAGGCTAATAAACTAGTCAGACTCTCCAAGTGCTTCAGAAGAACTAGTCCTGCTCTGTACACAGTCATTGTTAACTGTTGTTGCATGCAGTGACCAAGCATAAATAATGTTTGGTAATTCTAACAGCACCTGGAATAATTTTCCTAACTTAAAAAAGAAAACATAAATGCCTACATAGACACACATGCTTGCAACTGCATGCATGGCATCGGCGTGTTCATGTTCTTGTTCGTTCAATCTGTTCTTGCTATTTACTGCCTCACTGGAGGCACCACAGAGGATTTTAATGCTCAATTATATCTCCATTCAGAATAAACCCTGGATTAAACAGGCCATTCCAGCTGGCGCCTGGTCATGTCATGAAGCAGAAAACTTCCTGCCTGAGGCAGAGTTGAATGAAAACGTTTTCTTTGAAGAGCCATGAACAACAGGTAGGATGAATCAAAAGAGAGACCTTCAATTTTAGGTGCACCTGGTGATACGAGATTGCTAGATGAGATCACTGGGTGATCAAATCAGAAGAGATTCAAATTCCATGACCCACACTGGCTGAGGATACGCTCTGTACAATTTGAGTATATTAATTCACAGGGTTTCTTTTTTAAAGGAAAATGAAAGAGCATGGCTTCTTTCCGATGGTATAGTTTAGGAATATTCACATGAGAATTTCTGATACCGTCTATACTTACTGTCAGTGACTGGTTCCATGCAGAAACCCAGTAAAGCATGTAGGAAATCCACCACATTATTGAGAGAATCCCTGTTCACATAATCCCTCATGGTCTGCCGGAACTGCATCTTATCCAGTTTGTACAGCTTAGTGAGGCAGTTCTGAGCCTGCAATGATATCCATCAAATCACATCACATCAAAGTACATGTTCGAGTTTTGCTAACAGGAACAGAGTATTTTTTGCTCATGCTTAGCCAGTGCTCTGCTGTGCTCTCTAAAGCAACCTCCCCTAGGAGTCAGAAAGTTCAGGTCCTCTATATAGGTTCACCTCTGAAGCCAACAAGAAATTCATCACAAGAAGGCAGTGCACTAGTATGGGTGCCACTGTTTCGAGGTGGTGGTGAAGTCACTGCCAGCCCATGTCTCAAGGTCTGTCCTCCTCGCCCCAAGCCCAAGGTAAAATCTCACTGAATATGAATGAAGTAGCAATGTACCACCTCAGTCAAGGCTTACTGCCTTGGTGTCTTAGCCTCAGGCATCTGATTTTCAGCCTTTGGCTCAGATCCAACCCGTCTGATGCACCTATACCCAGTGACCAGTTTATATCATGCAAAACATTAGCTTTTTATTTAAAAGCTATTAATTGTCAACTTCTTATCATAAAAGTATCCATCCTATCAGGACCCCATGCAAAGAGAATCTGAAATATCAGCTCTATGGGAAACGTGAACTCCTCTGCTACCTACAATAGGGTGCTTAACTTTCCAGTAAACTCAGACATGATTGTCCATGCAGTCAACACAGATGGTGCATGCAAAGCAGTTTGGCCAGACAAGTGCACAGGAAATGCAGCAAACTTTGACACGTAGGAAAATCTCTTACTGTAAAAACCTCAGTTCAACGGGTCTGATAAGAACCTTGGCTCCAAGAGACCTACTCATTTATGCTTAATGTTATGTATAGGCCTAAATGTTTTGCTGCCTCAGCTATAACACAACATAAAAGCCTAACTCACAGTTTTGATGAATATGGCATATGTTCAACCAGTGCTGTGTACAGAACCCTTCCACTGTTACCACTGAGACTCTCTTACCCCACCTTGTCCCACTGTGTCCAGAACAAATGTTACTGCTGCCGCCTCCTCAGTACCCAGGAATCTAGCTAACAGAAGAATGCTGCACAATACAGAGGCAGCCAAACCATCTCTGAGCCATGTAGCTCAGATTGCAGAACCAAATCATAGCTCTGTTGGCATGGCTCAGGCTAACCAAAGCCATGGAAAAGCACCTGGCTCCCACCCACGCTGAGGATGGGGCACAGTGTAAATACTCATTACAGTCATCAGAAATGCTCCCTGCTGCAAGCACAGAAGGTGAGGAGGAGGCATGTGCTGGAGACAGCCTTTGAAAGGCTCCCATTTGACAGGGCATTGGACTGATCTCAGGGACTCACTCTTCCAGATGAAATCAGGTGTCTGGTCTACATCCTGGGCACTTTCCACTGCTTCAACTTGGTCAGAACCAAAAAATGTAAGCCATCAACGGTGACCATCCACCCTGCCCTTCAATAGGGCATGAGTCTTCTACTTCCTTGCAGCACGCTAATATGCCTGCAAGTACAGTGCACTCCAACTATCAGGAGCCAAGGGAGCAGCCCAGCAGCAATCAGTCGTAATCACCATTAGGAAAGGTGGACATAACCTTGGACTTCTGGATTCAGATACGCAACCCAAGATAGCTGCCTCTCTTGTAAATAGCATACTCTGCTGGGGTACCGACAAGGTGAAAAATTACTTACACCAGCTCACACAGGGGAATTGCTCCCATGTATTTGTCCCTTCCCAGACAACCTATCCATTGGGGTGGTCAGAAGCACCCTGAGCCTCAGGCGTGCTCTTAGCAAGCCCCAGGGCTGGGAGGTAACACCATAGCTGAAAATCTGCTACAGCTGGGCTGCAACACAGTCTGTGAGCTGGGGCAAACAGCAACACATTTACTGTCAATACAGAAAAAGCTACAGAGGGGGCAGACAGCAATCTCAGCAGCACATGTCGAAAGTACAAGGGGGACGCTTTAATGAGCTTTAATTCTCTTACATTCTCCCGGAATACCTGGTGTCTCAGGCGATCTCCAGAGAGCCCTCGGTGTCCTTCTCCACAACCATAGGCACAACCCAGGGATTTAACAATTTTGATCAGCATTGTGAGTGCCAGCCTATGGGTGCTGACAGATGGGACTTCATCCTGAGGGTCACAGAGGGGAAGATGGTGTGAAATCCTGGCACAACTACTGGCATTCTGTTAGCATTTTACTTTTTAAAAGTTGTTGTCCATTTATCCTCTCAGACACTCCATTACTGACAAGTTACTCTTGAAATGTTTCCTCCAATTATTTTTCAAGTTTAGGGACCAGCCCCTTCCCTTTCAGCTCACCTAAAAAATTCATGCTATAAATGCAAAGCCCCCTACATGCTACTATCAATACCATTCAGTACTTCAAAAATTTCTGCCTGAAAAACCAAGAGCTGACTTGCTTGAACAGCAAAACAAGCATCTTTTAAGAATGTCTTAGGTATTATGCTAGTAGGAATAGCAACTTTGGAGATCTGCAACAGCATCTCTTGGCCAGTTCTCATAGCAATACCGAAAAATTTATGATTTCTGGTGATCAAAGAAAAGAAACCGTGCTCACACATTGGATTCTGTTTTTTCTTGTAGGTTATGAATAATAAACCTGAAAAGAATCATTGTGATTGAGGTTTCAGGCAGTTTGACAAGATACTCAAAATGTCCATGCAAGGCTCACAAACTCTGCTTTTGGCAGTTGCTTTGTTGGAGTAGTTACAGTGCTTGAATTCCCAATCATGTTTCCTCAGTGGAACTCCAAGTGAATACCAGAGCAAAACAAATTAATTTGTCATTGTGGTGAAAAAAAAAAAAAGGAAAACAGAAGGATAGTTGCACACACATGCATACTCAATCTTAACAGATCTTACAGTACATTCAGAAATTGTATAAAGGGAAGCAAGACACACCTTTTCTTGGTTCTTGTCATTCTTCTCATATGGCCCTCCTCCTCCTCCACCACCACCTCCATCACTTCCACCTCCACCTCCTCCACCACTTCCACCACCTCCTTCTTCTCCATCTCCAGCTCCACCAACTGGAGGAGGCCCAAATCCACAAGCCGAACTACTAGAAGCAGCTCCTTTGAGCTGGAAAGATCCTTCACTTTGCCTCTTTTCAGGGGCCTCATTTTCTTTGTTCTCACTCTTCCTCCGAGCCTTCTCTACACAGGGCACCACACCAAGCTGAAGTAAGCACTCCACAATATTCAGTGCCACATCGCAAATCCGGGAACTGATGTCATGGTTCAGGACCAAGTAAACAGCCTTCAGGACCACCTGGGAGATTTAAACATTGTGTTTAAAGTCAGACTTATTTTCTCTCCTAAAACTATTTAGTGCCTGGAAATTCTAGTCAAAGACCAGAGACTCATCACAGCAGGCACAGTACAAACTCAGAATGAAGTAACACAACCCTCAACCCCAAGAGCCTACAATCTAGGCATAAGACAGGAAACCACAGGCTGGGCACAGTCAGGCAGAAAAGGAAACCATCAGAGATGACATCTGTGAGCCTGAGAGCACTGCTTCAGCACACCAGGACCTGCCAAGTCATTAAGGGGAACACAGAAAAGGTGAGTTTTAGGTGCCGCTAGAAAGGTGCTATTCAGTTTTAGTCTATTTTATAGGGAACTTGGTGCATGCCCCAGGAACACAGCCATTACATAGTATCACTTCAGATTGGATGTGTGCATTCCACATGCACATGCGCTTCTTGCAAGGAGTAATAGGAGTTGCAGTATCTCAGAGAAGACTTTTATGATATGCACAAATGTATCTGACTGACCTTTACGTACTGCTGAGAGAAGTCATATAAAGAGGTGGAGGAAAAGCCCATCAAACCCCTGATCTCAATGGTACAGCTATATTGACAGAAGAGGGACCTGGCTTTCCTCATTCCTTGCCAATTACCGAGAGATCCAGCATGCCATTCTTGTGGACAAAGTTGTTGGTTCCATCAATGTGATCCGTATCCTCCAAGCAACTGTAATTGATGCAGGAGTCTGTCAGGCTCCGCGGGAGGTTGGCACATGCGAGCGGCTCATGGGGCATCTCAGGGATGGGCACCTGGTTGCAAAGCTTCCTCATGTGCTCACTGAAGAAGTCAGCGTAGCCCACATTGAATGAGGCCAGGGTAGTGTTGAAGGTTGCCACAGTGATGGTAGAGATCTGGGACCGCACTGCAGGGAGGGAAATGGTTTCCTGTAAATTTCCACCTCTAGAGTTATGGAATGGAAAACTGAGACTGAACTTGTTTACAAGAAGGGAGCTGCTCTTAATGCAGTTTGCAATGATGAAAGACAATACAGGTTTGTAATTCCTATGATGGGTACAGGGATGAAAGCATAGATTCATTTCTTCCTTTAAGCCAGTGTAAATTAGAACTATCCCAAGCTTGCTGTAGCAGTGCAGTTCCATGGCAGTTTAAGCTGATCTCAGTCAACCGGGCAGTTAAGTAGATCAGGGAGCTCAGCCAGCCTAAAGCTAATCCAAGAGGGGGATTAGATTTTGGCTAACTTTCCTCCCTGTATTGGTCCAGTGCCTGGTCTTAAAAGCAGTACAGCCCCTGCAAGGGAAAAAGGAAGGACTCTGCAGCTGGATGCAGGAGGGAACACAGGGTAACAGCAGCACCAATTTTGGAAGAGCTTTCTAAGTCACACCAGTTTGAAGTATTTCATCACACCAGTTGAAAAGAATGGAGCAGTGTGTTCCTAATAGTACTTGTGACAGTCTAAACCATCTCCAAAATGCAAAACTGACTGGTGAGAAAGGCAACGTGGTGTCTAAGTTCACAATGCTCAAAGGACCTCATGACATAGACAAGCTTAACTTTAAATTGGTTATCTCAGGTAGTGGCAGCATTTTGGCCACACAGGCCAATTTTTGTCAAGGATTCACCATTGTTGTACAACTCATGCTGAATGCTCTCTGTCTCTGTTGCTCTCCCTGATAATCCTTAACCTACTCACCTCCTCCCAGAGCTCTGTCAGTGAAGGTCCTCTACCTGGGTGCACTCCTACAGCTGCACTCAGTACTGGTGTGAGAGCAGGGCAGTCAGCAGCCTGGCATCCGGGTGGCTGCGTGTTCCCACTGGAGCTCTGTCTTGGGCAGCTGCATCAGTTGCAGTGGGTGCAGAGCTTAGAGAGGCCATGGCTTTCTGACGGTTGGATATCGTTGCTCCCTGGTCAAGCTGACATAGCTTTAGAACCTGACCTGCTGCGCAAACTTCTGCCCCGGGCTCTGTTTGCCTGCCCTGTTGGCAGTGCAGCTGGTCACTAGCACTGCCCAAGGGCTTCTTTTATACATGGGGCTTGGCCGCCATTGCTCCTGGCCCTACCCAAGTCCCTACAGCTGCTGTTCTGTGAACTCTGGGCTCCAGGTGGGTCTGTCAGCTCCCCTGAGGTTACCCCGGGTCGTGAAACTCTGCTGTGTACCACACTGGAGCACTCTGCTGCCCACCCTGCCAGCACTGGAGCCACTCACTTCAGCATAAAGTAATATTTCCTGTGTGGAATCTGTATTTCATTATCACTGACAGAACTGACTGCTGGATGGGACACACAGAGATAGGGAAGGAGGACTAAGGACTCTTCATTTATATCAATACATGCCTGCAGCACGTGACCATGTGCCCGTGACTCCTCTTGAGCAGCTACCTAGGACATAACTACTTTTTCATCTCTGCTTTTCAGTGTGTCAGCAAGAAGAAATTAGTTCATTAGCAAATGTCTCCTGGCCAGGGAAAGTAGACAACAAGATGGGAAAATATGAATGACTGGTATACTTGGATATAGTTGGTCCCACAAAAGAAAACAAACAAAAAAGGAATACCTAATATTTGTACTTATTCTGTAACTCCATAATGGTTTATTCAAAGTCATAGACTACTAATGACTTGTCCTATTATTCATATAGTTGCTGCACAACTGTACCTAGGGTACAACTAGAAAAACAAGCATTGCATATGGCTCTCTTTTAGAAAATATTTGGCTAGGAAGCTGGTGTAGTGACTGGGATTACTGTCCTATAGAATGAGTGCAAGTTGAGAAGACAGACTCCATAAAATCGATCCAGAAGGAGAGCTTTGCCCTGGAGACACAGAGCAGAGATGAAGGAGATGCACCCATGCTGGATTAGAGCTGACACAAATCCATCCTCTCTCAAACTATTCAGATTTGTTGTGCTAAAATAGCATGGAACTTTGAGAGCTCGAAAGCTACAGCAGATATGACATGAGTCCATCTGTAGCCTCCTAGGTATGCTGCCTGACAGCTTGTGCAGAGACAGACTGTGCCCTGCTCCATGGGGTGCATGATATCCTGTTCCCTCATCAAGGTTTAAGGTTGCACTTGCCACAAGTGAGGCCCAATCTCTATGACCAGATTTTGCCAGTAGTGCTACGCATGAAGGAGAAAACAAAATCACTGTTTAGGCAGTAGGAGCAGTGCCAGCAAAGTGCCCTGGTGCAGACAGCTCTGCTGACAGAAAAGAGCTTTCATCTGCTGGGCTAACATTGTTTGGCAAAGGTGGTGTTGCCTTGCTAACAGAAAGACTCTTCCTTCTGGAGCAGACTTCATCCCACCAGGGGTTCTCCCATCTCTCCCATCGTGGTCACACTGGCACTGCTATTTCTGCAGAGGCCTCCAAGATAGATGGGCCCCAGGGAGACAGCAAATTTCAAAGCCAGGCTTCTATTTGGAACCAGGGGAATTAAGAAAAAACTGTGATTCTCAGCACAATCCAGCAGCAGTGAAATGAGAAGGAACATTAAATACCACAGGATTCTCCATGAAACCACAAGGTAGCAACACTAAAGTTCTGCCCAAACGTCTGTGATGTGTTATGGTAAGTCAAAGAAAAAAACCACCAAACCCTGCCTCCTCCCTGTTGATGGCTGCCAATTTTTTTGATAAACTGCACCAGATAAACATGAAAGGTTTACATGATTTTTCTACACAGAAAAAAAAACCAACCCACCTCAAGAGAGGTAGGACAAAAATAAATAGATAAATAGATAAAATAGTCATATACTCATACATAGAAACAGCAACACTTCCTCAGTTTCTTGGGGTTGGTATTTCAGTAAAACTTTTATTTCCTGATGTGTTAAATTTACCTTCTTTGACTGTGTTCTCTCCATGGCTGTTTGAGTGGTCCGGCAGATCAGAAACCAGGGTGTGATGAGAGTGTGAATGCCTTGCGCTCAGGCTCTCCATCTCCGTTGCTGTGTCAGAGCTCCCTCGCCTGGTAAACTTCCCTAGGGTGAAGACAAGACACGGATATTTAGTTTACTCCTCTGACAGGTGGTGGGAGGCAGGAGACAGTAGCTGAGGTTAGAAATTGAAGGATTGGAGTCCACAACAGTCCAGGTCTTCCAGGATCCTATAAAGCAGAACCAAATATTATAGTGGGATATCCCACAGGGGTTCATCGACACGAAGACTGAATATACAAATTCTCTGCAAGGCTCTTCCCCTCAGCACTTACTGATTTAGCTGACACCACATTGTCACCCTCCAGGAAAAGAAGATTGGTCAGCACAGAAAGACTCCAACCTTTGGGGAAGGTTATAGGAATTTGGTTTCTTCTCCCCTTATCCAAAAGAAATACATATATTAGGATGAGGAGTGCCAAGGCAAAGGAAATTCTCCCAGAATACAATAAAATACAAATCAAAAGAACCTACTGAAAGAGGGGGACTGTCTCTGAAGTAGGCAGGACCTGTTGACCATCAGATCTTCAGTGATTATTTCACTGAGATATCAGAAAAAATGAACAAAAGATTAAGCCAAGATAAGAATCTGGAGCCCCTGAGATCAAAATTTAACAAACTTCTTCAGCTATGGAAGGTACGGAAAGGAGGATTTGGATGCTATGTTTGTTATTCCTGTACAAATCTGTAGATGTTTGTATATTAAGCATTGAAAAAACACGTATGAATCTTTAAGAATTCACTTGGCTGAGCTCATCATCCCAAAGAGGGACATTTTTACAATGGAGAGTTTATCAAAATGATGCTGTCTAAGCCAATGAAAAAGAAGAGGCTGTGGTATGGCCTTAGGCAATCATTTTGCTGCCTATCATCTCCAAGAAAGGGTGCCAGGATGAAAATCTATGATGTTAGGAGTAAGTTCGTGAAACAGAAATAATGCCTAGACACTGTTTGACAAACCTGGAAGCTTAAAGGAGCCAATATTTAGATTTAAACACTGTATCTTTGCAATCTCAAGACAGCATAAGCCTCATTATCTGAGACCATACCCTATCTATATTATACCCAACATTCACTTGAGGAAGACACAATATTTTTTGCCATACTCCTAATGACCATATTGCTGCTTCTCCAGAAGATTTCTCTTAAAAAGAAGATACAACCATTCCTTGAATCTATTTTAAGCTGCAGTTGTGCAATGCTTGCTATCACTCAGGAAAATTGTATTCAAGTGGTACAGTCATCACTACAGGTTGCTACAGTAGTTATTATTCCAGTAAAGCTGATAGTTTTCAGAGAAAAGTGAGCTATAGCATAAGTCATTCAAGATTTGCTGTCAGCACAGTTGCTGCTTCTATAGATGGGTGTTTAATGCTGCAGAGCCAAAGACATAAGGTGGCAATAGGATGGATGAAGAAATAAAGATCCTCTGTTCTCTGAATGTTCAGGACAGGAGTGACACAGAACTTGGGGCAGAGATAACATCATCTCACCTAATATGGTGGTTTGCCATCCTCCTCTCTCAATGCCACGCCGGTCCTCTCCAATTCCAGAGAAACTGCCAAAGGAGAAAGTGCTCCGAGTGGGCGAGACATCCAAATGATCCTCATGAAGAAGGAAGGGTACCCCCATTCTTCGCTGACGCTTCTTCCCAGTATGGTGGAAAGGAATTGACCCTTTGCGCTCACGCTCCCTGTCCTCTTTGCGGCTCTTAAACTGCAGGAGGAAGAGGAGCAGATATGAGAGCAGGTAGAGGCTTTGAGGCATGGCAAACTACCATCTGAGGAAAAAATATAACACAGATGTGTGGCTAAAGTATAACCTTCCACTTTTTTAGCTTGGCCATTTACCCTGACAGCAACTACCTGTACTCTGGGACC
>JAVJGJ010000061.1:11177654-11201365 GCA_035590215.1 Microhierax caerulescens
TGAGAACTTAAAGGAACTCAGTCTTGCCCTAGACTGGGATGGATGCCCTTATATAATTTTATGACATTCTCAGACCATCTCTATATTTACAGAATCCACAAAACTCTGTCAAGTATCTTGGGTGTTTCAAAACCAAAGCTTCATGAGGTAAAACCAGCAGAACTCATGGCATTAGGTGGAACTACGTTGAGAACCAGCACTTAAAAATCAGCACTGTTTGAGTACCCTCCTCTCATGCAGTTTCAGCAGGACAAGTTATTTAAATAAAGATGTCAGTATTGTGTTTGGAATGGGCATAAAAAACCCTATGTAATAAAACATGGAATCACTTCCCATGAAAAGAAATGTCAATCTCACATATGGCATGAATATATAGTCCAAGTAGACCTTCAGCTGCTACTTTGGAGGACATTGCAGTGCTCAATCATATGTAAATAAAACTACAATTTTCTCACCTTTTTGAAGATGTTCATCCCCAGGTCTGTGGAGAGATCTGGAACTGCTGGTCTTCGCAAATTGGTCAGTGAAACTTTGGAAAATGCCTCTGTGCTTAGTGATTTTTCTTCCTCATTACATTTCATTGTAAGATCCTGTAGCTCCCAAGAGAAGACAATAAGCACAAGGAGAAATAGAGGATAGAGTTACTTCCAAGAGCTGTCACAGGAGCACTGTAGAGGAGAAGGATCTTCAACTCATTACACAAAAGACTTCTTACACATTTAAAGAGAACCAAAGGAACAAACAAACAAAATTTAGAAACTCCTAGAATTATTGACCTTGTCTAATGTTTCTGTCACCATAGAAAAAAAGTACAGCACATTGTACAGCCAAAGAAAGCCTCAGGCATTGCAATCAGTGTGGTCTAGTGGCATGGAAGCCATGTTCTGCTCCACTCTGATTCTGATCCCAGTTACAACTCTGGGTAGCTGACAATCTTCTTGAGACCTTGGAAGCAATCACAATGACTACCTTTTCTGAAGCGTTTTATTTAAGATCTAATAAAATATGCCCTTAATAACATATACCTTTAAAAATGTGTTTTGGAACTGAACTGCAATAAGTAGCACTGTTCCTTCAACAGACCTGATTTGTAAAAAAAAAAATATTTACTCAGTAAAGAAACCTAAGACTTCTACATCAGTAAGCAGCCTTCACTTGTAATAACAGTGCTCCAAGGCCTGTCTATCACAGTTTCTATTTGTGAAAGCCTCTATAGATACAGCACAGAATGTCCCACGACAGCAAAAACCTTAAGACTAATTTACTCTAATTGCAGTAGAGGGCACTCTACCCCCCTACTGCACGGAGCAAAACGCATTACAGCTGTCTACTGTAAAGAAAGGCTTTGCCACAAAAGGTGGCATAAGCTCAGCTCCCGGCCATCTGTTCTCATTAAAGATGTGATGCCACTTTTCATGAGATGCTTGTGCAGCTGACCTGACCAAGTTCCCTCAGGATAATTTTCTCCTGCCTAAATATCAGCTTGTTTCCAATGGAGATGCTCTTTTTCCTTGCTTGCCCATTAGAAAGGTTCTGCTAAACAACTGGGTCATGTTAAAATACCTTTTTGCTTTCAATCCAGAGATAGCCATATACCAGTGATAGATGAAGTGTCTCCTATGGTATGGGAGGTTTAGATTCTGCCTAGCCAGATTACATATTACAGAGAAAGCCAGCTCTGCAATACACAAGTGTGCAGTTTTATGCATATGAAGGTCCAGCAGAAGCCAGTGACAGTCTTTGCAGCTGAAGTCTTATGCACCAGTTACAGTGTTCGCAACTGGGGACCACACATTCTTCAGAGACCTTTCAGACTAAACAAAGACCACCCTTGAGTCGTTCCTATTACTCTTATCAACACAAGAATGAAGGAGACACACAACAGAAAGATTCCTCTTCACCATTATTCTCAGTCAAGGTATGGTTTTAAACCATTTTGCATATATGGCTAAAGATTCAGGGGAGGAGTCACACACAAAATCCCACAGACAGCAAATCAGGGTTCAGCCCTAGGTGCTCTCAACAGCAAGGCCAGCAAGCACTCCACATGGCTTGGTTCAAAGTTTTTACAGCTCTCTGGGCTCTTCTGGCTGGAAAACATTGTATTAATTTATTTCAGATTCATTATCTTTGTCCATTAGTTACAAAAACAGTGTTTTATTAGGTGGCTCATGTCCACCAAAAGGACAGAGTAAGGATCAGAGCCTACTGTGATACAAGCTATATAAACACACAGAAAGACACAGTCCCAGTTCTGAAATTTGCTTAGGGTAGGTAACAAGCAAACAACACTAGAAAAACAAATTACAGAATCACCTTAAATCTGCAGTGTGGTACATGATGCCTTTTAAGGAATCAAGCAAGCATTCCTGTTGAAGACTGGTTAAAAACGTGACTATTCTGTGCTGTAGACCATGTGACGATTTTAAGATGGATAAGAAAGCAAAATAGTTTGGGGGTTGCTTCTATAGATTTTGTTTCTGTTGTCTTCCTTCTGCGTGACTGTATGGATACTTGCTCATTAGTACTTCTCTCAACTCTCAAGATATTACACTTGAGACTCTTGGCTTTATATTAGCATTGCAGCAAGCACTACAGCTGCATTGGTCTTATGATTAATTTAAGCTTTGGCTCTTTGCCCCTGCAGTGCTAGTGCAAGACTGTAGAGGTTTGTGAGCCTCTGAAGGTTTCAGTTCCTAGACCTGTCCTTATACTGAATCCACTGCATACAGGTACGATGCAGGTTTCCTTTGTCACATGTTGCCAGCTCTGAAATATGTTTAGACTACAGTAACTTTCTGGAGGAAGCTAATATTAATTTCATTAACACTCCATCCAGTACTGCTTTTCCCGTGCAACAAGGAGTGCTGGCATGCTGCACTGAATCTTTTTCTACTTTGCTGTTCAGTTTAATAGGCAATACATTGAGGATGTTTCTCATGCTTTCTCAATCCCAACTGCTTTAGCCCAAACTTATATTTGAAGCATGATTTTAGGCATGCAGAAACCAACAAGAAGTGTGAAAGTTTTGCTGAGGCTTAGGGAGATGGAGGAAGTGACCTTGATAAACTGCAGAACAATAGAAAGAATGTGGATTTACCAGAAAAATCTACTGGTCCCTGATGTGACTTGCAGGCAGCTGTTTTTGTCTTTAATCAGTTTTTGCCTGCCATTTTAAATCTATCCTGCTGAAACACAGTGTGCTGATATTTTTGAGAAGTTATTGATCAACCTTTGAGCAGAAACTATGACATTGTGTTAGGAATTTAAGATCTAGACCAAAAAAAGTAGGATTTAAGCATATCCCCATGTCAGATAAGCTTGTGAAGTCTCAGGATACAACCCCTCATGTTGCCAGAAAATAATGACAAGTCTTAGCCCTCTGGAGGTGGCATTCTCTCCTCTGACTAGCAGACAGCCCTGAGTGATGAGACTCTGAATTTAAGAACAGCAGTTAAGTCCCTACAGTTGGCTGGCATGAAAGAGAGCCTAGGTGTCTCTGTGCATTGCACAAATTTCAGTCCTCAGCATTGTACAGAAAGGCACGAGCTGAAACTTCTGCTGCATGGAAGACCATTTCACCTCCTCCATCACAGCTGTTCTGCGCAACAAATTGGAAACCTTTTTAAACAGGATTCCAATTTGATGAAGCATGGTAAAAATACACAGGAGTGACACAGAGGTTACCAAAAGCAGTCAAACCTAGACCTGGAGGGAAGAATGCCCTGGATGGAGTCCTCACATTAACAGCTAGAATTCCACTCAGTGGAATTGCCAAATGGTTTTAACAGAAACAAGTTAGTCAAGAGGAACTGAGCAAAGAAATCTTCTGCAAGAGAAACAGCCTAGAAAAGCAAGAAATAGCCAAGGAGGGAAGTGCCTCAAGAGTATATAGAAAAGAACCAGCACAATACCAGTGCAAACAGTGCCTATGGAAGGTAACCCTGTTCATGCTGCCACTCCACTGAGAACCACTGACTGCACTCCCTGTTGTGCTGGTAGCTGAATTTGCTAATGTGCAAAATAACAAAGATGTTATGAGCAAGGGCAAAGGGACAGTTTACGCGTGGAAACAGTGAACCACATCAACAGCAACATCTTCCAATTCTCCCTCCAGGAGAAAATATTAAGGAGGATTTTCTGCACATGCACAGCAATCCTATAAAATCCTCATGCAAAGGCAGATTAAGACTAAACAGTAATGCATATCACCTGGCCTTTATGGAGATATGTCGAGCTTTTACAGAGATGAAACAGACAGCATTTTATAGAAATGACACAGAAGTATAATATAGTTTAACAATACTGCTGCTGCTGAGCCCTTAAAACCATATGTAATCACCAGCCCTCATAAAAATCATAAGAATGGCTATACAATGTGGAGATTTAAAAATAACTGTACTAATATTTACATTGTTATGCTTGTCTTCTGACTTATGAGCATCTGGGCTGTATGGGAAAAAAGATATTTCACCCTTCTCCCTTGTAAAACGACAGGTCAAAAACTGCCAGAGGTCTACAATACTGAAAGCAAGGATTTTAAGAAAAAACACAAAAAAATTATGAGAGTTCTGACTCAAAAAAGACATTTGAAAGAAACACTAACAGAAGATAGAGCCTTTTACTTGAGGTGTGTCATAAAATTGGATTGCAAAAATAGAATCTGTATTAAATTTAGTTAGGCATTTTCATCAAGTCAGTAAATCAGAATTTGATGTTAAAAGCCCACATGGCAGGAAAAGAGTGAACAGCCTAAAAGTAGCACAAATCAACAAGCAGATTAACTGAAACCGCAGCAGCATCCCTTTTTATCCCTGGAAAAACAGCAAGCTACCCAAAAGAAAAAACATTTCAGCTCTAACACAAAGATCTTTACTGCACCAAGGTCAGGAGCCTGAAGTTTCTTTTTCAGCAAAACAGGGAGCAAGTCTTGACATCTATTAGGACAGTATGTCTACTGAGGTTTTGTTGGCAAATATAAAGGTAAAAGTTGCACAATAAGAATAACAGCAGCAGAAAAGGTAACAACATGGTGGACTTTTGCTCACTGTCACTATTTGCAAAATCTACTCAATTCCTTTTCTCTCTTTTGAGGGGTTACACCAAAGGAACTCAGTGAGTCCTGAACACTACACCATAATGAAAAAGCAGTCATATTTCTTCTGACAGCCACATTAGTATACTCGCACAGTAAGGACTAATGATATCACAGTTCACCCTACAGTAATTATCTCAGATCAACCCTCAAGCTTTCAGTAGTTGCCAGCTCTGACTCTCCATCAGACTCTGCCTCAAACCCCCTCATCGTTCTCAGAGTCTCTTTCTGAATCAATGCACACACCTGACCTCTGAGCAGTTTAAGCAACACCAAAGCTGTGCTTTTCACTAATTGTCCAGCTATCATTTCCCAGCATCACCACAACAGTTGCTGTTTTCTTATTGATGGTAACTGCTTACCTGAGTTTTGTGGGTATTCACCAGAGAGGGTGCAGCAGCCACCATGGAGCTGCTGCGAGGTCTTGGTAAAGGGGTGATCTCTGGCTCAGGTGGTTTCTCTGGCTTTTCCTGCAGCATATGCCTCAGCCTCTGCAGGTAGTACATCAGTGACCACTGTGTGCCCTCCTCTGACCAATGTGGCTGCAACAGGCAACGCAGCACTGCCACATCAAAATATGTGGCATAGCGAGACTTCTGGCATGGCGGGATCACCAAGGACACCCTGTTCCAAAAATGAGTACAAATGTTAATCATCAGGTTCCTTAGCCCTTAGATGCTCAGCTTTCTGAATAAAGAACCACTAGATGATCTGTCAGGTTTGTATATTCAACTGTTCTTAAAGGGTCACTCTTGATAGCACAGAGTTTTCCTTGCTACCTGGAAACCAGTTCTATCTTAGCATACACTCCAGTCCACTCCATAAGACCCAAGAGCTCTACTACTAAGAGGCCTAAAATGTAGCCACTCATCAAGAGCTGTTAAGCCATTCTCATTCTCCTGCCATCTGCAGAAATCACCAGGATGTGCACACAGCTGTGCCAGCTAGAGCTTGCAGGGATATTCGACACTACCCTTTGGGACTAAGGCCCTGACTGAGGAAAGCATTACTGAAGACACGTAAATGGATATTTAGCTTTCAGGTCCCTAGAGGACTCGAGTACACGCTTTCTTAAGTGTTCTCTTGGATAGGGTTGCTTTCTTAAACTATGGTCTGAAGATAAGCCTCCAGCACCTGTGCTAACTGAATAATTTGTTCAGCTGGAAACAGACAACCTTTGAGCATCTGCTGTTCAGATACTCGTAATATATATTAATGAATGGTTTACATTTGTACACATCAGTCCCTACATAAGAAGGAGCAGGCAGGGCAGCTACACCAGTTAACCCTTTAAGCCAATTAAATTGATCCTTACACAAGTAAAAGTTACTGTTATTGGCATCTTTGCCAAGGTGTTCCAGAGAAAAGGACCATTTTTAGCCTTCATTATAATTTTCCTGCCTTTCAGGTGGTGTCATTTCCTGATGGCCTTTAGTACACTATTTCCTAAGTATTGTAGAAGCTTGTGCATGCAAAAGCAAGATGTCTTGTAGTAAGCTTCAGAAAGGAGACTTCAGAGATTTCAGATTTCAAAGGGATCATACCTGTTTTCAGAGCCAATCTTATTGCAATAAAACACCCCAATTTTTTTTATTATTTATTTTTCCTACCTCATCTCTCCCAGCAGAGTTCAACTGGCCTGATCTACCCTCTGTACAGTCACTAGCTGTTAGGAAACAAACTGTCAGAAAAGAAGCAGTGAAAGGGAGTCAGAGGAATGACAAACACATGGCAAAAGCAGTGAAATGCTGGGGGTGAGGCAGGAACTTGGAGAGCTGTCTGTTTTGGTTTTGCCTGCTGAAGTACATAATTTGAATGTTTCCACTCTGTGTTAAAAACACACCTCTGTGAACTGAATACTTCTTTGATTTTTTAATTCTGTAAAAATCAACAGCACTTCCATGAATTTATTCTCAGGCATTTGAGAAGCATCACAAGAATATCAGGTTGTTTGGTTGTTTTTTTCAAAGCCATTAATATTATCAACTCTGTTAAACAACATGCAAACAGCATTGGCAGGACAACCCCATCTCCAGCGGGGTTCCACCACGTTCTGAACAGAGGTGTCCAAGGCCACAGCCCAGGAAAGCATTAAGGAACAAGCAGCAATACTGACCAGTGGAACCTCTAAGTGAAATGCATGCTTGAAGTGATTTGCTGGATTGCTGCCCAGTACCACAAAGCCACCCTGTGTGTCCAAGGCAGATAAGACTGGCAAAGGAGAAAGATATGTGCAGTGGACACTGACATCACTTGAAATTATGTGAACTTTGCTCCATATTACACATTTGGAAACAGGGCAGGTGGCAAGGCTGGGCTTGGAATGTGTGCATCTAGAACTCAAACCTGCAGGAGCTGGTTTGCTGCCAGCCCCACAGGCCAATGTTGAAGACACTTGGCAACTGCAGACCAGCCCGTCTGCATCAGCATATGTCACTATATGCAATCTATAGATTCAAATCTTCTCCCCTAGTGCTGTGTTCAAGGTAAAAGTGTTACCAGTTTGATGACTTTAAAACGAGCTGTTATATGCAGAACTGAATTAGGAAGGAGAAAACAATGATAAATGGAAATATGCTACCAAGTTTTCCTCCTAAACCTGTTGCGAAGGCTACTTTTCTCACAGTCAAGATTGTGTCACATAGATGCAACCTGTAAAAACCCCTAAGGATAGATAGATACTCAAAGCATCCCAGCAAAGGAAATAAAGCCCATTAACTCAGTAGCAATTGTAAAGGATGTTGCACTGCTCTCTGGTCACTTTGCAGGACCCAGATCAGTAAGTCTACAAAATCTTTCATGCTCCTCTGTATGTGTCATAGACAAACTTAAGGCACAACACACCCTGGAGCAAGGCATGTTCTCCTCCTTATGAAATACTTGTCTCTGAAGTCCTTCCAGCAAAGTCTATCTCCCAGGCTGTGTGTTCAAGGCAGCAGCTGGATAAAGGGCTGTGGCTTTATTTGCTTCAGTGTTAAGCTGTAGCATCTGTAAGTGGAGAATTTCACTGAGTGGAGCAGGGATAATTAGCCAAATCAGAGGAACAAGCCATTTGCTCAAGAAGTGTCTGAGGAACCAGAAATTAAACTCTGCACTTCATTTAGAAGGAAATCTAGTGTTCATATAATCGGCTCCTGGTTGCCTGTAACTGCAGGGAGAGTAGAAAGGCAGCCTTCCTTCAACCCGGGGCCAAGGACAAAGGAATACTGCGGCTGTTGGTAAGTAAACAACATTTGTTCCCCAGTTGTCTGTTGCTTGGCAACCAAAGCTCCCTGTACAGTTTTAACTGATCAATGAGTCCTGCAAATGAGGAGGCATAATGATGCTCTCTTCAAAGCCTGTCTGAAGCTTCATCCCCATGGCAACCACCAGACCCCAGCTTGATAAATTGATCACCTGATTCTGTCTTCTTGAAAGGCTGCTTATTTTTTTATGGCTGTGCACTCTCTGAGAAGTAGCATTTACACATTGAAAGGCAGTTCTTTCCCCAACTTCAGCTTTACTGGCTTACTTTAATATAAATTAAATAACACCCAGAACTGACAACAAGCTTGATATAAAATCCCAAGGGAAGCCTCCTGATGGGATCAGAGCCTTAAAGAATACCTTTGCCCTTTCCACCTGTGAAAGGGCGCACCAAGCCCCTTTGTAAGATATCAGCTATTCTAGATTATATTCAGAAACCCACTCCATCCCGCATTATTCCTGTCAGTGTGATGAAGCAATTTCTTAAAACACTGCAGTGTTTTGGATATGACATTTCCCCAGTGATAAGCATCAGGACCAAAATTTTCAGGAGAACTTCAAGTAACACTCCTAAATCCATAGAGATCTAAAAATATAGCTAGACTTCCCTCCCTCTCCACCCCCTGAAAACGCTCATCAGCTTCATTTACCTGACGGCAATACCGAAGCCCAAATCTAAATTAAAAGAAGTTAATTTATCAGCATCATGCTGGAAAACCATGGCCTGAGCTCTGCAAGGCAAGCTGGGAGGATGTTTGCATGGCTGCATTTCTTTGTTGGTCTGTTCCTTTGGGCCAGCAGTCTAAAGAAAGCTAAGCAGCAGGGTACAGAGAAGGCATAATGAAGGCAATGGAGAGAGGTTTGCAAAAATCCTTTGCTAAAGGGAAAGAAAATTTGATCAGAAGGAAGCCAGAAAAGATGGGTTGCCTGAGGCTGAATCCAGCTAAGGAGGGTAGAACCTGCAGGTTATTTGTTAGTGCCTTTAATTATAAGAAACCTACATATTAGAAAAGACCAAAGAAACTGTCCCAACAGGCCAGCTAGAGATTTCTCCAATGAAAGAGACATTAAATATCTAGTGTCACCATCTTGATCATCACCCAGAACTGGGATTTGTTGAATTAAGTGTTTGAAATAAACATCTAGCACCCTTGCCATGTATTAACAACAGCATATTCGGGATAAAGGACTTCTGTGACCTCTACCATTGAGTCACACTAAAGAAAGCCTAACTTTCTACTGAAGGGTTTGTACCTGGGATGCGCAGTACCTCTCTCCTGAGAGGTTTGGGAGGATACACTTCCATCCAAGGAATTTCCACGAAGACATGTTGAAACAGTGGCTTTTGGAGGTACAGAATCTGCCTGGGTTGTCTCACAGACCACCTGTAGTCCCTTTGGATAATTTTAATAAAAGGAAATATGTATATAAACATATTTATCTCTCCCATGTTATTTTTCTTACTGCAATTTGTGCTTAGACATGACTATTACTCATACTGTAATACCATGGTAATACCATAGAGAAACCAATTAGGCTTGGGGCTTCTCAGTACTAGGCATTGTAAATCCAGAGGGTAAGCCAGGGCTCTTGCCCAGGAAAATACATAAGATCAGTCTTCCATCTTATAAGATAGGATAAAGCCAAGGAGATCCTGACAACTATAATACCCTTTGGTTCCACTGCAGAAAAGTTTGGGAGCTTTTGGAAGAACTGTGGAAAACTGATTTCTGGAGATGGAACACTTTAGGGTGGTAATGGCAAGTGCCATTTCAACATTAATTTCCCCCCTCCCTCAGCTCCTTCTTCAAGCTTGTCTAACCGTAGCATACAACTTACCTCAGTATGTCCACTGTCCAGATTAGGTGATTCACAAGTCACACTCTGATTGTTGGTGGGAGAACTTCTCTTAGCTGAGGAAAGAAGACAAAGGAGGACATTTCAGGAATCAGAGCTAATATTAAAATGTATCAGTGAAAGGATGAACCAGAAAACAAAACCAAACCCAAAGCAGCACCTGTCTGCTGCAGACTTCCTAGGCATTAGCCTCAGCCATAAAGAGAAAAATTTAAAAGGACTGCTTAAATTCTTGCACAATTCATTCAATTGTGTTGTCAACAACATCATCTACTGAAAATCTATTTCTTTAAAATTAAATTTTAATATCAATTTTATCCTAAATCCATTTGGCATCAAATTGTGTTCTCCTGTGCATAGTAGTACCTTTTATTTTGGAGATCTTCCTCCTCCTATGTTCACATATATTCAGCTCCTTTTCTAGGTTACATCTCTCAGAACATATTGTGATTTACAATTTGACAAATGCCTTTATCACAGGAAACACACAGATGTCATGCAGAAAGTATGATCAACAATACTGTAGAAGAACAAAGGCATCACAAAGACTAGGATGACAGTTCTTGAAATCCTGTCACATTGCAAGCTATTCATATATGTCTTAGTATTATACTGACTCCAAACAAAACATTGCAAAGCTTCAGTATTTTTTTATTTTGTTGCTTGAAGGAAAATTTAAGCAAATTTAACTTTTTTGTCCCAATTTGAGACAACAATGCTAAGATAGCAAAATATTCCTTGATAAAAAGAGCCCCATTGCAACTTCTATTTCCATTCTGCTGAAAATGTTTTCAAAACGTAACAGTACTTTAATTTCCAACTTTACTCCTGAAGTTATTCTTTAGGGATTTTCTGACTACACTCCAGACCTATGGAAAAATTCCAACAGTCAAGGAAATCTTAGGACTAATTCCTTTTATTAGTTTCAGGGCCAAAATCCTATTTTTTAATTCCAGAAGTCGAAGCAGAGGGAGGAAGAGCTAGATGTCAAAGATGGTTTTAAATCATTTGAAAGACTTGAATCTTTTCAATTCTGGACTGTCCCAGAGGCCTACAAATCCTTCAGAACAAAATATGATATCCAGAATGACTATTCATCAGAAAAATCTGATTTAGAGAACTACATTTTCACTACTGTGAAAATTACAGTTCTGTGCTTTTGAGAACAAGCAAGCAATGCTACAGTGGTACACCCAGCACACTTTCAATTCACTGCCTTGCAGGAATTATGCAAAACTATTGTCTAAAAACATAAAAGCAAAAAGTGTTCTTTAGAACTAGGCCAGACACTAAGGCTTGGAAGCCTAAGCACCCAGCTCCAGTCTCATTATGGCCCAAGTACAAAGGAAGAGCAACCCCTTCCAGTATGCAAAAGTGAAATTCACAACCTATGCCTCCTTTGGAGCCTCTCAAAACTACTTTGTTTAATTTCATAACATGGTGAAATTCAAGTTTTAGATAGGAGGAGACCCTACACTGCCAACTGAGTGTTCTTCACTGTTAATTTTTGTCCCATGCCAGTCTGGGCAACCTTTCCCCACTGGTCAGGCTGCTGCTAAATACTGCCTTTGCTCTTCTTAGCAGCTAGGGAAGATATGGTGACAGAGTGGTGTGAGGATGACAGGATATTATAACTCCACTGAAGAGTTTCTCATTTCCTATTTGTGATTTCTCTCTCATCTCCTATTTAATTGTTGACTCTGAAGGGAAACATCCTTAAACTAGTCTCAAAGGTTTAGTTCCTGCAGGATTAACATATTCCTTCAAATATGATGGCTATGTAAGGTAGCATCAGGCAAACAAAGGAAAAGATTCCCAGCTTTCAGGAGCTACATTACCACAGCGAAGTCACAGACCTGTAACGATGTTCCTGATTGGTTTTACAAGGGCATTGAAGGCAGAAACTTCAGGCTGCCTGTGTTCCCACATAGGCTGCCAAATAACAAGGCCACTAGCCAACCGGAATGTAAGGTCAGACTCCTAGAAAGACAGACAGAGGTTTTACCTCACAAGCTCATGCAAAAGAACATTGTTTCCCATTTAAAGGACTGTCATTTCTGTGATGTACAGATCTTTCAAGAAATGAGTGATACCATGTTCAGTTCTGCGGTCAGTATATGCTAACTAAAGGGCCACTGACACTACTCAGCACATATTAATACATTTCAAGTACAGCTATTAAAATATAATAGGGAAATCTCAATACAGAAATATACAGGAAGCTTTTTCCAAATGACATTTCTATACTACTTAATGAACCCCATTTTTTCCTAGGACATTAAGCTGTAAAATAAAAGGCCATTCCTGTGTTAGAAAGCATCCCTTCTGACCATATATAACCACTGCATATTTAGCATTCAATCTCAGCCTTAGGATTTACACTTTAAGACTTGAACTTCTTGCCCCAAAGGAATAAGAATACTAAATTTTAAAACATGACTTAGAAATTGAGGAAATATGAAATGTAACAAATTACTATGAAATAGCCAATATAATAATATTATTATTATTAGCACTATTAGTTCCTGAGCTATGTCAATACATAGTCATTTACAGTTGTGCCGTCATCTTTTTACATATGCAAGTAGCTGAAATCATGTGAAGTAGTACACAAGTAAATCTTAGCAGCATCAAGGTGCAGGTATGCACTCGCTTGACCTAAGGTCAGATCTGCATTAGGAGACACTGGCGTTGGTATAGTCCAGCTATCCCCAAAAGGCAAACAAACATGGTAATAGCAGTTTTTGCAGCATATTTATAGCTGCACCACAGTTCCCTGTTGACACAGCTCCTCATGCCTCAGCAGTTGAAATTGATGATGCAGACAGAGCTAAAGGAATGGCAGGATCTTACAGCTTGTACATCTCCAGCCCTTCTGCTCTCTAATCTTTATTGGTGCTGTCTCATCATAATAAGCTCACAAGCTTTCTTATAAATGAAGCTTATTTTTAATTATTATTTTTACTAAGGAGCACCTTGCAATCTTTTGGAAGTGGCAGCAGTAACATGTTGCATTTTTACTTTGCACTACTAGCTGTTGGTGACATGCCACCACTTTTATCTACTGTTGTTAAGTTACAGGATTGCATGTATCCCACTCACCCCTCAAAAGCCTCATCTAAAATCACATTGCTAAATACACAGATCGTCTCAGAAGAATTCCATCATTTAGGTCTGCCTGTGCAAACATGTATCATCTTCCTTGAGCACATGCATTACTTTGGTTATCCAACCAGATACTATTCTTCCCCTGAGACCTATACATCTGTAAAACACAGAGGGGACAATGCTAACTTAGTGAGCCAGTTACATGCCTCGTTTGCTGCACCTTTTTGGAGCTTTGCTTTGGTGACAGCAACATACCTGTTTTCATAGGCTTTTCAAAGTTCACCACTACTGTATCTCAGAGATTTTCAAGGTTAATAAGATACTGTTATAAACCCCATCCAGTAAATGGGAAATTACATCTCAGAAAAAATAATATGAAAAAAATTGGAAACCTAATCTCTAATAGCCAGGATCTGCCTCCAGTTCCATTTCATTTACTCAAAGGGCAGCCCACATTTGTGTGTGTAGCACTGGAAAAAATTTAACATTTCTTCCTGTCATTTCTCAGTAGCTTACAGAAAAAATGTGGAACTAGTAAACAAGTATGAAAAATTTGGGCTAAATAAATTGAGCAATACTGTACAGGAACCCAGTAGCAGAAGAAAAGAATCCAGCTCTCCAGACCTGCTTTCACCTGCTGTAACCAAAAGATTATTCTTTATCTCCTGTACTTTCTTATCTTCAATTCTTGCAGCATATGAGGCAGGATTAGGACAAATAACAGCCTCCATCACTTCATGACTTTATAGACCTTTTCCAAGCACTTACTCTCCAAAGCCACTTTCTCTTCCAAGGCCTACCTGCAAACATAAAAGCTAAATGGTGGCCCTCCAGAGAAGCTGAAGACAAGAGGCAGGAGTCAAAGCATGCAGAAAACGTCTCCTCATCACATCACTCTGCAAAGCTGATGCACTCAGCATAAAACCAACATAGGGACCCCAGCAGACAAGAAGCCCGCAGCCTGCTTCCAACTTCAGAACAAAGGAATGCTCAATTACCTTTCCTACTGCCATGCTTATACCACTATCATGCATTCCTGGTAATGAGCATCAAGATGATTAGTAATGACAACAACAAATCCCAGCGCCTCACGGTGGAATCTCTGAAAAGCTAGCAAAGCCTTTCTGAGCAATGGCTGAGAATCACTGGAGCAAGCTAAACCTTGCAATCCTTTCTGTAGGTTCCAGTGTCCCAAAGAATTCCCAAAGACCACAGATCTTTGACATTCCCAAGGGCTGAAAATGTCTCACTTCATATTTATTTGCCTTTGTGTCTGCCTGATGTTGTGGTGATTGTTCATGTGACTGGAAGTATTTCTTTCTGATGGCAGTGGTGTTCTGCTAGCTTGTTAAAACATTTCCAATGCTGACCCAGTATGCACTGTAGGCTGAATTAAGTAACGATCACAAAGGCAGAATCATTTTCCTGCTCAGATCTGTTTCCACACAAGTACTGCATCAGTGTTCCACTTACTTTAATCCTGTGGACAAGGGGAGCAAAGAGGAATACAAAGAGCTCCACTGTGGCCATGGAATTCTGGAAAAACTTCCTTCTGTTATTCTCCTCATCATCATTTGTGGCGCTGGGCCG
Organism: Microhierax caerulescens; assembly: GCA_035590215.1. Taxonomy (NCBI): domain Eukaryota; kingdom Metazoa; phylum Chordata; class Aves; order Falconiformes; family Falconidae; genus Microhierax; species Microhierax caerulescens. The sequence goes on from JAVJGJ010000061.1 coordinate 11,192,551, forward strand.
GGGATGTCCTGGTGATCCTTGATTTTCAGCCTGGTGGATAAAGGCGCTACTGCTCCCTCCCCAACTAGAGCCTCTGTCTCCTCCAAATCGGTCATTGCTGCAATCCTGAGGGGCCTCCAGCAGCATCCAGTGAAGAGTGTGAAGAAGCTTTGTTTCAGCTACTCCAAGCTTATCCTGATGTCCTGGATGGAAAAATGCATCACAGTATCTCACAAGGTTTCTATTAATGGCACTGCTGAGACTTTCAGAGCTGCACAGAAAACTGGGCATCCAACTTCCTGACAGGAATATGAAAATTAAAATTCTGCCATTAAAAGTATCAGCATCTTGTTTCACTATGTTTGAAACCTCCTAATTCATAAGCCTTCATTTACTTCACGGTGTTTGCAGTTCAGTCCCTGAAATGTCTGTTACAAGGCAACTGAATGCACAGACAGAGTCACCCTAAAAGATGTCAGCTTGACAGTCTTGTCTGTTTGATTCTATTGAATAAGACGAAATGCAAGTGAGGACTGCAAGGTGCTCAAGCTTTGTCCTGTTGATGTTCCCTACTGGCATGTCTCACGAAGCAAATTCCTGCTGAAATCATTTCTGAAATCAGTGAAAGACTAGTAAAGTAAGTTAGATTTCAACCTGTCTCTAACATTATTATCTGATTGACTTATCTGCTGAGAATCACATGCATTGCTCTGAATAAAAAGGAGAAAAAAGTAAAAAAAAAAAAATGTACTGAAGATGTTGAAAGTACCTGCTACAACTGGCCACCGCAGCATGCCTTGATAGAAATATGCATTCCTTCAAGGAACCCATGCCTGCTGGGTGGTAAGGCTTTTGATAAAGCTAGTTTTATTATCTCTGGAAAATAACTAGCAAAATATTATTGAACTACTTTGATTCTTCAGCTCATCAGACCATCAGCTTCACTGGGGAAGCTATCACAGGTTACCTTGCTACATATGAGAACAGATCAAGAAAGGCATTCCACAGAATGAGCTAACTGGGATTTTAAGATTTAGAATACGTTGGCACCCTGATCATCAACATATCATATTTTGAGTGATAACTTCAGTACTGTAAAAAAACAAACTCACATGAGCACTAACCTAGCTTGTTTCGGTTGGAAAGCAACGTTGCAGTACAGTGCAGCACATGCGGGAGTGCAGCTTGAACAAGTTCCCAGCGAGAAATACTCTGGATGGCTTCAGAGAGAGCTGGAGAAAGGCCATGCAGCTTGTTCTCTACTAAAACTCTTTCAAAAGACTAAAAGTAAGAACAAAGGAAAAAAAAAAAGACATTATATATCTATTTCTGCAGATATTTCTTCTAGTACATAGTAAGTACATTCTTTTTTAAAAACCTGCAATTTTTCATTATGTAACTAAATCATGCTTTATAATATTTTTTCCTGAAAGACACAGACTGTAGCTAAAGCTCACCAGACATATGGATATCCTTGGCTAAGAAATGAATTGGCCACTCAATATATTTTCTGTAATAAAAAGGAATTCAATCAAGTATCATGTGTATATTAGTAAGTGCTGACATCAAGCCAGACTTAGAATTTTGCTGGGTATTAATTTGGCATGCCAGTAATCCTGTTGGAAGTCACAGGAGCTAATGAAGCCTGTATTTGTGGAGCTGAGAGCTGGGTGTTTTTCTCACACACATGCTTTTTCAGTTTAATGTAACGTAAAGGGCAACCCATTAAAGGTATGTGGGCCTCAGGAAATGTTTTCACACCCTGCCACAAAAAATAATCAGTGTACAGAATTCTGTGTTGAGCCATGATGTAATGGTTTTGTGAACACTTAAAAGAGCTGATGGCTACAGCAAGTTCATTATTTCCACCTCAAGCAACACAAAGTAAGATGACCTAAGGAAGGATCCCTAAGGAAGTTCCTTATTCCTAGTTGCTCCAACCATTTCAGGAAGTTGTCCCTCTGACCAGATACAAAGACCTTATTTACAGGTCAGAAAGCAAAGCTGCCAGCAAACGTCAGTGTGTAGAAAGCACACTGCCCACCTATTAGAAATCCCAGATTCTAGTTAGAAAACTAAATAGACTTTATTTATGGAACAATGGCTGAAACTGGAGGGCATTAATTGTAGTATACGGACAAAAACACTGTATGCCTGAGGATGAGTCGAAAATACTGTGCCATGGATTAGGTCGTCAGCAACACATATTTCTTAGCACCAGGATTGGATAACATGTCTACCAGGGAAAGGACGCCTCAAACCACTCTTACAACTATCTGCTGGGGGCCACATTGCCTACGAAGGGAAACGGTCTCCTATTGAATCACCTATGAACCTCCTGATTCATTCCTATCAGTTCAGGAATGGGGGAACACAAAGGGATGGTGGATGCTTGGAAAGCCTTTGCAGGTGGGGGGGCAAAGTACTCATCATATGGTCTGAGTATTCTGTTCCATTCAGGAACTACTAAGTCATTGAATCAAAGTAGCAGTCAAAAAGCACCTTGCTATAAAGACAAGAGGCCTAGAACAACTATCCCAGGCAAGGTTACCTAAACAATACTGGGGAACAAAGCAACATAATATCCCCAGAAGCAAGACAAGAGATGCACGGTTAATGCACGACTGCAAAACAAAGTCAAAGAGCCAGTGAAACTAACATTTATTTTTGTCAAAAGGGGACAGGGTGGCACTCCTTACCTGTTGCACCAGCTACACACTCCCACCTCTATTCCTGCATCAGCTCTGGGGCTCACAAGCTTTCATTCAGGCAAACCAAGTCTATACACAAGCCAAAATGAAGCTCAGCATAGAGGTATATAGTTTCTACCAAGTTAGTGAGCTGAATTAGCTCACTGAAAGGCCTGCCAAGCACCAGTGATGACCTAGCCTTATCTAAAGAAATTATCTTCTCACCTCCAGTAGAAAAGCCAAGCCAAAAGCTCATACTTCAGTACAGTGATGAAGCTATTCAGTTTACACAACAAGAGGAGAGAAAAAAAAAACAACAAACAAAACCCACAAAAACACCACTGTGATCAGCAACACCATTCTGAACTGTGATGGAAGACACATTCTTGCTCTCTGGCTTTCCATTCACAGGTATTTCAATGGCATCAGGGAGAAAGTCCTCCAACAACTGCCTTTGGGAAGCCCTGGCCCAAATTCTGCATACTTCAGAACCTCAAAAGGAAGCCAAGGAGTCTGCAATTATGTCTTTAAATTAGGCTTGTATTCATCTCAACATTTTGTGTTCCTGAGCCACATGAAGCTTTCCCTACATGGTTAGCCACCAGATTCCTCTGTTCTCTCCTGGCCTGAGCAGAAAGCTAAATATATTTCTCTACCACAATGAAAAATTAGCTTCCAGAACAGCATATGTGATCACAAGCATCTGAGACAGAAGTACTGTATGTCACCACAAAAACACTAACACAAAGGCTACTTTATGGAAAGCACCAAGCATCCCTGTGTGCTATGGGCACTGGCTAGAACACAACTGCCACTGTGCCTGTGCTGTCAGTGGATCTAGCTGGCATCAGTCCCCACACTGATATCTGTCACGAGCAGCCCAACAAGAACATGCAGTTCTTTGGACAAGTGTTCCCATGAGATTTGCCTGGAGTTCTCCATAAGGGTCCAGCTCACAACAGCTTCTGCCTACACCAGACGTTCAAGAAGCAATGCCCTGGGTTAGCATTTGCTCCTGTAGAGCCTCCCTTTTAGTCTGCTGTGGCTCTACTCTAAATTCCAGGACCTGCTACAGAGAATATACAGACATTAAGATGAAAGACCTAATTTTCACCCCACAAGAACTAAGCAATTGCTGCTACAGCTGAGAGAAGTTACATGCTTCAATGAGAAGGCTGAATAACAATGTCAGAAGTAAGCTCCCTGTAAGTCAGTCAGAAGAGAGATATTGTCATGGTATGTTTGGAGCTGCAGCCTCAGGGCTTCTTCTTGGCAAAGAAAACAGTTCCCTACTTATAGCAGGCCCCATGTGCCAAAGGATAAATAACACCTGCCAAGGTGGTAGCAAGAGAAGTCACTGTTATGCCTCGGCTAGAGAAAGGGCAGCCCCTTTAAGCAGCACACTGTGTGTGTGTTCAGCTCCCTTGGGGCCACTTTCCACAAGCATTTTTCCTTTTAGCCTGGTGATGCCATCTGCTTTCATAGAGTGGCGGTCAGCCTTGTCTGGCTGCCTTCCCACTGCTGCTGTTCTCCTTTTACCTTCTTCTCCACCAGGAACCAGAGGGCTGTCAAATGCTCTGTGACCAGGGTCAGCCTGTGTGTCACCGCTGCTGGAATGGGAACAGGTAGCTGCCTGAAGAAGCCTAGGCAAGCACTACAGGACAGAGCAGATTCCAGCTGGGCTTTGCCATGGTTTCCTAGACAGCTTTGCTCAAGCTGCATGGAATTCTCCTGCTCTAAGGCCAGGGGAGCCATATCTGCAGTGAACTGCGTAAGGCAGCAAGGGCTCAGCCAGGTCCCTAGTCCCCAGTAGACAGCCAGGACCTTGGGAATCTCAGCACACCCTTGTTCCATCCTCTCAGGAGTGCCAGATAAGCTGCAAGTCTCCTCCAGGGAAGTAGCCCTATAGGATCTCACTTGAAAAAATGAAACCATCCAAAAAAGATTATCTAGGAGATCAGGGCCCAGTGCTTAGCCTAGTGTGTGTACAGAAGGACCCTGGCAGAGACACAGAGACTATTAGTGCTTCTTGAACTGGACTTCCATCCTTGGAGGGAACCTTACTGCCCTGTCCTTCCAAAGCTGAGGCTGTATCACGATGGAAGGCAGAAACCATTGCTAAAGTCACTTAACTGACTGGAAAGAACTTGAAATGCAGGTAGACAGTGTTGTTAGTCTGGGGAAGGTCCCCCAAGGAGGGAAGTGTTCCTGGAAAAATGTAAACCATTAATCTAGGAGTTCATAGCACAAGGGATGGTAAGGCTCCATTGTTTACTAAATGTAGTAATAGTACAAACACTGAAAACAAGGGAAAACAGATACCAAGCACTTCACTTACAAAAAATTCCTGTGTTAAATAACTCTGTTTTCTGCAACCATGTCCATTGGCTAGAGAAAACAAAGGTAGCCTCTTTTTGTTCTGTATCTCTCTTTTAATCATTCATAACAACAAAACATATTGCTGTGTTTGAAAAAAACAAGTAAAAAAAAAAAAAAAACAAAGAGAAAAGAGGCAAAGTTTGAATTTACAGGATCCCTGTAAAAACCTTTGGGTTCTTCCATGCCCAATGCAATCTAGAGTAAAAGAATTTAAAGCATATCCTAGAGTCCCTTACCCTCACCCCCCCAAAAAAAAAATACATTAGCTGTGTACAGCACTCTCACAGATGTGAGGTCATTTAGAGCTTTGACATGCACATTAGGAAAGACATTGTGTTGGGGAAGAAGAACTTTAAAATGGGGAGAAGGAAGAACATTAAATTCATACTAAGGCACATGAGCATTTAGACAGTGTAAGACAATGTGCTGGGGGCTGGGAGGGGGCAGGAATTTATCTTCAGATTAAAGGCCGTTATTCATACACCAATTGAAGTCTGTGTCATTGTTCAGGTAAGGAAAACAAGGCAATGAAAGGTCCAGGCTTTTCCTTAAGTATTACAGTATAAAGAAGAGCTCAAAGAAGCAATGCAGTCTGCTCTTGCAGACCAGATGCTGTACTCACTGAATCCAGGCCTCCAGCATCTGCTTATTCAATGCACAACATGCAGCAAATTCTACTGCAGGAAGTTTAAAGCCAATAATAATAATAGAATACTGTACAATGTGGTGACATATACATGGTCAGTTAACTGCCTATAGACATACCTAGAACAATTCTAGCTAAAGAATTTTAAAATGACAGGTCATATAACAGGTGCACAGTATTTTTAGGCATACTAGTCAATACAGTGGTGTAAGATAGTCAGCTTGATGTTTCAGAAGACAAGCCAGCTACCTGTCAATTTCCAGAAACCCTGTCTCACCCATGCATGCAGTATTCTGCTACCCCACTGAATAACATGGCAGGTGTTGATGTGGGCAAAAATTCCAGTGCATTGGCAGGGACAGGAAACTGATGGGCAAAAGAAGATGGCAGATGCAGCAGCTCAGGCTGTATCCCACCGATTACTCAAAACTAAGCCTCACTTTTGATTAATTAATGATTATATTAAGAATCAGAGAAGAATCAAGTTCTCCTTCATCCAAGGCATGGAAATGGATTGGATCTTTGTGAAATGTGTTTTTCCAGTGCTCCCTTTCCCTTAGCTGAAGTGTATGATTTATATTCTCAAGTTTTGGGTGATTTTTGGGTTGTTTTTTGTGTGTGTGTGTGTGTGTGACAACTTTGCTTGTGTTTTGTTGGTTTTTCTTTTGGGGAGTTGTTTGGTGGGGTTTGGGTTTTTTTTTCACACTTAGTAAATTCTGATAGGTCCTCATAGAAGAAAGCTGCTTTAGAATCAGCCTTGGGGACATAGAGGAAGACCTGATGCCAACAGCACAGCATGAAGCACAAGGAAGTCAGAGACAGATAGGTACATCACAGAGGATGCAACAGAGAAGGAAGCTCTGTCCCTCTATCCAACAGTAATAGACATTAGCTCACAGGTGGGGCCATAGCCTCAAATTATAGGTGCTTCAAGGCATGGTTCCTGCACACTACTGAGATTCCTGGTAAAGGACATAAGGCAACAAGCTCCATTTTCTAGTCTCTGAACAACCAGGAACTGTCAGTGGTATAAACCAGTGACGATACTTTTTGCTTCACGCGCCAGAATTGCAAAATACTGTACTCACCAACACACTAAGCCAGCAGTCCTCTATTAGTATGTGGTATCTAGCAATAACCCTGAAAAATTTATGGATTTCTTAGAAGAAAATTAGTCAGCAGCAGCTAGGGCTTCTCCAGCTTAATATCTTGTGAGAAGCAAGTCAGAAGATTGCTGCAGAGAGACCTAAGTACTTTAAACTATTAAGATACATGTCCAGACCAAGTTTTTCCAGTCTGTCAAGTTTGGCTGCAACTGCTTAATGCACTTTAAGTTATCCAAAGATCAGCAACAGTTCAAGGAATTCAGAAATTCCCTAGGTACCCATCTTCACTGAACTTGCTGCATGTCTTCCCTTTCTCCTCCCATTAGATAGTAGATTGAGGTTTCAGTTGAAATAGGAACAAGAGTTATTAGTATCTGCATAATAACTTCTCTTTAATTATGCTGCTAAGACATACTCCATGTATTTTCCAGTGGAGGAGGTATTTTCGTCTTACACAATGGTGAAAGTATTGTTTAAAGCCTGCTAGTAATATTTAGATTTCCAATATTTTAAGTCTGAAAAAACTGCAGTAAACGCCAACTGAAAATACATCAATCTCATCTGAAAACACATACATGATGAACCTCAAATTTAGAACCAGATTGTCATAACTTAGTCTGCTCATACCATTACTTACTTTATTTAATTACTAACTTGTTCAATTACTAGTGTCCAAATCAGTATATTTTTGTTGTGTCTAAAGAAGTGCACGATATCCAAATTCTCTAGATGGGAAAAGATTTCAAATCCTCCATGTAATAAGAGTACAAAATTGAGCTGAATGGACTAAATCCACTTCTGGCATAAGCTGAGAAGCTGGACGATAAGCCACAATGGTCAGATCAAGTTGCATGAAAAGTTAGTTACTAATAAGAGTTGAAAAAGAGAGACATGTACATACCACACAGGAAGCTTCATATTGTTTCCCCAGTTTAGGTCTTAAAAATGCACTGAAGGAAGGGAGAAGAAGTGTTAGAGGTCCAGTACTTCAAGCATGGATTTTGCATATTTATTTTTAGGATTTTTCTCATGTCAGAAAGTTGAAAAAAGGCTGAGAAACTTAACATAAGGGAGACATAAGGCCAAAACAATGTTCAGATACCTGTTAATGACATCTGACAAAATGCTGTTATCTTTTCTAGAAGACAAAAGTACCCATGCTGATATGCCAAAAGTTAGTTAATCCACCCTTAAGAAAAGTCCTGTTCACCGTGGATAAAATCTTCCATCAGACAGTTTTCAGCCATTTTACCTCAGTGCAAGATCTTCAATATATTCTGTTTAGAATGTGTTAAATATTACTGAAATTTGCCTTGCCTCTATTTTAAGCCAGAGATCCATTTGCCAGTTTTGTATTAAGTATTTTCCTCCATAACTGCCGATGTGGAAGGCTTATGATGAAACGCAGGCCTGTACCCTGTAGGTAGATAACACTCACCCTCTACTGTCATTCCCCTCCATAACAGGATCAGAGTTAAATATTAAAAAAATAATCAGGTCACCTTATTGCAGCATTACCGGTTTGTGGTTTTTGGGGGGTGGTGTCGTTTGTTTGTTTTTTTATTTGTTTTTGTTCTGTTTTGTTTGAGGACATTGAAACTGTGGAATAAAGGGGTTTTGTGACTGAGGCCTTAAATCAGAGCCACAACCTTCAAGCCTTCCAACACCCACCCCACCCCCACCCACCCCCCGCAATGTTTTCAGTTTAGGATGCTGTTGAGACAGGAGATAGACAGGATTCACAAGGAACATGAAACCTCAGCCACACATTCAGCCTGCCCCTCACACATCATTAGTCTGCAATCCAATGAAATAAGGTGAGACTGGGACGTATCTGTTTGCATGCTGACCTCTCAAAGCATAGATTACACTTCCAGAACAGCTGCAAATGCAGACACCTCTTTGGATTAGGCACTTCTTAAAACGTCAGTGGCCTTACAGAGACTTCCTCGCTTTAGGTTTACCTGCTTGGCCCTTGCTGAGTTGTACGGGAGGACCTGGCAGGGGGGTCCCCG
>JAVJGJ010000061.1:11215321-11226739 GCA_035590215.1 Microhierax caerulescens
TGTCTTTATATATGTAGTTAAGTAGAGTTAAGAATATTACTTTTATTACCAAAGTGTATTTACTTTCTCGTAAACTATAAAAGAGAATACTATTGTCCATGATATCTCCTTTACATAACAGGATTAGGTCTTTGCTTTGTCCTGCCTCCCAGAAATTCCTACAATACCTGGCTTGTGGTGGATATTCTTGAGTGAGCCACACTTGGAAGTCACATGACTCAAGTCAATCTTCTTGGTTACAATTTGTACCTGTCAAAAGCATACGCACACATATGAATTACAGGAACGGAAATAATAAAATAAACAAAAAGCCAAACCCTGCAAAGGAAGAGCCCAAGCCTCTACAAACCACTGGAAAAGGAGAGATGGTTAGTAGAAAACAGACCATGCCACAAAGGAGGAAACACCTACATTAATACAGCAAGCTTCCTTCCCACCTAGGGAAATGACAGAGCTGGGTTAAGCTTTACTATTAGCAAAACAAAGAGGAGGACAAAGAAGATCAGCTTGTGGGTTCTTTCTGAAATGTTTCTCAGCCTTCTCTCAGGGTGGAGGCTCTGAAACCCTGCATGTATCAGGGCTCATTCCATTTGCTTCTGCTCTCCAACGTGCATCCTGGCAACTAGGAATATTTCAGCGGCTGTTTATTTTTCTTCTACCATCTGTTCCATATCTTTCTGCATCTAAATATGGTAGGCATTTCATGTCAATCTGCTGTGGAGAGTCTGATGAATCTACAGATGTGACTCCCGCAGCTGTACCTGAGCTGGCTGGTATTCAGCCAGCCGGCTCGGTGGTGCTCACAGGAGAGCAGTGGCACCACTCTCTGCTCAGCCAGGCAGCAGCACAGGCACCCTCCCTTCTCCTGCTGCCGGCCACATTACTATGACTGTGCTGAGCCTCACTTTGGAACAGCCACAGAGCGACATTCTCACCTTATTGTGCTCCCAAACAGCTCCCATATGCAGCCCACAATCACAGAGACTGTGTTCACAGGTCTTGAGAAGCTGCAGCCCCTCCAAGCCAGACAGGAGCTTCAGAATGACGGCAAAGCCACTGGTTTGCTCACATCACCAGCAATGACTTAAGCCAGCACCAGTGGCTGTGCTGAATCTGTTTGGATCAGACATGCCCACGCCATCAGCTCTCCTGCCTGACAGGAGATCATTTCTGCCAGGGGAGTCATAACCACCTTCAGCTGTTCCGGCATGACTGCTGGAACTAATGGGCATCTGGCCAAACTCTGAGCAACCTTAGTTTGTTATACTGGAACAATTCTGTGACATTAACATTAGCACTCAGCATGCTGGCTGATCACACCCTCTCTCTGAGCTTTCTTTGTCCTTATGTTTTATTTTTCTTCTTCCTCTCTGATGAATACATGTAACTGCAAGGTTAGCTGAGGAAGGACAGATGCACTGGAAGATGCACAGCTACGAGGCTGGACTCTCACTGTGAGCTGCAGTTTCCTTCTGGAAATTACTTTCTTGGGCCACTCCCATGAAAGGTGCTGAACCATTTTGGCTCACACTGGACTTTTACTCTCAGCACCTTTGGGCACTTAGAGATAACCCTTCTTTTCTCATTTTCTTTTCCTGTCCAAGTTTTGGAAATGTGTTGTGCTCTGTGGAGAAAGATCGGGAGGCCACCACTGCATACACAGGGCTCACACAACTACCAGACCAGACTCACATGTGAAACAATAGCAAGAAGGAAAATAGTGCTAAAAGGAAGGGAGACAGAGGGGTCTGGCTGTGCGAGGTGGGTCACCACAGTGGAGATGCCTGTTCACAGGGCGACTGTACTACTTACATTTCCTCCCCCTGCAGAATGTTTGATGTTATCTCTGGAACCACATCGGGATTGAATATCGCTAAAATCGATCTTCTTGTTTAAAATCCTAACCTAAAAGGAATCGGAGGGAACTTACTATATACCGTACACATACTCCCATCAGGCTGCAGGATGAGGAAGCCAGGGTAATTTTGCCTTCTGCTGTGATTACTTCATCTGACACTTGTATTGAAATGTGAGAAAGTAAACCACGTGACTCTCTATGCTTGGTATATTAACACAGCCTATGTAAATACACTATGCTTCTCTCTACCTCATGAAGTGGCAGTGAAATATAAAGGGGAAAGTTTTCATAATGAGAGATATTACAGGTGCCTTTTCCCTGAAAAGCTCAAAGAATTCTTTGCTTCTCTGAACTGGACATAGTCCTTGGACAGCCTGTCCTAGGTTCTCTTGAGCAATGACCAGTGTTTCTGCTGAACTGGCCACAAGGTAAAGATGGAAACCCTCCTTCCCACAGCTCAGCACTCCAGCCTTTGACGCAGAAAACCCAGATCCAGCCAGCTCAGGAATGGGTTGAAATCCAGAGGTATTGCACCCCTCCTTCTGCCATACAGTCTTAGCAGTGGCTATATACATACAACAGACCTCAGAGTGTCCGGTGCAAGGGGACTGGTAAAATTAATTAAACTGAAACCAGAGCTCTCTTCTGCTCACTCTCTTTACTGTCATCTACTAAAGAACAATGCAGAAAACAACAGTATCTGGAAACCTACAGCTGCAATTACTGTTTCTTGATTTCTGTTGCTGGTCATAAAATTGGTTACAACTTTCTGGTGCTAGCAGCACTGTGCTTCTCTCCTGTGCTCTTTGTTTCTGGCAGAACAAGTACCTGACCTTCCCTTGATGGCACCAGTCTCCCTTACAGATGCCAGGAGCCCACATTTTTCCTGTGTTACCTTAGCCACAGGTGCACTGCAGGCATATAGCAGCACCTGGAGGTGCACTCCCCAAAGGGCAGGCCACGTTATCCCATGTTTGACCTTGATCTTGACCCTCATGTCAATGCAGTTCCTCCACCTGGCAGAACTCAGGTGCCACCAATGATTATCCTCCCAGGGAATGATGTGCTGCTGGATGGCCATTACCAGCAGGCAGGGACAACTGGGTGTAGGGTACACACCTCTGTCACACCACTTCCAGACTTCTTTCTGCGCAAGGGCAGGGAACTGTCCTCACCAGTATTAGGCTTTTCAGGTGTGTGAGAAGGTGTTTCTGGCTGAGGCTGCACCAGCCTTCTTTGCACCAGGAGCTTTTAGTTACTCAGTGTGCCACCTGTGCAAAGTATTCTTTCTCTAGGTAAAAATGAAGTCTATTCAAATGTTATGTTGGATTTTATTTATCTCTATATTATTAATATAAATATACACTCTTTCCTGTACAGAAAGCCACAGAACTTTGGGCACTATCTGTTAATTTTGCTAAATGAGCCTTCACTGACATATGACTTGGCACAGTCCTGTTGGCTGCTGTTGTAAGTAAACCTACAGCAACAAAGCAATATTGAGATAAAAGAGAGGGAAAAATACACCAGAGCATCTTATTGCAGCTTCTTACCACTCCAGGAACACAAAGCAGCTGTAAACCAGCTGAAGCAGTCAGTGGGAGGAAGAACAATTTTGTGCAGTTTCTGCTTCCTGGCTTCAGGTCCCCAAACTGCCCCAGGCTCCCTAATAAATCTGAGACACTCCCTCTCTGTGCCTGACCTCTCCAAACTAGGAGACCATTTGCCCCCTCACAGGTATATCAGATTTTGAAGCTCTTGGCTCCTGCAGTGGACATAACATCACATTTAGGTAACAAGTCAAATCCTCAGGCACTGAGCATCTGGAGCACACCCTTGACTTAAGTCCAGTAAACTCCAAGAAGAAACTTTCAGAGCATCAACTCTGCAGCTAATGAGAAGAATTCCTTCATGCTGTTTCATGGGTCCCCCTCATTACATAAAACACAACTGCTAAAGCAGTCAAACCATTAGGATGTTAAGTGTTCTCTCGCTTTAATTGATGAAGATCTGTGGTGATGGCATGCTCAGCAAGAAGGGTGATGACAGAACCAGAAAACTCCACAACTTGTAGGTCACCTTCAGAAGGGCATCTTCTGCACGCAAACTGATTTCTTTCTCCCTCCTGCCTACTTAATCCTTTCAAGTAAACCAACGTACACTGAAACATTGTATGCAAATGACTTTGGAGTTTTATGCTTGTGCTCTCTCTCAATATACTATTCCTTTAAAAATGTAACGCAGTACTATAGAAGACAGGTGTCACGTCAGTTACAGAAACACACGTCAGATGTGCAGTCAGATCTGGCTCTCAGACAGCTTCAGGCCAGACACAACTGGGCAAAACAGAAAGCCTTCCTAGCGCTTTGTGAGCACATCTCTCAGCAATGGATCAGCAGCACCTCTTAGCTATGGCCACGGGGAAGCATCTGCTCTGAAAATGCTAACTTAGGGGTCATGGTAAGACCTCAGTGCTGTGCACCGGGGGCCCGTAGCTTAAAATGATGCCAAAGCAAGGTGATAAGTTGAGAGGGTACCTTTGATCAAGTGCCTAAAGGTTGATTTGCACCCAGAAGTCTGACAATTTATGAGTCTCATGGCCCATGGACCTGGCTAGCAGATATGTAAAGGACCAATCATGTAAATTATCCTCTCTGTCTCACTTGGTGAAATGTGCCCCTGTGTAGAAGGGCCAGCAGGAGACCTATGTATCATTTATGCCCTATGCTGAGGGCTGTAGTGAGCCGAGTGATATGGATGTTTTGTGCTGATCATCTGGCAAGGGAGGAACTACAGTGATCCAGGTTTTCCCTGATGATCTGTTTCTTGTTTTCCTGGAATATATCAATCTCCCTGCACATACTGAAATATGACTGCCCTCTATAACTAAATGTTCCACAAACTAATGGAGCCTTGTTTCCTACAGATTAAGGCTTTAAATTGCTTAATCCCTCCACCCTATATTCTTCAGCAAGCCCTATCCCCTCTTGCCAGCAATATCTCCCAAGCTTTCTCCCAAGTCTGCTAGACTCAGCAAATAGAAGCCCATACACAACCCATCAGCTGTTTGTTGTCTCTGATTGTGGAGGAGAGCCGAGTTATCACTACCTTTACACCAATGACCGTGTTATGCTGAGTCTCTGCTTCATATCCAGTCAAAAAGTATCAAACTTGGAGGGACCACCTGTGTTTCTAACCACTGCTCCCTTGCCAGCACTGGTTGTAATCAGCCAACAAGTTACAAATGAGTTGGGGAAGGCTGAGACTGCCAGCCAGACAGCGTGACTGCATGAGCTTTGTTTCCTTTGAGAAATCAGTCTGTAAACATGAGAGAGAGAGTACCAGAGAGGGACAGGAACTATTTAGGCTAAAGACAAACTTTGGCTTGCAAACAAAGAGTGTAAACTGACTGTGAGTTATTTGAAGCTGGAATCTAGAGGGAAATTTGTAACTACCAGAGCAGGGATTCTCTGGAACTGCCTCCCAAGGGAACAGCTATGACAAGAAAATTATAAACTTCTATGATGGCGCTTGATGAAAGGAATTAGATGATGCAGCTGCCTGCAATAGCGACAGCATGAACACCATGACTCACCAGGAAGGTCTCAGTTCCTGAATGTGTATGTACATCTTATATGGGGGTGGAGGTGTGGTAGGGATGTACATATATGCACTTCAGTTGTGCTGTGCATTAAATGTATGATCAAGCCTGTTCATTCACTCAGGAAAGGAAACATTTTAGTCCCTTTAGTGAGCTTTCTCTTCACACTCACTAAACAACCCAACAAGATGATGTCCTGACAGTCCCTCGTAACCCTTGTGCTGATGTGCCAGTCTGAAATGGGTACATTCTCTTCTGATCCAGTACTGGTTTGCCCAGGTATGCTGGATAGGGCCTGGAAGTCAGTAATTTGATCATGACCAAGCTGAGGTTCCTCAGCATTTGTCATATCCATATGAAATGAAACCACAGTGGAGAAATTAAACGTTACAGACAATGCTGGGTTTATTCCAGAAAACCACATTGCCCAAGGAAAAACTGGCTTCTGTCTGAAGCTCTGAAAGTGACAGACCCACTCCCCACTCTGTCCTCTGGTGACTAGTCCAAAACTGAAGCCCAGGGCCACAGCCTCACTGACTCACAGTACTTCTAGGTAATCCCCAGCAGGAATCAGACACTGTGCTCCAATACCTTCTGTGCTGTTTGAATGTTATCTGTAAAAGTACCGGGAGATTCAGGGCATTTACGAGAAGTCTGCTAGGAAACCAAGTGTTGAAGGTATTTTTCCCACAGTTCATTTAGATGAGGAATATATTGATCTGCACTCATTGGGTAAATTAACTCCCTTCTGGCCTGACTGGCAATCTAAACAGGAAAGGGCTGTGGTCCAAGGGCAACATCTACACTAGACCAGAGGGGATGTTTTGGGGTTTAGCTGGCTGACATGACTTCAAGCAGGCCCTCTCTGTCAGTACTGCACTGCTGGGTTCAAGATGAGCGGAAATTTGTAGAAACACTGAGTGGAAGGCAGAGAAATGCAAGAGAATTTAGTTCAGTTGTGCCTCACTGCTAAAGACATCAATAACTGAAAACTGCTTATGAAAGAAAAAATTATGTTCCATGGGTGCCTAGAATCATTCAGTTCAGCTACTCTTCACAAGAGGGAAAACCCCTAACTTACCAGCATCTGGGCACAGAATCCATAAACAGCTTCCTTCCCGTGGTGTATTACACTGGTACACACCAAAACAAAGATACTCGAAGAACAAAAATTGTGATGTTGATGAAATTACAGGCTCTGAATTTATTTTCCAAGATGCTGATGATTTATGTTCTCCCTGCCTTGCAATTATGGCCTCTGAGAAGCTCTACCACAAACACTGTGTCTGAAGCATTTAAAAATACTCCAGCTTGGCACTGCTTGCAGTTTGAACATGCTGTGGGGCTGCAATATTGGGAAAAGCTCCCAGACTCCTAACAACTTATCAAAAAGGGCAGGTTCCTCCTACTTACCACAGCATCACATTAATTTGACAGAGCTACATCCCAGGAACTAGACGTTATTTCAGTGTTTGGTCTGCTGGTTAACACAGGGATTGAATGAGACAAGAACTGGTCTTGCATTGGAAGCAAGGTTAAGGTTAAAACCCGATTAGAATCAAGAAGCAATTCTAAGTGCTTCCAAATCTATATGCTGCCAAGGACAAATGATACTACAGTTTTCATGCTCCTGGCAGAGGCTCCAGGTAGAGGAAAGGGAGGGGGAAGGGTATTTATTTGGCTTAGCAAAGTCCTTGAATAGAAAGACTGTGCCTCAGACTTTCCACATCTACAAACAGAGCTTGCACGTTCAGCCTTTGCACTCCTAAAATTACTAGATATACACACCAGTGAAGCTGCCAGCCTACAAGCTAGTGAGATTCAAAATAAAAGGCTGCACTGGACATAGCATAGACAAAATAATGTATCATCCTCCTCTTGCTCCTCCTAAAGGGGGAACAAGATCAGTTCACTTCTGACTCTTAAAAACGTATCCAGAGGCAGACACAGCATGTAATATTTCAGCCTGAACAGCTAAACTGTGAAACAATAAGAAACAACTGAAAATAGGTGCTTTCAGTGGAAAGTATGAGTAAAATCAAAGAGGTGTCTTGCAATCAACCGTGTCTAATACTTGCACAGAACAGTGCAAGGATGGCTGACGTACAAGTTTCTTTCTACCTACTTGAAATCAGTGTATTCATCTAATTAATAAGGTGGCCATACTGAACTAGGCATGTCCCTACCAATAAAGGGAGAAAAGGCCTATAAAAAAAGCACTGAGAGGTTTTGCATAATTGTGCTGGGAAATACAAAGCAAAATGACCATTTTCCATGCCAAAGAGTTTACAGTCAAGAGACAACAGCTGATTTGAACAGACAACTCAGGGAAGTACAAGATCCATGTCAGATGAACTGTAACACATGCTCTGTAATCATACTCTTTACTACATCTGGGGAGCCAATCAAAAGAACGTTAAAAGAAATCAAAAAGATCCTAGGATCTTAATTAATCCATCTAAAACACAGGGTTGTCCTTGTTTTAGTAGTCCCTTAAACAAAAACCCAACGAAACAGATTTTACTTAACTACAGAGTTTGACACTTAAATATTAAAGGCAACAGTCTCCACTCATGGAAAGAGTACAAGTAGTTTCAAATATCAAATGCTGAGCATCAGCTCTCACAGTTTTCAAATCAGCTGCCTAATCTTTAAGAAGGGATGAGTTTTGAGTCACTATGTCTGGATTTTCTTCACTTTAGCATAATGGAGAAAATTAGGTTGTTCAGCTCAAGTTAAAAAAAAATAATCTTGTGTGTATCTCTTCGTACAAGCTAGCTTTCCCAAAGCTCAGCAGATGTGTCCCTTAGCATCTCTTTTTATTGTTCAAATCCAATTTTCCAGATAAAACCTGGTATTTTTACCCTTTCCTTCCTGCCCTTTCCCATATAGCAAAATAAACTCTTGCATGCAAGACAACACTATAATATGACCAAACAGCAATAAAAAAGATTATATATCACCTGAATGTTTTTTTCCAAAAGAACAACCTTCCCCATTCTATTTCTCAAAATGTAGATGAGTTAGAGCACAGCTGAAAATGCCTCCTCTGCTGAACTTGCTCCTGGGATGACTCAGACTTTCATAGGAACTTATGTCCTGGTCATTTCAATCTACTCCAGAAAAAAAAAAATCAGCTTCTCCCCTTGCTATTAATAAGACACCAACAAAGTATGGTACGTCACAGCTGGCATTTGTCTCCTCTAACATTAGGCAGCTAAGAGTTGGAACCAGTTACTTAAGCTGCCACCGTAGTCAATGGAAGGATACTGAATCCTTCAGAAAGTGATACCTTCAACTCTAGGTAGTCAGATCGAACACACCCTCCTCACCTGACTGGCAGAAATCAGTGCACTGCTGCCAACTGCCTTCAAAAGAGGGAGAAGTGTTGGTTTATGGCTCCTGTAGTCAGTGGAAGCTTTGTTACTGGATAGAGCCCCATCAGACAGCTTGTGACTCTCCCAGTCATGGTTCACAGTTTGTCCTCAATGAGCAGGTTTTGTAAAATGATGTGCATTTTACAGATGGTTGAGGCAGAGCAGTGATGTTATTCTGTCCCAGCCACACAGAAAGTGAATGTTAGATCTGGATAGAAAGTCCTAGTTTCCTGCTCATTTCTACCAAACAAACCTCTTTCCTCAAAGAAAGTTTCTGAAACTTGCTAGAGCCTGGCAAAGATTGCTTCATTTTTTCTAAAATATGAGTCAGGAAGATGATCTTGCTTTTTATCCAGAATAATTCAAAGCTTAACTGTACAGACTGTACTCAGGCAAGCCTTCCATTAAATGAGTGCAGTCTGAACACAGGAGCTGCAAGATGTTATTTCTGTACAATCCGCAACGATCAGCCAAAACTCTAAATTTCAAAGTTAAAATTTAGGGGTTTGTGCTATGACAGAGTTTTGAAGGTGTGCCTGAAACTCCTAATTTCTTTTTGCATTTGTAGATCTGCAATTAAAAAAGAATGAATTAGTCTCTAATTTTGAGTCCAAAACAAATCCCTTCAAATGTCTTGCAAATCCACAAAACCCGGATTGTATAAAGAAAACAAAAGCAGACTGACAGAGATGAATTTGTCTTAGAGTTGTGAACTGTTGACTTGGTAAATGCAGAAACTTATTCCAATGAATGCAGCTAACAGTGTGGAAACAATTGCCTCCCAGTCTCTCATTAGCCAAGTATTTTAACAACAACGTTACTATGTCAATCCACATCTCCCTGTACAGCTGCCTCCTGTGGCACTGGTTGGGGAAAGCACCAAAGCTGGAACCTTACAAGCTCATTTATGTTCATTGCTGTCCTGACCAGGGACATTCTCTTAACTTGGGCCAAAGTGTTTTTGGCCCAGCTATGCTGCAGGTCACAATGGATTGGAGAAGAAGTGCATAATGTACCAGAAGGAGATGGGAGACAGAACAGGACCCAGCAACAGCTCAGACTGCACTTTTTGTTGGGCTATATTTTCCACTGCCTTTCAGGATACTTCATCAGCCAGTGCACCAATAGCATATAACCTAGAACTTCTGGTTAATTTTGGGGCAGTCGTTAGTGTTCATAACGCAGTGCAAAGACATGTGAAACAGGAGGGAGAGGAGTGCTAAGATGCCGTCTCAAGGGGAATTTCCTGAATTCCCTTTCGACCTGCAGTTCTCTCAGGAGGTGCTCAGCTCTAGTGCGCCACCAGACCCGTCTGTTTCTGCACTGACTGCATCATGAAAAGCTGTAGCCAAGGCAGGAACACTTCAGGAGCCTACTGTTCTCTGTAGATGAGGTCGTAAATTGTGATGGTGCAGGGGTGTGAGGGGGTGTTGTGAGGGAATCTCTCCTGCCATCCAAATTGATTTTGATAATAAAAAAAATGTTCAAAGACAGTGACAGAAACCTATCCAAGCTTCCTCCTCTGCCCAGCTCTGAGATGTCCTATCTTTCCCCATGCCAGTCTGTTTTATCATCTAATACAGATGACTATTCTCCTTGCCAATGTTTTTGTGGTTTCTGGACAGGTTCTACCGAATAGTGGTGTCATCAATTTATTCAGACTTTCTGACCCATGACTCATTGCACTTCATTTTCTACAGTTTAGGAAAGATGGTGAAGTTCTTACTTCATCTTCCTAAAAACCTTCAAGGAACACTTCATTCTTCAATATAGCTTAAGCATTTCATTTTTCTATGTGTCATCTTACTTCTTACAAGCTGCCCAGCTGTTACTATACTTATTGGTAGTTTAAACCTTTTGCATGGCAGTCTAGTCTGTATAGCTCCATTCACTTCGATGAAGCTATGCTGATTCACATCCACTGAAGATCTTGCCCACAGCTGAGATTTTAGGTATAAGTTTTCAGATTAAATTAAAAGAAATCTATCCTTGGTTGCTGGCCTATGATGCTTTCTAAATATTCTGCCTCGTCAGTATCAAAAAGATTCAATTAGTGCACTTTTGTTCCCTAACATGGTACAAACCACATCCATAGACGGAATTTCAAGAAGAAAAATAATTTAAACAGAAAAGAAAAAGCCCAGTCTTGGCATCTGAAACAGATTTAAACCCCCTTCCCCCAGTTCCCCCATGCTTCCCTTGGGCTGTCTGAGAAATAACAGATGCAAATGGGTTACTTTTGAAAGCACAGCATTTCCTCCACAGCTGATGCAGTGCGAAAATCCATCTGAAGCCCAGCAGACATACCCATGAGCAAGTCGCCTCTGAGCTTTGCCAAGAATGATACATTTCACCATACTCTACTATAAAGAGAAAACCAGACAACCACCTACTGGCTGCATCACAGAGCAGAGCAGCTCTCATTTCTCCAGACTGCAGAATACCAATTAAAAACATCTCAAGCCATCTATTCCTAGCAAGAGCTTAATGCAGTGCAAAGTTAGCTTGCTTCTTCCCCTAGAAGCACGCTCTGGGGGGGGGGGGGGGGGGGGGGGGGGGGGGGGGGGGGGGGGGGGGGGGGG
>JAVJGJ010000061.1:11226839-11273841 GCA_035590215.1 Microhierax caerulescens
CCCCCCCCCCCCCCCCCGTCAGGTGGAGCAATTTCTCTCCTTTTCTTTGTTTCTGTGGCTGGCAAGTCAGAGCTGAAGTAAAAGCAGTCTGCTGTCTGATGAGCTTTTGATGAAATTCAAGGCTGGAGCACTGCATTTCTTGATTTATTTAGCATTCAAACATCCCCTGCTTCTTCAGTTCTGCACCTTAGCCTCTGGCAGTTTCAGAGTGTGGCTGCTTTCTCTAGGACAGCTGTAAGCTAAGACCTTGTGCTAGGTTCAGACATGCCTCTGGTAAAAAAGGATAGTCTGTCTCCAAATGACACTTTTGGGCTGCATATCTGTATTCATTTAGGGATTTGCATGTCATGTTTATGTACTTAACTTGCCAGATATACGCTGGCTTTTTGTCTGCTTGTTTTTTGTGTGGTTATCATTATCAGCACTTCCAGTTCAGGTTATAAAACTTACACAGCTTTCTCTTTGTTTCACGTATCATCACTAAAAGCAGATAGCAGGTAACAGCTCATTTCAGCCAGTGCAGTATTTGCCACCGGACACTGAAGAAGTGAGCAGACACAAGGAAATGAAATTAGCTTTCATGTGTTCCTCTCACAGACCCTATGAAATTCAACTGCAGAAACTAGAAAAGAATTAATTCTGAAACCTCTTGTCTAGGCTGAGCAACTATGGCATAAAGGAGACATAAAGGAAAAACTCAGTGAGTCTCTCTCTACAGCTCGGTAGCCACATACCACTGGGAATTAAAAAAATGTTTTAGCTTCAATGACATTATGTCCACCCAGCAGATTTCCCCTGTGATCTCTGAAAGACTGAAATACCAACTGCTGTACCATCCTTCAGGATCCAGTGAAGACTGTGCAACTCCATAGAACTGCTCAGGAAATGTAGCTGTCTAGGCATGCTGTTTGCAAAGAAATATGATTTGCTGTGGGCCTGGGCCCCTGGCCTTGTAGGTTACAGTCCACAGAGAGTAACAGGGAGGAGAAGGACAGGCTAACATGGTGCTGGTTTCGAGCCCCCTGTCCAGAACCTGGGCTTGTTCTAAGGAATGCTCATCCAGATGCACAGTTTGAACTCGTGTTCCAAGCCTCCTGAAGCCCCTGTGCACTGTGACCATCTGCTATGCAATATGTCAAATGGGAGTTGACTCCCATACAAAATAATTACACAATCACTTGCAAAAATAACAGAGAAGAACCTTTGCTGAAGGTGTTATCTTCCTGACTTGATCTAACTGGCTACCATCCAAATCCTGGAAAGCAGTGAAAGTGTTAATTTACCATAAAAACGGGATCAACTCCTAAGAGACACCGTACTGTTTAAAATATAAACCAGGGGTTTTTCTCTGGAAGATCTACAGTAGACATAGGGTTCTGATGTTAAGTTTTGATCAAATTTATATTTTTTTTTCTGAGACAGAATTAGGCAAACCTCACTGTTCAGTACGTTTCACTATGAATTCCAAAACTCAGATACATATATATAAGCATCTGATCAGGAAACATTGTGCAACCCAACTTTCTGGAATGTCTTTTGTCAGGAGAGCTGAATGGGGGAGCTCTCCATTGAAATGAATTTCACCCTGATGCCCTGTCCCTGGAGGTAGTTGAGAAATGAACCTTTTCTAAAGCACTCACATTGCCACTGCTGTCACACAGCAATCCCAGGGAAGAAAAGGGAGCTGGGGGCACTGGGTGTTTTCGTTGTGGGGTTGTGTCCAGAATCATTGTGAAATGCACAGGTGCTTTTTACAAAAAATAAATCAACGTAATTTTTTACACCCACAAGACTGAGTTGTCTATATTTTTGGCATAAATACTGGTAAGCTATATTCTTTTTCCTCATTCAGCCTCTTTGTTTCTAAATAAAATAGAATTTCTTCAAGGTTATAAATGGTTTTATAACTCTTAAGTATTAATAGAATGGAATGCTTCACCCTATAAGCTAGAGCAACAGTTCTTCCAAATAGAAAGACAAATTGCTTGGATGTAATTTTGGCTTTGAATGCCCTCTGTGCTACCATTTCTGCATTGCCTCAAATGAGAGACTGTTCTAGCACTGGCCTTAGCTCTGCTTGGTAGGGCATTAAACAGAGACACTTCAGAGGAAGGTATAAACACCATATCTCAGGAAGATATACGGTACTTCCTACCTGATTTTTCCCCAGTCTACAAAAATTTCTGCTTATCTTTAAAGCCTACATCTTTACTGTCCTTTCCAAAGTTTGCTAAGTTCTGTCTGAAGTAACAGGGGATTTCAACAAGGCCAAGTGCAAGGTCCTGCACATGGGTCAAGGCAATCCCAAGCGCAAATACAAGCTGAGCAGAGAATGGATTGCGAGCAGCCATGAGGAGAAAGACTTGGGGGTGCTGGTGGACGAGAAGCTCAACATGACCCAGCAATGTGCATTTACAGCCCAGAAAGCCAACTGAGCCCTGGGCTGCACCAAAAGAAGCGTGGCCAGAAGGCTGAGGAAGGCGATTCTCCCTTTCTACTCTGTTCTTGTGAGACCCCACCTGGAGCACTGCGTTCAGCTCTGCGGCCCCCAACATAATAAGGACATGGACCTGGAGTGAGTCCAGGGGAGGGCCACAAAGATGCTCAGAGGGCTGGAGCACCTCTCCTATGAAGACAGGTTGAGAGAGTTGGGGCTCTTCAGCCTGGAGAAGAGAAGGTGCTGGAGAGACCTTCTAGTTGCCTTCCAGTACTTAAAGGGGGCTTATAAGAAAGATGAGGACAAGCTTTTTAGCAGGGCTTGTTATGATAGGACAAGGGGTAATGGTTTTAAACTGACTGAGGGTAGATTTAGACCAGCTATAAGGAAGAAATTCTTCACTGTGAAGGTGGTGAGGCACTGGAACAGGTTGCCCAGAGGAGCTGTGGAGGCCCCATCCCTGGAAATGTTCAAGGCCACGTTGGAGAGGGTTGGAACTAGATGACCTTTAAGGTCCCTTCTAACCCAAATCATTCTGTGATTTAGTTGCCCTACATATATATTTAGTCTTCAGCCAAAAGCAATCCTCATGACAATGCACTTCATTGCAAAACTCTGTAAGGTATGAAACAGTATTTTTTTCCCCAGCTTTTAACTGCATCAACATGTCCCTGAATTCTTGTTCTTTCAGAGAGTGAGAACAAAAAATCCTGATCTCCCTTATTACACATTCACCTTCTCTTACATTATGTACATTTGCCAGTTTATGTAATACACAACTTAGTTTATTTTTTTATAAGATTTAAGCCCTGCTCCTGCTTATTCAAACCCTACAGAAAGAAAAACAGATCTGTACCCTCCCATCATCTTTAGCTTGGGATAGATTTACCAGGTTGGAGGCTGCAACCATCAGTAACATCACCCAACACAATACATGTGTTGTACACATGTATTTATGTCATGTACAAAATACATTACATAAAATGACACAGGAAAAGGTCATGATGCTGTGCGATCCTGCTAACATCTATCTAGGTTGAATTTACACTTGCTTGAATTAAAACAAACCTCTTTGATTTGTGATGGTTGTGATGAAGACTAAGAAAGCAGCAACTGCTGAGACTCAGGCTGAAACAGATCTATGGCATAAAGTGCAAACTCTTGTTTGAAATTTTTCAGCTGGTCTCAGTGAGACATCGTTAGTTTTCAGGTGACAAAATACTTTCTGAAGATTGTCCTAGCCCTTGCCATTTAACATCATTTAAACAAACAATATGTATGGACAATAGAAACAGCATTTGCAAGGCAACTCAAAACGTCTCTCATCCCATACCTATCCCAAAAGTGCACACATAGGACTAAATCACATATGGATGAACATAAAGAGTGGAATCCTTACCTGTCCCCCTTTAGGCTGGTATTTGATGTTATCTGTTGATCCAATTTTGGACCTGACATTCTTGAGGTCAGGTAGAGGCTGATTAATAACTCGTAGCTGCTTTGGAGTGGCTGGAGATTTAGGAGGAGTGCGAATTATGGCAACTTTTTTCTCAGTAGGTACCAGTATGGCAGATTTGGGGGTCCCAGGAGTGTGGGGGGTTCTGGAGTAGCTGGGTGTCCCTGGAGTGCCTGGCGTACGGGAGGCATAGCTTGGTGGTGTCCCTGGAGTGATGGCAGTGGAGCCAGGAGTAGTGGGGGTAGAAGTTCCACTTTTCCCTGTTCTGCTACGAATTGGTTCTGATCCTACATGCAAGAAAAAAATCACAGCATTAGACCCACAGATATACAGGTCTTCTTCCCTCTCTGCCTCTCAAGACTGCAGCCCCGTCTGCCAAGTGAGATGCAGCTCTAATATGGCCACGCTAGGGCTGGAACAGCAGACTGGATGTCTGCCTCTGTGTCTTACTAATCAATCTGCCAGGAGCTACCTTGTCATGTGCAATTGAGCTGGTAAATTGCCTATATGGTAACTGGGCGCTCTGTTCTGTAACACAGGTGTGCTTCCCATAACACCTATGCTTCCTGCAAAGCTTGGTAAACAACGTACAATATCACACTGATTTCTGTTTTGGGGAACAGACGAGGAGCATCCTTGGAATCTAACCTTTGGGACTTGATCTGACAACCTGACTAGCCAGTAAGAATGTTGTCACTAATTGCAATGGATATGGGCATTAAACTAGAGAGTGGGAAAAATTCTGATTGTAATCTTGAAACTAAAGGCGCTGAGTACCTGGCTGCTGCTGGTCACATACCACTGCCGGTAATCTGGTATCTCCAGTTGAAGCCTGGGTGAGCATTTGGCTGATGAACAAGTCATAGCTCTGTTGTGTGGATGGGCAGGTGTCCCTCACATTCAATTGCTATTTCTCGTGAGTGCAGTGAAAGAAAGCAATTACAGAAGGCAACCTTAATTAAAAGTCACATTCCAGTTAATGCATGCAAGTTAAAAATAAATAAATCTTGTAACATTCTGTAGGAGCTTCATTCAGCGTTAAGGCATTGTCAGTCCTTTTCACTGAGCACAAGAATCAGTTTAGGAGTGGCACTGCACTTTCTGCAGCCAGTTCTGCTTGTGACTCTCAAAACACAAATAAACAGAAACCGAGATACCTCCATATGCTGCTGGAACTAAAGCTTCGCTGAGAATACTCGGGGAGAGAAAGAACAAACAGAACAAATCAGCCACCAAAGCCTGGGAATCCTGATGCCAAAGCAGTGAATATAGGTTTCCATCTTTACAGTGTTCAGCAACTATAGATCCAATGGGCCTCTCTAGGGCAAGCAGCAGAACTAATCAAAATCTCATTTAAAGTATTTGTTAATCAGTTTATATAATGCTGGTGGACCAAACCCAACTCACTGCTGCCCCTGGGGTCCAGGAAAAACTCTTTGCTCTGCATAACTCATTAGATAGATGGAACATACTCCACACTCACCTCCAGTTTCCCTGAATGTTTTCTTTCTTTCCAAATCACCCCTAAACCAGAACCTTCTCACTATACCAACTGAGACAGAACAGGAATGATTTTTTTTCCCCAGCTCCCTGCAGCTTTGGTATATTTATTTTTCATTCCTCAGGCTGTCACCACATTGGCAAATGCTCAAAGGCCTCTCACTCTTAGTCAGCAGAATGGGCTGCTATGCCAGCTGGGGGTCACTCTGCTTACAAAGGGTCTCTGTTTTACCCTTGGAGCATCACCCAAGACTTTCAAAGGACTGTTTTTGTCGAATTTAATCATCTGGTTCCCTTAAGCTGTCTTAAAAAGTGCTGAGATTGGTTTTTAATGAGAGAAAACAGAGGAATTCCTATTGGAAAGCAGGGAGCCACATCCAGGTTCTGAGGCGTCGGATGAATGCAAATCTAGCTAAAAGTTCTGGGGGTATATGGTAAAATTCTCTTTGTCCTGTAATTTCTTTTGGCTTGTGGTTTGCTAACATTGGTCCTCATAAAAGGACCTTGCTGGTTTACTATCCTCATTTCCCCCAGTGAGTCATTCCACTAGGTAAACACCTCAGCGGAGTTTTTACCCTAGGATTAGAGCACAGGTTGATCATTGCTATGAAACAGCAAATTACTGACTGTAACTATTAGGTTCGCTTTTCCAAGATCCGTCAGAATATTTTATGTTGCCTGCTTCAGGTTTGTCTCCTTTTTCTTCCTGGTGTTTGTAAATGCCCTGTGTTAAATATCTTACACGGCTTTGAGCTTCCTGCAAAGGCATTGCCTAGTGCCAGTGATTAGCCTGAACAGCAGTCCTCGCCCTGGGCACTGCGGGCTATGGAAGGGGGGCTTCCTGTCCCTCGTTTCAAGCCCTTGCTGCTCGGCACTTGTTACCTGAACAAAAACAGTCTGTGGGGCTCTGACTTCCAACAGCAAACCCCAGACCTACCCCTCTGCATAAAAGGTAGGGACACACGATGCTAAATCTAGACAGGATGGGAGACACCCACAGCAGTAGGAGAAGGTTAATATGCAAAAAACATACGGGTGGTCCGTCGTACTGAAGAGGAAAGTGAAGCTGTGAGGGAGAGAGAGTTCTCCTCTCTGTCTCGATCTCCTGATACACCTCTTCGAGGAGGAAGGATAGAGGAAGGTCTTGGTAGAGAGGAACGCTTTTCAGGACTCTTGCTTATTCCATCCTAATAGCAGCAAAATAAAAAAAAAAGGAAGGTTTAGTTTTCAAAACTCCCTCTCTGGCCTGCGAATTCTCTCAACCCATGTACAGAGGGGAAACCTCATCCTATGGGCTCAGTTTACTACTCACATAGGAACCTGTGGGGATCCAGCCACCCCCCATGCCCTGCTTAGCTCCCTGGTCCTTCTCTACTGCATCAAAACACCCAACAGTCACCTTCTGAGCTACCTTAAGACAGATACAGCTAATCTTGGATCTAAATACAGGTGGATTACATATTTGGTTCTTAATAAGGAACAAAGTTTTTTTTTTAAGTGCATGTTGAAAGTAAAAGAATTCTTTGGAGCTCAGGTGTGAAATTCTTATGTGAATTTACCTGCAAAGTAACTGCAATACTGGTGCCTGGAATACCCCACACTATACTGTTAGGTGATGTGTGATTTTTGCATTTTCAAACACTACCTTGTAATTTTTTTACAGAGAAAAATTTTTAACTACAGCTTTTTTTTTTTTTTTGAGTACAGGACTATTAATCATGGTTACTTATTTCCTTCCATACTCATCTTTTTACTTTTTGAATCAGCAGATACTGTCTTTTACCATGGTTAGAGCAATGGACGTGTATGTTAGAATATTTTTGAACTTAAGGGATGGGCAGCCAAAGACAGCCTTGCATAAGCATATAGCCCTTCCAAAGACAAATATGGTGATGGTCCCAACCAGTGAAAGACACACCAAGCACAGTGTTACACAGAAAATGGCAGTCAATAGTCAAAACAGTTTTTAAATCGGGATAGTCATCAACTCAGCATCAAGTTGACGTGAAACACAAGTGAAATGTAAACATGGGGAAGCTAGGGTGGACTGCCAAACACCTCTTGAAATTTGTACTGCAACTTCAACAGGGTTCCCATGCACAGGCCGAATTTGGTTCCTAGAGCATTTGGCTTCTGCCCTTGTTGCTGGTGATTGGAACTGTACTCTCCTACACTGGGGACTGAATTTGTTTTCAGAGAATACTGCCTGGTAGAAAATTATGTTTTTTGAACTTGGAAGACAAATTAGTACTGATGTTCCTTGCCACTTACCCATGTGCAAATGGGTGCAACTTATTAGCGATCAATGAAGCAGCATCCATATCATCAATAGAAAGAAGATATCTCCCTCTAGTTATAACTTATTTCACTTATGTTTCTTGTGGAAAATCTTCAGTTTTATACATTTGGTAGCACAAATCTTGTAGCCTGATAATCAGGATGTAAGTAATCCCACGTAAGCTTTGCAGAGAATTACTCAAATTGAGTGGGTAAAGAATGTCATCCGTGGAGTTCACCTGCATTTCTCCAAGCTAACTCTCTCTACCAAATCTGCTACCTTACCTTAGCATCTGATTTTGAGTAGGGCAAGCAGTCTCTTGGGCCTGCTGAGGAGGGCCGTACATAATAACTCTCTGTATCGAGAAAAGTGGCCCTTTTAGTAGTTAATGAGCAAGCAGAGCTGGGTCTTGGAGGAAGCAATGACTTTGCTCTAGACTTTGAGGCAGGAATCTTTGACAAAGAGGCAGTCTAGTCATGAGAAAACAAACAAAAGAAAACACAACGTGAAGCTGGACAAAAGGAAAATACATGCAACATGGACAAAAAAAAAAATGCCAAGCTATGAATTACTACTTTTCCTGTGTCTGGTAATGATGCCTATGCAGTTCTGATATGCATGAAAATTTCTGTTCTGTGCTGTCTGGGGCTGGGCAAAGTTACTATTTTTTTCTTCTCTTAATAGGACAAAACTGGTGCCAGTTACTGGTACAACTGCTGGCTGGCTGCATTAGAAACAAATGCTAAACTACAGGAGCACCAAGAGATCCTAGCCCTTTAAAACTAAGTTGTGCATTTGAAATATAACCCTCCAGACTACAGTCAAGAATAAAATGGTGAAAATCTTAAAAGCAAAGTTACAGCAGCATTCCCACAATGGCAGAAGGACAAGACAGTATTGCTTCTTGTGCCACTGTGTACACACAAAATCCCTAATGCACCTCAAACACTGTATTCTGTGCACTTGGTGTCATTCTACAGAAATTCATAGATTTATATTGACAATGTGGAGTCCTGGGATGAGGAAACCCGTATATGTTGAAAAGCTGACATGTCATTGTGATCAGATACTTGTCTGATTCTGAATAATGATATATCTCCTTGAAAGAACAATCAAAACACAAATAGGACAGATTGAAAATTCTTTGTTGAACCTCAAGAGTGTCTAAAAAGAATTTCCTTGAAAGAGAACCGGGCTACTTGCTTCAGTGACTTTTTTTTTTCTCCCACGGGTATAACTGATAAAACAAAGAACAACTGCAGGGCTGTTATCTTGGCAATGTGATCCTGATTCTCTCTGTATTCATACTACATTGGAGCAATCCCAATGGGCCTGTAATTATGGGATTTGGTACAGAACTTTAGCAATGAAAAATTTGGCACTTGATCTAAGTCAGTCACCTAGACCTTCTCAATGTTCAGAAAAGGTGTATGAGTTATTTCTTAAGTTGTCTTTATTAGAAAATGAGAAAAGAATGGATTTTCTAGCATCCAGCTTAGTACCCTGCCTACAGAGAACTGAGGCTGGTGCGCTGAACATCAGTC
The DNA here is from genome assembly GCA_035590215.1 of Microhierax caerulescens. Taxonomy (NCBI): domain Eukaryota; kingdom Metazoa; phylum Chordata; class Aves; order Falconiformes; family Falconidae; genus Microhierax; species Microhierax caerulescens. The sequence continues at coordinate 11,236,055 of JAVJGJ010000061.1, forward strand.
GTGACATCATCAATACAATTAAGAGTTGCAGAACTGTGTAAAAAACAATCCCAGCTCTACAACACAGCTCAAAGGACTTCTACTGGATATCATCATCCACATCAAGTAGCAAGACAAGAAATTAATTCAAAGGATGGAAGTGCTTTATTAGCAAGAACATCTTCCTGGAATGAGTTTTGCAACATATTTATGACTCTTTCATTTAGTATTTATTTCACTGTCTGAGAGCAAACAATAAAATCACTGAATAATATTTTACATAGAAACTGCATAACGTGTTTCTGTCACACCACAGGCTTCTCCAGACTTTGACTGATTTGTCATAGTTCAGTTTATGGGCCCCTTTTGAAGCTTTGGGCCATTATTTACAAATCCACTAAGGTGTTTACTGACGCTTAAACTCTGTGGAAGCAGAGTAGCTATGTTGGGTGGCTCCAAGGAGCAGATATTCTGCAAACACTTTTCACCTGGTTTTCTGAACTTGAGATATAACTAAGCATGCACAGTCTGAGGCTCAAATGTTCATTCAGTGGTTTTCATCTTTTCCAATTTGTGGGTCACACAAAACGATTCCCCTAAGAAGACTGGAAAACTCTTCACAGATTAAGATTCTAAGCACAATGTAGACACTTGTCCTTTTTACTCATACAGTTGCATACAGTGTCCTCAGTGAATATGCACATCTAATGGGGATGCTAAAGATGGGCGAGACTTAGATCTTTCAATGGAACAGCTGGGGAAAATGCATGACCTTGAGCTAATGCACTGCTCTGAGATTATCACAGTCTAGATCCCTTCAGCGTTATCTAGGGAGCAAGGCACTTTTTAGCATCAGTAAAAGCAGCAGAATCTTGGTCCAACCAGATTTCAGTGACATGCCCAAGGCTGGTAAAGCAAGCAAAGAAACCAAACGCCTCAGTATCTGCCTGTGGTTTACCTAGAAAAACATTCTTATTCTCTGTTAGCAATACATTACCTTTGACTGTCATAATTCACGTTGCTGGAAGTGCCAGCTGTCCACAGCACAAAGATCTACGTAACCGTGACTAAGACTCAAGGATTGGTGAACTTGGGATGCAGTAACCTCACTTTATTTCAGAGGTGTTCCTAACATAAGCAATGTTTTTATCATCTCGCTACCACAGGTACACAGCTCCTTCCAGCAGATGGAACTGCTTAGCCTTTCCTGAACTTATTCTGCAAAGCAGTATGTAAACTGTAGTTTGAAGATGGGTTACAAAACTGACCAGTTCGGATGATCTCACATTACCAGTGGAGAGGAAAAGACTGCACTTGAAGGACACAAAAACTGAAAATCAGGAAGAAACAACAACAAAAAGGCAGAGGTCTCTATAAAAGCACTGGTGAAGCCAAGGCAAAGAAGAGAAAATGTCCAAGAGTTGCATGAGTGTGGCAGTCAGAGAAGCAAGGCAGCAGGGAGAGAAAGTAAGCAAGGGACAGACTTCTCATCTTTGCTATAATGTAAAGGACAGGAATAAGAAAGGTGTGTAGAAAGCAGACCATTTCAGAGAATGACTTTGCATTGCTTGTACTTAGAGCACCCCACGAACACAGATGACTCTGAAAATAGGTTAGTATTGACTCCTTTTGTGCTAAGTCCTGATCATCCCTCAAGAAAAGACAGTAATAAACCATACTGTTGACTCGGCCCAGAAACCTGTCCAGATATTTCTTACTGTACTAGTAAAGAAGCTCTAGCAGTTTCCCAGCTATGAGCTGAAATCGATCAGACCTGAAAAACCACAGGAAATCCCAGAATCCATGGCTGATGTTCAAGTCTGAATTTCATAGCTCCTCCGAAGTCTCCAATCAGTTATGCTGTTATCATTAATTATTTCTTATGATTCATAAATAATGCATAGCACTTTATGAGGCAGAACTTTTCATTGCCTGATGAACTGGTGATCCGGTTAGACAGATGAAATGAATCAGCCATGGAATATTTAGGAAATTTAGAGGAATCCTAAGGAATTTCACTGTTAATGATGGCTACAATGACAAAGCATTGTGCTGCAGATGTGAATTAGCATGTGCCAGTGTGATGTAAGAAACAGTTGCATAGGGGATAGTGAAAGTAGGTTGATTTCCTGGGGATTTTGGAGTGATGGGACAGGAAGAGCATTGGGTCAGCATGGGAACAGGGCAGAGAGGCACTGCAGCATTTACTGAAGGAAACTCAGCAGGGGAGAGCCAAACACAGGGAACAGAACAGGCTGCAGAGCAGCTGAAGGCAGGACACCTAACTGTCACATTAAAACACAGACAGAAGTCGGCAGCCCAGGAAATGGCCATTCAGAAAGCACTTAATTGCATAGAAAATGCTAATGGCCAGTAACTTCTACACAGGCATGGCGTCTGCAGGATGCACGGCTATGTCAGGGTGCATCAGCAGACATCCAGTGAGTCCTGGGGTAGGGTTTCTGCCTACACAGCAACTGAACGAGGTGGCTCTATGAGTTGGGTGCTGCAGAAAGGGCCACGGTACACAGTTTAGCCCAGAGGATGTCCTGGCTCAAAATGCTGAACACACCCAACTCCTGCAGTTTGGAGTCCGTGTACCCCCTATGAATCTGCAAACTGTCATCATCTGCTACCCGGGACTGTAATTCAGAGCTTGTTCAGGAAAGGTGGCTTTAATTACCCTTTTAAATGAATAATGAATATGGCAAACAAATTCTAAATGGAACACACACTCACTGAATTAACACAAAAAGATCGGAAATGAGGACAAATAGAGATCATAAAGATGAACAATAAGATGATTTTACTCACTGAGAGTTTTTCCTTTGCTTGTTTAAATACGCTGGGAGCCTGGTTAGTTTCACCACCTGCTGCTGAGAGACACAAAGAAAGACTTGATAGTTAAAAACAACAATAATAAGCATTTCCACTTAGTACACTTGTTAGAACAATTAAATGCCTTGGAACTATGGGCAAAGCAAGTACTTTGTGAATTAGTCTCAGTGATTTGTATGCAGAAATGTACCTGCCTTAAAAATGTCCTGTATTCATACTTGTAACAAAATAGTATTCTACACATGTCAAACAAAACAGTATTTTGTATTCATGTTCCTAGGAGTCTAGAAACTACAGCAGAGTTCAAGAAATAGCTGACAACTATAAGAGGCTTTAGTTCTGAAGGTCAGTCCTCAGACACCTTAGCATCCTGATTTTCGGGACTGTCTTCTAAAAAATCAGGCTACTTTAAGTAATCCGCAAATGAAAATTGTAAGAGAGACCCCTGAAATCACCACTTGTCAAAATATTAGCCAAAATTCCTAATGGAAAGAGAGATATTCACCTCTGAATTATCATCCTAGTTGCATCAACAAGGTCAGTGTGCTGTGGGTCAACTAAGCCAAGACTTTACAGATTCAAATTATATCTGGGACATCAAGTACGTTAATTCATTATTTCATTTATTTGATACAACAAGATTTCTCTCTGAGTTAAGATCCCATCCTTATGAGAAGTTTTGGAATGGGGCAGCTTTTTGGAAAGCGGGTTATTAGTTTCACCCCAACACTGCTGCTCAGGATGTAATCTGCCACATAAAAACTAGATGTGAACTCTATTGGCATCTGTGCCAGGATGCCTTTAGTAAATGCAGAAGCCAGACAGTGGTCCCAGATGACAATCTTCTGCTGTAAACCCAACTGTCCTCCAACTGTAAAACAAACCCTAATGCATCGTACAGGACAGAACCAACTAATTTCCTCCTTTCCCTGTGCAGCTCCCAGGTGTGGTGAGGAGACCTCTGGTTTATCTGCCACAGTTCCCACTGTAGTTCTGCCCTGCTAATATATTTATTTTTGTTTAATTGAAGGAGTAGAAGAGAAAACTCATGAGAGGTAAAAGAGTATGTAACTGCATAGTTCAGTTTTTTCTATATCTGTAGCAGGGATAAGTACAACACAGCCCTCCTGCATCACATTTTAGCACATCCATTACTGCTGGGCTTGGTCTGGTTTGCACCTTTTCTAAATAACCACAAACAGCATCTTTCCTCAGTCCCTTGGTACCGAACCCTAACCAGCCACCACCACAAAGTGGAAGGAATAGTGTGCTGCTTGTGCTGACTTACCTGAAAGCACCATAACTTCTCCATCTGAACAAAAGGTCTCTACAGGCTCTGCTGCCAGTTTAAATACACAATGGGCATGTTTTACCTCAGGGGGTGACCCCAGAATTGAAGACAAGGAACAGAAGCGTATCATATAGTGACTCCCGCTCATAGCCAGGTAATTGTCCAGGCCTTGCCACCATAAACACTGCTCTGATGGCACAAGTGCAGCGGCATCTCACCGCCACTAACGCAACTAAGTCAGATTGGGGGTCCATTCATGGAGCTACACCAGTCAAGGCAAAGACATCACAAGCCTTTCCTCAGAGCTGGCCATGCAGTTTCTTTTTCAAATGGCAAGGATGAGTCTCTTAAAAAGCAGTCCCACCCTTGCGCATATGGCACTGTAAGTTACCAGTATTTGCCAGTGCTTACCAGTGACATGGGAATTTTCTTCTGGTATTGGGAGGAAATAGGGGAAAGGTGTCATTTCCCAGGCCACCACACAGAAAATACGAGCAAATATTAACTTTTTTTTTTAAGACTTGTACATTATGATTGGATGTTTTGTTTTAAAGTCACAAGAAATACAACATGGAGGTTTTAACGGACTGCGATACACTCAAAGCTGTCTAGACTACACTGCCATGGGACTTGGTGTGGGCCCATTGGCCACATATCACTAAAGGTGACAAGATCATTCCAAATCAGGTACACTGACAGTCAAATCTGGCTTCAAGAAATGGTGCTATATTTTATATAAAGGAAAATGCGAGACATACAATATCCCTCTAAATTCCAAATCCTGGAAAGAATTGGATGACTGGTTCAGGTTCAGGGATATGTAGGTTAACATATGGCTACCCACATTCTTAGGATATCACATAGCACTGGACTTTCTCACAGCCTCCACTCAAGTCCCATCAGTAAGTATAAAAAGGTGAGGTAGAAGAAAATAAAGGCTATTGTGAATTTTCCATCAATGCTGACTATGGTGAAACATTCTACAAAATAATTTTGTTCACTTTGTGGTGTGGTTCAAGCTCCTCTGCTTTAAAGCCCAAGTTCAACCCACATTACTGAAAATGTTACGATCAATTGGTGTCCATCATTTTGCTTGCTCTCCACTTCAGGATTTAAATGTCCTGGGGGGTTGGGTTTGTATTAGATTTTTCACTTTGACTAACACATCTGCTTCACTATGTATTGGAATGAGAGAGAAAAAGCTCTGACAGTTTCCAGGCAGCAGACATTTAAGGCACCTTGCAGATTTCCTTATGTAAATACAACTCAGGACTCTCCAGGACAATATGGGCCAGAAGAATTCAGAGGAGTTACTAGTAGAGTACCTGAGGGCAAGACAGCACTGACCACATGGCTGTAGAAGTGTAATGAAGTTGAGAGCACTACAAACCTGACACTTCCCTGTGCCCCCCATTTCCACTGCTCATTGAACCCCCGGGTCTTCTGAAACAATATAGCCATTATGGGTCATAACTTCTGAGCTGATCCAGCTGCGCTTCAGCAAACAGCAAGAGGTAGCAAGAGTTGTTTTAATCCTTTTTTTAATATTCCTCACTCCTGAGTCGTTCTGGTCCAGAGTGCAAGTTAGCACAGCCCAGAAACTGCAAACTGAGGAGGAGCCATCCCTGCCACACAGAGCACCTGGATCAGCCTTTCCTTTCCTGGCTCCGTTCCTCATCACGGGGGAAGTAAAAGGACCAGGTTCCTTCACAGGATCAAGGGGATGGGACTGAGTGTTTAGTTCTGTTGTGCTGATGGAATACAACTAGGAAACAATACACACTTCATACAGTTGAGGCGTGGTTTTAAAGCTACCCTCACTTAACTATCCTCTTACTGTATTTTTCACTAGTCACACATCCATACTGAGACTGGTCTGAATTTAGAACACGAGTGACTCATTGGTGCAAAACTGGATGGGAATGGCTTTTTAGGAACACTTTTAGTATTGCACTGTTTAATTATAAGATGGATAATAAATCCTGTTCTTAATTTCTGAGCCATGAGAAGAGGCCTATGCAGTTTTGCATGGTTCTTCTCTATTAGCCTGAGTTTTACTGATGAACAACCGTGCTACCCTATGCAGCTACATTATATGACAGAAAACCTGACCTCTCTTAGCAAAAATTTTTTTTTTTAAGATCACCAGAGAAGTCAAGATGTTCATCTTTCCACCCTGAACTCACAGTAACAATGAATAATATGATGAAAATGCTGGAAGTGTTCTTTTTGGTCCTTAAATAATGATACACTTATCAAGATGTAACAGGAATAATTTGTTTCATCCTTTCATCTTCCACTACTGAATATTAAGATTTTTGCTTGCAATGCATTCGTAGACTGAGCTCAGATTTCTTCTCTCTCAGCTTCATGCTGCATGTGGCTGGATTCCCCCTGTGGATTTTGACTGTACAGCATAAACATCAGTGACAGATTGGGAACCATCAATGCAGATAACATCAATCAACAAAGTATAAGTCTGAAACACTTCTTATTATGCATGAGAGTAAAAAAGCAAAATAATGGAAATGCATACCATGGTTTAAGCTGTCAACATTTTCCCACCAGAAAAAAAAAAAAAGGGTAATTAAAAAGAAAGAAAGAAAAAGAACAAAAAGATGAGTAAAGATTCTTACAACACCACACTATAAGCACGATGCCAAGGTACAACCACAGCACTTGGGAGGTCCAAGCAATGACAAGCATACGTGATCATGGCCTCCATTAAATAAACAAACAAATACCAGGAAAGAAAGAAAGAAAGAAACAAAGAAAGAAAGAAAGAAAAGAAAGATGATACAAACCACTAAAAAAGCAATACTATTTGTGAAGACTGATACTCTTGGAGGAAAAAATAAAAAAAATAGAGAAGCTGCTACAGCCATGAGATTTACAAAAAAAAATAAATGTCTATGTTTGCCAGCCACATTGCATAACTGAACAGAACGCAGTCACCTGTCTGCTTCCGTTTAACACAGGAGAGATGAGTTGGTCTAGTATATTTGATAGCAGGTTTTAAAATGATTTTCCTGGAGGGAGAGTGGGCCTGAACTTCAGTTTTTTTAGCAAGTTCAGCTTTCTTATACACTGCTATGGACAAAAAAAACACAAAAACATAGAATCAGGAAAAAAAACAGCAAACAGTTTCAAATGACAATATATCAAGTGGCAGGCCCACTGCTCCACAACTCCAACCCGACGTACCGCTTCTACTGGGATGAACAATTCTGAAGTTGGAAGAGGGGGAGCACCAGTGCATTGACCTCAGATGCGTTACCCAGTGATCAGTGGGGACGCCTACAATGAAACGGGACCGGTGGAGCAGTGAGCCTTGCACATGGCTTTTCATATAGTTGTGGCATGTCTTATTATAAAACACTACTGTAAATACTGTTAAGGTGCACATCATCTGCAATAGAGTAATCGGATAGTACTGTACAATAGTAAAAAATAATAATAAAAAAATTAATAACAGAAAAAAAAATTGTAATAGGGAGTGTTAAATGAACCTTTTTTCCTTCTCACTTCATCTCTGGAGAGTGTGCTAGGTTCCTTTTTAGCTATTTTCCTTTCAGGAGTAGAAATCCTGCCTCTCCCAGTTTTAAAAGGTTTCTCTTTTTTATGCTTATCGAGAGATGATCTTCGCAATTCTCTCTCTGCCTTCTCCTCTTTAGGAACAGTCTCTAACTGTTCAGTCATGATGCTCCTATCATCATCTGTAGGATCAGAGCAAATTATAACAACAAACAAAAGATTAGTAACAAATGTTAACAATACTGTGGTGGAGCAGGGAAAAATAGTTGAAGACAGAGCAGACGGATTATTAAAAAAAAGGCACACTATTTTACCATTTTTCTGAAACATGCTGAGATTACTATTACCACTATAATAATTTTGCTTTTTGATCATTATGATTCGGAAGAAAAAATATTTAACAGACAAAACAGAAAGGATAATGCACACCTTGAGTATCTGCCCAGAGACTGTCTGTATCCATGATGGAGTCATCGATTGTTGTTTCATCTTTGTAATCATCACATGTCTCTGTCTTGTAGTCGGTGAGCAGGATTTCTTCTCTCTGGGGTGAAGCGGGAGCTTCTGGGGAGCCCTCCTTGGGCTCAGCTTGAATGTCAGCCATTTCCTCGACTTCCAGCTCCTCTTCAGCCTGGGAGTCCCCTGCCTCCATGTCTTCCTGCTGAGTAGCAGCAAAGCGCACACTGTGAGAAGCAGATTCACCCTCATCAACTGTTGTCTGCACCACTGTGATAAAGTCATCCTCTACTGTCACCACTGATTCAATAATGCCTTTCAGTTCAGGCAGTGCTTCTGGGCTACCCTTGGCTAGCATTTCTTCAGCAGTAGGTTTCCCAAAGTCTATTTCTGGGGGCATTTCTGCCACAAGATGCTGTTTATCCTCTTCTTTTTCTTCTTGCCCTACTTCTACCTCTTCTTCATGTTCTTCCCCTTTTGTGGCCCCAGCTGTCACTTCACATGGCAGGAGCTTTTGGATTTCCACAGGTTTCACAGCTGTATCAGGAATCTTTTCAATTCCTTCTGCAGGCTGTGGTATGGTCTCCATCTGAATCTCAGCAGGCTCTTCCTGGAGAGGCTCAGTTTTTGGAAGGAGAAGCTCCACAGAAGGTTCCTTCGCTGGTAACTGTGCAGGCATCTCTTCCCCAGACATGGGAGGTTTTGGGGGTTCTGCTTTGATATCCTCTGGTTTCAAGGATTCGCCGTTCGAACCTTCCTGGGCTTGATCATGTTCTCCACTAGACTCGTAAGATTCCTCTTTATCAACTGCCTCTTGATGTACCAGATCGGGCTTAGTTACTTTTTCCTTAATTTCTGTTTCCGACAGTTTGGTGCTGTCCTTCACATAACTAGGCTCGGTCTTGGAAAGTACATCTGCATCCTTTGCTTCTCTGGATAAGATGGTCTGATCTTTCTCTTGAATGTCTTTGGGTTCAGGCTCTGCTCTTTTAACAGAGGCTTTGTCCTTCCCTGAAGGGAGAGAAACCATCTCACTGATCTTAATATCTAACTGGCTCTGATATTCTTGGTCAGCTCTCCTTGCAGCCACTTCCATATCGTGCTTTATGGCATTGTAATCAGGCCTAATTGGAGCTTCTACCTCAGCTATTTCAGGAACAACACTGAGAGTCTTCTCCTCCTTCTCCATCAACAAAGCAGCAGCATCCTTCTCTATTGCTAACTCTGAAGCTGATATTCTGTCGTACCTGGTATCATCAGTTACGTGAACTTTATCAGCCATACTTTCTTCTTTCATTTCTAAGATTGCCTCAGGTCTCGTCTTCTCTGGCTCTGCACCTTTAATGGGACAGACCTCTTTAAAGTCAACTTGATCTTCACTTTTTTCTAGCACAGTATCCAGCTTCTCTTTTTTCTCCTGCTCAAGGTCCCTTGCCAGAACAGACTCACCAGTGACATGCTGACCTAAGTCTTTTTCGCTGAGGAATTCTTTTGATTTTTCAGCTGCTGCCAGCTTTACTTCTATTAAAGACAGGTCAGGAGCTAGGCCACGTCTCAGTTTTTCATCTGTGCCTTCGTAAAAGGGACAGGTGTCGCTCGTTAAATTCTCACTGTCCTGAACTGGAGAAGGGAGTGGGACGGTGTACTTATTGAACACACAGTAGCCCAAGTCCTCTAGCTGACTTTCAGCTTTTAGAGTTACGTGGTTTTCATCTGTCACAGGTGGCAGGGCTGCACTGCTGTCTTCCACAACAGTGTCAGAAGGAAGTGACTTCTTTTGCGCCACCTCAGCATCTGCACTCACGGAGGCTAATCTCGATCTTGTCCCTGCCAAGTCTAACATTTCAGGCAGGTCAGGAGCCAGGACAGCCCCATTTTTGTAATAATCTTTGGCCAGGAAAGGTGATTCGGCTAAGGTCTCAGGCTGGACTTTTTCTTCCACCGTTGCCTTTTCTTCTTCAACGTGCTCATCTTCCTCTCTGCTATCAATGGGGAAGCAGGGGGGCCTCTCCAATGCTGGTGTGGTTGCTGGCAAGTAGTCGTCACCTTCATCCATACTTCCACTAGTGTTAGTCAGAATATCCGAAGCAAGGGGAGAAAGATCATGCGCACGACCAAAGCTAAATCCTAGAGCTATTGAATCCAGGCAGGACATGGGCAAGTTAATAGACATACTTCTCTGTTCAATTGCAGATCTGCCCCCAAGGCCCAAGCTCCTGCTCAGAGTCAGGTCATCTTTATTTTTACTGTGGAGTTCTCTCTTATCCCCATAGACTTTGGGGTCAATTGTGAACATTCTTTCTGTTGGGGAACTTGGTTCTTCAGATTTCTCTGGTGTAAAGCTCTGAGCCAGGGTACTGTAACCTATTTCACGAGCAGGCACATTCTGCTGTTGATCCAATTCTGTCTGTAATTCTTCCTCCTCTTCCTCTTTGTCTTCAGGTATTAGGCGATCTCTCTGATACGACTCATACACAGTCTCTTTAGTGTCACTTAGCTCATAGTAATCACTGCCTTCTTTCAGAGCCTCGGCTTTGAAGGCTTCCTCTTTCAGAGCAGAGGTTTCAAAATACTTCGACATTCCCGATCGATCCTCCTCTTCTTTCATTCGATGAGGAGCTGAAACACTTGTCTTATCCTCCTTGGTATCTTTTTTAACATCTTTCTCTTGAGAAGCTTCTAGAGTAGGAGTCTTGTCAGTGGTTAAACTTGGTGCTGCAGGGGCTTTCTCTGTTATTCTGGATAACTGAGTGGTATCAGGGTACTCTACTGCTTTCTCGGGGGTCAGTTCCTGGCCTAACTTGGCTGGGGGTGGCTGCGTGCTTGGCTGCACCTCCTTCTTCATGTCTACCATTGCTGGGAGCCCGCCTTGGTCCATTACTTTTTCTGCTTTGAGAAGATCAGGTGACTTCTTAGCTTCATCATCCTTTTGAAAGTCTGCTTTGTCTAGGGAAAGTGTCTTAACTTCAGGCTCTGTGGTAAATTTACCATCATCTAATATTCGAGCCTCTCCTTTATCATAGAAGTCATACCTTTCTTCCTCATCACTCTCATCCTTGGTCAGGTCCTTTTCCTCCCCCCACACAGGGATTTTCTGGGTGCTTGGTGTTTTCAGGCCATCTACAGTTACTGCTGAGACTTCTTGCAGAGCTAGCGTCCTGTCTCTGTGGATCTGTTCGTCTTTAGTGACATCTTTGGCAAACAGTTGGTCAGCAGTTTCCCATTTTGTTTTGGAACTGCCTTTGAGTGGAAGCTCCTGGGGGACAGCAGGAGCTGGGCCTGAAGGAAGTTCAAATTTGGCTGCTTCTGCCTTGGGTTCCGATAGCAATAGAGAACTTTCACCATGGCTGACAGCAAGATCTTGGACGTCTTTAAGGTCATCTTTAAATTTCATAGACATAACTTGGTTGGATGATGAGGGCACATCTGCGGTCCTTTCACCTGTTTTGCTCCCTTTAAGCAGTTCAGATGACAAGTCCTTTTGTTCTTGAGGAGGAGGCTTGGCTGCAGGTTCTGCAAAACTGGCTTCCCCTTTCTTTTGTAAATCAGTTTCTAAGACCTGTTCCGATAGAGGTGTAGGCATTTTTTCTTTGTCTTTGCTCTGCGAATCCTTTTTGCCTATAGCCTCTGTTTTTGCTGGCTGTGGAACTAAGGCATCATGTTTAGGTTGCTCACCAGTCTTACTGTCTTTCCCAGATTCATGTTGCTTTGTGTCTAATGGTTCTGCTGCGAAAGGGCGTGCGCCCTCCTGGATGCGGAATTCCATCTTCGTGGCTGCAAGTAAATCTGAAGTAGTTTGTTTGGGTTTTATAACAGAATTATTTAAAGCACTTACAGGCAGGCAGGCATGTGGCTTACAACATCATCTTGGTATGAATGATGGAAAGGAGGGGGAGAAAGATGCAAACATGCAGCAAGGCCATCCACCTAGAAATCTGCTTTAAAGTGTTAAATCCTAGTTTCTTTTCAATATATGAGGTTTGACAGTGGAAATGTGAGTTGTACACATATAAATATGTGACCACGGAAATGAGATGATTTAGTATGAATTCTTCATCTTCATGGTTTATATACAAGAGCAAAACCACAAGTAATCCTCACTTCATTGGTATGCTTTGCTGAACTCTGTAACTTACGTTAGTTTTGCATTAGTAAAGTCTGCCAGTAAGTCCAGTCAGTTGTGTGTTGCTGACATTTAAACATACGTAGTTATGATACATTTCTGTATCTTTTTTTCATTTTTCTTCTACATACAGCCTAAACTAAAAAAATAACACATACAAAAGGTTTCACAAGTGTTAGAAGAGGCTGCTTTTCCAATTGTACCAATTTTTGACATTCACTCTTTGGCAAATGAGAGAAATCTCACTGCTGTCACAAAACCAGTATGTGTAAAATCAGCAACAGAGCTATCAATAGTCCCAGATCCTGAAGGTCTGGTCTTCAAAATGGCCAGCCACCTTCAGCTGTAAATGAAGTCAAAGAATACTTGGCATGTTTCAATGACTGTCGATCAGGCCCTAATTAAGTCAATCTGAAGCTAAAAATGCTACTCTCACTGTCTGCCACTACACTTTTAGGGAGTAATACCTAGTTAAGATTTTTTTTTAATACCTGTTCTGTTAATTATTAATAGTTTGTTCTTTTTAAAATAAAATAATGATTTCTATTATATGGAAATCTTCCTATCATGGAAAATATGAAGAGATATACTGCAGAGTGTGGCAGAAATTTCTTGCAGCAATGTGCAAAAAAAGTTTTATGAGTTTTTTCTAAAGCTTTTTACAACAAGTACTGGGCCAACTGAATCTCCTCATATCTGTCCATGAAGCCGCCTTGTTGCTCTGATGAATCTGTATTTTTTAGAACAATTAGCATCAAAGTATGGGTCGTTCTTTAAGTATTTGCATATGTTAACATTTAGTCAAAAAAAGCAACTGCCATTCTAAACTCTACAGGTAGAAAACCCAGAGATTTACAACTACAGCAGTTTTACTTCTTCATGTTTTTACTTTTAGTGACTTCCTTGCAGACTCTAGGAGGTATAAAAATATGGCCATTGAGCTGATGTCATTCTTGTTTCACAGAAATTAAATAGCTAGATACTGACTTTCTTTATGTATCCTACTATACCTCTTCCTGTAGTGCAAATGAACAATATCAATGGCATCGAAACATATTCTGACTGCCAAAGGAATTTAATACTCTTTAGCTGGGCCAGCTAGAACACCAGTCTCCCAAATGCAGCATTTCTTAGTCAGACAGCAAATGGGTACATCACTACTCCACACAATGCGTCTTTACACCTTGTTGCACTAGCTGAAGAGAAATACCATTACGAGGAAAATCCTAAAGCCTAATTCTTCCATACTGAAAGACAACTGCAGTAAATATTTTGTTCAGTAAGCAGATCAGAACTTCACCCTACACACCCTACGCTAAACTTCACTATAAAGGCAAGCATCCCAGTGGAAGTGATGGAGGGTTTTGCCTAAGAAGGGCACTCCAGCAAGCTTAAACATTTGTAATAAGGTGAGACACACAAAAAATCAGAGTTCTGGCAATGACTGAGGAGAGGAGGGGTAGACTGCAATGAATGGCAAGGACATGATGTAAGAAGCAATAGCTTTAGGGAGGCTAAACCAGAATGCACTGAAGCACACACCAAAAAATAAAGACCAAACAAAACACCTGCACACTGCTAATGAAACATTTCTACAGTTTAAGCCTCTTTATGTCATAGTCAAAGTCAATAAATCTACTTTTTGAAAGAAAAGCAGATGAATCTCTGCACCAAAAAGAAAAAAATATACATAGATTAGCAATGTGACTGGCAAACACATCTGAGATGAGGGAAAAGGTTTACGCAGAGGAATCAGCTTAGCTGCAAAGCACATTTTATCATGGCAAAGTAAAAAAAATCAGGAATCAGCCGCAGTGGTGGGAAACCATGTTGTCATACAGCACCTATGCAACCATATTATCGGCTACACACTCTTCAAGCATAATAACAAGAGCAGTCATACTAATACATGGGGAAAACAGGAAATGAAGCAGCCTTGGAAAGCGCTGGAGAAAGCTGGAGGAGGATTACATCAGCAGCAAACAACATGCAAACCTAAGGAGGACACACCTTCCTCAGCCGAGGAAGGGGATGTGCCTTTCAGGGGTGTTTCCGCCACAACGGCTACACTCTCCCTGCTGGATGCCACACTTGGCACTTTGTCTTCACGACACACTTTGGCATCCAAACCAGAATCCGACAGGCCCTCACAGAGGCCCTTTGCCTGGTCCGAAGGCTCAGTGGGCCCGTGCTCTTTCCCCAGTTGCTTCCCAGGAAGAGCAGCAGGTTTCACTTCCACAGCCATCGGACTCTCTACTGGTTCTTCTTCTTGGGGATGGAAAAAGGAGGCGACATCAACACTAACAGTAAACACCAAGCACACAGCTCAATAGGACTGCTTTTACGTAACACTTTCAGCTCTGAACATTCTGGATTTAAGTGCGTCAAAAGACTGCTACTATCCAGCCCATTTTAGTCACTGTGGAACTAAATTTTCCTCAGGGAAAAAAAACAAACCAAGAAACCCATCTGCCCCAGAGAAGCATGTGTACGCTGTTCAGATGAGAGCTGAAAGTGTCTTACAGGTATACCTCTCCCAGAGGTGACTGTGGGTTAAATATTCTTTGCAAATGGAGATGGTATTGAATGATGGATGGCTCCAACAACACCAATGCATCAATGAACTCAAAGTACACTGGTATTTTTCTGATAAATGTGCTGTTTAACTCAGTACAAGACATTCAATTGAGGTGGAGGAAGGTATGAGGCAGTAACTTCTTCCCACTGACCTTGGCAACACTGACTGCTAAATGCCAGCAAGTCAATCTATCACATGAATCCTGGATTTGGCAAAATACTTCCATAGTCTTAATAAGTCTCGTGCATGGCTGATAAGTAATGGTTTCACAAGAATTCAGTCATGATTTCTACACGGAGCATTATAAACAAAATCTACCTTAGGCTGCCTGACATCCGAACTCTGTATATGAAAATCACAGTTTTAACGTAAGGACCCTCGATTTTCTTTTCTACCTTCCCCACTAGCCCCCAGGCTCCTCATCACCAACTGTGTTAAAGAAACCAGTGAATGCAATATAACTGTTCACCCGAATTTCTACAATGCGTCACTCAGCCTATGGGCTGTTAGGATCAGTACCTAGTAGTACCTTGGTAGGACGCAGAACAGTCTTTACTCATGCCACAGCAGAAGAATGATTAGAAAAGTCTCCATTCTGGACTGTACTCCGCCCATTGCTACTCAAACAGAATATTACCCTGCCCTATATAGTATCCCCTCTGATAAGGAGTCAGTATTAAGTGTGAAACCTTTGAGTCAGCAACATACTTAAGCAGCTGACCAGCAGCCATGCTGCAGTCAACCTGGTGACCTCCCCGGGTTTAAACTGTGTCTCATGATTAAGGCCTTTGCTGAATATGACTTAGAACAAAGTGTTTCAAATCTGGAAGTGGCTGTATCCAGCCTCTTATTTCAAATAAAACCTCTTTACCAGGGCTTGATTTTTCTCCTCAGACTGGCCTGGCAAAAACTAGACAATCAACCATCCACTTCAGTTGTGGCCTCTAAAGAGTGATATAAGGAACACAAACACTATTTGAGGCTGAGAAAATATCACTATGTGAAGTACAACATATTATTCATAACATATAAAAATGTAATTAAGGTTAGATACTATATCTTAAATGAACAGAAGCCAGAAGATTCAGAATCAGAACTGGACCGATGCCTGAGTATTACAGGGATATTTACACATGGGCAGATTATAAAAGTAGCCTGGCAGAACAGCAGCTGTGCAGTTAAAAGAGGCCCTGCCTTAAGTAACTTGCTTTACTTTTCTTTTTCTGATTTTATTTAGTTTTGCATGTGCATCTCTTTCAATTAAAATAGATTTAAGCAAAGCCTCTCCTTTTACTCTGAGGAATTTTCAGTATACATCTCCATTTCCTGAGACACTTTACACAATGCCACATGATTAAAACTAATTACTCACCAAAGTAGAAAGTTACCCCTGACTTAACAATGGAATCCTACAGGCTCCCTTTGTGCAGCAGACTCTCTGATGCCAAACAGACTGCTAGTTTACAGGCAGCAGAGTGGGGAGGGTTGTTTCATAACGCCTGTCTTTTCACTGATGATCCATCTTATTTCTGTTCTTTTTTTCCTCATAGATGTTCTGAGATCTTACACTTTCACCAGAGGTAGATGCATGTGACTGAAAAGGAAGCTGCCCATGAAGGAGCGCTCTAAGTACAGCTATAGGCAGCCAGACAGTAAGGCTGCTCTCCTGTGATCTTCTGCCTCCCCTAGCTTCAGGCAGACATGCTGACTTTAACAACCTTCAATTATTGGCATTGATCTCCTTCTGGTGCTGTTGCAGTATTAGGCTATGTTATCCTGTCAATTCTGAACAACTCTGGTTTCTTTGAAATGACCCAGTGAGCAATTTCAGGTATACACCTTCATCGTCCTGAGACACAAACCTTTAGAGGATTCAGTACTGGTTTTCACTTCAGCTCCTGTGTCCCGAGATTGTGTTAGTCAAATGCTGCCAAATAAAACATGATCTATTTTGCCTTGGAGAAGAAGCCAGCATTCCTGTTAGTCGCTGAAACAGGTTCTCCCTTGATTCCCCCAAAGCCATTTCACTTTCACGTAACCCCCACTGATAAAACGATACTGATGTGCTCAGGCCGTAGAAAAAGGGGATACAGAAACACAGTAACTTTTTTTCTTCCCCTTTGCAGTCAAATGACATGATGTTAACTGGTCATATCCACAAAACAACTGGAGATCAAACATGACCCAATACTGCCTGAAGTCACCTGGGTATATTGGGGTAAAACTGATTGTCTTTGCCTACTGGAGAATGAAGGACCCGCCACTGCTATCTTAGGGAAAGACACGGGGGTTTTCCCCATTGCATTAACAACTGACTTACCTCCAGCAACAATCTTTTGGCCTATTTTGCACACTGTTCTTGGCAGCAATTGTCTGGCACAAAGAACAAGTTAGCTTAAGCTTCTAGGCTTCTTTTAACTAGCTGCTCCTTTTTCTTCTGTTCTAAGCCAGGCCAGTAGACCAAGAGCCCCAATTTAACCACAGACCATGGTTTCACTGACCCCAAAGCTGCATTCATCGCTCATGCTGAAGCTTCACTTTGACATGGAGATACTCTGGAGGGGCATCGTTTCCATGTGGGGAGAAAACACAGCTAGGTTTCCCTCCCCAGAAAGCAGCAATCCCAGGCACATACATAATGGAATGGATGGCAGGTGGGTAGAGGGGAAGAGGAACAAAATGGGACCATGCTCAGTTCACCTTCATCATGGCCCAACAAGACCTCTGTGCTCTTCACTGTGGCACTGGAGCGTGTACTAGAGCCAGTCCACTCTGAGCTGAACAAAGGGTGTTCATAGTACTCCTCATCCGAATTGTAGGGCTCATCATCAGGCACAGACACTGAAATGGAGGGGGCCAGGTGTTTACGCCACTCCCTGCCGGCAGCAGGCCCACAGCCTGGGCAGTGGTGTAGCAGTCCCACCTTATCCTCCGCCCCTTCATCTACAAATAGACACACACAGACAAAAACTGCAGGACAGACAGACAGACACAGAAAAGACAAGACAGGATGGACACATGCGCTAGCGACACTAGCCACTATGTCATACTGTGGATGAAATCAGCCAGGGCGCGGGTGGAGGAATGAGGCAGCTGTGCATTTGAGCACAGGGGCCATGTAAGTGGCATTTCCTACAGCGTTTATGAACATCGGAAACAAGCCGTCAGAATATTTATTTTATTATAATATTTATCATATTATTTACACAGGCCACATCTCACAACTTGCACTGATACTCATAGGTATTATATAGCTGACTGACTGTATTAAAAACCTCTGAAGTATCCTGACACGGTTGTATCCCTCATAGTCGTCAGGTGAAGTACCTGAAAGTGTAAATTTCTAAAAGTCTTTAACTAAAAAGCAAACCAGCTTACACTTTGGTCAGTGGTGGTTTTATTTCTGATTGTATCTGCTTCAAAATTCCCTACCTTCTTCTTTTCCCTATAAATAAGTAACATTCAAAAAACAACAAAAAAAACCCACCTTCCCCAAATTCCCTTCCCTACCTTTTTTCCTGATAAAGGCCACATAAAGCTGCTCACAGCAATCTTGGTTAGTTCTGTATTTTGTGCTGTTGTGTCATGTTTCTGTGGGTGAACTAGTTCCCACCTCGGTGTTTGGCAGTGCTTTGGAATGACAGCTTTATTCACCCATCACTGTAGCATCACAGATTATCACCTAATCATCTCGGGACTACACCAGCTACTGACAGCTACAGGGAGGGGGAGATTGGGTGGGTTTTTGCAAAATAAATTAAAATAATAGTGCCAAGTAAAACTGACTGGCCTACCATCCGATCCATATAAACTTAGAGACTGGAGAGCTCATGTAGGCTGAGGTGCTCTCTGGCCATGAATAGAGCTATGAAGCATTAAGCATCTAGTGCCAGAGAAAATACGGTTAAGCCCATTCTCGGTGTATGACAACTACCAGTTTGATGAACACTACATTCCTGGGGTGCCTTTAGCAGCTGCAGCTATCCCACTGGATTTCCTACTAGCTTCAATAACAACTCCATGCCTGGTGTCCTTGGCCTTACTCCAGGCAATTACAACTTAAATGAGTTTCCCCAGAGCCTCCAAAACATCCTTCTCAGATCCAAAACACTGAGTCAGAAAGCAAGGCTTTAACACAGGCAGCATAACAGATACTAACCAGATCTTTTTGTGTGACCCGAAAACAAGATGGCTCATGAATGCTGCTGGAACTGCCATCACCCAAGTCTTGGAAAGCAATTTTTATACAAAACAATTCCATCTATTTCTGCGCTCTAACGTTCTTCCTAACAAATAACGGTAAGTTTTAAGTTTCTTTCTATAGCACACCATGACAAGGCAACATCTGTGTCTTTAAAAGCAGGACCCTCTGCTTTCTGCACCAACACGGCAGCAAGTGCCCGGTAACATAATGACATGTGTTTCTTCTGCCTGGGAAAAGAACACTCAGTATCAAACCACTCAGGCTCAATCACCCACAAAAAAGAAGAAAAATCATTAATGGACAGCAACACTGATAACTCCGATATGTATCACCGTGCTGCAAAAGCCTGATTACCCATGTTTAAGATCCTGTGACAGCCCCGAGGCTGGCCAGGACCGAAGGTATGCTGCGCGCACCTATGTACGGACACAAATACCACCCATGGAACTTAAGTTTAAAGCAAACTGTTCTCACCATTTTCTTCAGGGCACAAAGAGTGCCTGAACCACTGATAGTTTAGTTGGCTTCACTCTTGTAGTGGAACCCAAACCCCAGGTTCAGGGGTTTATGCGTGCTTAAAAGAGGTAGGTGTGGAAAGATAAGCCAGCAACCTGCTTCTGCCAAGCAGAGCACTGCAAGAGGAAACACAGGGCTGCACCTGAGCTTCCCACCTTTCCCTCGTACTTAAGACTCAGCAGTAACGTTTTAGGGAAGCATTTGGATCCACCTGTAACGCAGAACCTGTGGATTTCTTCTCTACAGAAACTTCTACAACATTCAGTGATAGATTCAAGGGAGATCACAGTTCCCAAAAAGGTAGGGAAAGGGGAAATGTCTCAGGGTGTGGGAGACCAAGAATCAACTCCCCCCTAAACCTGAGAAGATTCAAAACAACAACTCCTGCTTCTTCACAGGGTGCCCTCACGCTAGTCCATGCATTACTGTGGACAAGAATGGAAAGGGTTAATGCAATTGCCACCTCTTCTGCTGGAACTGGGACATTGTGGAAAAAAGAACAGAGGACTGATATGGTCACAAGCAGAACACAGAGAAGGAGGATGAGCAAAAGGGGAGGTTCTCCTTCCAGCTGTGGGTCGTATTAATCCATGGGCCCTTCAGAAGTAAAATGCATCAACAAACGTGAAGATGAAACCCCAGGACTTCTCTGCACTGGTGCAAACAAGGCTGAAAACTCCTTTATAGGTTCTCAATGGACTGCAGGCAAAAAACATAGGCCCTGCCTCTGCTCCTTAAAACTACAGGAGCCGACTTATGCTTAATACATATTACTGTGGTGCCCTAAAATCAGTAGGAGTGCAAAGTCTAGTATCGTTTGGGGCTGTTATGTCTGTGGCTACTACAGATTTACATTGTTTATTTGTCAGTTTCAATAAAGATATTTTCAAAATTACTGCAGATAATTTCATTAACAGGATAATGATGTCTTTAAAGGAGGATATGCTTTTATTTAAGCAACAAGAAAAATCCTTTCTTTGTTATTTTAGTCCCTTCTAATAGTTCTTTTTCATCTCAAAGCATGGGGAAAATCCCCACATTTATTCTAAAGTCCAAGATTAAAATCACTTCTGACAAGGGCTCATTCTGCTTTAACTTGCAGGTATCTTTTGAAAATGCCTTTCAAGAAGCAATTTTCACTGTAAATAGATCCATTTTTATAGGACACTTGGTTCCTTTCAGTTTGCAAAATACTTTTTTAATTTGGTATATAAAGCCTAATCTGAAATGCCTGTTTCAAAATGGAAGACAGTCTGTCAAAGGCATCCTTCTGTCTTGCAACATGTAGAAAAATGTTTACATGAAGACATTGTTGACCATTGTCAAAAGGCGCAGAGCACAAGAGAAATGCCAAATTGGCAAGAAAATACTGCACATGCCCTGCATGTCCAGATGCAACTGATAAAAGGATTTGACTATGCTAGGGAAAATTTCATTTCCTGAGCAAAATGATGTTACTATAGTTGAAATAAATGAAATAATTTCAATAAGGTAAATTAGTTATCTTACCTTCTGCAGCAGTAAAAAGGGACAGGCTCATCTGATCGTTTTTTCTGCAGCCAAATGCAAGGAGGCAAACCTACATCCACTGACTCCTTCTCTCATGAAATACACTTGACCCACAAACCTCTCTGTCTTTTCTACCTTTTTTTTTTTTTTTTTAAATTTGCGTTTGCTGCATGGCTGGCCATGTCCACCTTTGTCACATCTACAACAGTGATTTCCTTCCTGCTATGACTGAAGGAAGTCTCTTTTGGATTCAAAGCAATGCAACATATACTGACAAGTGCATTAGGAAAACATTCTAAGAGAAGGAGCAAAAAGGAGGTCTGAGGTAGATACACACACCAAACACCTTTTTTGTTCAACAACTGTAGGATTGGGTTAAATTCATATATTGTATCTTATGGAAGAGAAAGACAGACAGACAATGTAAAGGTGCATGAGGATGGGATAGCCAGATGGTACAGGGAACTGAACGTTTAAACAAGTACAGTAAAATTGGGTCAAACCCTACTGAGGCAAACTCTTCTGAACGGGCACTTTGCCTGAATGAAAATGACAGGTCTGGCTCACTGAAGTCAGCAAAAGCTCGACTTAGCCACAGAAAATAAGGGCCACATCTAACACAGAGGAGAACACAAGATAATTTTACTACTATTAATTACAATGAATTGACAACACTGCTATTTTGGGAAAAACTAACACAATATACTTCTGGGGAAATTTTGATCAAGAAGTTCCTTATGTTCATCAACCAACTCTACTGTTAAAGTTCCAGTTTCAGAGCTGGATATAAACAAGAAGGTTCCAGCAGAGTGCATTAATGACTCAGCAGATCATTTCTGTCGATACTTGCCTTACAAACCTGAACTTTTAGGATTTATACAGGCCGTCCGCTCTGAAAACTGAAGAGCTGAATCAAAATCTTGTCCTGTAAGAGTCTCTTTTGACTAATCTTAAAGGAAATTATTTTGATGACTTAAAAAAACTGTGGCATTGTGTAAATCATCAAAAAGTCTCCCAAACACTGACCTTTCAGTCCTTGCAACCACCCCTGAGGGGTAGGTAAGTAAGTACTATTATATTAGCTCAATTCTACATGCAAGGAAAGAAAAAAACAATGATGTTAAATGACTTGCTGAGTCATATGCACAGCTGGGAAGAGCACAGTCTGGTAGTTCGTAATAATCTCGAGTTCTGTAGTGTTTTGCCACCTTCTTGTGTTAACACAACTAGCAAAATGGTTGCCATTTGCTTAGGGGGCAATCTACCACCTCTTGTCAATTGATCGATATGAGTACTTTATAAAATCCTAAAATACGTGCAAATAATAGTGCTGATAGAAAGAGCACGCAAAGCTAATCCTCAGATAAGGGTAATGGAAGAACCTTGACATTGGCCTGGAGCAGAACAACAAGCCCTTTATTGCAATATGAAAAAAATCAGAAAGCATATGCTGAACTAGTCAAGCGAACTATATATTAAAAATAGTGGTAATAATCCTAAAAGCCTTTGCTAATGCCTTACTAGATTCCTTTTCAGTTAGTAGTTTTGATTGTCATTACCTCTGGGTGATGAGTCTAGGAACTGCTGTAATATTTCTTTAAACACACAATGGACAGATTTTTTTTTAAAAAAAAAACAGTCAATCAAATTCTTTATATTGGTTGCTAACCACATCCAGTACAGTGGACTGATAAATGTTGCTGTTAACACAGCTTGTAATTGCATTATCTCAAAAATGACCGCAGGATGAAAATTGCAGTGTCCTGATAAGCAGTCACACTATGTTAGCACGTGAAATAGTGACTGTCCACTTGCAAAATTAATAGAAGCTCTGTGTTAAGATACCAACCAAGTTTGTTCAGCATATAAGAAACTATTTTCATGCACTTATTTAACAAAAAGAAAGAAAAAATGCTAAAAGAAAATCCATGAAGGAAATAAATGGACAGATAAAAATGCTATTGATATTGGCAGAGTTCAACTGACAGTCCCCTGAAGATTCTGAACCCAAATCCTTCCCTCCTACCCACATGATACAGCTCAGGTTCAACATATTGCTGTCTCCCTATACTGATGGCCTCGATGCAGCAGTCTTCTGTTGAACAAAGCACTGACACACGTGCTTACTGCTGCGACAACTTCACTGGGATTTAAACCTCTGCTTAAAATTAAGCCAACACTGAAGTACTTTGCTGGAGGGGATTTTAGCACGAGCAAAATGCAGTAATCATGGGCTACTGAAATTGTGCAGAATTGTGCGGAACAGAGGAGAAATCTGTCTTGTGAGACGAGAACGTGATTCCTGCACTCTGCGTACAGAACCCCCAATACACACAGGCATGGCAGCATGAATTAGATGTCAAAGACCAAAGAAACAATTCAACTCTGAATCTCCTTGCTTTCATGCATTTAAGATTCCTAAAACAAAGCTAATGGTAATTAAAAAAAAACCAGCCAAACAAACCCTAAGAGAAGAAAGATGACCCATACTGAATCATAGTTTCACACTGGGTGACCACAATGGGACAACAGACGTCTTGTCGCATATAGCATAAAACAAGTAAAAAGGTGAGCATTACCATCTTTTTTTCTTTTTTTTTTAAACATGGATGCACTTAACATATCCTGTCAGTTACCTCCGTGCATAAGTGTCTACCTCATCCATGCACTGCGGCTGGTGTGCAGATGGGGAGTTATTGCTGGGGAATGCTTTAGCTTTTCACATGAAGGTGCAGAATGAATCTCCGTTTTCTGATTCCCCCATCTTTTGGATTCATGTCTCATCCCTCTGCTGACAGCTGCGCACTGCAACATCCGGGAGACCCTTACCTTCCTCCAGAGCTGCAGTCTGCTCAGAAGCTGGCGACGGAGGCGGGGAAGGAGGCAGGTTGGCTGACTCTTCAACTGCTGGAAATCGAACAGTGAAAATGAGATACAGCAATTAATTCCAGGGAGACCGATGCTTGATGCAAGCTGCAGTCAACCGGTACGGCCCAGCTGAGAGAATTATTCAGTGGGGACTTTCTAGTCCCTAGTGGGAAAGCCTAGTGGACTTTCAGGTAGACCCTTTCAGAATACACAGATTTTGAGTTATAAGAAAAGGACTTTTTTTTTATTTCAGATGGTATGAACTATTTTCAAAATTCTGGTCATCTAGTAAAATACAAACAACAACAAAGAAATACTCTTTTAAATCAGTATTGCCCCTTAGAAAACCAAGGCAACAACAATAAAGCATCTGAGAATGAGTGTTTTATAAGTTCATGGTGACTATCAGAAATTGGCATCCAATGTCTTCCATTTACCTTAAGTACGTGAACAAAAAATGTTGTGCATGCTTTTTTTTTTTTTTTCCCCTTTTGCTGAGTTCAAGGTTAATCACAGAACACATGAAACAATTGCCTGTCCAAATACAGAAGACGTCAACATAGGGAACTTATGTCAGCCATGATGTAACAGTGATTCAGCTGACAAAGGCACAGTGAAATCTTAAAAGCACTTAGACTAGGCTTTAGATTCATTCTCAGTTACAAGATGCTGAAACCAGATGATGTTTTTTTCAGTTATTTCAATTCAAGCATGACTGAAATACTAAACAAACTGCTTCTTAAATGAACCCAGCATAACCTGTGCATCTGATCTCGTACCAATCACTGAGATTTTTTTTTTTCTTTAAAACCAGATCCAATACTGGAGCTTAACCAATGTTTTTTTTTAAAAAAAAAACACAAAACAAACAACAAAACCAACAAATCTGTCTTACAAATGGCACCTCTCAACAGGCACATTTTTTTCTGATTCAGGGCTTCTTCCCAAGCATAGAAATGCCAGTTTCAAAGCCCCAGCAGAATTTGCTAGGGCTTTTCCTACTGATTTCCGTGTGGTTTGGGAAAGACCCTTATGTGACTTGCCCTTAAGATGTGCTGTCCAGGGACAGGGTATTTATATCTTCATCACAATGCAATTCTACTCGCACTTATTTAATAGTCACTGACCACAGGAACTGTAACACCAACAGTTGCTAACTAAAGACATTCTCCTCACACTATTCTTAAAATGTTTTATCTGACTAGATGGAACTGAATATCCATTTTGCCTCACCCAGACCCCAGTGAAGCAATCTGTGCAAGTATGTGTTAAGTGTTTTGCAGAATTGGGGTCTCCCATGTAAATTGAGTCTCTGTAAAGAAGGGAATTACCAAGCAACACATCTCCCTGCTGCAGTACAGAATTAGTTCAATGAAGCAAAAGACCTTGGGAACCAAATTTCAAATAAATATTCTAAATTACTCATTGACTTGAATTCATTCCTGAGCAGGGTCCAGCC
Source organism: Microhierax caerulescens (assembly GCA_035590215.1). Lineage (NCBI taxonomy): Eukaryota > Metazoa > Chordata > Aves > Falconiformes > Falconidae > Microhierax > Microhierax caerulescens. Next base: position 11,261,410 of record JAVJGJ010000061.1, read on the forward strand.
ACTGTACCAAACAAAGCAGAGTGCCTGAGGGCAAAACACCAGAAGGCATTATTTTGATTTGATCACAATGTACACGCACTTGGCAGAAGTTATCCTGGGGCAGGCTTGCAAGACTGGCTCTACCTCAGGACAGAGTATGGCCTTTCTCTGGCCTTCGGTGTACAAGTTTTGAGCTACTGTGGAAGTTTTCTGGCAGGGAGGAAGCACTGTAGGTACAAACAGCTGTATACTTTACTTCTATATCCATATATATACACACACATGCTTACTTGTATTTCTGAAAGACATTTCACAAGGGAGCCAGCAGAAGGATGGGGGTACAGCACAGACCAGTGGCAGTGGTACCACTCCCAGTCTGGACCACTCCCATTTGCTTCTACCACCTATAAATCCCTCTCCCACAATCTCCCTTCAGCCTGCCCAGTGTGCCCCATTCCCCTCTGCTTCCTGTTGAGTCATTCCTCCTCCATCTTCTCGCGGAGCTACCACCCAACCAGCACAGCCTCACTTTCTTTTCACATGCCTCTCCAGACATCAGTCTTTCTCATGTCATACATGGCTGAACACAACTGGGCTCCGAGTGCTGCTGGGTCCCACCAAAGAGCCACAAAAGCACTACCACTGACTACATTCGCAGCTGTGCCACTCGGGAGTCAGCACCCAGGTGGAGAACTGCTGTTAGAGCAAACAGCGAGTGAGACAGTCACAGGGCCACGAAGAACTGGGGCAACAAGGATACCGCTATTATTATGTGGTTCCAGCAATTATCCAGTGATGCAGTTTACCCATGACCATAACCTATGTGAATACAGTGTTTTTGGTAATACATAAGCATTTGCAGACACAAGGATACTTGGCAATTTCTTTGTCTCATTTTACCTAAAGGTAGTGGTCCAGGCTGGTCTTTGTGCTGGGCTTCTTTTTCCTGTTCGCCTTTCAGAACAGCTACAGCTTCAGCTGTTACTACTTGTACTATCCTCGCAGACACTTCTTCTGTGGCAGCAGCGAAGTTAGAAAAAACAAAGAGAAGTATGCTAATGAGAGCAATGTTTAAAAAATATAAAGATTGGCTTAAACAATAAAAAATGGAGGCCGACAATCCATTTTTAAAAGGTAATCTTTTTTTCCTGAAATATGAGCAAATCTTTAAAAGTAAAATAGAAAGACCAGATATTCCAAAGACCTATCTCAGTGGAAAACAGTGATTACAAAAACCAGGACCCCAGCCTTTACAGTAAGATGCACAGAGCATCATTACTAGATGTTCTTTCTGTTAGGGACAACGTGCAGCAACTGCAAAATTTCAAGATGATCATTTATTAAACATCTAGAAATTTTTTTTCTGCAGGTACTGTTTTGCAAACAAAGGTAGAAGGGCCAGCTGAGTAATGGGATTTCTTGACATTTATTTAATATATGGAGTTAGCTGCATTCTTACATGCACTTTGGATGATATTTCCTCATCGCCGGCACACAGTTAGTATGCATTAAAAGCACTTCCCAGACAGACATCTATGATGATGAAGGACTTGAAAAAGAAGGGCCAAATAACATTTCTGTATGATTAAAATCATACTTAAAACTTTGTCCTCCTCACCCCTTTTGAGACTGCAAGATAAAGCTTTAATGAAACAGTAGGTCTGAACACCCTGCAGAGGAATTGCAGAGGATAACATTTGTTTAACGGGGTGGGCTCTCTGGCCCTGGTCTTGGAGAAGGCTTGGCTCCCAGCCGCTCGCACCCGCTGGCTCAGTGCAGGGAAGGGGGGACGTGTGTGACGCCAGCTGAGGCACTGCAGGCTTGGCAGACCTGGGTGCCCAGGCGCTCCCCTCTTCCCCACCGCCCTCAATGTGTGGCATGTCCCCAGAGGGCTGAGAAACTGGCTGCTCTGGTGAGTGGAGGATGGTGGTGGGACCACGCAGGGAGTAATTACTTCTAAAATGAGAAAGTGTAGCTCATCTCAGGTCTAGACCCATTCAAACGTGCAGTGAAATGTCACCAGGCACACAACTGCGTGTGGAAGTAACCAGTGAGGTTTCCTGCCCTCGGGCAGTTAAGACACCTTTGATCCAGTAACTCCAGGACTTACGGGTTAGTCCAGCAGAATCATGTACAAAAAAATTCAGAGAAAAAGGGTTTCGTTTTCTAATCTATTAGCCCACTCTCCTTCGCTCAGTAATACTCCTCCCTCTCACAGCCCAACTCGGTGGAAATAAACTCCTTCACTCCCCAGCTGTTTCGGAGTGCTGGCTGAGAGTTCTTTCAAATGCAGGGTGCCAGGACCCGACACATGGAGCTGAGCCCTAGGGAAGGCAACCACCCGCACAGCCGCAGACCCACCAGTGCACGGCTGGGCACACACCTGAAAACGGAGCAAGAATTTCAGTGCTGACCCACCCCTCGCGTGGAGACACAGGTTTCTAATGGCAGACGGCAACACACCCTGCTCCTGACAGGAGACACTCGCCGAGCCCCCATTGATCACCATCCTGGGGGCAGAAATAAAAGCTCTCTGCTCACCCATTACTGCATCCTTCAGGCAAGGACCAGCTGGGAAGGGGAGGTATATTTAAATCAATGCCCTGCGTGTAACTTTACAGCAACCACGCCAACAAGGGATGCTGTCTGTTAGATTAATAATGATGATTTCTTCTCACAGCTAGTACTCTTACAGAATTCCTTTGCACTTTTAATGTAAAGTTATTCCTCTTCATTTGTCCTTTAGAAAAGCTGATCTTTTTTCTCCCCAAAAGCACAGATGTGAGTTACTTGACTTTCATAGTTGTGTTTGTCTAAAAACAAAGCACTATGTTAATCCTTTGTTTGCACAAACTACGTAATGAGATATTAAAACACACCCACCCACTGACAAAGATTATTCATAATTGTTGGTATTTATATCTTACAATTCACTTCCCTCCTGACTGGTCGCCAGGAGGGCAGTGACTGCAATAGTTCTATTTGCTCCAGCCAATAGCAAGAGTAGATGGATGAATATGTCAGAGCATGTACCAAGCAATGAAAAAAAAAATCAGCTGATATAAAAAACCATTAGCCCAAGGATACGTGAGTATAAACTTCCCAAGGATAACTTCAGCCTAGAAATCTGAGGACGCTGCTTTGCTACTGTCAGGGGTGTGAAGTTCTGGCAGTCTTCCACATAGCGGGAAAGGACTCAACTGGTTTCGAGGTGGAGCTCGATACATTCACCAAAGGGACTATACGTGATATAGGTGCCTGTATTAGCAGGAGACTGCGAATGGCAGCTGTAGTTCTCTGTCCCTCTGTTCAGAACAACGGGCCCCTAGCGTGAGATAAAACTCCACTTTGTGGTTAAGCAGATCGAATCAAGCACCATAACCCCCATAAACCAAGTCATGCATGTGGCTAGTGCTATGGACCAAAGAACAGGGACACCGATTTAAAGTCCATCACTCTTCCCAGCTGCCTTTCAAAGTCCTGCACCTCATTTTCTGGCTTTTCTAACTTCTGCTCCCATGCCTGCTGGATGCTGAGGGTGCTTCTTGGCACCTCTTGGTTCCTTCCTCTTGTGAGAAATACGAAATAGATACCTTGCAGACCCTCCCAGGCCGTCACGTGGTGCTGCTGTTGCAGAGCAGTGAACTGGACACAAATTGGTCCCTTGGAATCACTACAGGTCCTGACAATTCCCCGTGTTGTGGGGGACACGGTGGCTGCAAAGCACAAGCGGTACAGGGGAAAACTGGGAGAACGAACCTGCAGCTTGGCCCAGCCTCTTCCCGCAGACCCGTGGTGCCCTCTCCCATGCCACGCAGCTGGCATGCTGGGTGGGACACGTGGGTAGGAAGCAAACCACACAGCATCCTTTGGTATATCCTGGCCAGATTCTGCTCTTTCAGATTGCCCCGACAGCTTTGGTGAGCGTGGAGAATGGCACAGAGCTTCGCGGAGTACCACAGCTCCAGAAGACCCCACGCCAACTGACACTACCCACTTCACACCTGGAGGATGTGACATGTGACCCTTTATCAAAATTTCCATGAATCTACTGATCACAACACTACTGACAAAAGTAACTTCATCAAGTCTGCACTGCTGGCTCAGATGAACAAATCAAGGCTCAGTTAGGAAGACTGTTAGGAGAATCAATTTTTTAAGCTTATTTTCACATGAAACTTCTAAGAAAAGACTCCAATTATTTTTTCAGATACAGAACATGCAGATTTACCCTGGAGCATATCTAAAGGAAACCTATTCGGTCACCTGCTCTCCATCACCCAAGCTACTTCAGGCCTCCTCCCAGCAAGGTAAGACAAATGCCTATTAAAAAAGGTCTCCTTCATTACAGAATTTATACTTGTTCATATCTTGCCTGGCTCTGTGGTGCAGATTAGCTCTCCAAGCCTGGAAGGCAGTTCCCACCCTCTCAGCTCTTTTCCTGATTTAATTTGCTTGGGACAAAGATTATGTTCCACAGGGAGATATGGCTGGGGGTGAAAGGCTGTCTCATGAAAAATAAAAATTTCAATGCAAAATCAGTAAATAGAAATACAAATGGCCTCTGGGTTTGGTTTTTTGCTTTGTTTTGTCTGGCTGGGTTTTTTTTTAATCAAGAAAGGCTCACTTCTGAACACTCTGTTGATGGATATTTTGGGTGACACAGGAGGCATAGGCAGTTCGCCAGAAGAGCGCTGCTTTTCCTATACATGACTGCTGCAAAAGGACAGACACTTTTGTACTAATGGACACTATAAATAGCAGATCCAATGGGTAAGTCAAATCCTCACAGGGCAGCTATTGAGACTCTTCATAGTTTCCTCATGGTTCAGTTAAAGTTCAAGGAAGCCTAATGATAAAAAAAAAAAAAAAAAAAGATAAAAAAAAGGATGCCAGGCAAATTCTTCATGGCCTAAAAGCTCTGGATTCATCTGAGATAGTTTAGCTTCTAGAGATTTATTTTCCCTCTCTTTAAGCAGGTAGACATTCTCTGACTCTAATGTGTGCCACCAAAATGGCACTAATAAATGACAAGTAACATCAAATATACATTTTTTTAAAGGCTACAAGGACCTTGGCTTCATATAAGACTCCAGCACAACAAAAAACAGCAACATGGCTTTCCTTTGCATTTTACAGAGAGCAAAATGCTGCTCCTTTTTACCAAGATATCATCTGCTCATGGTACAGGACACAGAGTGAGTCTCCCAGTTTGGTGTCAGGGCATGCAGTACCCAAAACTACAGGTGGTCCTCCAATGTGACGTCCGTAATAGGGTGGAGACATTGTGGAAGATCCTCAACACAGGCTTTCAAAAGCCCCTGACACGAGCAGGCTGAGCTAAGAGGCCGGGAGCTAACACACAGGGACAGGGATTCTGCTGCTCTCTTAAAGGTCGTCACTTCAGAACGAGACCTGATGGGGCTGCCAGGTCAAGGTGCAGCCAGTTGCAACTAGTGCCACAGCTGCTCTCTGGCAGGAACAGAGAACTCTGCCCTGCTGAGAGGGCAGGCACCTTGTCTTGGGCACTACGCTAATTTTAACCAAAAGTAAAAATCAAATCAGTAAGTGCTCTCTGCTCCTGGTTTTAGAAGCCAGCCCAGTTCTTCTACAAACACCAGCACTCAGCATACCAAATCAGGCCACCTGGAATCTCCCTGCCCCCCATATAACTCAGGGACACAAACCCTTTCAGAGTACTGGGATGCACAGGGGATGCTGAACCAGCTGCTGACGGTATGGGGAGTCGCAGCCTTTCCTCTTGGCTGGGTTTAGAACACCTGGTGCCTCCAAAACCTGCTGCACCCCTCATAGGCATCCCCAAGGGCACAACAGCTGCCCAGTCCTCACCCCAGCTTGCTCTGGCATCAATGTTTAAACTGCAGCAGGTGTCAGCCGCACACTCCCTCAGACACCTGAGCCCCCCCTTCACTGACAGAGACTCAACCAGGGGCCATTAAGCAAGGTTACGTGTCAAAGCATGGCTACGGCACGGCCAGAGATCTGGGATCAAATCCTGTACAAGGCCAAGATGTCATTTCAAAGTTCTTCATTTCTTATTGATGCTGCTGCAGTTGTCAGTGGGCTGCAGATGTCTCCACTGGCACCTGAATCCATTACCTACAGCACTTTCATTTCCCAGGAAACCTTTCCAGTCCATTAAGTTTTTTAACAGGCAGGTTCACCAGCCCCAGGGACAGATGTACAGATGGTGGCAAGAATCTTTAAAAATGGTGTCTGAGCTTTCACCAAATATTTCCAGAAAATTGTTAGAAATAATTAGCAACTATAAGAACAAGAGCAAAAATTAGATCTGCGACACATCTCTGCAGCAATGTGTGGCGTCTGCTCCCTTTGTGCCCTTTGTAATGGTTTTACTTCAGCCTCGGGCACTTTTTTCTCTTCCAACGTACCACAGCCTCAGGCTCAATCTCTTGAGGAGCTGAGTTTGCCACGAACACCACTTCCTAGGTGAAACCGCTCGGGCTCAGATACTTGCCTCTGACAGCCCTCACGCAGCAGTACTTTTTATCTTCTTCTCTCTCCCCCCTACCCCTCAATGCAACGCTGTATTGTTATCCCGAGGATTGTTTTTGACAGGAGACACTTCCTACGGGCAGGGCTCACAGCGTCTTCCAGCCTCGCAGGTACGTGACCGGCACTGCCACAAGGATCCTGCTGGCAGAGGAACCGGGGCTGGTGCAGCTCGCCCTGGGGAACAGCCGGTTCGTCACCTCACATAACAGTGTCAGTGATTCCTCAGGCCAGACCTGCCCCAGTTGGACCAGAGTTTGTCTGCCCAGCTCTTCTCCTTCCCTGACTGTAGTCACCTGTGCTCCATTACTGCCATTCATCCAGTTCAGTCAGCCCACCTATCTTATCGCTTCTTCCCACTCGAGAATCCATTTCACAGCAACAGGGACAGCTCCTCCTAAATAGAAAATGTATTTCACGTCCCCATAAATCACTGGGACACTCTTCCCAGACTGAAGCAGCATCACCCCTTGCTTTTTCTAGCGACAGCTCTAACCGATTCCACTATGGTGGCAGAAGATCCTGCGTTTGCCATAGCCACGGAAGATGCCATCTGGTCTCCGTAAAGCAGAACTTGTTGAAGGCATAAACAAAGTTTAACGTTCTGGAACTGCATGGCACGACAAACGCACCAGGAGAAAACCGAAGGGAAGATAGGAAGGAGGGACGGGGAGGAGGAGACTGAAAATTGTGTCAAAACTTTACATGCATTCACAATGTCACCCTTTAGACTCTTACCAAGAAAATTAACAGTTAGCTCGGTTAAAACGAAGGGTATTTAACGCTCCTGGAGCACTGCGGCTAAAACAGGGAAAAAGAAAGATGCAAACAGATGGAAAGGATAAAATAGTATGTTTTGTTAATTTTGCTACATGTTAAGGAAGAAACACAGGCAGAGCCCAGCAAAGGGATTAGCTACATGTGTGCTTGCAGAATTGGGAAAACAAAGCAATTTCAGTCAAAATGTGCCTGTCAAAATCCTCAGTGGGGTGCAGAGCAGTTTCCAAGGTAACCAGCACTAATTGTTGGCACAGTGGAATCGAGTCAATGACAAAAGCACAGAGCAACCTGCGCTGCTTAGTGAGGCAAAATACTCCAAATACATTCCTGCAGAAAGGAAAGATACAAAATGGCTATTTGCTATCTTTGACAATTTGAAAAGCAAACAGGACCTATGGATTTTTTCCCCCCTCGGGTACTGCAATTCCGAGTGCAGCAGGACTATAAACCAAATAGCTATTCGATTTGTTTAGAGGCATTAGCCAGTCCCCTAAGGACAGGTCCTGAATTCATGCTCAGCTCTCCTGGAAGCTGGTGGACAAGTCTTGTTTGGGTCAAGACTGCTGCAATACTGGGGGAAAAAAGACCTGGGCTTCACCCAGTGACAGTTCTGATGGAAAAATCAGGCACATCTTAGACTCTTATCAGTGGGATCATGACAACTCTAAGTACTGCCTTTTGCACTCGGGTTAGAAAAGAAATGCACAGCAGCAATCAAAGCAGTAGGCACAGGTTATAGAAAACCCAAATAATGCCAACAGATTAGTGCTTGCGATTGAAGAAAAAAAGCAGTAACATAGCTTTACAGAATTCAAATATTTGCTCTCAAATGGCTTTCGTGAGTATAAATATTTTGCTGTAAGTAGGTCCTTGATCTGGATGTTGGCAGTATCAACAGTAATTGGCAGGAGGTATGAAGGCAAATAATGGGAACATCAGCTTTTAAATTAAATGAAACCACAACACAACTGACAAGTATCATTTCCCTAATAAACTCGTTGACTTTAAGCTACTGTTGCATCAACGAGGATAGTGACAGATTAATTTAATCACCAGGATTTACCAGCTAACCAACTGAACAGGTCAGAAAAGGCTTGTGTTTTGAGAGAAAAAGAGCTTTGATTGTTTAATGCATTAAAACCCAAAGGCAAGAACGTTCAGACAACCTTTGGGGAAAGATGTATTGCAGTGACTATGTGAAAAGAGGATGTGCAGGGGGGAACTACAGCTGGATACCTGACACAGTAGCTTCGTGCCCTGGTGTGCCCCACAGCAAACAGTTTACGCCTCTGTGTTTTGGGGTACTTCAGGTATGCAACAGCCCCTTCTACCTTCTCCTTAAACTCAAGATTGTAAATCTGAATTGCCGTCATCCAGCCCCTTAACGTATCTGTTTCATAACAGAGCAAATGGGGTGTTGTGGCTGCAGCTGAGCTGTGTCGGAGCGGTCGTGCTCTGGTACAGGCAAACAGGGAGGCTGGGGGGCAGCCTGGCCGTGCGCACCTTGGCTGCTCTGCAGCATTCAGGGAAGCAACAGCCTGGGCTGCCCGTCCTCAGACCACTTCCACACCTTCTGCACGTACCTCAGCTCCACTGCCTTGACTGCATTTCCCTGGTCACCTTCTTCAGCAAGAGAGCTGGACAGATAGTCCAAATCTCCAAGGCACTCGAGTGGCAAAATCCAAAGTGACTCATGCTAGGAGCAGGGAGCAATTCTGACCATGCCAGTAAGCCCCGTCCTCTGGCTCCCCAACGCCCCAGTGCACGTTCAGTAGGCAGAGGCCTCTGCCACGCTGTCTAGCAGCTGTAGAAGCACACAGGGATCAGTCCCCACACCCCTCCTCCCCTGAAATATGAAAGACTGTTAAAAAGAAGTCATACAAATGTCAGTACAATAAAGCAATGCTTTTAAAATGAGCACTCATTACTGCAAATACTTGCTCGCTGTGCATCCCCTGAGTCGCATCTTCTTAAGTCTACTGCCTGGAACAAAATATTTACTACTGTCAGCATTTCCCAGCCAAGTCAGAGGTGGGAAAAGCTAATTGGTTCTGTTTAGTCTAATGCATCGGCAACACAATTTACAGCTAACATGTAATACTGAAGCAGACACCACCAGATCCTCAGCCAGGACAATGCAGTGAGGTCCCACTGCTTTTCCCAGGACTTAGTATCAGCTGAAAACATCACTCACACATATAAAGCAGCTCTATCTTGCTTTCATTAAAACATTAACTCCTTAAGAGTCATGCAGAAGAAACCACTCAGGCTTCCAAAGAAAGAATCAGATATATTTAATCTTTTGAGTGTGAGTAAATACACATAATGGGAAACTCACTTTTAAAATCAATATTTGTTTTGAACTTCGGTACAAGCTCAGATTTTAAACAGACTTCTAAGAACCCCCACAGAAGTCAATGGAGCTTCAGCCACCTACAGCAGGAGATGGCACGTGCCTTACAAGGTCATTTTTAGCTCCTTTTGAGCTGATTTTAAACACTTTCTACAGAGTTTCCTGTGATCTCTTTAAAAAAAGAATTCCAAGTATTTTATACAAACTCTGCTGAATTTAAGTTTACATTAACATTAACCTGTGCACGCATTGTGTGGGATTTCTAGTTGTGCCCAGCCAGAAGGACTGAAGATTCTGTCAATACAACAGAACTTTGGTTCAAGCCATTGGGGGATAGAGTGACATACAAAACACAGCAATACTGTGCCCTGTTCGCTCCAGGGCTCACGCGGCCAGTCCAGCCCCGCTTAACCAGCTCACTCTGCAATGCAGCTACAGCTGCACGGCTAATCTCTTCCCAGTTCTGCTTCCCAGCCGAGCCCTGTGCCTGTACCAAGACAGATGTTTTTCTCCTGCTGCCTGTGTAGAACAGTGTCACGTACTTACAAATGTGTGTGTGCAGGTGTTCCCACAGACAGGCAGAGCGGAACAGGTCCTACGTCACAGACAAATTAACCAAGTCTCACAGAGGTCATGATGTGGATGGATTTCCAAAGCAGTTCTCAGCCCTGCTCAAGAGTTCTGCCATCTCTCCTCTCTTCTGGCACTCCCCCAGTTGAAGGCAGCCTTGTTTCTGCCAGGTCACTGTGACCTGGACTTATCCCTGCCTGCTCACATAGCTTGCTCCCATCCACTGCCTGCCCCCCCTTGGAGGCTACTGGCTCACAACTCAAGTGTGCAAAATGATTAGGAAAGAGAAATATGCACCTACTCTTGCAGAAGGGAGATGTAAGAGATGCACATAAAAGCCCTCAGTGCATCTTCTGAACTACCTCTTCCATTTTGACAGAGCTGCCTTCTCTGGGCACTTAAACACCTGCAAGCTTCTGCAGCCCCAGTGCTGGGGACATGTGGGTACTGTGGGGAGACGAGACCAGGGTTTGGGTCACTGTAGCCACTGGGAAAGGTCTGCATCCAGAGCAGGGCTCTGAAGTGTACTGAAAATGAGGAGTGGCAGTGGAAATTCAAGGTCACAGAGGAGCTACACTGGATGGCTGGAATAAAGCTGGGAGTACATACAACAAGGGACGGGGAGAAGCTAGAGGCAACCCAAGTGAGAAAAAGAAGGAAAAGCTGACAGAGCAATTGTTGAGAAGGACAATATATTCTTAAATGGAGAGAACGGATGACAGTGAAAGCAAAGAGCAGCAACTCGTGGACAGGAATGGCTAAGGATTAGTTCCCTTTACAGCTCACCAACGGCTTGTGCAGGTTGTGTTACCCTGGATTTGGCACATACTCTGAGTTTGGGGTAAAAAGCAACATCCACAGCTGAAGCCTCTTCCTTCTCTTTTATGTGGTGCAAGGCTATGGCTGAAAACTGTTTGGGCACGTCAGCATGACTGCCACATCCATGCAGCATGGGCAGCTGACAGGTTAATAAAGAAGAGCAGAAGTATGTCTCGCCAGATGCATGGGGGCTGCCACGGACGGAGGACCAGACTATAAATGAGTTTTATTAGAACTGCCATAGGCTATATGGGTTGCTGGGAGCTGTAGCAAACTGATTGTATATCACTGTGAATTAGCCTCAAGGAAAGAAATAGCAACAAAAAAGGGAAGTACCTGGTGGTTTGTTTGTTTTTTTTTTCTGTCCCAAAATACATAGTGCTACCAAGTGAAACTGATTTCCATGAAGTATTCAATCTACTCAGTCCAGAGTGAAAATGACTCTCTGGGAAGTAGCTAACAGGTTTTCCTGCCTTGGAGATAATGATATCTCACAGTTATTTCCCATATACTGCATGCAACTAAAATTAAAATTTTGACCAGGTATTTTCCACAGACAGGAGGGCGGCTCACTCACACGATCTAATGTACACAGCTGGAGTGCCTTCAGTTTCCTGCTCTTTTTGCATGTCACAAGGAATGCCTCAGCAATAACCAAACCCAAAAAAGCCCAAAGACTGCATTTCTAAACCATCATCTCAGGATGGGTTTTCCAAGCTCCACTGACTCCACTCTGCAGCCGGTCTGTGAAACAGCACAGAAAACATAAATGTTTTGCTCGGCACCTCCCAAGGAACAAATGACAGTGTAAACACCAGCACGCAGCCCTCTTCACTTCGAGTCTTGCCTTTTAATTTCCAGATCAACCTTTTCACAGCTGGTACAGACAGGCACTGGATCATCAGTCTCATCTGCCAGCTAATGCCAGCTACTTTATACTGATTTCCATCCCTTCAGCTGGCAAAGGCAAGCAAACCTGTACTAATCATCACTATAAAGATTTATTTTAAAGTGAGCAGTTATTCTACCAGTAGCAACTCCACAAAACAGAACCCCCCAAAGCAAAACACCAGTACACACTGAGGTTTGCTGTCCTTACTCAGAATGTGAAGACAGCATGAGAAGAGATGATTTCTTGCTCTATATTGTAACCTCACAGACTAAAACAGCAGGGAAGATCAAGACAGGGAGGGGGCTTGTCCCTGGCTTCCTTCTAATCTTTCCTTTCGAGTTCCTTGCTAAAATTGAAACCTAGATTGCCTTTGTTTTCCAATTTTAATACACAGTAGCTCATCAGGGTTAGCTGAACCAAGAAATTTGCATATATATATCTCTCACACATGTATTCTGCACTGTAAATATGCCCCAAAGTGATAGCTCCTTTTCATTTCCATTAG
>JAVJGJ010000061.1:11273941-11293858 GCA_035590215.1 Microhierax caerulescens
TTCATTTCCATTAGAGTCGTGCCTCAGTGAGGCCAGCAGAGCGAGGTGACCATCATAAAGTGTTCCCAGTCTCTCTCCCCATCTACCCTGTCTCACTTAACCTTGAGAATGAAATGCTAGAGGAAAGGAAGGAAAAAAAAAATTAAATCCTCCTCTCCTTTGTCAGACAGCCTGGCTGTGGCTCAGAGCCGTTACAGAGAGGCTGTGCACTCCTGAATGCTAAATAAGCTCCCAGGCTACATACTTTCTCTCAGCGGAGCTTATAAAGAGATCTCACTCTACTCAGGGAAGTGTTGGCATGGCAACAGGGAAAAAAGAAATCAGCAACGCCTGGCACTCCTCACAGGAGCAGCAGGCTGTTTGTGCGACTCTCATTTTTGCAAGCGATCTGATGGTACCTACCTCCTCTGCACCAAAGGTTGCCCCCCCGGCCAGCTGCGCCCAGGCCCTGCCTCCAGCAGATGCCTGGGGATGGCAGGGAGCTGGGCCCTGTGCCGGCCGGCCGGCGGTTAGCCAGGCTGGGAAGTGCACCAAGCCACACGCGTCAGCTTCTGCCGTGGGAAAAGGGGAAGGAGGGATTTGTGAAGCATGGGGGTGAGCAGCAGGTTGGTGATTGCACCTCCAGGCTCTTCTGCTCCACAGTGTGAGAGAGCCTGAGGACCAGTAATGGCCTGCGCACAGGGTGAGGGGCAGGCAATGAGGTGGGGAATGGCAGGGAATGCCCACCAGCACGTCCCAGGCCGTCACCTAAGAACCTGCTGCTCCCCTTTCAAGGTGACTTTGGAGAAGAAGTTGCCATTTCAGGTCTGCCTGAAACAAGAGCGGCTGTGTGTCTGCGAAACAAGGCTCTGTTGTTTGGTAACGAACCTTCCGCCAAATCTTCTTGCCCTCAGATCAACACTGGAATGGAAGATTATACGCTGGCACAACCCCCAGCAATACCACCTTCCAGCTGCAATCGCAAAGGCCTCTGCCCACTGCCAAATATTGCCCAGTGTTCCTGCACATCCTTCATGCTGCCACCCTGGGGATGGAGACCCTGGTGGCTTCCCTTCAGACATGACAAGCAAGAGCCAGTGAAGTGCCCCATCTCCACCTCTCTGCAAGGGGCAGAGCCTAGCCAAGCCCAGAGGGCAGGAGGCTGCAGAGGCAGCACACAGCTCTGCCACCTGCCCACGGCCCTCCCGGGTGACCTGCGGTGGCTCTCTTTGCACCTGCGTGCCCTCTCTCCTGGCCTTTACAAGCCTTGTCTGCTTCATGCAATTCATAAATGCACAAATTGTCTCCTACCACACACTGGAAAGCACTCCAGCACAACAGGCCACAATTTAGAACACAGCCTCTGGACATAACTGCCCCACCGGTCACTCAGCTAACACCAGTGCTGGAGGGTCAAGATCCAGCCCACAGGAACAGCAAAGTCCACATTACAGCCCCCACCAGAGCAGGCAGCCGAACACGGATGGCGGGGAGGGAGGGTAGAGGCAAACAGACAAAGGGCAAATTTTTGTCCACAAAAAGAAGAGACAAAAGTGAAAATTTGACTCTCAGGATATGTTCTGTATTCTTCATCCTTCAGCAGCCCCCCAAGAATGGCTGCAGATGTTTTCAAAAGGCAGCTTTGACAAACAGCACTCATGGCGTACAGTCTGAATTTCCAGTGTGGTAGGAACAACATGTTATGAAAGATATTTCCTCCATATCCCGGCCTCGTTGCTCCTTGTTGCATCTCTAAGGTTGTTACCAATTATGTTTTCTGGGAACACTGATGGCACTGACTGAGTGCTGGTTGCCAGGCCAACACACTCACAGGCATTTCGCTCTTACTCCTTAAGGAAGCACAGCTGCTCATGCGATTCCCTCTTAAGATGCTCATACCATAACAAGAGCACACAAAGTGAATCAAAACACCAACAGGGAGCCCAAAAGAAATGGCTGCTTGATGCCTTCTCTTGGCCAGATTCAACACTGACACGGCACGATGCAACCGTTGACTCTAATGACTGCATCTGGTTTGGAATATGGTTTTCAAAAGTGAATCTGAACCCCACACTGCCATTTCAGAGGAGCTTTAGGGATAAAAGGGACTAAACTTCTCTGGGTATCTGACTCCCAGCTGTGGGAGTCAACAGCACCTACACACTGGGTTCTCTCACCCCACTCCCTTTCAGGCAGTAATTTTTGCACGCTTGAAATGCCCAAAACTGTGCCAGACCCTCCTGCTCCTACTAATATATTTCAATCACTGACTGATTTCTGAAGTCCCAGGAAGAGATGGGAAGGCAAAGACAGCCCCTCAGAGAGGACATGGTTGGACCAAATGGGATGTCTTACCGGATCTAGTGACCAATAGTGCCAGACACAGAAAAACCTGCAGAGACTTATCTCTACAGCCATCATTAAATATTCAGAGCCAAGCAGAAGATAGCTAGGGGTAGGGCACACATAGCAAAAGACTGAATTTCTGTGGTTTCATTCCTGATCCTCCACAGAAGAACAACTAAGAAGGACCTCTATAGCAAGCTTAACAGAGAATGGTAAAAATCCCGTTTTCTACAAGTGCCCCAAAGAGGCTCTGCTACCTCCACCTACGCTATCTTCAGCAACATAATATGAACATGTCTAAAATATTCCAATAACATGTCCCAGAAAATGACATTTGCATCACACTTAACACAGAGAAGAAAAGTTTCAGAAGCACGGTATGTTTGCCTGTATCTAAATTGGCAAAAATGATGGTGCACAGTAATTACTGTCACATTCCCTGGGCAAAGGGTGGGAGATCAAAATGCCTAATTAACAGCTTCTTTCCCATGGGAGCCATCAATGACATGATAAGATGCATTCTTCCAGCTCTGTAAAATAAACAAACACAGCAATCACATTCATCTTTGAATGTCATCGATTTTGCATCCTTCCGTGCGTTTTGTCTGTGTTGCTTGAGACAAGCCGCTTGTTGAAAATGCATGTCTGACAACAGGGCAGGGAGGCTCCTTTGGGGAAGAGGCATCCAGGGAGTTTGTGGGGGCCTCTGCTAACTCCAGGAGGGCTTAGGCATCAGCAGGACAGCCAGTGCAAACAGCCAAATGAAAAGGAAAGCTCTGACAAAACAGTCCTGCTGGAAAGACAAAGAAGGCATGTTTATATGTGTACTGGCAGTGCCATCTGAGTATTACCACTTGTATGGCATGAGAGAGAGAAAAAGGAAAAGATTAAATGAGATGTCACTAGGGGAGTGGGTGGGTGGGGGAACAGATTTTTTTCACATGGGACCAGGAGACAACTTGGTGAAGTTTCAGCCTGTAGAAGCTGTTGTGTTCACTGACCCCGTGCACAGTGCTGCAATCCTGCCCCAACACAGCCTGCCATCACAGCTCCAGCCCTGGCCCTTCTGGGCTGAGGGCCCTGAGCCTGCAGAACTAAGCATCGTAGTGATTTTTTTAGTGCAGTGGTGATGAGCGCTGTGAACAAGATCCTCTTTACCTGGAGAATGACTACAGGGCAAGGCTATGGAAGGTGATGGGATACAGATTGTTTCCTTGATGCACTGCCAGGTGGCTGTAGCAAGCACAATAGCTGTCTTCAACACGTTGGTTTTGCATAGCCAACCTAAAGGGACTCCTCACCTCTGCTCAAGTATTACTGGCTATGCCAGGGCAATCTTTCAGACTCACATTCCCTGCAGATTACTGAAATATGCTTATTTAATGAGTACTTGGCCACAGGAATAGATTTGTTGCAGATGTCCATTTGGTCCAGCTGAACAAAGCCTAAAATAAATGGCTCAATTAGGATAAATTGCATTTAAGGCTGTAAGATGATTTGCCCCTTCCCACTTTTCTTGTCAGTTTGTTCCCTGCAGACTGTGCTATTCTGAAACCCTTCCTCTCTGGGGTAGTATCTGCCATCACGCAGAAGCTGAGTTGGCTCTGGATGAACAGATAAAGCTGAATCTCTTTCTACTGTCCTTACCTTATCTTCATTTTTTTTTCTTTTTTCCCTGCCATTTCCGGCCCCTGCTTTGCTCCCTCACAGCTTTCATCTCACAGGCTCTTGGCCCTTTTTACCTCTTCTAGCTCTCCCACTGCTGAATCCCATTCCCGAGTCCCGTACTCCTCCCTCAGCTCAATACTGCCACTTCTTCATTCATTCCTCTTCACTGATCTAGTGCTCCCCGCTCTTTCTGTTTCACTTAGAGACTGACATATACCAGTCTCTGGGTCCCCCCAGCCGCCAGAAAAACTGGCCTCTCTCATCTATCTGTCATGAGCTCCATCTCACCCACCTTTCCTATGAGTCAAGAGCTCTGAAAAACAAGTCAGTAGCACTCAACCTGCAGTTGGTCTGCTGTGTCAGGAACTCTGCCACAATTTTCCGGCAGTCTCTTTGCATCCCACATGGTTTGGGTACCCTGCCAATTAATGAAGGGCTCTGTTTTTCACTCTGGCAGGATGTGTTACCATCCTTAACATTGACTGACACCAGGACAGAGCCACTGTCCTGAGGCTCTGGTAATAGGATTTCAGGAAATGCTTTCCCTTCATCTGTCAAAAAAATAATTCATCAAATAACTGTGTGGGTAATGCAAAACCCCTCCAATTATAAACCTGAATCTGGCATATAATAAAGAAAGCACTCAGTTGAGTCACTGTACATAAAGACATACTGTAGAAGATGCTTCATAATGAATCTAACCACTTTTGCCCCTAATTACATAAATTTGACAGGTTAGTCATTACATTACTGAGAAGAACAATAAATGCACTTTAAGTGTAAAAAACCAAACCTCTGCAGCTTGATGTTCCTTTCAAGCCAAATATGATGGATTGTGTTGAACTGCTGTTTCCCAGAGAATGCCGCAGCACACCTGTACTGCTCCCCAGCGCTTCCTCCCAGTTACCTGACCACAGCTTTCCAGGAAGCAAAGAAAAGGCTGCCATTCTCTTATTCCATTGCAAGTCAAACACATCCTGTGCTCTACCGTGGGGTGCAATCCACAGCTTCCCACATCAGTTTGTTCCAGAGTGAGTTTCTGAAGGTTACGCTATCACGTCTCCTTTGCAGCACACATCTCGTGTGACATGAAAATGTTTGGCTTAACAAGAGCTACAGGTCTCATCCTCCACTCTTAATACTTCCAAAATCCTCACCAAAGATGCCCTGTGTGTGTGTGTAAGTGAGAACGGACATGGACAGGCATGAATCAGGGGGAGGACACTGAAACGTGGTGGATCTTGGCTGTGGGATGCTACAGACCGTGCCAAAGGCAAGGTGTCTTCAGGAGCTCCTCAGGAGCAGCATGGGACTTGCAGCTGGCAGAGGCACGGGGCTGAGGGTGGAGCGGGGCTCAGCTGGTCTGCCAAGGGCAGCCCAAGTATATATATATATAAAGATATATACACAAATACATATAAAAAGGAATAGCTGCATTACCACTCTTACTTCTATCACATCCATAACAGCTTCCTATGCTCTATGCCAAAAACCCCGGCCTATTCTCTCACACGTATTTGCCTTTGACTTCAGTGGCTGCCGGATCAGGCCCTGAGGCTGCCCTGCCCGCAGCACTGTGCATCCTCCCACGTTCCCATCGGTCCATTGAAAGGAGGGCATTGATGTGTCTCCATAATGCAGCCATTACCAGCACGATACCGAGACAGATCAATCAAAGGCAACACAACAGCCAGATTCAGAGGATTCCAAAATTGAGGTCAGACTCAATAACTCTCAGACAGATGCCAAGAGAGAGACACACATATATACAGGAAGGCAAATTTTAACTGTGCAAATCTAAAAATGTCACTTGCAGTGATGGATTAGATGCGTTTTGGCAAGAACTGTTATATCCTCCCCCAGTAACACCCCTTGCCTCTGCATCAGTGTTGGCATAAGGTGCCTTTGTCCCGGTGGCCTGGCTCTAACCTTCCCCTTAACACACAGCCCTCAGATTTTACAGCACGAGCTCTGCAAATGGGTGTCCTGCTGCTTTCCTGTGCCCTGAAGGGACTATTGCACTGCTGCAGAATATCCCTCCCTAGGAGAGGCCCATTTCGTGACTGAACCCCAGCGCTGGGTCAGTCAGGTGCTGCAGAACTTCCTCAGGCAAAATGCCTCAAAATGTAACTGAGCTCTCATCACCAGGGCTGGGGTGATGGGCAGCTGCCCGGGAAATGCCCTGTTTATACTCGGGCTTCACTGCGGCTGAGCTGGTTATTGCAGTTGCTGAGCATTTACGGACTCCAACATGAGGAGTGAGAAGCCAGAGATTTTTCCAAGGTTGTGCTGCTGGGCTTGCACCAGAGAAATAAAATCCCTGTAAATCCACTCAAACTCCCAGTTTGGCTTAATCATCTCTGTTGACCTTGGCTTCCTGTGCATTTTCTCCTCAGCTGTTTGGAGTAGGTAAGCTACTACAAATGATTAAATGATTCACTTCATTGGTAATTATGTGTATCGGAGTGGCATTTAATACCTTACCTGACACAACACCCCACTGCAGTTAGAATTTGCAAGCAAACACAGCAAAGATGACTGGATTTGGTGGCAAATGGCAATCCTGATTTCAAGATCTAACTTTGAATCAAACACCAAAAATCCACCTTTAAAGTTCCTGCTTCACAAAGCATTAAGCACATCCAGCTAGGAAATACTAGTGTAAAATGGCAAAACTGCCCTGGTCCCCTTCTGTCAGTACAGTAAGTTGCCAACAGGTTTCTCCTTCAGAAAGAGAAAAATAGTTAAAAATACATCTTAAGTAAGATGCTTTACGTTGCATTAATCAAATATGTGCTTAGTCAGTGTGTGCATGTGCAGTGTACGAGTTTCCAGAGAGCTAGAAATTCATGCATGAAGGCAAGAATTTTTAGGGACTCTTCTGATGTTCAAGGACAAACAAGGATGCCACGTGACAAGCTATATAAGACTCCCAAACAAAAACAGTAAGTCCCCACATCAGAGATCTCTCAATCTAAGCAGACACTGTAAAAAAAAAACAAAAAAAAAAAAACCAACAGGAGAAGAGGCAATGAGGCCATACAGTGGTGATCAAAGAGAACACTAGTTGGATCAAGAGTAGTTTGTTCCCTTGGCAAATGTGAGTCCCCACTCGCACTGCCTGCCCTAGACCATACTGCCTCGTTTTTTCCTGTCCTGCTTTTTAACCCCTTGCCTCAAAAAGCAACATGAAAATACAGGACTACAACACCTGCTGCTGGATAGCAGTGGGTTCCAGCCTCTTCTCATCCATTAGTTGCAAACTCCTCAATTAAATGGTCCTGTCTGTCTCAGACACTGACCACCACTCAGAATCTGAGCTTGAGAAGAGCATTTCTCTCCTCCCTTTCTAAGCATAGGGAATTCCTCTTCACCCCATAAAGTTTATCCCACTTCTCCATGTGTATGGGTGGGACTTGTCCAAGATGGTGCAAAAAATCTGTGGCAAAGCGGAAAAATACACTCGGACTCCCCATAGCCCATGTCAACCCCTAAGAACTGCAGCATCTTCCATCTGAGACTCCTGCACACCTGCTGCTGCTTGTTTGCTGGCTAAGCATAGCACAAAGTTGGGTTACAGCAAAGAGAGAAGACCTTGTTATCATCAACAGTATGTTCCTCTGAATGCTTACACAAGTTTTCTTTTACCTTTCACTTTCAAATTTTGGCTATCCACAAGAAGAGATTCTTAAAATCTAAACTTGATTCCTTTTAGCAGAGATCCATTTCCAGAACAATTGCTTTTGAAACAACTGTAGAGTCCAAGACCCTTGAAATTCTCCAGCTGCTGAGAAATTATGAATAGGCATCTCCAAATGCTTCAACAGCCAATAAACATTGCTAGAAAGATCTCTTTAGCACGCATGGATGGATGCAAGGGCAGTTGTCTGTACAATTCCTCCTGCACTGTGTATTCAGGGTTTAAAGTGGGAACTCGGCACAGAGAGAATTAGCATTTACTTCTAAAACAGGCAACTTGATTTGCATATTTCATTGTGACACACAGTCACCCTTTTTTTTTTTTTTTCCCCTCAAATTACAAGCTGAATCCTAAAATCCCAATACAGTTTACAAATAGATAAAGTCCCAGTGAAATATGCCTGGGCGAGGGTGAATAAATGCTGACTGAATTGTGGCATTCCTGGTCAGGCTGAGCAACACATTATTCTGCAAATAGTTGGTGGTTTCAAGAAGGTGTTGTTACTTGTGAGCAGTAACGGGAGAACCCATCCTTCAGGCAAAGGTATGCAGAAGCACAACCACATGCAAAAGCAACATGAGGCATCCATGTGCCACAGCTGAGTGGTTTTCTACTCCCTCCTAGCCCAGAGGAGCTGAGAAGCTGCCCTATGCCAGCCTGTTCTCTCGGCCCTAGAGAGGTGAGCCTGTCCCATCTACCAAGACGCACTAAGGCACCATCATGCCTTTCCTGAAGTCTTCTCAGAGCACTGCCCAGGATCCTGGGTAAGGAGGTAAGCTGTGCAAACCTGGATGAAGATGCAGCTTTTGCTGTGTAGAGCACGTGCTCCCTTACAGCAGCTCCCCCATGCCCCAGGGCATGCTTGGCTCCACCTAACATTTTCCCTTGGAGAAACATTATCCAGTGCTCTCCAGAGACCTGTGTTTTGTGGCAGGGCACCGAGGTGCGTTACCTGCGGTCTCCCTGTCCCCTGCCGACAGCTCTCCGTTGATCCCATTCTCTTTGGTCCGAGCGTACGTCCCCGGCTGCTCATGGGCGCCCAGCCCCGGCTCCTCGTCCTCTCGGTAGGGAAATCCATTGGCACTTCTGACCAGTCCGGCACCCGCACCGCCCTGTTCCTTAATTTCAGGTGAATGTGGGTGCGAAGAAGCCTCTGTTAGCTGACCTGAAGTCCAGTGCGGTGCCTTGGCTTCGTCTTTCCTATCCTCTGCCATGGTTCCTTGCCTTCACCACTTGGCCTGTAACGACATTAGCAGGAGAGATCAGCTCCGAGCGGGTGACCGTGCCCCTGACTGTCAGGCAGCGACCGGGCGCAGCACAGGCATGCTACCAGCAATGCTGCCAGGGAAACTCGTGTCCAGCAGATGAGAGAGGGTTTAAATGCAGAAGAGTCTCTGCTTATCTGTCCTGGGCATGAGTGAACTGCTTTAAAACCAAAACAAATCAGAAGCAGTAAAAATTATGGGTCATGTCCTCCCTGACTCTCATATGCCTTGCAATTATTAGCATCAGTTTCTTGAGGGCTGCCCTTCCGTTAATCTGATTTTAACTCATTAATTACACTTAAATGTTGACCGACTTAATGAGAAGTGAATCGGTCATCATAATGCAACGACATCTTCCCAGGGTGATAAAGGGAAGAATGCCACCACTGCTAAAAGAAGTGAAGCTGCTGTTGCAGTTTTCATTGCAGTTGTAAAAAGCGGGTGCTCGTCAGGCACAGAACCACAAGGTGACGTGTCCTATGTGGCATGTGCAATCTACTGCTAGCCATGAAAGAGACCACATTTAAGAACATTGACTGGGCTCCCAAACATATGTGCTATTTGACCCTGTTTACATCCCCCTCTTACTTGCTGTTTTGTGAACATTCACACTCATTCCCTTTTGTCCAAAACAGCTCATGGGGAACAGCTGTTTCCCAGACAAGCATTTGCATTCTCTTATGACTATCAGTATTTATACATAAACAGAACTAATCATTATTTGCTACTTCACACGTATTTCACTCCTGTTAATTAGCTCTCATTTGTCCAAGCCAGGAAAAGAAGCCACTGCACAAGCTATAGACTTCAGCTATTCCTCACAGAAAAATGTGATAGTAGCTCCTTAATATGTAAACCTAGGAAAGAAAATCTATTGTAATCTGTCTTTCGGTGGTAAGGTAGCCTCTGGGGAGGAGAGAAAGGCTTGATCTGAGCTAGCTTTTCAAAGTGAAAACCAGCAGCAAGCCTTTTCCAAAACCACTTCCCACCTTTTATTTCCTGGGAGAAAAACCCACATGTATAAGAAATCAGCTGAATGCAGTCAACCTGCCACCTATCTCAGAGGCTGAGCAGTCTAGAAAAGGCGGCACAAAACTGGATGGTGCTTATATTCTGTAGACATTTAACAAAACCCAAATAACCAAACCAGAAAATAGCCCTAGTTTCCACAGAGTCGGGTCAGTTTGCAGAAAACCTCTAAACGTGGGAAAAAGCTGTCGGTACCTGGTCAGATAATAATTCACAATCAATGAACTCAACCCTTTTCTGATCAGATATTATTGTTTAATAACGGCTGACAGAGCTACTTTAAAATGGAAAAAAATATAATGGTATAATCATGAAAATTAAGATTTCTTTCACAACATGTGACTCAAGTTGTAGTTGCACCCCAGAAAGGACTAATAACTCTTTTGCCTCGCAGTAAAACCACGGTGTTTTGGGAAGCACAGCTTGGTCTGCTCTCACCCTGACCCAGCACCAGTCCCTGGGGATAACTAATTGCACGAAGACTGCAGAGGCAGGTGAAACGCCAAGCCCAGTGTTTCCTCTGAGCTGTAATGAAAACAGTGGGCTGAGCAGTATCACAAAGCTCAATGCCAACAAGACATGCCTCGGTCAACCACGGGAACAGTAAACACGCTCCGCACTTCTTTGCCTTCCCCTCTTCTCCACCCTGATGGAAGACTCATCAGTGGGCATCCTGCAAATACAGCAAGAGCCTTAATGCAGCCAGCTCGAATCGTACCAGAAGAGCTGACGGGGTAATGACGAAGGAGCGAGCCCAAGCTGGGCAAAGACCATCTCCTGCGAACCAAAGAGATAACCCTCTGCCTCTAGGTCTGTTTACCACAGGACACCAGGGAACATTTTCTGATCAGAGCTTTTCCAAAACATAAGGCCACAAGACAAATGTCCCCCTCTGCACAGGAGTGAGTAGCACACATCCAAAGTCACCAATGTTTGGGGTCCGAGGACAGAACGCAGCCTGTTCTGGGAAAAAAGGAAACGTTGCCCTGTCCTCTCTGAGGAAGCTCAGCAGGGGGTGGGGGAAGGAAAAATAACCCCCCAAACTCTAATTCGAGGCCTTTCCCACCGATCCAGTGTGCTTTGAACCTGGCAGCAAGCCCCAGGAGCAGTATGAACCTGCCCATCAGCTTCAGCAGTTCAGCTCCCGGGTCACCATGAGAGCCCAGGGCCTCGGCAGGGAGAGGGAGCGTTACACAAGGCCTGAGTGTGGGGAACGTGGCTCTGGAAATCACTGAGACGAATGCAACAGTTATATCCCACTGCCGCAGTTTGGAGGCTATTATCCCTGATGTGCCCTTCCCAGTTCCAGGCAGACACTCCCTGCTTCACTCGAAGCTCTTGAGGAAGGTTATTCACATCCCTACAATGCACTGTGTCACAGAAGTCCTCTATGAAAGTAACAAGTGCTTTTATCTTTAAAAATAAATGCAGTGGGCAGGCTTCAATGAGAGCTGTGTGTATCTGGAGGCAGAATTTGGCTCGGTATTTATAATAGATGGTTACAGAGTGAAACATGGATGAATTCATTCTTGACTCTCTGTTATTCATCAAGTGCTCTCAGAGTTTATAATGGTAGTAGAAACACAGCGAGTGAGTCACACAATGCATCTTTATACTCAGCAATTTAGCAACAACTATCTGCTGTGCAGCGTGATTCATCTGCAGCTCAGGTTCAAATCCAGAATACACAGGTGTGCTTTTCACCATAGGTTAGTTGTTTTTCTGTCATTTCATTAGCATACCACCAAATTATATCAATCAGGTAATTTTAAAATATTGACATAGAAATACCAAGAGTGGACAAATATTATGGTAGAATTTAAATAAAAAAGAACAAACCTGGAATAATGTGGACAATCTAGGAAAACACAGTACTTCAGGGAAGCAAAAAGTTGCTCTTTCCACTACAATTTTCTTATTCTTTGCAAAAAGTACAATGAAGGCTATCAAAAAGTATCCGAAAAAAAAAAAAAGACACAGCCAGTCCTCTAAAATATCATGCTGCCTTAGTTAAAAATTAATTTGGATATTTATGAAACTTTCTTCCCTACCCGTTGTAGCAGAACCTCATCATCAGAGATCTTACTAGTATGTTCTCACTCTTCTCCTCCATCAGCTGAAGTCAGTGGCAGTGACAGGGTGACCGAGGCAGGCACAGCACCGTGGCCAGAAGGGCACTGGGGCTCACAGGCTGTACCAGCCTTGGCTGCACCAACACTGCAGCACGGCCCCTTACTCCAAAGCCACCTCTGGTGACACCACGCTGATATGCCACAGAGGCTCAGCACAGGCTGCATTAGTTACATGGCATGGCATTGTGGAAACACTCCTCCCTCACTATGTTCCTCACCTTGAAGCCAGATCAAAGCCAGCTGTGCAAATCGGGATATGGGAGTGGGGTGGGAAGTGCCCCCTCCTTCCAGAGGGATCAAGCAGGTGCTGTTATGCACCACAGACATCAGTGATACTGACCCACATCTGTGGGCCATGCATAGCCCTCCCCAAAAGGCTCTCCTTGTCCGGACTGGCATGGGGGATGCTACTGAGACCCTGGCCATTCCCTGTCTGGAGAGATCACGCTCCACTAGCAGCAGCGAAGAGACACTTCACAGACCTTAAATTCATGTCCTTGTAACCCAGGCAGTGCACTAGGGATGGTATTATGGATCTGGACTGGATATCCTGCCTTCTAAACCAATAACCTGCAGTATAAATCATAGTAAAACCAAATTCCCCCATCCTTTTCAGCCATTTGGGAATTGTGTAGAGACAGAAAATACTTAAATAACTTGGAATTAGCACAGAGGAACAAACCCTGTGGGGAGTGTGTGGTCCAACTTTGCAGTTACCTCCTCCTTTTGCAGGCACTGTACATACATTTCTTAACCCATATGCTCTTATACGTGACACCAGCTCCTGCTGCCGCATCTGGGTTGAAGCACCTGACTGTTTTGAACTCAACACACAACAAATCAGCCACAGTAATACATATCATGAGATGATGATATGCAAACCCCAAGATAATGCTGATTTAAACATCCTGTCATGCTAGCTGTCCTTCTATGTATTTTGTGAGTACGCCTTGCACAATCGTCTTAGCATTACATTAACATTGCCTTTGCACGTAAGCAGATGAATTTTCTAAAAATTTCACTTTTTTAAGAGAACAGAATTAGGCCAATACTGAAGGATTTTGCAAATACCCTACCTTCCTGCTTCAAGCCATGTTTTTACCTGCTCCTGTGTCTATGAGCCCATTCACAGTGAAATGAGGCTACCTGATTTCAGAGAAGCTAATTCATTAACTAAGAGAAACAGCTATCTGGATCCATGGAGCAAGAGCTACAATTCCAGCTCAGGGGAGAGAGTAACACTGGAGTTTCCTGCACGGACAACAGACCTTCAAAAAGAAAAACAAGGGGCATGGACAGGTCCTGAGCTCAGTGGAAGGAGATAGGAGGAGAGGGGAACTGCTCCCTGTATGGCTCCAGGGCCAAATCCTGCTTCCCAGAAGGCTATTTAGCCTGGACATACCATAGCACTGACTCAGCCACCTGCTCCCAAGTCCAGAGCAAGGAGAGGGGGGGGATTGCTCTGTGGAGGCAGGCTGGGGCTCAGAGACATGGCTACCATGACCTCAGGTACCTAGAGCTTCTAAAACTCCTGAATGAGACTGCCTAAATTATGAAATCTAAGAAAATCTGAGAATTTCTTTCAGAGAAAAGGAATTTATGAGGTGAGGTGTCAATAAATAATTGAAGAAGAGAGAGAACCAAGTAGAAAAGAATGAAATCAAGATGTTCTTCAAAATGAGTTACACTAAACCACCCCAAAACCATAAAAAACTGCCATCCTTCCTTAATGCAAAAAACCCAAACCATATACATAAATGGGGTGCAATCTAACGTCTACTGGTAAATAGCACAACCAAGAAAACCTTTAATTCATGTCCACGTACCAACTGGCCAATTGAGATGATGTGTCTGAAATTTAAGTATCAGGCACTGTGGGTTAAAAGGTCCCAAAGGAATTTGCTGGTAAATTTAACTTACTGACAACTTAGGTTTAGAAAAGCCAAGGAAAGTGGGTAGGTATCACGAGGCTGGAATCGAAACAACAAGAGACAGAATGGGAAATCTAGATGGACAAATTCCAGTAACCTCCTGCCACCATCAAAAAGCTCAGCCTGTAGTATGTAGGACCCAAACCCTAATGGGGCTATTGTTTTCATGGACTCCCCACATCTACAAAACATGAGGGCTAATTTTGGATGCCATCCACACATGCAGAGCTTTGCAGCCACATTTCACGCCTTCGTTTCAGCTAACGTGCATCTTTTCTGAAATTAATTTGATTATTTTCAGATGTGAGCAGTGTGCTTCACACTGATCAAAAAGGATCACAGCAAACAGCATGGATGGGGAGGAAGTCTCGTGGCATCTGACAGGGACCATGTTAGCTTCCCTCTTACTTAAAATGCTCGGTCATGGTTCAGAAGCCACTAAATGATTAACAAAAGTCCACTTGATGCTAAACATCTAAGTGCCATAATTCTGGTACTATGGTATATTATTAAAATTATACATTCTTCCAATTGGAGGCACTCTACCTCTCAAGCCTAATAAAAGATGGACAAGTTTCTCGGTAATTTAAAACAGATATCATTTATTTCTTCCTTGTCCACTGCTTGAACTATTAGTTTGCAGCTAGTTCCTTCTTTCTAGAAAATACGAGCAAGACTACCCTCTTAAATACCACCTTGCATCTGTTAAAAATGCAGGCAGCGTTCATCTCCTCACACTTGTATAAGCTTTTGGCATTTTTTTAAAGGCTTTTCCATTTCCACACTGCAAACAGCTAGTCAATAGTCACATATTCTTTGTAGAAAATCCTTTTGATCGTACCTTGGATCAGAAAACAGATGAAAAATAACGGATGGTGCCTGGACCAGAGGCTGAACAAAGGAGGCTCACCGTGGAAAGATGAAGAAAATTTACCGCAATCTGCAGCTTTGCCAGAGCTGAGCGCGAGGGATGGCTGCAGGCTCTGAAGCAGTCGATCAGACCTGCAGCAGTGGCTGGGCAGAAGACGAGCAGAGCGCCAGAGGAGCGGCTGCTCACGCTCGGCTCCCTCCTGCACGCTGTCCTGCCCTGTGGGTGCAGAGATTTAAACCCCTCTCCGAGTTTCCCACGGCTGGGCTGGGCATCGACGCAGACAGGCAGGTCGGAAGGGTGGGTCATCCTGCTGCAGGAGCTGTACAGCTCCTGGTGACGGGGAATGCTTTCACTGGGAGAAAAGGGAACCGGACAGAGCCCCTCTACCCTGTACTGCGTAACAAACCCTGCTGGGCCAAGCGGTACACCCAGGTGGTGTACAGGAGGGCCAAGATGCAGCACCAGTTGCATTTCCATTGGTAGCAAGTAGGTCCATCTTGCTGGAGAACACTGAAACAGGTAGACATGTGAGAACAAGTCTTTCTGCCGCCACTCTTGACCGTCAGAGCCCTTCCTCCCTGGGGAAGTCATTCATTTTTCTGGGCTGCTGGACAGCAGAGCACACCGGAGACAACCTGCTGTTGCATGCTCCCCTCCCACGACACAAGGTTGCCCGGCATGCAGGGCTGCCCTTGCTCCCATGCCCAGGGACTGATAAACTTGCTCAAACTACAGAAATCTAAAACCAGGTGCCCTTTTCTCTCACAATGGTGAAATCATGGCACTAGCAGCTTCTGCATGGAAAAACCCCCTGTCTACCGTAAAGCTCACTTCTAGCTAAAAAGCCAGAAGAATCCCTGTACACCCCTTCCTGCTCCGAGATTACCCCTTTTCAACAAACCATTTCCATCTACAGTGCTGTGGTTTTGCACCATTTACCATTCATCAAACACCCTCACACACACCCATATATCACTAATCATTATTCCTTCCTGCGGGAGAGAGGAAAGGCATTTTAGCTGGTGAAGGAGATGGTAACCATAACAACAGCACCATGGCGACTGTAAGTGATATCTGAAACAAGAAATAAGGCAAAAACTTATTACCAATACATTTGGTTCGTGATAAGGATGGCAAAAGCACTAAAGAAGCAATACCTCCAGTCAGTAAAGGTGCCAACAGGAAGAAACACAAGTCTCTCTGGATTAAATTGTACACAATCCTTCTGCAGATTTTAAGATGAGGCACCATGACAGCTTTGTCTTCTCCTGATTCAGTAAAACCAGAAGGCAGTCCCTGCTCGATCCTACCTGCGATCTCTCCTGCCTCAGGGAGCCGGAGGGGCTGGAGGATGGAAGGAGTGCTGCCGGGAAGCCGGGACATTTCCTGGCAGCCAGAAGACTCCCAAATTTCTCAGCGGAGTCTTTTGTTTCCAGGAGACTTGTAGCAATGAGCCCTGAACGAGGACAGGATTGCTCCCAGGGGAGCACCTCAGAGTCAGACACACTGCATTGATTTTTCCACCAAGCACAATTTCAAATGGGCATCGCCAGCCCTCTCCGTGCACTTTAGAGAAGCCATTGCATTTGGCAGGCTTGTCTGAAACAGGAGGCTCCGCAGCTGTCAGCCAGCGACCATCTAAACGGCCCATGCCAGGGCCCTGACTTACAAACCTGGCAGAGAACAAGATTCACCAACGCTGTGACTACGTTGGCTTTTTCACCCTCAGTGCAGGAGGCACAGAAAAAAACCCCAAAATAAACAGCGCCAGCTCCAAGGGCTGTGTGCAGATGAAGTTATTTGGGGTCTGATCAGACAGGGAAACGTTCAAAGAGGCAGCTGCACTATGTGGCCCTCTCGGGGCTTTTGAGGGGTAATTGAGCTCACCAGTTTGCTACAGGATTGCTCAGGGTGGGCACACTGAAGTGGTCTTTCCCCACTGAAATATTGTGTCGCCTTCTGCACAGCTTCCCTCTCCTCACCTCCTTGGTTTTCAAAGCACTGCAGTAATTCAACTGGAAATTAAACCTTTCTACATGGTACATGATGGTTCTTCCACAATATGAATAAACTGGGAATTTTCAACTCTATATTTAAGACTTAATGAAATAAACACTCAACAACTCAGTCCTTATTGATACTTTTGCAGTCTGTTATTTGCTACTGAAGCAATTATAAAAGATTTGCCCCACTTATTACTGATAATTTTTCAATACGCAAAGAACAGAGAAAAACTTTAAGATGATGATTTTGAAGGGAAAAGCAGATTCAGATAGCATCAAGGGAACATCTCTCCAATAGAAGAATTTTTTTTTATTATTATTTTTTTATTATTTCTCTCTTATCCCAGTGGTCACTTCAAACCCTGGCAAGAAGACAGTTGAAAATCCAGAAGGACAACAGAGCTGAGCTGGAGGACAGGCTATGTAAGATAAGAATGCTCATAATACTACTTAAGGGGAAAAATTCTTAATTCTTCATCAGTCAAGGAAGAAGTAGTATACAACTTGATATTGTCATTGCAGGCTGCGGAAAAAAAGAAAGGTAGAGCTACTAGAAATACCCACAGCACTATGGCTGTCAACATTTCACAAGTTTGGCCAGCTGAAATCTTGTCAGAAACAAACACTGGCTGGCTAATAAAAATGAACATCGAATGCTTGGTTCCCGTCCCCACTGCAACTGCCATTATAATTTTCAGTGCATATAAACGGCTGAAGCAAAGTCATCTTCTGCTTATTTATCGCACAGGTACAGAAGCTGACAGCAGCACACGCTACCAAACTTACCGTTGCCTAATTCTCAGACTCAGATTTCCAAGCTTGTTGCTGGAAGGAATGCCAGCCAAACTGTGGATTTGCCACAGCTACTGCCAACAGGCTACACAGCTCTGTGCTTGCTGTTCTCCCAGTCACACTGCTCAGTACTTGTGTTTGGATAGGGTCCGGTAAAGGCAGCCCACAAAAAGACTGGAGTGACATTTTTGCAGGATTTCTTTTCCCTCACACTGACTTTGCTAAGGCACATTGATTTGATGTTGCATCTCTTCTCTCAAGAGACTCCATGATGGATGGCAGCTAAGATTAGCTAGTGAGCCATTAATTAATTATGCTAATATGTTACCTGCATATTCTCCACACTGACAGATCTGTGCTCCTGCCAGCTTCAGTGGAGCTACTCTGCATGCAGGTGAGGCAATTTGGACCATTTAGCAGAGAGGTGTTACAAACTTAACTGCTAAGTAAAAACTCACGCAACAAAATCTCACTCCAGAACAAGCACTCTAACTACACTGGTGCGTTCCTTTCCTTATCTGCATGCATTAATTACTTTTACATCCCTTATTTCTTCCAGTTTCACTGAGATGTCATCAAGCATGACACATTTTCACATGATCTTAACTTTACTCAGTGAGCTTTAAATTAGGAAAAAAAAAATGCTGCCTCTACAATTTTTTGATTCTTCAAAGGTCTTACCTAACGTTTAAAACTAATTCTCTCTCTGCTACCGTACAGTCTCTGAAAATACCCAAATGCTATCTTTGGGAACATCATCACGTCAGCTACTACAAATGGTAAAAAGCATGTCCTGGGCTAATTTCTGGCAGATTCTTCCCCATAAATACATGCAGGAGAACCAGCTTACAGCAGAAAACTGGAACGCAGCATCTGCATCCTACTCCAGCTCTCTGTGCCCTCCCCAGGGCCATAGACCCCTAAAAAGGGGGTGGTTCAGTAGCTCCAGGGGCGGACCTCCTGATGCAGCTGCCATCCCAATTTAATTCTGTCCTTCCATATGCTGAAGGAACACAGTCAATTATTCTGCAACTGAACAAGCAACACAAAGACACGGATGTGAAAATGAAGTATGGAGGTGATAACAGGAAAAGATCTTCAAGGCCCTGTGCTGCTCTAGTTTGTTTGGGTGAAAACTCTTCCTTGCATGAAAAAGAGTTTCCTCCCCAGGTCAAGGTCAGTAGATTATTCCTTTGCTGAGAATGCTTTTAGCTTCACTTCGTAACACTCAGACACACCAGGCAATCACGCTAGGCACACAGTGGGAGCAGAAGCATCTTATTGTCTAACAGAGGCATTGTTTATTCATGCTGAAAAAGAGCATAAGACAGAAGAAAGCTTGTTCTGAGGTCCCTCCACCCAGACCCACTTAAGCATCTTTGACTCTCAGTTTCATGGTCAGAAAACCTTAGAGGCAGGGGCCCTGGAACCCATTACAGCCAACAGAAGCCAATGCTTTTAACTGCAACACAAAACATCAAACTGCAAATACAAAAAATGGAAATAAGGAGACAAAGGGTTGGAAAACTGATCGGGAATGAGGTTATTTGCAAAGTCTGCTTGCTTATGTATTTACAGCAAACTTGGCGTGGATTAGCTAGTGCTAGAATTTTCTTGCCTAGGGCACATCTGGGCAGCGGACTGTTGTGCTGCAAACCTTGGTCCTACAGAAGTGGTAAGATTATTTCATGCCTTCATATTATTTTCTAACCAACAATGTTATAAACATAGGACTTCTTTTAACTTAAATATACCCTTATGCTTGTATGACTCAAAAATACTCTGTCCACCCACATTTAGCCACCCACTCATATGACCCGTGACTGTATACTCAGGCAAATAAAATAATCTCTCCCTACCTGGAAATAAGAATACCCATGTATTCTTACATGCTCTAGACAGTAAAATCACAATATTTGGGATATAATTTTATCATGTGGTAGCTGTTTACTGCCAAATCTTTACTCAACCAACCCTACCACCTACAAAAAAAAAAAGAAGGCAAGCAGCCACCCCTCCAGCCCGTTCAGGCACAGGGGCAGGAGGGCAGGGAGGACAGAGCCCATATGGAAGGAACTCGAAGCCACAAGAGTTATTTTGCAGCCCTGGCTTTTCAGAGGAAGTCTTTTCCCTCAGAAGGGCTTCAACTAAGATCTCGGGATGTGCACTGAAACAGAAACAGGAGTTTATGTGGTCCTGCT
>JAVJGJ010000061.1:11307628-11346861 GCA_035590215.1 Microhierax caerulescens
CTCAGGCCATTGTAAGGACAACAGTTTTATTAGTGTTTAATGGAGCTGAATTATTTTCCCCTTTCTGTTACTTGCTACACTGGCCAATAAGCAGGAATATAGAGCTGCAATAGTGAACTCTTGGTGTATTAGAGAGAAAAATATTCCCAACAGAAAACATGCTAAACCAGCAGAGAGACTGGAGATTAAGTTGGCCACATGTATTTTACAATTCATAATACACGGGATTTAAAGTAACAAAAAGAGGTAAAGTAGGATTAGATCCCTTGTAGCTGCATTATGTATATGTTTTCATGCTGATACATCCCAGGTGAACTGCATCACATGAGTATGGTTTTCCATCTACAACTTCCCAGCATTACTGAGTCTCTAAGCTACTAATTACACCGACAAACACCGTGCTCACCAGTGTGCTTGCCTGGCTATACCACCACACCTCTTTGTAGATTTGCCTGTAAGCTGTTCAGGGTCTGGAACAACTCTGCTGTTTGAGCACACAGCATCTAACACAACAGTGATCTAATCCAGACTTGGACACCTAGATTTTAATATTATGGTAGCTAGAGCAATGAATCACAAAGCATTATTAACAAGAATCACAGCAAAGCTGTTGCACACAGTATCTAGTTCCCAGGCATGCTGCCACTAACCCCAGACTCGATCCTGTTGTGTCTAATTCTGTTTTCATTACACTCATTAAATGGAAATATAATTCTTCCACGTTCAGACAATTTTTAGCAGCAAAACTGATGCAAGAATAATTGTATAAGCAAGCAAAATATTTTTTTTTTTTTTTTTTTGCACAAAAGAAGTCATAACTAAAATAAGGACACCGGGGAGTTATTATTAAGAGTACACTGCAGAAAAATCTTACAGACAGGTAACATCATGAATTAATTATTGAGAAAGGACTACTGATCAAAGTGCCTTGCAACCTACCCCAGATATCTCACACAGAACATGGCAAAAGGCACAACAACAGGCAATCTTGCAATTTTGTTACAAAAACATCCCAAAACCTTCTGATTTGGAATTTCAGGATGATACGGAAAACAACGAAGAGAACAAGATGTGTCGGGATCTCACTTTTCATGTGAAGACCTCACTTGTCCATGAATAGAATCACATATCATATCGCTCGCTCTGCGTAATTATTCCAGCTGCCCAATGGCTGGTGCCGTGGCCAGAGCCCGGGCTGAGTAACAACTTCCCGCTTCAGAAGGGATGAAATCTTGGAGGGATTCAAAATGAGGGAAAAAAGTGACTCATCTTAAGGGTGACAACTAGCGTATTTTTTGGTCACGATTATAAAGAGTTTTCTTTCATCAACTGTGCTGGAAAGAACATTATGATTCAAGCATCTGTTCTCCTCACAAGCTTCGTTCCTCAATACAAATGAATCCGCACCCCTCAAACTCCTCTCATGGAGAGCGCTCACAGCACTCCCATTACTCCCACTATTTTTCAAAAGCGTGTTTACTAACACAACTGCTTAAATACATGTAACTCAGGCTTCACTCTGAGTGTCAGGTTTCCCAGCACTGAATGTAACGGGGTTGTGATGCTGAGGCTTTTGGCGACTCGCGCTACAGAGCCATTTCCACTTACCGAGTAGGAAAAGGATCATTTTTGATCATTTTTTTCATGAGCTCTTTGTAGGCAGCACTGATTTCCATCCCTCCCTCAGTGCTGACAGGCGAGGAGAGCACATCCCTGTGCACCGTATCCTGGCCCTGACACCAGCCAGAACCAGATGCTTCACAGGGAAGTTCAGAAGAACTCAGCAACAGGATGCTATAGACAAAGGTGGCTTTAGACAGCAGCTGGGTTTGCTGTGAAGATAAACAGTGGAGATCTGATAGGTCAGACCACTGGAGGAGGCAAGTGATAAGAGCCCTTTTTGAGTAGTCACCAGTCCAGTCACATCATGATGGATGGCATAATCAGACTGGCACACAGTTGCCCTCCAGTTCCCATTAACGAAGGGCTGGTACAGGCACCACATGGCAAGGACTGTATACCTTTCAAAACAATCAGGTTTAGAAGTGTGGGCAGTTCCTTTTTCATATAGCCATAAAGCTATAATCCTTAGCAATTTTCAAAAGGATTTATTTTCAAAAGGGTGCCTGTGGCAAAAATCCAATTGCCTTTAGGGAGCTGAGCTTCTGCTCCATGGTGTTGAGTTTTCTTTCCCTCCACATGATTCAGGAGACAAAACTCACAGTTGTGAGTATGCAGCACTACCACACTGGACTGGTTCTTGAGCTACAGGACATATTATGTTGACTTTACTGTTGGAGATGCAAAAGAAAATGTATTTCTCAACTGCAGTAAGTCCTTACAAAACCAAAAATCAGCTCATCAGCTCACCTTCACCTTGCTTAATTTTACCCTTCTATAAAGTCATTTAAGTACTGCAGAAGAATAATAGAAGAGCTCAGTATTGGGGTTGGCTGCTGATCCTGACAAAAGCACTGAGTACAAGCTACAGCGCAGAGAACAGTCCAGTTTCCCTTACCTACCAAACTCTTCCTCAGAATTAAGCCCCTTTGCTCATCACTTCAGAGAGAAAAGCAAAGATGACATTTCCCTCTTCCTCTCCCCCCGCAGTTTCTCTGGCCCACCTCTTGCATCCAAGGAGCTAGGGAGATGCTTACCAAAAAGCCACAGCAAGTCATGTAACCTCTGCCTGTCAATTCCTGCCTGAACAGTTTTGCTTCTTGGCTGTAAACAAGTTTGAAGCATCTGCTAGTGAGTCACCCTGCTAGGCAGGACTAATACTAACACTACCACCATCATCATGATGATTTACTAGTGACAGCGGACATTCTCCTTGCTTTCCATTGCTTAAAGACCACACCTGAATTCTTTAAAAATGTAGCAAATACTACCTTTGATAGTCGATAAATACAGTAACACAGCATTCTGCCTTTATAGCTTAGGTTCAAAACAGGTGTTTTGAAAAAAAAGGTGCAGATAATGGCTATTAAGATAATCAGAAGAAAGGATGAAAGAGAAAGGTTGATTATAAAATCAATGACAGCCCTCCTTGCAGAGGAGGAAAGAAGTAGATTGATGATAAGGGATAAATACAAAGGAGGAAAAACCAAAGGCTAGTTTGGTACAAGAACCCTGTGGCCACTGGTAGGTTTTAGCTGGAAGCTGGAGGTTCCTTGCAAGTGAGATTGCAGAACAGCCTACTGGTTGGAAGGAGACTATTTTTAAGAGGGAGGTTGAAGAAGGAGGATTGGATGTGACACTAGCTGTGACAGCAGGCATGCCAAGAGCCCTCCTTCAGCCCTGTGTCAGAACTACCCAGGCGGGAATGCCTCCTTGCAACCCTCCCAATGTCAAACGGGAGACACTCAAGCTGGCTGCATGGGAAAAGTGAAGACAATGCCAATAACACCACTAAGCTATACCATGTGCTCTGCCCACTTATCTTTTCCAAGTGCTACAAAGTTCATTGGGAAAAAAACCCCACAAAGCAAGAAAAATGAAAAAGGAGAACATCTCGAGTTTTTGACTCTTGAGAAAACAAGACAGCATTTCATCTGTAGGTACTACAAGAAATCCTTCTAACAGGTATCAATTTGCACCCCTTTTCCTAAAAATTGTTCTAATTGATGTTCAATGACATCTTTCTGTACAATGTTAACTTCCAACCAGTGGTGAGGAAAATTTCTAAGCCTGAAATACAAACTACGGTGTATTTAAAGTGCGGTCATTTAAAGTGCACTTAGCTCTCTACAGAATGCCTCTAAGATGCACTTGCATTTAAAGAAGTTCCAGTCTAATCAAATTATCAATACAGAAATGTTCTCCCTGAGTACACCGCACGTTCACCCTGGCCTCACGCTATCCTCGAGACTCAGCTCAGGATGGCTGCTGCCAAGCACCATCCCCATCTATGTGTCTCTCCTCCTGAGCATCAGCAGACTGACAGTAGAAAAAACGTGAGTAATGCTTATACTTAAAAGGCTACTCAAAACTATTGGGAATGTCAACAAGACAGAGCCTTTGGAAGGTATTAGAGTTCCCTGTCCTGCTTAGAAACAGCCCCACACCAGGCCTAAGCAGAGTCTAGGTGATCAAACTGTCTTGGTACCTTCCTGTTGTGCCTTCATAGACCCAGCTCACACGCAGAGACAGTACAGTGAAAAGCTTGTGTAAAAAGGAGGTGCCGAGTTTGCTCACAGCACACAGGGATCACGGGCCCTGGTGACCAGCGTGAAAAGTCACCGCAGCAGACAATCAGATAATATCAGATAATGCCGTAACACATCCAAAGCTGAGCCCTTGACTCCAAATGCTGCAAACAGGCTGTACTGACACCCTAGCTCAGATAGACATCAGCTTTATCACCCACTCCTGTAGCCCTCTGTACCACCTTGCTGGTTCTGTTACTCCTCCCCCCCATCCAACAGCCCAGCCTTGGGGGATGCTCTTACACAGGAGGCAACACAACAGTGTCCTTCTCCTGAGCCTCTACCTCCTTCATCACAGCTTCCCCCTGTCACTCGCCTGCAGCACCTTATTTCCACTGCTAGTTTTCACTGTTACTTAGAAAAGGACACAGGAAACACAGCAATGTCACGAGATATTATACCTTGGTTTTACCTCCTAACCACTGATGTAGTGACTCTGTGTAGAAAATGATAATTCTGGCATACGATTGCTTTCCCTTTTCATTTCACACTTGCCCACCCACTTCTTAAACAGTCTATGGTACCCCAGCAGCACCAAGAGGCTATGGGGCACTCCACAGACATATGTTTTAATTCAAGAGCAATAATTTTGGCCTGTCAGGTAAAGACGGGACATGCAGAGACAATTCAAGCCTTGCACAGTAGATGCCTGAGAATTTACTTTATCACCAGTGGAATATTATCAATGGACAAATGGTGAATGCAATAAAACTGCCCATTACGTTAAGTCTTACAGGCTAATTTAATCCTTCATTTAGTACATGCACGCTGCCGCAAGGGTACTCTGGGGCCATGGGAAAATTCCTGAAGCGTGCAGGATCACTGTAAGCAGCCTTATGCTGCCCTCCACCCTGGCAGACGCTGGCAGGGAGCCAGCCTGCAGGCACGCTGGGTTGCTGTATGTGCTGGCTGCCCCAGGGAGCCTGACGTGAGCGAATGCCAGGGCTGGGGCAGCTCCTGCCCTCCTGCAAGTTCACCATCCAGAAGGCGAATGCTCCTTCCCGAACTGCCGGGCTGCTTGTGCCATGCTTTCCAAGAGAAGGAGTTACACTGAAATTTAGTGTGACAACAAGAGACACCTTAAACATAAGGCACGCCAGTGTCTCCTGCTGCTGAGACACTTACACACACAGCCTTTATCTGACTCCCGCAGCCCATGGCAGGTCTGTGCTGCCATGGCCTGTGAGAGAGAAAAGCTCATGGACCAAAGTGAACCAGCTGGTACTTGCACATATGCTTTCTACAGCCTAAAAACCTAGAGGGCCAAATTTGAATCTTGATTTCTATTTCCTTCAAATTCATAGAGCCAGAAGAGACTGCATGCAGAAGTAAACTAGGAGCTGGTCAGGAAATGAATATATTTATGGGCTTATAAAAGCTTAAGAAGTCCAAAGCCAGCCTTGTACACATTACTTAGCATGTAAGTGCATATGTATGTGTACACACAGATCCCCATCATATACTGTTACGGTTGTTGTTCATTCTTCAGTATCTTCTTGCCTTCCTTTAAAGCTGTGCTTGATCTTTCCATTTTTCCACCAATAAATACCTTGGCAGCCTCAGAAGCATGGCAGAGTACTTGAGGAGAATAGGGAGATGAATTTTGCTCGCTGTTTTAAGTATAATCTCCCAGAAGAAACATGTCCTAAATTGGCATAATCCAGCACCTTTTTATTAATGACAACACAGAGGCAGTAACCAGCTGAATAAAACTGTTTTGTGTGTGTGTGTGTTCACGCTACCCCTCAAAGGATGCAGAGTCTGAACCTCCTCTATCTTGCTAAGCTGAGAGAAGATCATGGGAAGAGGACCACCATCCCATTACGTCTTACATCTCAAGCTCCATGAGCTCCTACAGGCATCTCCTGAGCTCGCTGAAACTTGCTTGTTTCACTTGTGCTGTAAGGCCAGAGTGCTCACAATGCTTCACCCCAGAAGAATGGCAGTATTTCACCCTGCCCTGCCCAAGCCAAGTTACAACAGCAGAAACTCGGGCGCTTTGCCACCCTAGTCACACTGCCCTCCCGCATTTCTTCCTTACGCTTCATATGTAGTCTTTCAAACAAACTCCATTCCCATTTGCTGAAGTTCAATATTCTGTCTTTAGCATTTCAAACTCATGCTTGTAAGAACAGAAACTATGTTCACTTGTAAATCAAGCTGAAATAAATACATGTGCCTACAGAAATACTGGCAAAACAAGTATCTGCTCATCTACGTGATAGAGGCACACAGGTTGCCTCGAATACTTGTTTTTAGTTGTCTGAGACAGGGGTCTCCTGAAAGTTTTCTCTTTCCCAAATTGGAGAACAAGTGCATTTCTTTGATCTAACACTATCATTTTCTGTTCTGGAGACAAGGCAATATTCCTTACTTGCCCTTACTCTGCCAAACCGTTCTCATCTTTTCTGTGGTAGAACTCACTGCAGTAGCAGGACATGACAAACCAGAGGAGCATGCAGCAACACCATCATCTGCCTCAGATGTTCTGCTTTTGTATCAACGCCATCTTAGGCCCTTTCTACCCAGAGCTGTAAGCAGGCTTTTGCTAAGCCAAAACTACGATGACAGCTGCTTTGACAATGGTATGGTGGCTTACATCAGATACAGGAAGCTTTTAAGATGAAAACCAAGGAAAATCACAAAAGTGAGAATTAACCCCAGAAAAATAAGGTGTTTGAGGAGCTAGAGGCGTTTTCTTTTTGCTCTCTTCTCAAGCCTCCTTGGTCTGTTACAGCAGCCTCCTTGTGAAACTATGCTAACAAGTAAAAAGGTCATACCTGTTTAAGCAGATGGTAGGATGCTGTGTCTGGTTGTTAAACAAGGGAAACTCTCTGCCTATAAAGAAATAGAGAAATACACACTATTTAGTCTCTGTCCAATGAATTTAGAATAAACTCAGCACTATGAGGACTATAACAAGCTGCATATCTGTACACTTAAATCCAAACCTTTTTCTCTCAGCTTCATTTCCCAAGGCTCACTTAAGACACATTAATTCAGATACTCTGTTCTGTCCACCCTGCTTGGGGACCACCAAGGAGCTTCTTAATCCCTACGCCTTCCCTAAGAAAAGCTGGCAATGGCTCCCAAAAGCCACCCATCAGGAAAGGCAAATGGAGCACAGCACATTCCCAGTCAGACTCCCTCCACTGGGAGACATGGCAGGGCTGCTACACACATAGTTTCTGCTGCAGGAGGACCGCAAGCAGGAACAAGGAAAGGGGCTGCAAAGATGCCCAGAAAGTAAGGGAAGAAGAGCAAGAGTCCCCACTGACTTCCCAGCATGACACTTCAGAGCAGCTGAAGATCCCAGTGCAGGGAACTACTCCAATTTCATCTTAAAACAGTTTTTCTTGCCTCACTTGTATAGTGGAGGGGTCTTCAGTTTTCTCCAGTTCATCTGGGATAAACAGCAAAGGTTACCACAGATGTTACTCCCCCTTTTGTGACCCTCTGTACTCAGTGAGAAATACTAGGACATTAAATGTGGTTAGCCTGTTGAAATATCCTCCTCTGCACGTCCTGCTATGCACCCTCTCTCCTTACTCTAAGTCATTGATCATGGCACACTGGGGAGAACATTACAGATGCAAGCAGCAGCGAGGCACTGAAGTGGCTGCATTCAGGGAGAAAGGAGCCTCCTTGCCACAGGTGTTTGAGTATCCCCCAAGTATGACAGGGACAGCTGGTACTATCACCTATATTTAAGGCTGCACACTTCCTCACCTCTCAGTCGCTTTTAACTTTGCTGATTTTAATTGTTCGGAAAGTAATTCCCCATATATGATATCTGACTCAAGCTAATGGTCTTGTTTAGGAGTTGTTTGTTTTAAAGCTTCAGCAAGAACAAACGTGGCATTTCCAGGAACTAGATTAGTGACAAATATATACTAAAACCGAGTTAAAAAAGAAAGATAACATTAAGGTAACGATAAAAACCAGGATGCCAGTATGCAATTAGAGAGAATCATAATGCATACACACAAAAAGGACTAACCTTAAGCTGGAGAGCAGTTCAGGCTTCTCTTATTTCCAAGCCTAGACTCTCATTCTTCCACACTGAGTTAGTCTCCTTGCCTGTACCATGTCACTGGCGTGAGGCTGTGCTAACTACAGCGCTCCACCAGTTTCCCCAGTTAACATCCAGCAAGAACTGAAAGATTTTGCTGCCTTGAAGGAGGAAGTTTTCAGGTGGTTCTGACAGTGCATAAATGGAAAGCGACTGCTCCACCTTAGTGCAAAGGCTGTCAGCAGAGTGTACCATTCACTTACATGCAATGATTACTTACGCTAAATGAGCTACGTGGAAATGAGGCTCCAGACAGCATCAATTCTACCCACCCGCAGGATGAAGAGAAATGTTAAAATAAGCTAATTAAATTTGCTCTGGCTCAGCAGAAAGATCGATGTTCTCAACAGCTGAGTGTTCAGCACTTGGCGTCCCAACAGCCTTCTGATGTGTCACCGATGCAAAATAATGCCACGTAGTCAGAACCAGAGGAGGTGGATGCACGCCTCTTGGGAAAGGTAAATGCAGAAGACACAGGCATTCAACAGAGACATTAACAGAAGGATGGACACACCTGCAACATGTATGCCAGATGATCAGATGGCATTTAAAAAAAAAAAAAACAAAACTGCTTTGTACTTTCACATGGTCAACCTAGCACCATTGAATGTGCACTCTAATAGTTTGAACTGAAACATCGATCACCTTTCTGCTAAAGTTCTACTGCAATAAATGTGATTTTAGCTGGCAGTAGAATACAAAAAATACCAGACAATCCAAATACAGATGCCAGAAGTAGAAATCAGTTTTGCTGCCCCAGGAATTTGCTGGAGACAGGCTGTCATCAGCACTTCTACCTCTTGCTGACTAGGAAGAAAGGGAGACGTTTCAAAGACTCTTCCCTTAGGAAACAGAGAAGACACCCGGTCACACAGAGCAGCCAACAGCTCCACATTTGGGACAGTTATCGAGAAAGCAAGAAGTTACCATTGAAGTGCCTGGTCAGAACATGGCACCACATACATGAAGGGGTTTTTCCACTTTCCATAAGCATCTTTAATAATCACAGTGCAGAATGTGTTAGGATGGGTTTCTTTTTGTTTGTTTTTCTCTCTAACCCTCTTGCTTCAGACAGAAATCCCTGAAGAACCTGTCCCATTAAGGAATTCATTAAAACTGGTACAGCCTTTAGAAAAGCTTTGTGCTTTGATGAATGGAGACTCTGGCCTGTCAATGCCCCAGAGCCAGGACAGCAGGGGACGGTGCCTTGGCCGGTCTAAGCGGCCGACCTTTCCCAAGAGACAGGGCACAAAACAGACGAGTTATTTTCCACTCCTAATGGGAAGCTGCCCTTAGGAGACCCTTCAATCTT
Organism: Microhierax caerulescens; assembly: GCA_035590215.1. NCBI lineage: Eukaryota > Metazoa > Chordata > Aves > Falconiformes > Falconidae > Microhierax > Microhierax caerulescens. Next base: position 11,317,221 of record JAVJGJ010000061.1, read on the forward strand.
GGATATGGAAACCTTTATCAGATCATGTGAGCTTATCACAATGAAGAAACCTTGCTGAAGTCCTGTTAACAAATACAGACTCGTAAGTGCATTTAGCATACATTTATTTTCACTTAAGTACATCGTACAGATTTTCTGTTGATGCAGACTAACAGGTCTAGACAGCTCTAAACTGAATCCACTGCAACCTAGCGTAAAATTGATAAGGATACCTGCTTATCCGGGCTCTGCCATTCACCTATGAGTAGAACACATCACTGACTGCATCCTACTTGTCCTGTTGCATATATTAGGGATTGCATTTTCTTCTTTTTGTTAAACATAAACATGTTTATGTGTTTTGGTTAAACATAAAACCTGATAGAAAAAAAACAAACCCTGTGCATATACATACATATGTACAACAGAGGACTAAGACGCTCTTTCATGTACGAGGTATTTGTTAACTGTTCTTCATTAATGTGCACCTGCTCCTGCTTCTCCTACTAAACATGCAAAAACAACTGGCCTGATAGATCTATACATTTTACCCAATTAAAAAAAAAATAATAAATCTGTTACAGCTGTTTCCCTTTCTTTCACTTTGGGGGGCTGTTTAGAAGACTCCTGTATGACCTACCTGTTCTGCACAGTTATCTGTGATGAAAATTATAAGGACTAAGTGCAGACCTCTCCTAGGCTGCTCGCTCAGAAAGGAGCTGTGCTGTTATCCTGAGGGGTCAGCCCATCCCCCCGAGGCCCTGACTCTGCCTTGCAGAATTCTATTAGCTTCACTGAGCTGGCTGCAGAATTGCACATTTAATACTTTAAACTCTTCAGTCTGAGATCTTGTCTTTTCTAAATATTCCCCTTACATATTGAAAGCATTTCCTATACATTGAGAGCAGCATGCAAACAACGATAAAAACCTAAATTGCCACAAATTACTTTTAAGCATTTAGTGTTTGGCCCAGCAGTGCACTGTACACATAAGTCTGCAAACACTAAGGCTGCAAATGTATCTGACCCGTTAGCACCGATTCCACAGAGCTTTTTCCTCTTAGGGTACACTCTCCTCCTCCTTCCTATTTCCCACACCCCCCTTGCTTTCCCCTCAGCAGCAGAGGCTTAAAATGAGATAAGAAACATTTTTCAAAGGGATGCAAAGAAAAAGAATCTGATATCTGGAGGGCAGAATTCACTACGCATTTATTATTCAGTCTTCCAAAGTGCTGGAGAACGAAGGTCAAATATATCTCAATTTATGCTGGCGTTGATGTGGATAGCAAATACCTTTAAAGCACTGCAGCTAAAGGAGGCAATCCAGTCACCAGGTTATGCTGGTGTAAATTGCTGAATTACAAAATCAGCAGAAGTCAGCAGCCTACCCTTGCTGCAGACATGGCCCAGAAATTCAGGAAGGACTGCAGTAGGATGCTGCCTCAACTTGGGAATCAGGAGTCCACTGCCACCCTGACTGAGAAAAACCCATACCAAAATGTTCGCCCTCGGTTTGAACGGGCTTGAGGCAGCACATAACCCAGTATTCTTCTCACTCTTAGAACATGTCCTACATCTGAAAGCTGGCTCAGCAGTACTCTTAGGAAATGTTCCCTTTCGATCCAGCTGATCTAGAAAAAGTTTTAATGCTGCAAAAAAACAAGCAATGCTGATCTTGCCATCACGTATTTATTTATTCTAAAAGCTATTAAAGTGCTTCAGTGTTAAAATGACTGGATTTCTCTCAATACTTTTTCATTCCCACTGCTTGTCTGGTGACTACAGAAATTTCCTTTTCACTGTAACATCCATATCAAGTTTTTCAGTAGGTAAGAAGAAATTTTTAAAACCCTACAAGCTGAGGGAAGTCTGTTCATGGGGAAAAGCATCTTGGGGCTGCTACTGCTAGTTGGAGCTGCTCACAGCCCGTGAAGGTAGAAGACACAGTCAGGCTTGGTTGTAGCTGTGAGGAGGAGATGGGAAAGATGAAAAGCTCTCTCAGCATCCAAGAATCTTGGGTAACTAGAGCCTGAAATACACTGCAGACAGGAGACAGTGTTCAATCATTTAGGGAAATCAAAGTTAGCCATGTCAGCATAGTTGGCTTGGGAGGAAACAGTTTCCTCATCCTCCTGGCGCAGAAGTAACTTGGCTACATTAGTGGCTGCCAGTAAGTAAGGAATAAAGAAAGGAAACTGAGAAGGACAAGGAAAGCAAAGGATAAAATGAGTACATCAATGTTTTCACAGCTTGCATATAGCAGCCCAGTTAGGACCCCAAGGGAGTTTGTTTCTGGAGCCTCGGAGACAGAGACAATTGCTACATTTGATGGAAATATATGCTGTCTGGGTTTTATAAATGGTGGCTCTAACTGTGTATCTGATTTTATAACTAGCAGGGCAAGAATTGTTCTGATGACAATTACTGCTGAGGCATTTGAGGCGTTTTGCCGCATTTATGGCATAGACCTGTCATTAACACTCCATTTCTCTTAACCACAACTTACTTCCTTTGTAGTTGCTCACGAAGATAGGTCTGGGGGCTGTTTTCCTGGTCTTGTCAAGATGAATTTTAATGCATACTGCCTGAAAGATGTGCCACCTGCTATTTTATATCTATAATTTATTCTATAATGAGTTCCTATAAATTCTTATGATAGCTTAAGAGACTTGTAAAATGAATTGCTAGCCTATTTTTTTTCTCAGTTCATCAGCAAAGCAGAAAGAGCTCAGGTCACTTTGAGTTCCTCCAAATACCCCGTTTGGCTGCAGCTCTGGCTGGTTTCGTTTGCAGAAGAATCTGGCCTCCAGGAGAAGGGCCATTACAAGACTCTCACTGATGAGATGCTGGCATAGCCATGTGCCACAGTTTCTGCCATTTGCTTTAAGAAGCCTCTGCTCTTTCATATACCAATTAAACCACTGTATGGACACAAGCTATAACTTCACATGCTGGAGAGGAAAAGATCACTAGAGACTCCTTTCTGGACACGGACTGTCTGCTACAGTCATTTAGTGAAACAGAAACCAGCAACCCTGCAAGTTGGTAGCCAAGAGAAAGTATTTAACATCTGGGACTAAGGAATCTTCCCCCTACTGGGGCACACTGTCCTCACCTCAACATCACACAGCAGAAGACATGTTTCCACACTTCGGTCCAGCACCACACACACTGAGCTCCCACCAGAAGCTGGAGGTTTTTCCATTTGGGACATTACTTTACATGCCTCCCTACCTCTTGTAGCCAGGAATTTGCCGAACACTACTACTAAGTTTGTAGGAAGTGATTGAGATGTCTTCCTTTTATTTTTTCCCCTTTTTGAATGAACAACAACAAAAACCTCCAGTGACATCAGAACATGGGTACTATACTACATGCATCTTATTAAACACTGCATTTAACCTGTCTTTGGACTAACAGCACTTTCTAAAACAAACCACAGCCTTCAGTAAGCTCGTGGATGCAAACCCAAAAGTGCGTGTTGAAATGAGGCTGTTCCCAAGCCGAGCTCCTGCAGCGAGTAAAGCCAGGATGCGCCAGGATTGCAGAGGGCTTTCTGTCTCGGTCGTGAGTGACAGACACCATCAACAGAGAAAATCAGCCATTGCCTTTCATCTCCTTACAAAAGCCTTGACAGCCAAGCTGTTGCAAACCGACAGTACAGGAGTCTTTCCCTCAGACATCATGTAATTTGGAGGGAGGAAAAGGGGGGGGGAGGAGAGGAGGGAAGAAGAGGGCCTGAGCAGCTGGCACAAAGCATCAGGACAAAGTATTGCGATGAGACTGATGGCTGGGCAGAGCCACTTGCAGCTTTGCTAAGCATGGGTTTAGGGCAGCTGAAGATGCACTGCCCAGAGCGGGCAGGACCCTGCGCATCTGGACAACCCTGGTGCGAGCACACGCTACAGACCGGCCGCAGCTCTGTGCTGCCTCACTGCCACTCCAGGGACGCGCTGCAGCCCAGCAGCAACAAGGGCATTTTCTCGGTTGCTGCTGCTGAGTCCTGTCCTACCAGAGTGGTAGAAGATTCATCCTTGAGGGAAAGCAGCAGTAGGTAACTCCAGGCTAAGCTCTCTGCTGCTCTGTTTTCCAGAATCTCGTCTGAAGTTAAAGACAAGTTTTTCTTTCCCTACAGCACACAGGACTGCAATACAGATACAGCCGATGCACGGGGCAGAAGTGAACAGACAAGGCAGCTGCAACTGCCTGCCAAAGGACAGCGCAGGAGCCTTTCACCATTACAGGGGGTCTCAAGGGGCAACAAGGGGTCTTTCTGCACCTGAGAACTGAAGGAGGACATGAGAAGGCAATAGAAAGCAAGAGCTGCTGCACTGGCTTGGCTCCATTCTCTTGCTTGAAGATCCTTTTCTAACACACCAGTTCTGTTCATCCTGGTGATATATTAGGCAGACAGATTTCCTCAGTACATCCTATACCCACAAAAGTCAACTTGGTATTTCAGAGATGTGATGGAAATGCAAAGTATAACACAATAAAAATATGTCACTTTTTTTTTTTTTTTTGGCTCGGGTTGGGTTTACTTTTCTAGTGGGTGTGATATTACACAGTTTAAGAGTGTTAATTAAACTTCAAAAGATGATTCTGTTTAAATCCCATTTTACAGGTTTGGAGAATGAGAGAATTCCTGTGCCTAAGAGAGCACACAGAGCACTGCCTCCCCGAAACAAGGAGAAAACCAAGGTGTCTCAGCCTCTGCTTCTAATAATAAGGTCAAACACATATCCTCAGCATTGCCCCTGATGTAACACAGTGTATAACCCCATAATCCTGTAGTAACCCAGGGCAGCTTTTTCCCAGTGTGCGTGTTAACACAAACTACATGATGCCAGGAGAAAAGCCGTGGTTCAGGACTCGGGGTTGCTCTGGGGCTGTTATGGGGAAGCCACATTAGCCTGAAGCTAGTCCACAGGTTTCTGTAATCAGCTGGCTGTATGTTATCTCTAATTTTAAATGCTCCAAAGTTAACTTTAAGGAGTGGAGAGCAGGCTGTGCAAATTGTGCGGTACCCATGGTAACTGAGTTTAAGCTGCAGTTTTACACTGAGATGGATATATTTGAGATAATAAGGCCGAAAGCACCAGATTAAATAAAGAAAGGACAGAGAAGATATTGGCTAGAGCACGCCCTCGAAGCCACAACTCCAATGTTGTGGCATATGTGCCACCAGAGATGCCCAAGATAAACACAAATGGCATAAAAACATTGCCTGAAGACCTCCACCTGGGAGCAAACATGACAGGTGATGCAGTACAGGTTAGCAGACATTCCCAGCCTTTTTTTTTTTTTTTCCCCAAAAAAAAATTTTAGTACTGTACTTTGCATTTCTGCTTCTTCCTTCTCCCCAGTTTAAAGCATTGCAAGCCAAGCGGCAGCAGGGCAGTACTGACCACATATCATGGCGCATTATGGAAGTTTTACTGGCACTATTTTGGAACGAACCACGTCGCTTTCCTCATGATCGTATTGACAGACCCATTTCACACACAGCCCAGTAACACATGGCCTTCCCATGCATCATACAACTGCAAAGCAAAAGCTCCCAGAGACTTTAAACCTTTTATCTTTTAAATCACCTCTAAACTGCTTATCTCCATTAGCAATCTGGAATGCACAAGTCACCTGTCACAGAGTGAAGGGGAATTAAGTAAAGCAAAGTATTTCAGCAGTTGACAACTGGAAGATTTTTGCTTGCTTTGCTGGGGATTTTCCAGACATCCCCCATCATCATTTCCTCCAGGCTTGCCTGAAGGTCGGCACCTCTGGAGTCCCAAGAAATGCTTGCTGCCACCCCTTGCACGTCCCAGCCAGGCACCCCAGGAACACCATCCACAAACTGCTATCAACATACTATCAGCCACATCACACCAGCTCAGGAGCTGCTAAGCAGGACAGCCCAGCAACCAACGCCATCATTCAGCTTCCAAGGTTTTCACAAAAAGATACCCACAGACTGAACATCAACCCTGGTGAGTGCCAGCCTCTCTTCTGTGCCACGGTGGAACTCACTGGAGGAACCAGAGACCATGACTGAGACCTCACCAGGGCCTGCAGCAAGAATGTACAGCGAGAGGACAGGGGATGACAGCAGCCCTTGAGGACAGAATCACCACTGTCTTCCTACTCTGGATAGACACAGTCTAACCACAGCAGCTGTCATGATTAAGACACAGTTGTCCCAGGCCAGCTGCTTGACGCTGCTGCAGAAGATGTCCTGACTCATAGCCAGCGTGATGGGGAAAATCGCTTCATGGGCTTTGGCTGTTTGACTTCATCATTCATCCTGAATCTCAGCTCACACTCACCACCTCAGTAGCTCAACCTAACATTCTGAGCTGTGACTTGAGTAGCCTAGAGCCCTGTGACATGGTCTGTCTGGCTGCCCCTACAGTGGGGGAGACCACCATGGACAGACAGGTGGAACAGACATCGTGTAAGGAACATCTCAAGTCATGACAGTGAGTGCTGCCAAGCTTTGTCTCTCAGCCAGGAAGGCCATGAGCGGGAGAACCACTGCACAAACGGCCAGACACAATGACTAGGGACTGCACACTGCATGTAGCCACTTGTAGTGGAAGGAGACAAAGGCCTGCATATATGCATGCCTTCCTATAGTTCAGTAAGAAGTAACAATCTTTGAAAAAAATTCAGCTCCTCACTCAGACAACATCTATCCCCAAATCTGAACTTTATTTTCTGCTTTACCAATGTCAATGCTCATAAAAGTGAACTGTCTCTCCCAGGCTGGGGACTGCTGAAGCAGCCACACCTGCCATAAAATTTTTTCTTAGCATACACCTGGTTCCTGCTTTGTGGAAAAACCAGTAACCTGCTGATGACTTAAGTAAATGAGCAATGCTCCCTGCCAGAGAAAACATGATACCAGAACCAGCCAGGAAGAGATATTTCCACTGTGAAACAGGATGCACCAGCAGTTGCATATTCAGCCCCAGAACACAGCTGGCACCAGCACATCCACATCCAGGCTTGCCCCCTTCTCCTGTTTTCCTCTCATTCCACTGTCCACCTGTCTTCTCCTTCTTCCTTGCTAAAATCTTAAGAGCAGCAAACTCAAATGACATTTGCTTAACGTGAGGAATTTGGTAAGAAATGCCAATTTCATGCAAAGATCAGTGATGCTTATGGAACACGGGCCCCACAAGTGCCACCATCACATAGTCCCCAGAGGCATGACAGTAGGAAAATTGTCTGAAGAAACTGAAGTATGATAGTTCTCCAGTCCCTAAGACTCTCATTCCCTGGATTCCCTAAAAACAAAACTTCGTACTTTGTATCTAATAAAGAAATTAAGAAAATAGGGACAAACCCTCTTCTCCCGGTTACATGAAAGCCCTTGCCCGTTTGGAGTATGGGTGGGTTCAGCAGATAACAGTTCAGGCACAGTTGCCTCACTGTATGCAGGTAGCAAAGCTGTAAATATTATGTGGGGACTGGGCAGAGGGCTGTCATAAACCAGAATTTCAAGCTGGGGTAGAGGCTCCAAAACAGACTGTGGGTGCTCCCTGAGATGCTGTCAAGGCCAGGCTCAAGTCTTCTCTCCAAAATGGATGTGTAAACAATTTCTCATCACAAAGTTTAGACCACTATACTTAGCAAGTCTGTAACCCTCCATTTATACAATTCATAAAAAGTCTGAAGCTCAACTTGCAGCAGCAATTTCTGGCTTCCCCATTCCCCAGGGCCCATGAACACCCACTCCCCAGCTCATTTACCCTCCCCAGGCTCTGGGGATGCAGTCCCACACAGCCTCCTGCCAATTATCCCCATTCCCAGCCAGGCTCTGCTAACCAGCATCAACATTACCACCTCTATAACACGTGGGCACAAAGGGCCAGCCTCACAGCCGGGAGCAGCCATCCCACTGCTCAGCTGTGTTTGGGGTTTGTGGGCACTTGCAAGTGCATCCTCTCATTTATCCACTCTGCCTGTCTGCTCTTGTGAGAGAGAAATCCTACTTTATTTTCAGGGCTCTTTCTGCTCAGGACACAGGCAGCAGGGCTGGAATGAAACAATGTCCATAAATAAAGCTAATGACACAAGTCTTGCTGCTACCCACTTGACCAATATCTTCTTTTGTCTTCTCTCTTCTAATTTGCTGATTCTTCTGCTTCTAAAGAAACTGTGGACTGGCCTTCTCCATGTACCAATAAATAGGCAGCTCCTGGGAGTCATCTACGCTATGGGGACCCCCTCAGCTTCAGAAGCAGCAGAAGCCCAGGCTGACTCAGTACCCCACACCCTGAGCCGATGAGCCTTCCTGAAACATGAATGCTTTCAGCTGGGCTGAGGTGCCAGGCGAAGCAGTCACACCACTTTTGAAACCTGAGTTATCATTTCCTTACTGGGCTCCACTCAACCAGGTGGGAATTCCCCAGTGGATCAGTACTGCTTGGCGTGGTGCTGCACCGATCACCGTGCCCAGAGCTGGCAGGGATTGCCTTGGCAGGTCCCACAAGGTCTCTGAAATGTTTTCTCAATCCAAGCTCAAGATATAAAAAACCCAAACAAATAAACAAAACAGAACAAAAAAAAACCCACCCAACCCATAACCCCAAAACAACCCATAACTGCATATTTCAGACTGGGTCAACTGAAATGTTTTAACTGCGGATTACTGTTTTTTTTCTCTGAGTTGAGTTTTCCTTCAGAAATTCAAGCTATTCCAAACTGAATTATTTTTTTCTCCTATTTGCAAGGCGTCTAAAAAAGGGGGAGAAATTTTCAGGAATGAGAAGGTTCTGAAACCAATCCTTTCGCAAGAACAGTTTTCATTTTATGAATAGTATTTTTCTCAATAAACAACAACAAAAAAAGTTTGATAAGAAAAAGTCCATTTACCTCAACTTCCTAGCTTTTTCAACATCAAATCCAAACCTAACTCTGGGAAACAGGCCCTTTATTGCTTTCCCCAAAGACAAGACGTGAAAAACTGACCTGCCTTCATTTGGGAAAAGAGTTTGCTGTTAAAACTCTCTCCCATAATGGAATATATATTCCCAGCACTTGTTTATTTGAAAATTACGTAGATCCTGTGAAACCAAATGTTCTGCATTTAAATAGCTTAAGCTATAAATCATAAAAGCCAAATTCAGCAGACTATATGTTATTAAGAAATAGGGATCCAGATGGCTAGCTGAGGTCAAGCTGAGGCCAGCATGCCCATGAAGAATACACACTTGTGTGTCCTTATTAAAGTGTAGGGTTTTAGTAAAAACAGGAGTATCTTCCTTTTACAGCACTCCAGATAACTTTGCTTACTTTCATAAAATACCCTACATCTTTCACAAAGTTTGAAATAATTAGAAGCTGCCAGCAGTGGGAGACCACCGTACCCCAGTTTCATGAGGAACTGTTGCATCTTTTTTCCCCACATAATTAAAAAATAATGCTACCTTGTAACTACTTTTGTCAGGAGCCAGAAGCTGTGTGGAGGTTCCTGCATTTTGGGAAAACTTCCTGTGGGTCGAGGGTCTAGAAATCCTACAGAAATCAGTACCGCCTCCTCTTTTACAGCCATCTGGCTCAGCTAAGATAGGCCTGTAGGAGCAACCGCCTCTAGCTGCAGCAGATCTGCCATCAGCTACCGCTTCACAAAGCTCAGGGGGTCGATACTGGGTGCTGAAGCCTGCGCTTCCCGGCCACCATGGGTAACGCAGAGGAATCACCAGGCAAAGCAGTGATCATCGCTGCCTGTTAGTGCTCGCCACTAACCTAACATGGGACTTGGCTTTTAAGACCAGGAATCAGCCAGTCCAAAGGCATTTTTTTTGCGAATTATGGAGGTTTTGAGCATCAGCTAGGATGCAGTTAATGTGCAAGGCCCTGGTTCCAGCAGTTAGTTTGAGCTAGGCTGAGGAGCACTGATCTGTTGAGGCTTCACCGTTTTCCAGGATGAAGCCCTGCATCTCACCACAGGCTTTGCCCGCAGCTGCCCCAGGCAGGCGGGGGTCTCTGCCACGTAGATACCGCAATACGGGCCTCAGATCCTGTTTGATATTGACATTTCCCAGGAGAGAACTAATTAACAGCTGATGACATGGTGACATGAGCCTAGTACAAGACGAAGCAGTGAAACAGAAACCAGAGGAAGTTCAAAGGGCCCTGGTGTTCTCAAATCCCCATGGTATATCCCCTTCCCTCCCCTGAAAATCCTGGTTTCGGTGACCAGACAAAATGAGACAAATTCACCATGAACATTAATAGCCAGCACCACAGGAGACACAGATTATATTGCTGGCCAAAATGCTCATGGTTCCTCCTCTCAATTTCCTATCACCCTTTCTCTGATAATTCCCTTGATTTATGAGCAGTTCAAAAGTGTTTTCCATTATTATACTTTAATTGGCTTATGATTAAGCAAGCAGGTGGTGCTAAGGAGATGAGAAACCATGGTGCAATACAGTCGAAAGCATTAGATGCCTTATTTCCCCCCTCAAAAAGAACTGTATGGCACATCTGAAAACACTTAGCAACGGCAAGCCAACAAGAAACGCAGAGCAAATACAGATTTCCACCCTCTTGAAACTAAATCCCTGTAAAGAAAATTATTATTCTCTCTCAGCACCACATGCTTCTGATTGTATCAAAATGCATTAAAATAACAATGCTTTTTCCTAAGCTGACCAATCTCAGGAAATGATTTGTGGACTGAAAGCTGTACTTCACTTGCTGGAGACTACATAAGTACCAGGCTACACTGTTAGTCACAGTGCCATGCTTTTTCCCACAAAAGAGAACACTGATTGCAATACTTTTATAAAGACAGAACAAGTCAAAAATAGTGTTTTGACCTTAAGATTACAGACTTGATAGGCCACAGCAAAGCCATCAACACCAAACACCTGTTGGAACAATTTTAAAAAGAAGTATTTTATTATCTAATTTACCTAGCGAACTTGTCTCTTCTTTAGAGCTAGCATCTAAAACTTGGGGAACTTTCAAAACAGACACTCATTAATCAGAAGTGCGCAACAGCTTCCTTGAAAAGCTATGCTGTGTTATATAAATACTTTAATAAATATCAAAGAAAAGTGACTGAAAACCAAAGGTTACTGACCCACTTGACCAGAAGGACCGCAACCTTCTGTAACAGAGGATTTCAGACACTTTAGCACAGTTTAGACCTCATGTCAAATGAGTCACACATAGTATACAAAGTTCTAAAACTCAATTATATAGCGACCAGCACTTCTGCCCACCTGGCAAATACTGATCTTTACATTCCTGATCCACTCTCCATTCACACATTTAAAAACAGATTCACAGATCTAGAGACAACATTACAGAGCAACAGAAAGCTGTTTAAAAACACTCGTGTATAGAAATAAAAAACTCAATAAGAATCTCAACTTCTGCATTGATGCATTTGGTAACAAAATATTATCATTTCTATTTGGGAGATATTTAAAATTTTAAAACCACCCTACAGTTTAAAAACTATTTCTACAGGTGTAGAAAGATACTGGGTCTCCTTAAAAGAAGAGGATGAACCATAGGCAGGTGGGGGTCCATCTCTCCTCTCAGACAACAAGCAACAGGACAAGAGTAAACAGCCTTGAGTTGTGCCAGGGGAGGTTTAAATTGGATATTAGGGAAAAATTTCTTCACTGCAAGGGTGGTGAAGCATTGAAACAGGCTGCCCAGGGAGACGGTGGAATCACCATCCCTAGAGGTGTTTAAAAAAACATGTAGATGCAGTCTTTGGGGCATGGTTTAGAGATGGACTTGGCAGTGCTGGGTTAATCGTTGGAATCAATGATCTCAAAGGTCTTTTCCAACCTAAATGCTATGATGCCACAAGGAAAAGCCTTACCTTTCAGCTCCAGAATCATATTCTGCCCATCACGTCACATGCAAGAGGATGTGACAACACTCACAGACCTTGGTCCGAACTTCAGGGATTTGCTCCTGGCTGAGGGCCTGTCAGGCCATGAGCTCTGCTGAGGGCAAACATCTGTGCTAGAAGAGCATAAGGAAGGTGAGCCAAGAGGAACAGCAAACTTCCACGGCTGTTGTGGAGAGGCAGAAAGCCCTGCACATGCTCCCAGAGCTGAGAAGCTGCTCTTTCTGTACGTGCGGAAGATACCACCAGATTCCAGCAACATGATTAGCCAAACACCTCTCAGTGCTGCCAGATATTATAGCCATGGGTTCCGTTTGTCAGGAGCACAGAGCTGTTAGAGAACAGCTGCTGGAGCAAATTTGTACGACCTTGTGCATCTTGAGCTCAGGGTGAGCCTCATCTCACTTACAGAGTCAGCCCTGCACTGCAGCTTATGGAGCTAAACCAGCTCAAGCTTTTCTAGGTCAGGACCAGGGACTAAGGGTCCTGAACTCTGAGAAAAAGAAGATTTTCCCTTTCAACCACAAGGCCTGAAAGACTTCATTTGTTTTTTCAGCAGACTGCCTTGGAGTCCTGTATCCCACAGTTCCCACAGATCTAATCACAATAGCAAACACCAACAACCTTGTAGGATCTGATCCTATTTATTTCTAGTTTATACCTATGCGCCAAGTAATTGTTAACGCACACAGACTTTGCCTGAGAGTGGGACCCATTACAGCAGACAGTGCACATACTGCGAAAAGGCATTGGTCTTTGAAGAGTTTATAGCCCAATATAGACAAAGAGAAGACAAAAGGAAACCCCAGTTATTACCATGTACCTGTACGTATGACGCAGAGGCTCTCTGAAATAAATGAGTAACTTGTAATTCAGCATCAGTGCAGAATATGTTCATATGTAAGTTACACAACAGGAAGGTTACCTGCCTTTGGTCTTCCATAACCCGTCTCCTATTCCCCAGATGTTGTGCTATTGCCTGCTCCTTGTCTCTGATTTTGGAGGATTATCTGTGGCTTCATTTTCAAGGAAAATAGTTTTAAGAACTATGTTATACTGTGCCTTTTTTTTTTAAAAAAAAAAAAAAAAAAGATTATGTATTGAGGCCAAGGAAAATAAAATGCCTTGCCTGCAAACATGCACAAGCTCTATAGCACATCAGGGAAGTGCACGCAAGATTTTCTGAGTTTCAATCCAAGCTTTAATAACAGAATCACTGTTCCTGCTTAACTAAGGGCTGCAGTAAACAGATCATATGGGCCATAGGCCTCAAGTTTATCTTAAGCTCCTTTAAAAGCACCGCCCATCATTCAAAGGAAAATGTGTGACCTCTGGTGACATCTCTCTGGAAGGAGCTTTCATGTCTGTTGCTCTGAGATGATTAGAAGACATGGTATTTTGAATGCAAACTAAGAAATCCCAGCGCTCTACCGCTTCTTATTCTCAGGCATTAAGAAACAGATTTCTCTGAGTTTTGTAGGAATTGGGGAAAACCATGAAAACAGGAAATGAGCAATGGAGCAGCAGGGAGCTTTGTCTGGTCTCTCCTTCCTCTTGTTGGTGGAAGTCTCACTCTTCTCCTTTCAGGTGCTGAAGGCTACCTTCCAGCTGCATATTGATCAGAAAAAGTTGCCTGGAGACTGGAGGAGGCAAGACCCAGACTGGAGGTGTGGAAAGAACGAAAACCTTGTTGTTAGCTATTACAAATGGACAGCTGGCTCCTTATTCCAACCTTTCCTTCTGGGCATGGACCAGAACATTTTGCCGAACACCGGCTTCTCCACCAGAAAGAAGAGATATCTATCTCCTCATCGGTCTGGCCATGACGTGGTATGTTTTCTCTCTCCTGCTGGATGAGGACCCAACTGGGTAAGGAGGGAGAATATCAGGTAAAGGATACCCAGCACACACGCTCCCTCCTTTGGGGAGATGGTCTCCTCAGTTCTAAGTGCATTTGGGGATGATGCCATAAGACTACAGGAACAAGACTGGGTTGAATCTGCCAACAAAAGGATGATGCCCTATCACATAATGACATTACCAGATATCAGAAAAATACAACGGAACCTTATTAATATGATTGCACCTAATTTAGTCACATTTGTGCTTCTCTACGCCTACCTGGCCAGGACTGTATCTCTGCCCAAAGAGATATGTGGTTACCTGACCTGACTCAAAACAGCCACAGAGACCTACATGGAACAACCCTAGATTGTACCAGCCAAGGGAACAGCCTTGAAGCAGAAGCTAATTGAGGTAGACCTCAAAGATTGATCACCAGTACAATTACCTTGGTTATGGTAGCAGAACTGTCAGTATTCCTGGAAACTACGAGGCATCTGAACTGAGCCCTCTTGAGGTTATTCAGATAAGATAGTATGAGCCTTTATTAAGGTTTCCTTCTGTCAAGCCCCTTGCATCCACATGTATAGTGCCAATTTTCTGGTAGCCTCTTATTACTGAGCTGGCCCATTTCCTAGAAAACATATGCCATGTGAAGTAGCTCACCCCAAATTATTCCAAACCAATTAAAACTGTTTTCGAAATGAACTGCCTCTTGGCTGAGCATATTTTCATGAAGCAGTATTTTGCTCTCCTTATTGACTATCATGGTCTTTTACGCCCTTGCTATACCCCAATCATGGGGGCATTAGCCCAAAATTAATTGAGAGAAGCTACACACAGTCTTCCCTCCTGTGGTCAATGATGCAAGTGCTCAGGCTGTGCCACATCCCAGTCTAATGATGGGGACAGTGGAAGAGAGAAATTAAGGCTGAGACAGAGAAGTTCAAAGGCTTCCTATAAACAACTGCTAAGCCAAATCTGACTTACAAAGGCAGAACTACAACATGGTGCTTCTCTTCACTCAGGAAAAATGAAGGCATAAACAGAGGAGAAGCTGCCACCAAAATAACATACCAAAAATGTGTGTCTGAGTTCTGTAAAGACATATGGTGTCCCAATAACAGGCTCCACCATAAGTAAATATGGGCACAACTCATCCTGAACACGTGTGACCGTGGGGCCATAAAGTCTGGCAAACAGAAGATAGAATAAATCTTCTGTAACCCAGTACATGTGCTCGGTGTCACAAAATAAATAATCAATTTGTCTTAATTAGGCTACCTCCTCCTGCTGTCACGCAACATCTACTTGCCAAGTGCAGAGCTAGGTGAAACCGACCCCTTACTTATCAGTAATTACTGCATAAAATTATTTTTCTATATTCTAGTATTTCAGTGGTTTACTCTGCAAAGTTAGCCATGGTATTTTCAATTCAGACGGGCACAGGAGATGGCATACCTTAGTCATAGCTTCACGAGTAACAGCTTGAACAGGTGAGGAGGATTTAACTGACCAGCACAAACTCCAAGGAAAACGAAACAAAGAAATGCAGAAATAAAGACCGAGCACACACTTGGTATGAAAATAACAGTTTAAAGCAAGAAAGTACTATACAAAACAATTTCCTGTATTTATCTGTGCACTTGGAATACGTTTGCTTCAGCTATTTTCAGTTGTTGATTGACAGTCAATGAAGAAACAGTCTCAGTAACACTAGTCCACGTGGCTGTTCTAATGCTAGACTAATTGGCGTTCATATGCTTCAAGAGCTTGGAAGAGGGGACTTACTCTTTTGGATGAACTGCACGTTGTGAATTATTTGTTCCAATCTTATTATTCCTAAGGAAAATATGCTAACTAGTTAAACAAACAATCCATCCTAATCTGAACACCTACAGACAAAATCTTGCAAAAGGTATTTTATCATCAGAACTAATTGAACTACACTGCACATGAGGCAATGCCTTGCATGGTGAGGGCTAGTGTGTGTCTCGGCTTCCAGAGACAGTAAGCTAAGAGCCACAAGGGCACAAAAGGCTTCTCTCCTATTGCAGCATATACACACGCAAAAGGGTAGCTGCCTTTGCAGGAGAGCACCTACGGCTTCATGGACCCCTCCGAGAATGAGATTTGCCTCCCCAGATCCACGTATTAGATGACAGCAAAGTCCCAATTCCCCTCCTGCTATCCATAGGTGAAAGCACAGCAGCAGAAAGATGCATCTCTCCAGGTACCTCCCAAGCTGCTCACAGCTGTTCCACCTGGTACCACGGGACAGTCCTGATAAGCACAATGTGCAAATTACATTTTTACCCATCCAACACCGTCACATCAGTTGCAAAGGAAAGATCTTGTTGGTTATAGCAGAGCCAAAAGGACCCTGTCCTAGCAGCTGCTTCCATAACATTACTGTTTACTACTGATTATTAATAGAACAAACTGACAGAAAATCATTTCCAAAAGTGAGACAGTTCAACAGGAAATCAGCATCAACTGGCATCAGTTAAAGGAGCTCACAAGGGAGCAAAAGGGGGAATATTCAATGTGGCCTGCCCTACAGACACCGTGAGTTCAAAGCCTTATCCAACTTCCAGCACTCTCCAACAGCTGATAAGGTGCCCAGATAGGAACTAATCATTTATAACATGCTCTGAATCCTGAAACATGTACAGGAAAGCTAAAAGCTACCTCAAAAGCCTATACCATTTTCACATTGTTAATGAGCCCCATTCTTCACAACACACACCCCTTTTGCGGGTTTATGGAGAACATATGTAGAGACTTCTGCCACTGGGATTTCCGTAGATGGAAAGAGTAAATAACACGCAGAAAGGAACTACACTGTAGGAAACTGTGCCCTAATTTTGATGGCATATGCTTTAATGTACTGTTTGCAACCAGTCAATAAAACCACACAAATCTGTCTGAATATGGAAATGAAAGCATTTCAACGTGAGTTTAATTTTTAAGATTGAGCCCACACAGCCGCATGTGCTGCTATTAAACCACTTGGAAGAAATATAATTTAAACAGCCTTTTCGGTACTTCTCCCCACCATTCTTAGCCTTAAATATTCAGCTAAGTCCATCACAATTACTGCTTACATATTCATTACAATTAGGTAGATATGTGAATTAAAACATCTTCATTTGTATAAACATAGCATATACCTAAACACCTCCACATTCACACCACAGCTACAACTTAACCAGCAATGTATGGGATGTCATTACACCAATTTACTAAAGATGATCAACCAAGAAATAGAAACCACCAGCAAAACATGGATGTTTATAGAGGTTTTTCAATGTAAGGGTTGTGTTACAAGCGCATCCATTGCAGCCACGAGCATTTTAGAGGAAATGGCAATTCAGGAACTAAAGCAAGCCAAAGCCCTACCAGCTCAACATGAGTGAATAACTAAGAAGGTAAATCTTAGTAGTTAATATTAAACAATAAACTGTCCCATCCTGCCAACATCATTAATGTCACTTTTCAGCATAATGACAGCCTCTGGCAAGAAGCTCTGCAGTGACAATTCCAATTAACTTTCCTCATCCTTATCTCACAGGTCACCTGTTAAAAAATGCATGTTTACTCCTTCTCTCAGAACAAGACTGCAGCGGAGGTGTCGTGTTCTTCTAAGTCAAGTAGGTCATGCCGTCTCAGCTCCACTTGGTACAAGTCCCTCCGCACGCTGTGCGAGCTGTCAGTTGGTGTGCCCTCCTCCCCAGCTTCCCGGCTGAGCGGTCTTATGCCCCCCAGACTGGCTGCCTCTCCCTCCCTGCACAGTAGAAGGGAACCCAAAGAGCCACTGTGCTCACCTACGGACCTCAGCAAAACAAGCCCCCACTAGCAAGAGCAGCCCTTCTCATGCCAGTACCTAAACTAGCCCAGTGCGCTCTCTTCACAGAGTGAGCAGCTCCGTAGAAGCCCAATCTAAAACCCACTGAGGCTGATAAAGGTTTTTACTTTGCTCTCAGTAGTAGGGCTTTGAACCAAGGTCTGTTGAGACCATCACACACTTCCCACAAGATACACCAGGGGAAGAGGGTGAGAACCTGGTTTAATCGAATCCTGTGTTCCCCTGACCTTAAGGAAAGAGTGGACAAAAGGACCATTCTGTTACATCAGGAGTACCTAGGACCTAAGAGTTGATTTCAGGAATCCATCACGAGCTGATGTCACAGCTGTGGTGCACAGTGCAGTGACAGCTACCAGCTGAAGAGACCCAGTGGCAATGTGGGGTATGTCCCCAGAGGAAGCAAATCTGTTTCCCTCTTGGATATGGTTGTGCACAGAGGCTGTTTATAGGAGCTAAGTATTTGCCCCTGTAGACATCACCTCCAGTCCCCAGCCCCTTCCCAGGGAGAGAGCTCTCTCCCAAAAGGGAACTTGCACGACCAGGCTGAGACCACACAGACCATCCATCGTATCAGAGCAATAGGACACCAAAGAAGAAGTCTCGCATAACATCAAAATCTCTACAGACCTAAGAGCTAGACAGACTGGAAAGAAGAAGAGGGACATGATCCAAGAACAAAGGAAACATCAGAGTTTCTCAGATATAAAAAATAAAATGCATGTTTGTTTAATTGTGCATAGTCCCTTAGTGCATGTATGGGGGAAAATGGTATTGTTTTTGCATGCAGACAAGCCTACAAGAACTGACATACACAAATTCATCCCATGCCATGGCAAGGTTGTATGATTCAAGAAAGAGGACAATCAGCAGGAAGGTAGAGCTGCATATTAAAAGTGCTAAGATCAGTTGTTACATCTCAACTTTGTGAGGGAATGCTGAAAAAAAGTAGTACGGAGTTCTCCGCCTTGAGAGTCCAGGAGCATTTCTCCTTCTCCAGCCTTCAGTATCAACAATTGGGTCTTTATTAGGCGAAGAAACAACTAAACCCAAGCCCTCTGACTGCTCTGCCTTGTCACAACCCAATAGGATTTACCCTTGAAGTGGCTCACCTGGCAGCTTCAAGACTCAAGGTGCCCGCAAGAGTTTCATTTAACATATGCTGTGCAATACACCTTTGGTCCTAATATCAAGTTCTACATATGGTGATTTTTAGGTAGTTAAAATGTTAATCTCTGGTGTTTTAAGTATCACAGTAAACGCATTCACCATTTCTGCTTATACAAGCACTTGCTAGGCTAGTGCCCTCGCATGCTACAGACTGCAGTGTTTTGCTTGCTCCAAAAACCAAAGCACTGTCACTTAGCTCTTTGCACTTACCCCACCAACAGCACATTCTCACGGCAATGCCATCAACCTGCAAATCCCCTGGGAAGACTGCAACCTTTTTGCGAGATCTAGGTCCAGTCTCGGCAAGTGACTGACCCAGTCACTTAACTTTCAAGCCAATATAGGGCATGTACAGGTTTTAGATAACTATATAAATGCATGTATTTTATGCATCTACCTCAGCGCCTCCAGATACACAAAGGTTTTGGGGTTTTCCACACATATTCTAAGTAAGAAAGCAGAGTAATGTAGTCAGGTCTGAAGGAAGGAATTAAATTACTCATCCCAAGTTGCAGAGCTGTCAGTGAAAGATCTAGGACAGGGGTCCTCAAACTTTTTAACCAGGGGGCTGGTGTGCAGATTAAGTGGCAGGCAGTCATCTGTGGCTGCTTGGTTTTCTCCCCAACCCCAGCAGGGGGGTTCTGTAAATACCAGGGGGGCGGACTGAGGACCCTGGGGGGCCATATCCAGCCCACGGGCTGTAGTTTGAGGACCCCTGATCTAGGAGAAAATTGCCTTCATGCAAGCAGTTCTGTGTAACAGCATGTAGAGAATTTTATGTTAAGCACTGTAGGATTGCCCCATCACATAAGCTACTTAAAGTTTCTGGATTGCTCCTTCATCTCCATCCTCCTCCTCTCCCACTTACAGAAATTGTAACCAATACCAGGGTAAGCAGGATGAAATCACTGGGGCTTTGCAAGGATCACCAGTTGCATGACTGGAGCCTAAAAAGACAAAAAACAGACCTGAAACATTAAAGTGAGGAAAATCCTAAAAGCAAGACCACCCGAGCAATAGCCAGTAAACGCACAACTGCTGTTGGACAATCTCCAAGCACCCATTTCCACAGGCACCCAGGAGATGTGGCAGCAGGCTCCCGCAGCAGTGCTGTGATTGAGTGTTACAAGCCCTGGGAACACCTGACTTCCCCACTGGTACATATATAGTACAATGTGCTGGAAGGTGGGAAAAAAAGTCTTTCACCTGAAGGTGTTTATTTTCTTTAATCCATTTTTCTACTCTCTAAGGATAGCAACTGTTCCATTGCTCTGAATTTAAAAACCACAACTCGTGAAGTGTACTTAATAACTAAGAATATATTTTCTTACATGCAATCGTGTTGTGTCTGTGTCCCCACATCAGTTTCTCAAGTCTCAAACTGTTTTATTCAGCGTGCCTAACCAACTACAGTTACTCACATTTTCTTTTACAATGGCCTGACTGGTTTGTAGTTGATCTTTAGTCTTGTTTAAATGTGACTGCAGCAGTCCCACAGTCCTTCCTCCTCCTGTCCTAAAAGCAAATGATGCATAGGGTGGTTAGGGCAGGAGGGATGAAGGTTGATTTTCTGCAGATTGTGACTTGCTGGAGCAGGACATACCAAAGCCACACTACTGACCAGTCTCAACAGGAATTCAATACAGAAAAGGATCTTTTTCTTCCCCTCCTTCCTCCACCACCTTTCATTTTGGTTGGCTCGTTTGTTTTTTCAAGACAGTCCCCCCTGCTTAAGTTCTGCAGATAGATACTGTCCCTCCAGCAGCCACCTTCCTGCAAGGGATGCCAACATGCTGTAGCCGTGACCAGGAGTACCCAAAGGAAATACCTTCTTGGTCACACTGTTCTGCTTGCTGATATGCTGATTACCACCATCACTGACTCAACAGCCCAAGCACAGCACTCCACAGCAATATCTCCTTTAGGATATATTAAGAATGGATTTATGCAGTGCTTGGGTGGGCACTTCAAACATTTTGTAGAAGCTGAACAGATATCTATGGGACAAAGACTGGAAACCGGCAAAGAGAGATCAATATGTAACAGCAAAGACCTCAAAATTCATTTTTTTATTAACCCACTCGCACATCAATCACCACCCAACTTTCAGCTTCAGTGAAGGAAGCAAGGTTCTGAGAGTGTTGCCACATGTCACCCCTTCCCATAAGCCTATCAGTGCAGAAAGCTGTACAGGATTTTGTATAAAGTGAGGTAAGACCATTTAATTTTTAACTCAGCCATGCACTGACAAGTGACAGGCTGTGTTAAGCACCCGAGGACAATTCAACAGTTTTTAGTCTGCAAAACCACGGGGCTACCCTGCAGCTCTCAGGAGCACAACAGTAGGAGGACGCCTCCAGCAGCAACAGTGGGAGTCTGAACTTGCGCAGGCTTAACCTCTGTCTGGGGGTGACAAACACCTCCAGAATTCTTCCAGAATATTCCTGCTTTCTTGCACTTGCTAAAATTCTCATGACGTGGACAGTTTGTCTAAGGGAAGAATTTCACTTAGGCACTTCTAGGTTTGCAACCCTTTAAAAAGTCTTCATTGCTGATGTTGAGAACACCTGGATGGAACAGATCAATGAAACATGAACTGTGGACCAACTCCTATTCCCATGCACATGCATTGCTGCAGACCTTCTGCAGCCGCTGCACATAACTAGCTTTGGACTTGGTCCAGAGATGCAAAGACCTTCAGTCTGCTCAACACTGCCACGCAGACAGCAGAACCAGCCAGCAGCTCATGAATAAGTACCATCTCCTGACAGCAGGTAAGCAGGCCAACTTGGATACAAACAGGCATGATGATCAGTGTCTAAAATACGTGACACATTTACCATTGTACTTTTATTACTGTTAGCTCACTTTAAAACTCCTTCAAACCTCTCAATTCTTGCTAGCAAAATTTTTACAGTTCCCTGAAGCATCTTCCATGTCCAATGTTCTTCTCCAAACGTTTCATTTATCTCCCTCCTAATACATCAAATCATAAAGTGTATTTTGGCTTTCAATGGTTAACGCTCCAGCTATTGTTTGTATGGCTACTCTCTTCTGTTTAAAGCCAAGGCTCTTTTAAAGTGCAGTGATTAATCAGGATGATAAATGCTGCAGTAAGGTCTCTGTTATCAATCACGTTTCTTGTGCAGAAAGGCACCCATGCCAAGAAGGGAGGAGGGGAGGCTCATTTACCACTATTGTAGGAAGACTATTTTCTGTTAAGAAAAGTGGCAGCTCCTTTATCCAACAACGAATGCAGACTGACCAGCGGTTTAGAGACCTAGTAAGATATGGTTAAAGATAATAATAAAAGTTCTCCTGTGTGAAAGGGGACAGATGGCAGCCACACAATAGCCATCAAGTCTATTTAAACAGATAAGTAGTCTTCCTAACGCCCACCCCAGCACTAGACGTGCCGATTCAAAGACTGGCTCTCCTTGCATGGAGCCCTCTAACCTCAAACAGGTGCACAGGTCACGGTTTTTCCTTCCACACTCTCATTTACAAATCTGTCCATTCTCTCCATCAAACGCAAAGTCAGCAGAGCCTGGGACAGATGCTCCTGCCCAGCAGTGATAAGCTACGCCTCTGTGCCTTGCAAACACAAGCTCCAGGCCCCGGGACAAAGCGGCACAGCTCTGGGAAAGGCAGAGGAGCACTGTACTGGAAACGCAGAGGGGCACTGTACTGGAAATGCAGCGGCCAGCCTGGCAAGTCCAGTATTTCACTGCATTTCTGAGACTTGGCAGAGACAAACTGCCATGGACAGCAGAGGGCTGCAGAAGTGATGCCCATTTCATTTCAGAGATGCAAGCCACCCCCAAGCAGACTTTCTGTACAAACAGAATCAGTGACAGATACAGATTAAAAGAAACAGAAAGCCACCAGTGCCAGCCAGGGTGGCCAGAGTGGGCAGGCTACACTGAATGACATGGATCGGTAAAAGACTTAATTCTACTAAGCAGCCAAGGGCCTCGGATCCAAGACCAATTTCTGCTATGGGGAGCACTTTTTCAAAATCAAAAGGTGCTGATGAGTCTGAGAAACCAGCAGCCATAAACAAGTGGAAAAACTGGAGGGGGAAGCATCAGGGGGCTGGCAAGACAGAGACCATCTCAGCAAGTTTCTATGAAGTCTGACAGGCCCTTCCCCCAGAGACACTGCAAGACTGGGGCTTTTAATAATGCAAGGATTACTTCAATCCATAGGCTTAACCTTCCTACAGCAAACCTGCGCAGAGCCAGTGCCACTGTCATTTGGCCGCAAGCTGGTCCCTCAGCCGCAGCCTGGCCACTCAGCATGTCAGGCACTGCCAGCAGGTACAGCTTCTTGCAGGGGCTGAGTGCCCCTGCCTCCCACCTGCACGGCATCCTGTGCTGCTGCATCTTTGTACACGTCTGGCTTCTGGTGACCTCTGCAAGCAGCACGGCTGGGAAATGAAAATGCTCTGGGTTCAGTTCTCATAAAAACTCATGGCTGTAAATCCTCAAAAGCCTTGTTAAGCTCTGTCATAACATATGACTTTTTTCCCCATGACATAGTTTATTATACAACTCTTTCTTTCCCTCATATTAAGAAGGGAAGGGAACATAACCACAAGGAAGTATGTTAGCACCGTAACATGAATTGAATCCAAAGGTGGAAATGCTTTTTGGCAGAATGCATGTGAGCAATTTGGGCCCCTCGTTACATTTAGTAAACTACACAAACAGAACTACAGGTGGAAAGGAGATGCTTACATCTGGGACTACCCTTCACCCCAAGCCTAGCCTAAGGCTTTTCAGGTCAACAGTCAATTTCATAGATGCTAGGTTAGATCCAGTAGGACTGGGTTTTTTTTTTTAATAATTTTATCAATATTACTTTAGTAACAGTACTTCAGAACACCTAAATAACCTTTTTGCCTGTCAACAGAAACAACTATCTCTTGACTGATGTAGAAAGCTTAAAAAAAAACCCCAAACATCCCAAACATCGTGTTTTTAAAAACTGAGTTAAATTCTGGGTGAGTGAAAGAAGGTACACTCCTTTCGTCTCCCTAATATTATGGATTTAAAGTCAATGTTTCTATATTATACATGATTATACACACATATACACAAGCCAAACTCATATTCAGTTACAAAACAAAGCTGATTTGTTCCAGGAATTAGATTTTCCACAGTACTTTATTCCAACAGACCTCATAAAAATACTTCTAACTCCAACACTCCTTCACTGATAGTAGGAAGAAAAGTTTGCTTGGTATTACTCCTGCCCATTTGGACACTGCAGAAAGGATTTTATGGGTCAAGACAGTGTTATTACAAGGGTTCCTCATAACAAAAAGCACTTTGGAAAATGTAAATGTAAACACTAACAAAATCTAAATGAACATGTGGACACAGATGCAATGATTTGACTATATCCCCCTCCTTGTCTCACTGCTTTTCTCCATTTTTTTTATTACAGAGTGGTATTTTAGGGGAAAAATCACTGTTATTTTGCAAACCTGACACCACAGCTGAATACTTTTGTTTGCCCTG
Organism: Microhierax caerulescens; assembly: GCA_035590215.1. Lineage (NCBI taxonomy): Eukaryota > Metazoa > Chordata > Aves > Falconiformes > Falconidae > Microhierax > Microhierax caerulescens. The sequence continues at coordinate 11,341,483 of JAVJGJ010000061.1, forward strand.
CTAGACACAGATTAACTTTCCACAGATGAAGAACAAAAAATAAGTTTGGGTTCACACAGCCAAAAAGTATTTTGTAGCACAGTTGGATTGTGATTTGAGACCACCACAAAAGGCAAATGAGGTGACTCCAGCACTTCAGATGTCTGTGGAACAGAGCCACAATCATCTGCCAAGTTGCCTATAAAGGACCTCACAATAGCCCTGAGCCTCTGTGAGCCCTGTTTTAAACACAAGCAGCAGAAGGTGGAGGGATTTCTACACACACACACAGATCATCTTATAACTGGAAGAGGAAAAAAAATAAAGAAAAAAAAGGACAAGACAGTCTTGTTGCTACATCTCTCAAACTGATGCCATGAGAAGCGTTCCCCAGGCCCAGGCCTTGCTCAGGATGCTCAGGCTGCACGATCTTTGCAAAAGGTTCCATTGCCTCACTTCCCCCCGTGCTGGAGTGACACAGCTAGCAGCAGTAACGGTGGCCTTCACAAGCCATGAACGTCACCAGCACAGAGACAGCAGAACTGGGGGGCACCTCTTGGACACCCGCAGACCCTCTTAACCAAAGGCATCCACGTATACAACTCGCACAGTCAAACCACAGCAATTCAGCTGAGGGCCTTCGACCTGGAGGACCTTGGCCTGCACCTGGGATGACTGGCTGCCAAGCACAAACCCCAGGAGCAGGACTCATCACACTTAATGCACCCTTCTGCTGTTGTTCCCTGCATTCGATATTCTAAATAAAATCAAAATGTATTGCATTTCCTGCAAAACACATAAATGAGGAATGGCAGCAGACAAAAAAGGTAGGCTCTAAGCATTGCTAGATCTGTGAGTATCACTCTGAGGTGAAACAGTTACAGGACAAGAACACAGAAAATAACAGGATTCCATCACAACAACATGATGCTAGCTCAAAAACTCCCAAGAATCCTTCCTAGCCAGTCCCACTGTACTCAAGGCTGTACAGCCACATCATACTAAAAGGTCTGTGAAGATCAAAATCTATAACTACCCTGCTCTTCCACACACACCCGCCTTGGCAAACACCACAGTAAGGGCACAGAGCAGACTGAACAGGGACCAGTGAGATGCGCAACAGTTCAGAATGACAGCCTTCATTTCCTTTTGTGTGTGATACAGCCACAGAGAACTCTTTTTTTTTGTTGTTTATTTTTAATTCAAATATTCTTTAGTGAGTTCTTTCAGGGAGCTATTCTTGATTTGCAAACCACAAGCCACATGGACGCATTACTTGTATCACGAAGCACTGTTTCCATCCTTTCTGCTCTATAATTAATCACTAAAGTGCTCGAGTTTCCTGCCCATCACACACATTAGTATTTGAAGTTTTTTTACACACGCTGGCTAACTTTACAAATGTAAAACTACTTTTATTAGTTGTATACATCAGTCTTGAATTTATCTTCTCATAATTACTTCCACAAGTGCTCGCTGAAAGAGATTTTTACTAATGGACACTAAATACAATAAACTTTAGAATAGGCACATTCATTTAAATACTCAAGGGCATTTTGTGTATTTTGCAGGAAAGGTTGCTGCAGTAAGCAGTTCTGTCCATGTCTCACGGTTGCCCTTATCATTCATTACATAACACCATCACTACAAATAATAGCACCGATTCTTAGTTTAATGATTATTAATATGCTTAGTTGTATTGCAGCAGTACTTCTTGGCAACTTTCCAAGGAAGAGGATTAGGTTCTCCTAGGCACCACACATCCATCCAAGGAGAAACTGAGCTCTTCTTCAGGGGGGCGGCAGCAGCAGCAGCAGCTCTGAGTACAGTGAGCCCACAGCACCAGGCGCTGAGAGCAAAAATCTCTGCAGATCCCAATGGGTTTTGAAAAGAGACAGGAGGTCCCTTTGGTATACGTATGGGACTACAGGGTGGGGGACCACAGAGCTTTATGTTTCAGACTTCTATCTTCTCTGAGGGCATTCAGCACATTACTGAGCATCCTAATTTGTTGCTTTAACTTCTTTCTTGCCTTCACTATGAAAAAAAATATTATCAGAGCAATCTTGACTCATTCCTTGGCATCTAATGTTCCTTTAGTTTTACCGTCATGTTGCTAAACCCAAGAAAAGATTACTCAACTGTTGTCTTGTCCTTTAGAGGTTCAGAGCATGCAGTGTAGGAGCTGCATGCTGGCTTTAGCAGAGCATGTTATGAGGAGCCCACTGCACAGCACATTTACCTGCACTTTCCTTCATTTAAAAACGAAGCACGTGTTTCAAACATCCTATAAACTTCAGAAAGACACAAGATCAACTCAGACTACATTCGACTTTGTCAGGAGCATAGGGAAGTCACCAGAGTAGTATGTCATTGGGTTAGGGATCTGTCCTCACCAGACAGCTGATCCTGAGGGTGGCTGAGCACCTCCATGGCTGGCCAGGACGAGACCCCATTGTAGCACTAGGGTGAGGCCTGGCAACACAGACTTGCTGGCCCACTCTTGAACTGCGGCACTAACACGGTCCTGATTTAACATCAAGTTCTCAATGCGGGTATCAGCCATCTTGAATTATTATAAACTCGGTTTATACTGCGTTCAGTCAACACTGAGGAACCTAACGCCACTCCATCAGCCAGGTCACCGCAATCACATTAAGAAATGCTGAGACGGGTTTTGGATTGATGCAAGTAAATCCACCCTTAAAGGGATTTCAAACTGCTGTGACTATGGAAATCTTCAGGCAGATAGTTCTGTCCAAAATTATTAAATGTTACTGGGTTTGTCCCTTCTCTGACCGCAGTCAGAGACCGTTTCAGGTGGATGATGCAGACTGAGGTTTTATGCCACTGCTAAAGCAAGCTGGAGCTGACAGTGAGATTGCTCCCTGCGTGCTCAGGGCTGGATACAAGGGAAGAAAGGTGCAGCGGTGCTGAGTCCCAGACAGGGTAGCCTGGTTTCCAGGGCTACACTGTCCAAAGGCAGAACCTGATCAATCTCCAGCCTTGTGTTTTCCACACCTGCTGACCTTTCTCCATAATACCTCAGTCTCAAATGTCTTAAAAACATAGTAGGGGAATTTGGAAAATCCACACTGGAAAGAGAGGCTTCTAACCCTGTGAAACTCCAAATCAGCTCTGTTGACATCTTATCTTGGAAATCACTACAGCATTACCAATAAAACCCTAACACTCTTCCCAACGTGCACAGAGGATGTAAAATACAGTTGCAAGAGTCGCAGTCACTAACGTTCATTGCTGCCCGAAGCACATGTGGGGCCTGACAGCACGCTGACCAGTAGTACCCCGACAGCATAATGATATTCAAAGTATGTGAACAGTACTCCTTGCCACAGAGCAGAACTAGGTGCTTTCCCCAGCGTAAAAATGAGATGCCAGTTTAATGTGATTTCTTCTCTGCTATATTACCTACGCAGTAGACTGTGCTGCCCTGCACATGAAGTCAGCAGGGATTTGTCAAGGAACTTTTCACAGAGATGTGTTGGGTGTTTGTTTCCGTACCTGTAGCTCAAATGCCTGAAATGAGTGTTTGAGGATATGCCTGCATGCAAGTTCCCAGAGCTGTCACATGTACCCTTCTCTCTGCAGCCAAACTCAGGGCCATGGATTCCACCACAAGATGAAGTTTCTCAGTATTAAATGCTACATGATGCTAAGCCACACAGTGCTCAGGTCCCTTTGGGCATGCAGATGGAAGTGACTTAGGAACCAGAGGCACAGGCAACTAGATAATATGGGGAGTTTTATACTGACATTTAAATACACAGATCTATCATCTCTCCCCCACTGCTCTCTATTCCTGTCTCCAGCAGTCATGAACCTCTCACCCTTGATGATGAAAAGGCTAAAGAAAGGCACTTTCTTAAGTGTGACTCATTTTCTTCTAGCCAATTAAAGTGTGCATTTGCATTTTCAAGAGCAAATATACACACCAAGTAAGAAAAAGAAGCAATGAACCCAATTTACTAACCACACTTACTGAAAAATCACCTTATCGCAAGAACCAGGATGACTCAGAAAACAAATGTAAAAAGCTTCTGTGATGTAGCACCGACTGACACCCAATGTATTAAAATAAATTGCCCATGATTTCTCACAAGTTCCATGCTAATGCACTCCATAAAACATCAGTGCAAACGCAGCAGTGCATAACTATCTAGAGGCTTCACTTGGTGGCAAAGAATACAATGAATTGTCCCCTGATCAAGACAGGGAAAGGAAGTTGATCTGCACTTCCAGCCTTTCAGGGAATGTTCCAGGTTTGTAAAGCATGAGTCAGCAGCACTGCTGCTGTAGATGTTTTTACTTAGCATGCTACTGGCAGCAGAGTCTCTTCTGCCTTTTCCAGCTTTCGGTATGCCTGCATTAAATGTCCATCAGGAAACAGCCACCTTTTGCATAAAATGGGACAGGTGAATTGATTGCCATTTATTCATGGTCACGTTAAAAGTCACTGCAGACCTGTATGATCACAGTATAGTTCTATACAGCAAACAGTTCCACAGGAATAAAGAGTTGATGGGTGAAGGTGGGAGAAATCAAGTCTTTTACTAAATGTTTTTTAACATTTTCATTGGTACTCCTACTACAGTAATACCACAACCACCTCTGTTACTGCAGCCAAGACAAAAGCCCCCATACACCAAGCCTCATCATCAAATTTTGCACATACGCAGCTTCTTCTAACCAAGAAGCTCAATCATTTTGCAAAGTTGATGATGACCCCTACTGAGGAACACAAAAAACAAGGAAGAGAAGGAGGACACAAACTTTCAGAAATGAACCTGGCAGCTCACAGTCCCTCAGAGGAACCACAGGCCTGCCTCTAATCACTTCTTCCTCCAGGTGAGGCCACATCTGTTTTGCTCCTGGTCCAGGTCATAATCCATTGGATTTCTGCGCTTTGATGGTTATCTTCTTGACAGGTTATACAGGGTCCTTCCTAAAGTTACTAAACCAAACTTCTGCTGTCTAACTGTCCCTAACACTGAATATTTAAACATAGCTTGACAGACAGTGAAGGACAGAAATGTGTTTTCTTCCTAGAATGAAAGACAGAACTGAAATGAGTCCTCCTTTCCCTCAAATGAGGAAAACACTGACGTAACCTCACCACTTGCTGCCTCTGATCTCCCAGGCAGGCAGCACACGCACATCGTTGCAGCACAAACAAACTAGCCGGCTGCAATAAGGCTTTACCGTTGGTCAGATTCTATTGTCCATGCTGTTCCTCCCGAGGTCAGACCACCCGACCCCCTCTCCCACACTCCTCAGGGATATTTAACCACTTAGCGGGAACGAAACTTCAACAAAAATGGACTGACACACTAACAGGAGAGGGAATTTTGCTGATAAGTGGAATGTCTTTGCATTTCAGGG
>JAVJGJ010000061.1:11356582-11381650 GCA_035590215.1 Microhierax caerulescens
GAAACCAAGCAGCCGCAGATGACTGCCTGCCACTTAATCCGCATGCCGGCCCCCTGGTTAAAAGGTTTGAGGACCCCTGAGCTAGACTGAGACACTCCTGAAAGCATGTAACAGTTGGTACCATCCAGCTACAGGTGTTCTTGGTAGCCCTTGAGTACACACAGCCCTTGGCCTGGTGGGGGTCCACACAACGGTCTGTCACATTATGTGCGTCTGAGAGACACACTGAGTGTTTCTCCATCCTATCACATGGCTTATGACTAAGAAAATACTGCACATACAAACCCTACCACTTCTCATCTTTTCGCTCTCCTGGCCTACCAGTGGGGCGATGAATCAAGGCAAAGACTTGCTTACAATAAAATATCACAGCTACAGAGACAGAATTTATTCCAATGCCAGTTTGTACTTCACTTAATGATGTAACCTAATGTTTTTCAATCAACTGTCATGTCGTACCTCATAACAGAACCTTTAGTTATTATTCTGTATTAAATTTATAAATAAAAGACTTTAAATTCATGAATCATTTGTTGAATCAGATTTTGCATGACATGCGATTAAAAAATAAACTCTGAGCTGGCACGGCCCTAAACATATATAAAGCAATAACTGCAATGTAAAATACAGAAGCTTATCCATTTTGTCTAATCATAGGGCAGTATTTCTATTTCCATCCCATTTGTATTTAGGATAATGTGTAAGCAAATGGTGAAGTTCTGTTTCAGTACAGTGGGACACTGGCACCTACTGAAATGCAGTATTGAAAATACAGGTTTTCCTGAAGTGGGTCCCCCTCCACCTGTGATTCCTTTCAGAGAAAGGGTATTTGCTCCTTCATTTTCATAAGTCAATTTAAAGATCTAACTTCTTTTTTCCCCAGAGATATCTTCCCTAACAGCTAAGTACTGCCTTCCTAAAAGCTGCCAGCTAATTATTTTCTCCCATGTCAGCACTTCAATAATTTTTTTTTTAAATGTTGGTTAGCCCTAATAACTCACTGCTTTTCCTTGACAGCAAAACCAACCAGACAGGCAATAGAAATTGCAGTAACGTGTAGTAACATGTAGCAGCATCGGTTTGAACAGCTTCTCACTTAGCAGCGCTTCATGTAACAAAGGCAGTCAGGCAGAAACCCATGGAAAAGCAACCAGCTGCTGAGCCGTGCAGGAGGGAAGCAGCTCTGTCCTCCCTACGGAGGCACAATGAAAGCCGCCTTTCGAGAATGCCGCCGACCAGTCAGCCTGACCCACATGGCTGCAGATGTGGCACTGCCAGCATGATGCAACAGCTTATTCCCTCTTCGCATGGGCATCCAGGTCCTTTGCATGGAGCTGAGCCTCCCACAGCTGTCCCTCACAGCCACTTTGACCTCCAAGACAAAGCCCAGCTAAAACACCAGAAGCCCTTCCTTGACTTTGGTGCACTTGGATCAGAAGTTGTATTTCACACACACTCTTGAAGCACTTCAGATAAAGGCAAAGAGGGCTGGCAGCATGTTACAGATCCCCTCTTCGCAGAGGGCCCTGCTGCAAAGGGCTTCTTAATGGACTTGGACTGTTGCATTTACTGTGGAATAAGCATAGCAGATACTGCAGGCTAATTCATTAGCTCCTTGTGATTGATTCATCCTTGTTTTCATCACCATAAAAGCAGATTTCCTGTGGTTAACAATGATCCCAATTCCCTCCTTGCTTACACACATTTAAGTCAGTCACAGCTCCACTGAGCCCACAGCAGTTGCTACATCAAGACTAAAATGGGTTTAATGACTGGACACTTGGATTGGGTAACTTAAACATAGGTTTCATTCACCCTGGTGTCACAGCACTGTCCAAAATTATTTTTAAGCTCTTTGTACATGAGAATTACTTCCCTCATCTCTACGAGATAGTTCCCTCAAGGGTGAAAAGCAGCAGCTGTTCAGCAGCACTCAGTTACACTGCCCATGAGCTCAGGGTATGAAGCGAAGAGTGCCACATCCAATCGCCATCACCAGGGAGACTTTGGGGAGGTGTAACGCGATTACAGTCAAATCTGGTTTATCAGAATGGGGTGGAAAACAAGAAAGTCATTAGGCAAAATGGAATTCCAGATAAATGAAGGACCTTGGAACTTATCTGATATACCCCAAGGGACGTGACCTTCTTTTAGATAAAGTAGTACTTTGATCAATGGCATTTTAGATGACAGGCCCAAATGGCAGCACTGCCAGTAACTCGGGGAACTTGTCCTGCTGTTTTGACAAGTGCCACAGGAATTCTTGCTACTTCAAGCCATCCAGACACTGGTTTATACTGTATTCAAAGGATGGTACCGTCCAGCAGAGGAGTGATCCCACAGAAACACTGCAGCACTGATGAAAATATGATCTGGAACTAAAAGGAGGGAAGGCAGAGAGAGAAATTGCCACACTCAGCTTCTTTACCATCCCATCTTGGTTATTTGGAAGATTTCCATTCAGATTGGTAGGTAACGGAAGAAAGCATAGACAGCTCAAAAGATAAGGGGTTATGTTCTGTGTAAAGCTCCCAAGGTACACAGAACCAGGAAGGAAAGACAGAAATAAGAGAGTTTAGCAGCTTTAACAACAAACACTTACCGGTACAGAGGAAGAATATGCTGTGCTTTTTAAGAGCCTGAATACTCAAATACAAATCATTCCAAAAACAAAGACAAACACTGTGTAACTAAGGGACAGCAAAAGCACAGGAATATAATCAGAAAAGCTAAAGAATAAAATGAATTACAGTTAGAAAGGCACATAAAAGGCAACCAAAAAAACTCAATACGATCTGAAAAGCAGACAGGGCAAGTCACGGTTCAGCAGAGAGGCACAGCAAAGATGATGCACAGAAGGGTATGATTCAACATATTCAACATTCGCCTCAATTTTCGCAAGTAAGATCAACAGTGAGCAAATACTGCATACAATTAATTTTAAAAAGAAACAGAACCTCAGGTCAGAATAGGAAAGAGCAGCTTCAGAAACACTCAAAACAAGATAGATACATCAGAAAATTTGTGAATCCTCCCTGACTCAAGACGAGTACTTAAGGTTTCACAACAGATCCCAGAGAAGATAAAATGTCACACTCCCTCTTGAAAGGAAGCTGTGGGAAATTACAAACCAGTCAGTTAAACCTCATCCTTGCAAAGATTTTGGAAAAACTAAACAAAAAGTAGTTTACAAGCACCTACAGGACAAGACCATGGCTAAAAAATACTGCTGGCAATAAGAGTTTGTCAGTAACAATTCCCAACAAATTAACCTTGTTGCCTCCCGATTTTGCATTTCTAGAATTTGGGTTTGACCCCAAGATTTGATGAGCTTGTCACGCTTTGGAAAGAATCTTTGAAAGTGAAGATCATCGCAGCATACTGCAGAGCATCTCCCAAATCTAAAAGCAGGAAATCAAGAAGGAAATGGACTGAACAGCATATTGTGAGATGAGGCCTCAAACACGTAACTAGACAAATCAGGAGTAAGTAGCTAGGCAGTAGCTTGGCAGGAAAAAGCTTACTGTGGGGAAAAAAAAATAGAAATCAGTTTTATTTATCCTAATGGGGATGCTGTCCCTAAAACACTGGGATAATTATTCCTTTTTCTTTGTTGGTGGTGATGTCTCAGCTGGAGAAGTGCCAAAATTTGGGGTTTGCACAGTAAGAAAGATATTGGCAAACTGGGGAGAGTCCAGACACAAGCAAAAGGGAGTTTGGGAAAACATTCTTCTAATCTTTCCTTGTAAAGCACATGTTTTCAGATAGGTTTCTCTGAAGTACAGAATACCAAACATTAATAAAAATCTTCCAGGGTATATAATTTGTGAAGATAACACAAGCAAGCAATTACATTCTAAAACAACGGGGGAGTGTGTGTGGGGGAGGGGGTGTTGGGTGGTGGATAAAGGAATTCACTGAGCTAATTAAAAGCAAAGATGATTTTTTGATGTGGTATTAAAAAAACCAAAAAAACCAAAAAAATACAAAAACAGCTACCAAGGAAGTTCAAAAATTATTTATTTATTTATTATTTTTATAAAAAAAAGCATCGAGGACAGTGCCTAGACATGCTGGCATCCTCCTCAGAGTGAATAAGGATCCTGTTGTCCTGTTCTATAGGCACGAGGTTTCTACAACCATGCAACTGCGCACAGACCAGGCAACTGGTACAGCCCCCAGCAAAATCCACCTGGGCCACAGGCCTGGCTCCTATTGCCTTTTGTCCCTACTTCAGTGGGCTTCCCGAGAAGCCAGATCAGGATCCCCGGTGCAGAGCACGGCACCGCACCAACACTGCTCCCTCCACGCCTTTCTATTCTGCGCCAGCCATGGTGCGGGGGATCCCAGCCTCAGACCCAATCTGCCATTAGCATTCAGAGAGCCACAAAGCCTACAGCTCCAAGGACACCGGGGCTGGAAAAGGCATGCCAAGGGCACACGGCACTGCACCAACATTGCTCCCGCTACATTAAATTGGTCTCTCGAAGGACGAGGCAGGTGTGACAAGGCCACGTGAATCCAACCTACTGCTACCCTCTGCTGCTGGAGCACCTCGGTGGAGCGGGGAGGGCACCAAGGCTGGCCCTTGTCTATCCACAGTGACATTGAGATCATACATTAGGGTCTGGGAGCAACATTTCACTAGGTCTGTGACCTACCATCTCCCAGACTTCCAGCTGGTCCACAGAGTGGGACTGGTTCAGATGAAGGTGTCTGTCCACTTATTAATGTCAGAGACTGGAAAACACAGATGCTCCTAGCATTTGCAAGAAGGCTCCTTACCTCTTTTTAAAAGGTTTCAGAATCAAAGCCAGTCTTTGGGACACAACAACTCTTATATTTGAGCAAAAAACCCAAGCAACGATGCGGAACCTGCAAGTGAAAAACCAGGAGAGCAGCAACACTATTAAGAAGGACTGCAGAAGAAATGAAGAGGAGAGAATAAATGGAATAACTAATACACATTTGCTCCAAGGTTCTCTCTGCACCAATTGGCAAAAAGAATACAACGGAATCATTAATAATTGAAGGAACTTGAAGACAAAGGCATTTTCAGCCAACATTAGATAAAGGGATGAAAGAGGGCTGTAATGAGAACTCTGATGATGGTATCTTGGGGGGGGGGCTGGGAAGGAGGGGGTTATATTTAAAAGAAATAGTTCCTTTGTAAAATGAGAGCAAACATTCTCATTACTAATGCAGACAGACTCATCTAAAAGACCTTATTCAACTGATGGTGTCACTGAACACCCTTTTGGACACAAGCTCTCCACTAACAATATTAAACAAGGATAGGAGACTGCTGTAGCAAAATATAAAGTGTCACTTGTTTACATTTTTTAGCCTCAATTTATTAAAGGATGAATACTAACAAGCATCCAGCTTTCTAAACTTTTCTTAACTCTGATGATTCTCTGTACATAGTTGATGGGAGCTTGGGCTTCCGTTGCTTTTGGAAGTTGGCCCTGCAGACCAAGTCAGGACCAACGTTACTAGCAAAAAAACAACCAACCAACTAAAAAGGAAAGAAGGATATCCCTTCTTAGGAGCTGAATCTTGGACACAGGAATTTCCACTGATACCTTTTAAAAGCCACCAGCAGTGGAGTCACACACACTCAATGTCTGCCTCTGGTTCGAAGCCTTGAGTTTTGCACAAGACAGTTTCTGAGCAACCAAACTGTGCACAGAGACGAACAAAGGACACGTTAATTTTACTGGCTCACTGCCACATTTCGGGAGAAAAATATTCAGTAAGACTGAAATGCATTGTTTTCATCATAAAGAATAAAAAGCTATGTCTTCAAAAACAGTACAGAAAAGATCAGATTAAATAAATTTCCTAGGAGGAGGGAATGGGGGGCAAAAAACCCACAGCAAACAAAGTAACTAACCCACAACTCTGCATCAGAGAGGACTACCAGCAACCTGTCAGGAACCTAAAGCTCTGACTGTCAAGGGTAACCAAGTCCAAATTAACTATTGATATAGTTACTCAAAAAGCTACTCTTGCAAACCTTTCCAAGCCCCGTGAACATGGTCATGCAAACCACAAAGACATTTTCAGATTCACACTGTAACTTCATTGCTCACCACAGCTAAGTCGATGGGAAACAACTCCACTCCACAAGAAGTTAAGACAGAAAATGCAACAGAGCAACACAACACAGCACAACCTGTCTGCAGCCCCACCTGAAAAAAAGCCATAAACGGGAGTAGGGTTCTGCAACCCTTCACACCCAGAGGACTTCTTCCCAACTCCACACAAAGATTGCATTTTCTGGTCTGCCAGCTTCGCTCAAGTCACCTTCTGCTGTCCTCTGAATATCCCCACTGCAATCAGCAGGGTGGCGAGCTGTAACAGCTACTCAACCCAGGTAAGCGTGGCAGGACAGACCCTACAGTGCCTGTTCTTGGCTGTACTCTGCAGGTACACACATGGAGCCACAGAAGCAGAATGGACAGAATCCAGTTTTACGAGGATGGGGGTGGGGGGTTGCATTATCTTATTTAGCTGTTGGGGATCTCTAACATGTAGACTCACCTTTGTAACCCCTGGCTTTTGGGAACTGTGTTATTTTCTTGAGCCTTCCTGGGATTCGTTCCTCTTTGCAGAACTTGCTGCAAACTTGGAAAAACACTTAGCCCGCTGTGCCGTGGCTCAGCAGCATTTCAGTGAGCAGAGAGGGAGCTCGAGGGGCCGTTCACCCCACCCACCTCAGTACAAGTCACCCCCAAAGACGCACACCTACCTCCCACAACTGAGCCTTGACTTCAGCTCAGACTAGAAACCAAACCCCACGGCAACTCAAGTATGTTAAACTTGGGATTCACCTCCCTTAATAGCAGCCCTTATTCATAGGACTTGCAAACTGTCTAGTATTTTTGTACTGCCTTCATTAATTATTTTTGCTTTCCAGCAATACAAACGAAAAACCTCAAACTTGGACAACTAGCAACATCACCATTCAACGTTTCATTGCTTACACTCAGATATAAATCTTCTGCCTGACAGAGCTTTCACAGGACAAGAGATTTCTGGAAAAGGAATAGGTTTTCATTATGGGATTTATTCTGTATTCATTGCATATGTGAGATTTTTAAGGGACAAAATCAGCCTCCGCATTTATTTGAAAACTACTAATCCTCACTTCAACTTAATTTCTTATTCTTTGCTATTCAGAGATGACATTTTGAAGAACAGAGAAATAAATATTTATTGCACTTCTTAATAAAGGAAACCCATGAAAAGTTATTAATAAATCATGAACAGCTTTACTAATAAAAAAATCTAGGTCCATGCCAAAATAACCAGCCTTCACACATAAAAAACCAGCATGCAAACAAAACACAGGAAACCTACACCTGCTGCAGAAAGTTGCAGGTCAAGAGTCGGATAACTTCACATCTGGTAAAGCCGCCTAAGCCTTTGTTAATTTGTGATTTTTCTCTAGGATATTTCAATTCTTTGGTACAAGATGTCATCTGTTAAGGCCATCAAAGGACTGGGAGCTCTAGAAAAAACTCACATTAATTGTTTCTCAAAAAGCATTGACTGATTACACCTGGGTGCTGGAACTAATCTGAACTTTAACCACTGCAATGCTGGGAAACACACTTTTCCAGCCCTTTTTGTTCCCCCAGCAGACAGTACTTGCTGATTCTTCTTGCTGGATTTAGGCCACTTCCAGTTGCCGACCCCCCACCACTAGTCCATCAAAAGGCGGCCCTAATGAAAACAGCTTTCTCAGAACAGATTTCCTTCCTGCTGCTGTTCTCCACTCTTACACTCACAGATCTCTTCTCTATTCTCTTCTTCAGCCGCTCCTTGAGGGCAGGGTTCAACATTAGAGAGGCAAGTCACATCAGGAGCATACACCAGCGTTCAGTGAAAGATGCTGGCAGGACAAAAGAGCTTGTTTCCCCTTATACCTTTTGGAAAGATTTAAGAGTGTCTTCCCAGTAAAAAGACATCCCTACACATGCCCCATCTGACTGACTGTCAAACAGACTAGCTGATTCCCGTCTCCCACCTTTCCCAAATTCCAAAATACTCTGTTACTCCAGAGTTTAACAGGATCTATCAATTATTAAACCAATTACAAGCTGTGGATACTTAGAAGTATTCAGGCATTTAAGGAAGAAAGAAGAAAAAAAAAAAAAACAAAAAAAAAGATGAGGTTATCTTCTCTAATTTCTGCTTCCCAAGTCACTACCCAGGGGTCACACTTGATGGGGGCAGCAGGGAAGAGCAGCTCTCCTGCCCTGAACCTCCCAAAGCTCTCAGGCTAAGGAACTAATGTTTTCTCCTGAAAGATTTAGGATAATTCTGACATGTTTCTGTGTTATAAATATAGGACAAATGTATATAAATCTAGATTTAGACAAATGTGGAATACACAGTTACATTACTAGCACTCCATTTCTTCCATCTTTTTTCCCCTCATTCTTCAACCTGTTTGCTGCAATACTCAACAATTCTCTTTGACTCTGTGGCTTCCATCCACGGCTTTCCCCTTCCTGCTGCTTCTTTGTATCTCTATTCCCTTCCACTCAATTTCCCATCTTTCTCCATCACCCACATCTTCAAGGCCCGCATGAACTCTGCCCCGGCACCTGCTCACTGTCACTGCTGTGGGCTGTGCCTGCCCCCCACCCAGGCTCCCCCTGAAAGCCTGCAATCTCCCAGCCCTCCCAAGAGCAAGGCTTCCACAGCCACATTACACTCCCCACACAACATGCTGCAGACCCTTGGTTACATGCCAAACACATGTCCCCGGCCAGGTCATCCTACACGTGGTATAAATGCCTACTCCCAGCCATGCCCCAAACTCACACAGTGTCCCTGGTGCATTTTTCACCGCATTCCTCCACCCTCTGGCTCTCATTCCCTTTCGCCCCCTGCCCTACTTCATCCTAAGCAGATCAAGCACGGCTTAATCATCTCACAGTGGTGTGAAGAGGCCCAAAAAATTACCGTTTTGCAATGCATGCATCAATCTTCAAGTGAAAGCTGTTTACATGTGCTGCACCTTGTTGTCAAACTGCTTTCAAAAATTCAATGTCCATGCCATTGGGGCAAGCAAAACGGAGCAGTGTTTTCTCTCCACTTTCCCCACCTAACCTTAAAGCTTTTTTCCTTGACTCTTTCCATCCCCTTGAACAGGGGAGAATCCAAGTGTAGGAACCTTCTCTATATAAAGCTATATTTTATAAATAAGTATACACACACACACACACATTGGTTCAGATTGACTTCAAAATATAGCCAAGATAGAAATAACCAAACACTATTTTATTTTGTTATGCCTTGGTAGAAATTATTTTACACTTCAGTAACTTGAAAAATAAGTCACTGTGACCAGCAAATGTCTTCTACCCTGCAACATGCAATCTGATGAGCAGAAGGCAGAGTGCAGAAGGCAGGTATCACTTGAAGATAAAAGTCTCCAGACAGCATGCCCCTAATATCCATGCATTGAGCAGGTGTTTGCCATCTGATAGAGAACTCTGAGAACAAGATAAACTAGAAAGCTTAAGGCTTTTTTTGCCATCTCATTTTATTTTTATTCAACTACCACTCCACATGTTGCTATTTAATTTCCGTGGCTCAAGGTTTTGCCCCTTTAAAAGACCAAAAGACTCTCTCATCCTGAATTAATCTTTCATTCCTGAAAAGCACTGGACTGAATCTCCTTATTTCCCCCTGGGTACACCAAGGGTAGTGACAGCTGATCCTTGCCTGCACTGCCCAGTCAATTTTTATTATGCTCCTTCTGAAGCCTACAAAAACTCTTCAGCAGTGAAAGCGCTCTCAGCACGAGGGCACTGCACAAACACCTGCTAAGAAATAAATGCATGAGATGAGATAATGGGTGGGAGGAGGAAAGAGGCCATAAGGGGCAAAGTAGCTCACTGGAACCAGAGGCAAGAGCCCAGTCCAGCTCCTGCATCTCTGTCCTGACTTCCAGAAACTGGGTGAGAAAACAGTTCCCGCAACCCAGCTTTTTCCCCACGTTTGGCCTTCCTTACCCACTAGCAGGGCAAACAGTTATTGTATTGTTTACGTTTTATCTCCACTGCAGCAGCTTGAGGCTTCGAGCCCAAACCAGCTCCAGAGTACTAGGTACCGCAACCGTTTATCACCTGCACAGCAAACAAATGCCAGTCGGCTGCAGCATGAGGTGGTATCTCAGCTGGGACCTGTTGATGCACTTTCAGCTGGCACAGCATGACATGGGAATCCTCCCAGGGTAGCACCATGGTTTAACTGCCACAAGATGCTTCCTCACACCTCCCAATCCACGTGGAGGGGAAACAGGAAAGAAAGAAAGCAAAGAGAGTGCACCCTGAAAATTGGCAGCAAGTGGTATATGGACTGGGAACAGGACTTACAAAGAAAAAAAACTCCACCCAAACAAAATCCCTGTAACTAAAGAGCAGTTGGATCCAAACCATTTACAGTTCATGCTGACCTTGGACAAACAAATCGAATGTTTCTACCAGTCTAAGTGAAAGACAGCCAAACCCCTGACGTAGCCAGGTCCATTCAACCTTTTAAAAATGGAAGACTCGGCCACAGAATTCTCTAAGATAAGAAAAATAGGGGAAAAAAACCCTCAAAAAAACCCAAAAAACCAAACCCAAAACATTTCTGTCTTACTTGAAGATTCAGAGAAATGACAGTGCACTAAGCAAAGCCCAACCCTCCATCAATTCCCGCTGAAAGCCTGGCTGCTCCCAGGGAAGAGCCGGAGGGGCCCCTCCAGGCAAACCTCTCCCAGCGAGCTCCCAGCAGGAGCAGAGGCTCCGACAGAAAGGCCCAGCATTTGTGAACAAGGGATAGATGGCGCAGAGCAAAGCCCAAGCTGACAAACAGGCTTATTCATTTGCTTGCTGTTTATTATGTATAAGCACGGCGCCATCTGCTTTACTACACTCTTCAAAAGGCTGTAGCGGCGAGGAGGAGGATGGCCTGTTTGCCACCCTCCCGCTGCGGTGGGGTGCAGGGAGAGGCAGGCTGCTCTGCGCCGAGGCCAGGCTGCCCCTGCCCCCAGAGCACCCGTGTGAAGGGGCCAGGGTGCAGGGCAGGCAGGCAGGGACACAGCCAGGGGAACGAGACCAGAAAAGGGCTGGGAAAAGCGGAGCGCTTCCATCTCACGTGGCCCAGCGACCTGGGGTCCCGTCACAGGCTGAGCACTGGCACTGCCAGAGAGGGGGAGCAGGGAGACTGCAGAGCCAGGGGGGAAGTGGGATTGCCCCCGTGCTCAGAACACCTGTTAACCTGGTCGTAACCAGAGCGTCACGCGAGCTGGCCAGTGCTTACCGGCACACAGACCTCGGCAGCCCGGCTGCTCCAGCAGTCTTAGCAAGAGGAGGGAACCCACATCCCCGCAACGTTGCAGGAAACAAAGTCCCTGCTTCCAGGGCTAACTCTCCTTCTTCTAAAAGGGTCATTCCCCAGCCGGAGGGAAACTACTGGGTGGCTTCAAACAAGGAGACATGACAACCTTAGGGCGCCTTGAGGTTGCCACCAAATGCAACAAAGCTGCAAGCTACTGGACTCTTCACTGAACATCCACAAGCGCATCTCATGTGGTTTGGGGGATCCCAGTACTAGATCAATCACTCAACCCATCCCACCACTGATTACTGTCATCCTCTCGCCCATACACGCCCAGTCTGAGTGGTTGGTAAAGACTCAGTGCAGCCCTGTGGAATCAAGTGCTAGAGAATTTCATATATATATATATATATATACAAACACACCACATAACTGTGAAACACCCCATCTGCTCACATTACAACACTTTAAATGCATGCAATTAACTGAACTGAAATGGCATAAGAATCTGGATTAGTCAGTATCTTTTTCCCTGACTCCCACTATTTCCACCTTCCTCTCACCCTAACATATGGAATGCCATATGAATTACTGAATGGATCATGCTAAAAGTGGAGGCTGTAAAACCTATTTTTAATACAGATTACGGGAGGGGTATTGTCAGTCCGTGGTGCAGCATTGTTTGCTTTACAAGCTTGGTCTGTCACTACTTCTGGCAAGCCCCACTTCCAGTGCTGACAACTAATCTCCAAACTCTTAAATATTTTTCCTTGGTGCTCTGAAATAAAACTCAGTCTCCTTCCGAGTTCCTTGGCAGGAACTTTGCAGGAATAGCAGGCCAGGTGAAAGTTAGTGCATGGCAACTAAGCAAGTTTTTCCAGCCTGCTGCTGACTTCTGAAGTAGCCATGAGATGCCAACAAGGATGCCCAGTTTTCACTGTCAAAGCTACCAAGGTATTTATTAACCCAATACATCAGGCTGTTAACCTGAACCTTCATGAAATGCCACTGAGACACACGTAAATTGTGCACTATCCCAAGAAACAGCTAGAGTAGTGTCTATACAGGATTTTCTGTCCTGCAGGAGGGTACAACTTTTTCATCCCGTCATTGAAAGCCCCTCCACCCTAAGGAGACACAACAACACGGGCAAAGTCTTGGCAGGAGAAATAATTGGAGCAACCTGGTTTGTTTATATACTGATAAATAAATCCTGATGCAAAGCTAGGGAGACTCACAGTAGAGATCTATCATCAGACACACACAAAAATACAAAATCTCTTTTACAAAGCCATGAAGAGCTCCTACTAAGCATTTTAAAGCCAAGGCAGGTCAGGTCAGACAGGTTATTATTAGCTCTGAGCAGCCCATAAATCAAAGTTAGCATACATCACCTGAAATCGCAATGGTTATCATGAACTGCATTTTCTCCTACCTTTGAAAATCAATTAAACCATTACCAATCTCATCTTTACAGCCAAATGCACCATCAGCAATGCAGACTCAATCCAAAACCAGTGTCAGATAAATGGTTTCAGGTGAGGTCACAGAGAATGTAGAGGGAATGTGCCAAAAGAAAGTGATTTCTGGACAGGAACTCCTTCCCTTTTAACCCATACAAGGCCCATCAGAATTGAGCTCCACTGAAAGCATTTTCTTCCACAACAAATTTAGCAATTTGAAGAAAAGCAACTAACAAAAACACATACACAGAGGACCATGAGAATGTAGTTTCCAGAAGCGATGCTCACATTTGCATATTAGATTTTACCTGAGGAAATACAGGTGCTGCCCAGGCAAAATGGGACACTGGGACCAACTCAGCATTTCCAGCTCTGCTGGAGACAGACAAGCCAGTGGTTCACAGAGTTCCCAGCAGTTAGGGAAGGGAAGCTGGAGGCACTGAAGCAGCTTTAAAATTGTTTAACAAAGCAGAAACTGTAACTGATGTGTCATAAAGCACTATCAATTACCATGAAACTGTTACTTCATTTTAATGTACCAACAATCTAAGCCTGCTTCTTCAGGGTACTACCATTTCAGCAGCTTAGAGCTTCACACTTAAAAAGTTTTCACATATTTCCTTTTCCCTCAATGAAAAAGAAATTCCCAGTCGTTCCTTCCTGGTTACTCTCTGCAGGACTCAAACTTCAGAAACGTTCTCACGCCTTTCCCTGCAACACTGAAATTTGTTGGCAGGGCTGTGCCTTCTTGTTGCGTATCTGCAGCAGATCAGGCTCTCACCCTTTACATACAAACTCCCTTTCTTCTCCACCACTCAGTACTACACACATTTTATTTCACTTTCCTTGATGTAACCACAGACCAAGGGGTCTGAAGCATTTTAAAGCAGGGCTAAAATCCGACATGGACAAGGCACTCATGTAAAGGAATAGAGAGACCTTGTGCTCCCACAAAAGCTGTTTTCTCATTGGATTGGTACATATAAAAAAAGCATGGTTTTACTCTTCCAGAGGAGGCAGGGAAGAAAAGGTGGGCACCTATCTCTTACGGTCAGTTTGGCCAAACTCAGTTGGAAAGGAGGCCCAAGCTGAGAGAAAACCACCACGAAAAGCCAGCAAGAAAGTAAAACCTCCAGTAGCAGTAGGGCTTAGGAGAGAGAGCATGCCTGAGATGGAGCCCAAAGAGAGAGATACCCCAGCCTTAGAGGCCAAGGCACTGCCCTCACTTGGAGCAGCGCCTCACATCCAGCCAAGCCCTCAGTCTGCTCAGCTGAAGCTTGCCCAGCCCATATGTTCCTCTGCCTCACAAAGCATGATATGCTATGCCTTCATTTCGGCAGGGGTAAGAGAGGGAGGGAGAATGGGGCAAATCAGAAGCTCTTGGCAGGCATATGAGTAACAAAATAAAGGCAGAAGTTACGTAGAGCAGACCTGTGCTGCCAAGTGAAGTCACAAGTGGCTTGGTTCAGATCTGAGGATTGCTTTTTTTTATTTTTATTATTGTTGTTATTATTATTATTAGCATTTGGCAAAAGGAGCCAGGAAATACCTTGCTGGTGATGTCTGCTTCTCCCAGCACAAGCCAGTTTGGAATGCTGAATGGCTTACCCTGAAAAAGGGAGAACCACAGTATTTCCAAGCCCCCAACTTTTACTGTCATTTATTTAAGCAGCACTGCAATAATTTTGGTTTTGTTTTTATTTTATAAGAAGTTGTTACATGATGAGAACAAATCCTCCCAAGAATGTTCACTTTTCTCCTCCTATTTTAACTGGACATGGCCTCAGGGAGAGAGAGAGAAATTTCCAAACTTACGCACCGATGAAAGTTGAGTTCGATCTAACAGGAAAAAGCCTCTGTTCAGTTAAAGGCCTTATAAAGAAAAGAATTCTGAAAGAATCCTGTCTTTCAGATATGTAAACACAAACCCAGAATTCACTGGTTCATCTGAAAAGTAAAATTCATAGTCCTACTACAGGATATAAATAACTCCCAGTCAAGCCAACGTGAATGACTTGCTCCCTGACTCAGCAGAACGTATGGTCTAACAGGGTATCTAATTTTGAAGGAACCTGTTTTTAACTTCTGGGCAAAGAAGAAGTTTAAGCTTAAAGAGGCTGAAAAATTATGTATGTTACTTACAAAAAAAAAAAAGGCCCAGTTTAGCCATATATAGAGCATCAAGTTCATAAAACACTAAGCAAGCCACCTACAAACCTCTTGCTTGAAGTGAAAGCCAAAAATACAGCTCTCTCCTCTGACAGAATATACCCCTCCATCTGTTTGCTGCTTCAGGTCAGATTAAATACTGCAGCTTCCTAGAAAGCTAAATAAACTTTACCTAAAGGGACCCTCAAAACACTGACATGTGACTCTGGCTGGCTTTCTTCCTCCTCTGCAGAGTCTGGAGCCACAGAGTCCTGTGCCACTGCTGAAAGACTCACCACACTCCCTGAGGCAGTGCTTCCTCTCATCAAGCGATCAAGCCAAACGCTGTATCTTCATTGTGTTGTCTAAAAGCAGTTGGATGCTTCCCCTGGGTGGACCCCAGGACCAGATTTCTCCATTTCTGCAAGCTGAGTTTTTTTCAGAAGCCTGGCTGCTGCTACGCTTATGTTTCACCCAGTCACAACCGGGTCCCATTTGCACAATCACACATAAAGCAGCGTTTTATACTCCCATGAGCACAAATAGTTCCTACAGTCTAACAACCTTTAATCCAACACCCTGATGACATCATCATGAATCAATGTAACAAATATTTGGATAAATACCATTACTGTGAATGTTTCACTGATGTACTGTTGGAAAATGAGTGCTCCAAGTCTTTTGCTTGAAAGCACAGAACTTCTGTCTTCTCAAATGATGGAGAACCTCATGGTTATCATCTAGCTGGTCTGGATGGGACACCAGCACTCTCCTCCCAGCACACCACACACAACACTTGCAAAAAGCCAACATTCAATTTAACCCACTCATCTGCGCCTGTCCTTGTTTGCAAAGATGCATGTTACCTCTCCTTTCTAATCACTACTAAAAGCTGATAGCTGTTTACATCACTGCAGAGAAGACTATTTCATAACATACTGGATTACTGAAGCTTCTTCTCCAAGAAGAGCATCAGCATAGTACTGTGACTTTAAATGCAAAACTAATCTTACTGAAAACTGTCCTTACTTAACTAAAACTGTAGCAGATGCAAGCAATAAAACTTGGGGGTAAGAAACATGACATACACTTATTGAGAAGGATATTTGAAACAGATTCTTAAACATCCTGTATAAATATAGCTGCTTCAGAAGCAGCTCTTATGTGTGTGTGTTTAAGAAATACTGTTATTTCAGAGATAGCATCATCATGTGCTTTGCAAGGCTACATGCCCAAATTAGCTCTGTTCTAATGTTTTACGAACCGCAGAAAATTCATTGTTGTTCATTCTTGTACCACCATAAATTCTTAACAGAATTGCAACTCTGGTAACCATCCATTTATAGATTGCTATTTCACATCTTGGCCTCACCTATCCATTTTCTTATAGCCATGGCTGACAGAAACCACAGGTGTAGGCTCTATATGGAAGCAGGAATAGCTAGATTTATAGGCATTACTTAACCAAATGAGAAGTCAAGGATGAACGGACCAAGGGAACCTGATGTGTCATAATATCTACCACGTCACATGTATCCTGTGGTTAGGAGAAAGATAATACTTAAATCACAACACCTACCTGGTTCTTCAAGAAGAAACAGGGCAAGAGAATCCACAAAAAAACACCAGCCAGGCACAAGCTGGTTGATGATACCAATAACCTCTCAAGGTGTATTGTCACAAACTGGTGTCAAGCCAACCAAATTACTCAGGAACATTTGCTAAATAAACACGAATCATTCTGCTGTAGCAGCCTTTTTCATCCTACACTTACACGTGACAGTTGTGCAACTGCACATACGATAGTCCCCCCAGCTTGCTCGCCCCAGGACACACACACTTCCTCTCACTTGCAGAGAGTAAGGTTTGCTCTTGAAGCCCAGACTCTCACAAGCACAGTGATGCTGCTGCAGCCACGTACACATGCACCAGCAAAGCCTTTAGCCCAGAAGAGACACCTCTATAAGCAGCATGCTAAAGCAGCCCTGTCATTCCCTCTGTTATCTCCCCAGAGCCCCACATAAGACCATGAGAGGTCTGTGAGAAATTCACACACAAACAATAAATGAATACATAGCACAAAGCAACTTGCTTAAGTAGTCACTACTTTGTTACCCAGCCTACTTACTGTTAAATCACCATTCCTTTACCTCTATGGTAGAGTGAGGCATGTCTATATATAGAATGGTTTGGGTTGGAAGGGACTTCAAAGAGCATCTAGTTCCAAGGACATGTATGAACAAAACCTAAATATATACAGGATTGTAACCTGGTGCAAAACTCTTAATACCTGAATCCAGGCAGGTTTGCTATATGGCAGAAATGCTGTACTCGCATTATAGAAAAGTCTCCTAGTGACAACCAGGTGTTTGTTCATTTACATGCCCACCAGAGCTGGTGCCAGGCTGCATGACAAGCAGCAGGACAGCCACCGTACACAGCAGACTATGATGGTGCAAAGCACCACGTTTCTTCCTGAAATGAATGCAGTTTTACCATTTTTCAACTCTTTCTTTTCCACCTCTCTTGTCCCTCTAAGCTGAAATATAAAAACCTCTGGTTTGCCAGAACTGCAGGGAAATGCAAGGACAAAAACATGTTATTCACAATTCAGAAAAACTTGTCTTCTGAATATGAAGCAGCCAAAGGCTGAATTCTCAAAGGCAACTTGCTCTGAGTACTTGATGTGGCCAAGGATAAAGCTGACAGGGCAGAAAAAAAAGCTCAGATTTAAGTAATCAATTGCTGAGCTGCTGAACCAAATGCAACTGCAGATAGGACTTCAGAATATTACAAGACACATTTTGGTTTCATTTGTGTATCAGCAGCATCCCCCTCCTCACCTGTGTCGCACAGCTGCAGCTCAGCTCAGCAGAGCTGTCAAAGCCAGCACAGCCTCTCCAAAAACACCAGGCTGGTAGCCATTTCTCTGTGAGGATCATTTGGAGTTCATTCCCTTTGGCTACCCAGTTTGGTGCAGCAATAAAACCAACTCTACTTCAGTCAAGCAAGACCTATAACAAAAAGACTAAATTAACAAGAGTCAAGTTCAGACAATACCAAAGAGAGATGATTAAAGTATCATATTCAAAGATTTACAAGCTTACTGTACAGAAAAGAGAATATGTGCAAGAGAAGAAAAATAGGTCTATCAAAGCACTAAAAATCTAGGTAGTTATTGGAAGAAATTTTCTATCAGTAAGCACAGTGAATCAGAAGTGAAGCAGCACTAGTACTGGTGTATGCACTACATCCCTGAACCACAGCAAGGGAACTGGGGAATGAGCTCTAACCTCTGGCTAACCAACTTCCTTCAGCCACCCAAATACTTACTTGCAGTTTTGACAGCTTCCCAACACAGCTGCTTCTCCTCTCCATTATTGTGATTTTCAATTTAGCACACTATAATTTTGTCCTGCCTCATTCCCTCTGAGCTAATGTCCTGCTGCTAGGGGCAGCAAAGAGCCTTTCTGCTAGATTTTAACCTTCCATTTTCTGTGATGTGCAAGGCACCATGGGGTGCATATTGCTACACTGCTGAAAGTTTTAATTCAGAAGCAATCTCATGAACACCTTCTAGGCACTAGCGCACTAGCTGGGTCATTTGGTGAGAAAAAGCAGCTAGGAAAGCACAAGAAAAAGACAATATATGCCATAAAAAGGACAATCATTTCTTCAAGCAGCAGGGTGCTATTAGATGACAAAGCCTGGTCTCCCTTGTAAAGCCTGTCTGTAGTAAGAGGGCCAGAGGCAGCTCTGTGCTGATTTCATCCCAGCAGGCAGCAGCAAGGCTACACCAACATGGATCTTGCAGAGCAGAGGTACTTTGGCTGGCAGGGAAGAACCACCACATTGTTCTCCCAGGGCCACCCTAGGCGCTGCAAGATCTCTCGTTAGGGTCACGTTAAAAGGCACCGTCTGTCCCCGTGCCCTCAGCTCTGCCACGGTGCGACGGCTCCTTACGTAAGATGCTCCCCAAGTTGGACAGAGAAGCCCTTTAACACGCTGGTGTTCCATCCAATCCGCCTCCCCGCAAAGAGTTTAATGAGGGCTGTTTTCAAGCAAGGTTAGGAGGAAAACAATTATCTTTTTTATTTGTATGAACACAGAAAGTAATTGAGCGGAGTACGGAGGGGTGGGCAGGAGGGAAAGAGAACGTGTGGCCTTTTTCCTCCTCCTGCCTATGGTTCTGAGCCTTAGAAGTACTGGGGTAAATACTTCTGTTCAGGGGATACACAGTATATGAAGTGGAAGAACATGAAAAGAAAGTGCAAGAATAAAACCTCCACAAAACTTTCCTCGACTGTTTAGGGGGTTTATTTGGGTTTTGCCACTCTTGCCCCAAAAATCAAGGAGAAATTGCAATGAAACTGAAAATCCAACTGCAAGATTTTCCTTTCCTGAAACGTCTCACATTGAACAAGTCAGGCCAACATGAACAACATTCTTATAGGGAGCGTCGAGTTAATCATTTGCTTAACGGGGAAGGATTTGATTTGCCTCCTTCACATCCAGACTTAGCACTGCTTACATGGCTCGCCAGCAGTACCAAAAACCCCAATCTTGCAACCACCAACAAACTCATAATGGTGCTCAATTACCCTGCAGAAGTGATCGTCTCTTACAATTTTACATTCTATATCATCTCTTTACAACTACAGCTTCTTCCATTCTTGTGCTTAGCCAGGACCAGCCTCCTTACCAGCACCGCTTTGGTGGAGGAACAATCCTTTCCCCACGTTTTGCTCACTTGTTGCAAGGCCTGACCCGATGCTGCGGTGCCCTGTCAAGGGAACAGTGCAGGACTAAGCTAACCCACGCACAGCCACCCCAGCACCATCTGGATCACAGGGCTGCTTCCCAGGAGCTGCTCCGCTCCTGCGGCTCCCTTCCCTGCCAGCAATTGCCACGGCTGCAGCAAGGCAAAGCAGGCAGCTTTCTAAAAGGGATTAATGTCTCGGCACCAGCTCAGCCCAATGAGCAGAAACCAAACACCACTACAGCTCTGCCTCACATGCTGCCATCCTACCCTGCACCGAACGAGGACTGCTGCAGCACGCAATGCTGCAGATCTGCCCTCTGCACTTTGCACATGCTTTGCCTCGCCAACCTCCACCAGCAGGCACAAACTGGAAACCTCTTCGTTCTTCTGTTCTCTCCACAGAGGAAGTGCTCCTTGTCCACCTACACTTGCTTTGCTCCCTCGGCACAACAGTATTCCACCCGAGTGCTTTTGTGAGCAAGTTTACGGTAGCTTATACCCACCAAGCCAAAGATATTACTGTTTATTTTGATGGCAGCAGTCCTCAGGCAACAGCTGAGAATGGGGCAGCATTGTACCAGGTACTGTACAAACACATGGCGAGATCATTTATATAGATACATAGGTGTTGTACAGTATCAACGTTTTTGTGGAAAATGAGCTGTAAAAGCATATCACAAACAAATCTTCCAGCTACTCCAGGACCTCTTTGATGGGGTAAAAATGTTGCTTTGCATGAAGTTAAATGCACCTATTTTAATCCAGTGGGAACTTGTCTAGCAGAAAAGACTTCAGAATTTGAAAATGTTGGTGTTACTGAAAGACAGAGGAAGATCTACATCCCAAAGAGTTTGCTATCACAGTCATCATTAAATATCAAAGGAAAAGCAAACAACCAAACAAAAAAACAACCTTCCTTCATTTATATAGTATAAATACAAAATATCTCTAAACAGAGACTAATACATTAACTGCCTCAACTTCTATTTAAAACAGCAGATTTTTTATTATTTAAGATGACTGGGCTAGAGGGCAAAATCCTAGATGTGGCACAGAATCAAAATGTTACACCACGATTTTTTATTTCCTTGGTTTAAAAGTATCTCTTTTGTTTTAAACACAAGTAAAACCAAGTGCACAATCCCACTAACACTTGTAAATAACATTAGAAGATTAGTATCCTGGTATGTTAACATCAGTTTGAAAATTTGTTGTAAGGGGTGGATCATAAACATGATTTTTAATGGAATGATTTCCTTCCTATTTTAACATTTATATAAATGTCTCTGGAAATGAAAAGGACTATTCACAACCTTAAAAGGATGGATTGTGTCTGGAATTCTGTCCCGTTGCCCACCTATACTCGTTTTATGCTCAAGGCAGGTTTTAATACTGACTAAGTTATCTAAACTCTTACCATACTATACACACACACACAAAAAAAAAAAAAACAAACCCAGAAATCATGCCTTCTGGTAACTTTTTTTCCATAGTAAAACGTGTAAAAGCATAATAGCAATAATGTCTTTCACATAGTTGTTGTAGCAGCTGAGCACTGCATGAGGTCCCCTTCATCCCGATTTCAGCAGAAGTTCCTACAGCATCCTTTGGGATAAAGTTCTTAAACATTGAGTTTACAAAGCATTTAAGGATCTGTATAACTTTAGGCACTTGGGCAATCCACCCTCACTTAGCACAGCACTTAAGCACTTACAGTAAATCATGTGCTCGGTGGCTTCACTGACTCAAGGCTTTAATGTTAAGACTTTGCAGGACTATCCAGCTTCCACAGTGTGACTGAAATACGAAGCCAACAGCTCCAAGTTATAGACCAAAATTGGCTTAGCTTTTTGAAGACAGTATGGTTAGCAGATAGTGTACCGTAAGCCTGTTACGTGCAGTACATGAAAAGCTTTGATTGGGATCAGATGTTGACAGGTGTCATTGACTTGCTGTTAAAAGAAATAAATGTATGTGTTTCTAGTAACAAGTAACCTTTGGAAACCAGCAGTAAATACAAGCACTCTTCAGGATGAGAGCAGGACTGAGCACAATGGATGGAGCAGCAGGTTCACTACTACATACCTGTACTGTGCAAACAGCACTGCAACTTTGCATCTGCTATACTTTTCAGTTATGGATTAGTCCTGGTTTTGCTCTAGTTTATCAGCTCTTGTCACCATGGCAGCACATCTAAAACTACCAGATACTTACGCCTCTCCTTTCCCTTCCGTCAACCAACTTGGAACAGATTTGGAGTTGTTTATGTTTTTTATTTAGATGTCTCCCCCACATGCACTTCTCCAAACGCTGAGTAACTAGGAGGTGCTTCCAACAGCCAGGCTCTGTATTTTGTCCTCTGCATGTCTCAAGGTTAATGGTCTATATGATTTACTTCTGGCATTGGTTCCGGTGTGCAATTTGAACTCTGTGTTAACTACTTAAGTTTTCATCACAAGCCCACCAGAGTCATTGGCAGGCTTGTTGCTGATTTAGTTACTGCTGTTCCCATTCATCTAATCAACAAAACCAAAATAATCTTTAATATAAAAAAAAACCCTATTGGCTCTGAAATCCCAGGTATCAGTCTTTGGTGTATCGATTCTTTATCACCTCGGTTTGGAAGTAGCAATAGAGTCCAAAACAATGATGGCTTATCTGCACATAATACTTTTTTTTTTGCCCCAGATGAGCAATTTTAAAATCTGTATTTATTAACCAAGAAACACTGTAGACAGGACATCAAGATATTTCTCTTTCAGAGCCACCCAGGTTTTGCATACACAGAAGAAAAAGCTAACTGGGGCACAACAGAGCATTGGCTGAAGAGAAAACCGAGCCAGCAAGACGTGCAGGCAGGGCCAAGCTGTCCTTGGAAAGCCTCAGAGGAACAGAAGATAGTAAGCACATGGCTACACCATCAGCTAAGAGCTTGCCACCAGGTCAGACTCACCCACCATTCATATTGTAAATCCTGGCTCATGCTAAGAGGATGCTTCAACCCAAGCTCTCTGAACAAAGAGATTAACCATATTCAGCATCTTAGCACAGGCCCAGGCTATTAATGTGGTCCAGACAGCTTTGGCATGGGAAAGGCAAAGCAAGCTACTGACAGTCCAGCAGACTGGAGAAAATGGCTCCACTTAAGCACACTTCAGGTGCTTTGATCCAGATACAAAGCCAGGCTTTGGTCAGCCACAGTGAGGTCTGATGTGCTGCAGCCTACCTCGTATTTCACACTGCAAAACCACCCAGAGCTAAAAGGTGCAAGAACTACTATAAAAAGGCAACAGTTTCATAGACCACCATGATGAAACATCAACATCTGTGACTGGGCCCCAGCAGAGGGAAGGAGAAGACAAGGAGGAACTTGAGATGAGGTAGCTCACACACTGGAAACATCCCAAATGGAACAGACAGACAGAAAACTAAGGACAGCACAAAGCAAACGGCTTTATAAAAGGCAGAAGTCCTTGTGCATTCCCAGAACAGAATCACAGACTAGTTGAAGTTGGCAGGGACCTCTGAAGATTGTCTAGTCCAAACCCCTCTGCACAAGCAGGGTTGCATTTGTTCACATCAGCAACTATCAGCAACACAGAAGCAACCCATTTAAAATAACCCTTTGGTCCAGTTTAATTAGAAATACAATTAAAACATCACAGTCCTGCATGTTAATTGGTCAGGTCAGTGAATGTTAGTCCTTTCCCACTTGAAAACACAGATTTTCACTTTCATTATGAATTGTATTGCAAGCCTCATGGCTTTATACAGCCCTTAGCTAAACCTGTACCTTGTCTTGAACTTGACATCTGAGACACTACTTTGATGCATTCCTCAGGAGTACCCTAAAAGTATTTTCTACTACAGATAAGAATACAAGCAAATGAGTCAGCATGCCCTGGGTGTGAACTTGTGTTGCTCTTGACTCCCTGTTCATTCTTCTAGGTGTAAGTTAGGAACAACCCCACTGCTGTCAACTGAATTACATCAAAGAAAGAAACAAAGTGCACACAGCATTCTAAATGGACGATGCAGTATCATGTATTATAGCTTGCATAAAACACTGCACAACAGTACAGGTTCACAGAAACATGAGTGTTCTGTGTGTGATTTATTAAACCATACTTGTTTTCCTAATACAAGGGCAACACAAAGAGGATAAAAGTCTTCCACACAAGTACAAACTCACCCATTCTCTGAAGTTCTGCTAAAGCTTACACTAACACCCCACCCTCCATTAAAGAGATCAGAAAAAAAAAGAAACTGAATGGAGAAAAAAAAAAGAAAAAGAAAATAAATAGAAAAGGATGCCAGACAGAAGTCTGAGATACATAACAGGTAAGGAAATAAAAAGCACACATCCAGGATTGTGATTTTCAGAAATCCAGGGATCAGTTTTCAGTCCCAGCTTCATGCCTGTGCCATCTCATATTGATAAAGAGCACTTGCTTTAGCACAAAAGTCTCCAGCAAAGAAACTGCCACCCGCCCGATGCATATCAGGAAAGCAAGGCTATGGCTTGCATCATTGCTGAGAATCTTGTCTCCTCACATAGGTCTCATCACTGCATTCCTTGCTATAAGACCATGCATCAAGCCGGAGTGGCCCCTGGCTGACATTTGGTGAGCCTCAGAGAGGCTTTCCCCACTCTTTGGGAAAGTGAAAAAGTGAAAAGCCTGAAAAGTGTCTTGAATTCTTTCTTGCTTTGCACAAGTAGAGGACAACAGAGATCCCTTGGTCACTTGAAGGGTAGAAACGAAAGGTAGGGCTCAGTATTATTAAACTGAAAGGGCAGCTCCCTAAAGGCCAGAAACTGGGTAGATAAAACAACTCATTTGGGTGAGTCCTTGCAGCATCACTTCAATAATGGTTTTCTACTGTTGAAAGGCACCATGAGCTTTGGAGAATGCCATGACTCAAGACCTTGGCTCAGCTAACATTAGGACAGCCCTGAAAGTATGGGCACTGTCTTCTACCCACAGAAGAACAAAACATTCTTACTTCCTCTGATATTTCTCAAGCCCCTGAAGAATCTGCCTCAACTGTCTGGTCCACACCTACATCCATAGAGGTCTCCTGGATGGATCCCACATGCTTCACCTACAGCACTCATTCCCCTGCCTCATGGAGAACCTTAGACTGAGGTGGGGGGGCAGAATCACAGAATGGTCAGAGTTGGAAGGGACCTCTGGAGATCATCCAGTCCAACCCCCTGCTAAAGCAGGTTCACCTAGTACAGGTCACACAGAGTCACAGCCAGGAGGGTTTGGAATGTCTCCAGAGAAGCAGACCCCACAGCCCCTCTGGGCAGCCTGTCCCAGCGCTCTGTCACCCTCAGGGTAAAGA
>JAVJGJ010000061.1:11382068-11430510 GCA_035590215.1 Microhierax caerulescens
GCACCCTGCTGGCTCACGGGCACCCTGCTCTGCACCAGCACGGCCAGGCCCATCTCTGCAGAGCTGCCCTCCAGCAGGTCAGCCCCAGCCTGGGCTGGTGCCTGGGGTTGTTCCTGAGGACAGGAGTTTGTTCAGTAACATCCCTTCCACACAACCAAAAACGCAGAGCAGAAAGGTCTTTAAGCAGACAGACAGCAAACAGCCACATTCACACCTGAGAGTTCTGGCCATAGCCTAGAAAAAAAGGTCAGATGTAGGAGTATAACCTTAATCATGCATGTAATCCCCTAGAGTCTATTTACAGGCTTGAAAATTAAGACTATACTTGGATTATTTTTCTGGAGGGAGGAAGCCTATGATTTCCTAAAGCGATGGGAAATAGCAGCATTCCAAGGCAACTTTATTTACTTTATTATTTAAAGCCCACAATCCTCAGGTTAGCACTTGAAAAATAAACACCTTTAAACAGTCCACCTGTGGCACTAGCTATATGATTTATTTAACATTTTCCAGTCATCCATGGTTACTCAAGTGCAAAATGAAATCAGAATAAAAACACAACAGAAGCAAACACCTTTGGAGTTCACAAATAACAAAAAGCCCCTCCTGTTCTTGAAGATATTTTCCACTCATACCAAAGTATTTGTTGCTAGAATGAAAGCAAATGAGGGCCTCTGCCCCAAAGCTAACTTACAAAACAGTTCGGGGGGGGGAAATAATTATATATATATATATATATATATATATATATAGCAGGAGAGATTCAGAACAGAAGTGTCATCTTGCTGATAACTATTGTTTCTCTATCAAATAGTTTCCATCAGTGAGGATGATTCACAGCAAACACCACTGCCAGCTTACCCACAGCAGTATTTAGCCAAAGTGATGTTGCAGCGCTCAGGAATAACGTGCTAAAACCATATGATTTCCTGCAATGAAATGTCACCCCCAGTCCAGTGCTAGTGCTGTGAAGGCTGCCGCTGTGCCCAGCGAAGACCAGAAACACTCCCTCAGACCCCCAGCAATGCTTCTAAGCAATGGTGGCACCTTGCCAAGAGGGCAGAAGTCACACATCAAATCCACCACTCTAATGATGTGTTGCCATTGTAGCACAAAAAAAATCTGCCAACATTTCATGTGAAAAATGGCCATTTCAGCAGATGTTTTTTTCTGTATGTAATTTATTTTTTTCAAAATACATGGCAGCATTTGTTCACTGAAAACTTACCAGTATCTTAGTGGCTTGAGGGACCAGTACCCAGAAACCATGGGCAAAACCTGAAGGCAGATTGACATATGCTTCCCTTTTCCAAGATCAGACAACCAGATGTGCTCAGGCTACAGCAGTCAGGTTAATAAACATTTAAAACATAATCTACAACCATTCAAGACACAAATGTAATGGGACGAAAATGCAACTGTTGCTAGATCTGACTTGTACAAACTGTGCTTCAGATGCCAAATGACTCCTGGAGCTAAGTTCTCAACATCTTTTCTCAACTATGAGAAAGCAGGGATATTCATCTTCCTAATTAAGTATCTCATTACCATACTGTGGGCACAAACCAGGGTAACTGTTTGCAAGCACCAGTACACATCCATGGTCCCTCAGTTAGGAAACCCACACCTTGGCCTGTGCATATGCTGCATCGTTCTACTGTTTTGCTTGCTGAATGTGCAGCTTTCTTGATCCAGTCCAAAGATGTGGTTTGCAAAGCCAGGGAGCGGGGTCTGAAGGCCCAAATCTCCAAGGCCCCAGTGCTCCAACACTGACAGTATCATCTGTGAAACAGTAACTGTCACAACATCATCTTGCTTTCCTCCTTTTATATTTCTAGGAATCTGACTATCAGAATGCCTTTCAAGCACAATTCCTAACATCATGAAGTCATACCTCCAACCCACTCTCCTGCATGATGTTAACTGTTTTTTGAAAAGTTCCCAGATTCCTAAAGTCTTGGGAAAAGGTTCAAACAGGCTGACACTGGTTTTAAATACACACATGCCTTTCAGCATGATATTTTTGTAAATGCTGCCAAGTTTTCCATTTATTTTAATGTAAAGTGAGTGTTCTAAATGGCCCCCCTCTCACATCTCTACCCTCCTGCGCTCCTACTTGGATCTCCTTCCATTTCCTCACTCTGCCCATACATTCAGACCGCCTTCACAGACACCAGGCTTTAGATTGACAGATTCCTCTTGCACCCTCAATGTAAATCTCTCCAGCTTTATTCACCAGTCAAGTGACTTACCAGGCCTGCTACTGCAACTACTTACGTGCTCATGGATCCTTGTTCACATCAGTAAGGTGGTACATCAATCTAAGTGTTTGCAGTGTCGGAACAAAACAATTTTGACTACAGTAATACAGAATTACTTGGACCTGGTTTTAACTTGGCAACAATAACCAGCACAGCCAAGGCTTCACTCTCAGCTGTTCCTGTCAGCTCATGCTGACTTTATGATGTGGCTCAAAAGCTTTAATTAAATGTGATCAGGATACACGTTACCTTCATGGCTTTTGTTGGTGCCTTTTAAAACTGTAGCCTGTCTGGGTGTACAGACCAATATAGAACCACTATAGTAACAGCTTGGCAAACAGAAACATTTAAAAAAAAAAAAAAAAAAAAAAAAGAAAAAGAAAAAGTGGGGTGTGGGGTGGGTAGTGGGGGGGGCAGGCGGTAAAAATAGAACTGGCTGGAAACCAGAGACCACAAGAAGAGCTGGCTTACAGGAAATTGCCTTCATCAGTTAACTGGATGGGAAAATTTTTCCCATGTATTACATGGATCATGCAGAGACAGGATGGTTTTCCATACACTCAGAAAAACATTATCACAGGACAACCTAGCTTGCAATCTTGTATGCTGGGGAGAAAGGGAATGGAGAGGCTTTTCCCTTTCAGTCTGTACCAGCAAAGCAGAAAGTATCCCAGATGATGTTTTGTCCACTGCATTAACAACTTTCAGTTACTGAGATCTAAAATAAAAACATTAAAAAAAAACACCACATTAAAATGTTTCAGCCAATATAAAGCATCAAAACAAAGTAAACTAAACAGTAACAGATACACCACAAAACAGAGGTGAAGGGCCCCTGAATTCAGTGGTTCTACTCATATGAGGGAGCATTATTCATAGTAATAATGCCTTATTTTTTTCAGGTCTTTACATGCTGTTTCACTGCAGAAGTATTACACCTATTTTCACTGTGCCACTCTAATTGAGCTTAATAGCACATTACTTAAAGGTCTACAGCTACAGGCAAAGCTTACCTATTGCCTTTTAATACAAAAATGCTACATTTCCATACGAGTGGTTTTGTCACAGAATGAGCAAATGTTAGCACAAATGTGGCTGCTATTGCATGATAGAGCCCGAGCCGTGAATGAACAAATAGCTAAATCTCCTCCCAAACAGACAGCTTTTGTGAGGTACAATCATAATCACAATTTGGCTCTGTCATCTGGCTAGGACTTCAAGCAGCTTTTTACTAGTTACTCCTCAGTGCTCCACAGGCAGTAAACTGCAGGCTTCACTCAAAAAAATGCCAAACTTCACTGAGAATTTGTTTTTGTTTGTGAAACTAACAAAAGTTAGCAAACAAAAACAAAACGAAACTAACAAACAAACTAAAAAGAACTGTCAGTTCTCCTGATAGCAATGCTACACATGTAACAACAGCATGCTTGCTCCAAGGTTCTGCAGCACCTTAAGTGTATCATTAGCCCCTATTTTTATATTGCTTGAGATCACTTGGGAAGTCAATAGCAGAGCTGGGTTTTGAGCCCAGCCCACCCCAATGCCACTCTCCCTTTCTGGTGGCCATGGGACCAACACGCACAGAGCTATTATACCGTGCTCTGCCCTGTATAACAGTGTTCAAAACCAGTCATGGTCACGAAGAGAGTTCTCCTAGATACAGAGCAAACTTTGAATCAATCCTCATATCACATTACTAAGAGCAAGACAAGCTATAGCTGTTTTCCACCATCTGCTAAGCTTCTATTTTCTCATTGACCCATGACTTTTAGGACAGTTCTATTATTTCCATTATGTAGCTTCAATATTATCATACCTAGAAAAGCCATTCACCAGCTTGGACTAGGTAACTCCTCCACCCACAGCATCTTTTTTCTGTACTTCTGAAGGACCACGTCCTGCCCCTGACATGCATACTATCTAGCACCTTCTTCCCCAAATGCTCCCATTGCTACAGCAGCAAACTGCAGCAAATCCAGTGCTGCAGCAGAGTTTGGCTCTTGGGCAGCCAGCAGAACCATGAAGGACCAGCAACGGTGCTAAACTACAGAAGTTAGCTGGGCTGCAGCCACAGATACAAAGGTCAAAATTATAGATCATAAGAAAGGATTGGTCTGAAGAAGAAGTTCTATGAAACAGCAAAATTTAAACTTGTAACACACTAAACATCCAATCTGAGAAATCTAGGTAAGTTTTCAGATTCCATACCCAAATGTACAGATGAGAGGTGGCATTACTGTCACCTCCTGGTACTCACTCCCAGAATTATTAAGGCCAATGTTATACCTATGTTATCCTTCATAATACAATCATACACCAACTGCTCCTATATTTCTCTAACAAGTATCTTCTTCCATTTGTATTTTCAAAGAAAAACACTTCAAAGAAGTATCCCATACTATGCAGAACGATGGTTTTCCCCAATATGTGCCATGAAAGAGATATTGAAAGCTCAGGAGAAATCCACAGGTCAGAATCATGTTTGATAATGGAAATCTATCTTCCAGCAGCTAGCGAACAGGAAAAGGGATCTGAAACTTACTAAAAGGCAATTTAAAGTTCTAGATGTTTAAGACACCATGTCTCCCTTTACTCTGCACCAACATTTAACACCTGAAACCAGCATAATTCCCACATACACCAAGGCAGGCTTTTACAAAAGGCGAGGCTGACCGCAGTGCATCTCTCTACTGAAGAGCCTTTAGAACAATTTTGCACCCTGCCCATCGGGAGGCAGGTAAGAGGCTCTTCCCAGACCCTTGCAAAGCTCATAATTGCTGGACTCCCCTCATGTCAAAGGGCAAGTCATTGTTACTCCTACATGATACATGGCTACACAGACACTACAAGGTACTGTAAAAAAAAATAAATAAAAAAAAATCAAACTGTTAAAAACTAAGGTAGTGACAAAGTCCTGAAGTTTTTTGCTGATTCTTTACATGCAGGCTGTACTGTACTAACTTTATCACAGCAAATTCCCTACAAATTCAAACAAGCACATAAGGAACAGCCAGTCACTGTCAGCCCCGTTCTCCTTGTCAAGGACAACGGCAGAATACGTCACCTCTGGAATCGCATCTACAAGGCGCTCTGGCACTGCCCCTGCCCTGTCTTACAGCATGGCTCATTTACCTGGCTCTGAGCACTGACCTTATGGCCATTTTTATTTCCTAGCTGCTGCACTCCCTGCAGCTTACACTATCCCCAATCTAACCTCATGATGGTAAATAGTCACAGCCTGTGCTCTGCACTCAGGCAAAATTTTCATCTGCACTGCTTGATTTGGCATAGTTTTCCTGTATTTTGTTATTCCTGCCTGAATAAGCTATTTCCACACCTCTGCATGACTTTTTTTTTTCTTCCTTAAAGTTCTCATCCCTGTTTAATGTCTTTCCACCCCATCTCCTTCAGCACCTGGGAAGCCTATGGACAACTCAGCAGCTAAGCTGTTATAGGTAAGAATATCCCTGCTATTTACCAATTTGTTTCAAAGCAGAACACTACAAAAATCTCTGGTCTGCCCCAAGGAGCAGAAGAAAGGTCATGCCTTCTACTGTTTTCTTGCTGATAATCCAAACAATCTTTCCTGTTCAATTTGCAATCAGCACTCAAAAGTCCTGCAGCTTAAAAGCATGACCTAGCACAACACAGCACAACTGCATTACCTAAGACTTGGATGAGACACAGGCAATCGTAGGGGCTCTGTGGAGAGGCACAGTGCCCCATAAAACATGCAGATTGCCCTCTGCAACAGGGGATGCACATGGGGGCAAGCACAGTACCCATCTCCCAACAACTCACCAGTACACCCATCCACCGGTCACCAGGAGAGAAGAGGGTCCGTACCATACTTTTTAATCAAGTGGAGATCAGAAAACACCTTCAGAGGAGGGCAAAATTCAAACAGAGGAATCAAAGACAGTTTTAAATCAAAGTGGTAAATGTGACAGCTCCCATGCAAAGAGTCTACCGGCATATGTATTGAGACACACAGAGTTCACATAACCCTACAAAACTAGGTAGCATATTTGCAGAGGAAATCAATTGGAGCTGAAGAAAGTAGCCTTTGAAGAAATGTAAGCACTGACATTTTAAAGACTGCTTCTCAGGAACATGCATTTATTTCACAGTTAAAATATTTTGTTCAATCTGCCTTGAGAACAGGCCAGGAGCAATCTGACTAGATCAGGTCCCAAGCCCTTTCATTAGCACAGCAGCATCACCTTTGCTTATCCGCTCCTCAAAGGGGTCTATTTTCAGACTCCTAAGGTAGATCACAGCCTCCTGAGATCTGTTGCTCTTGTGAAAGTTGGTATGAAAAACACACTCTGGGCTAAAATCTCCTGAGAATCTCTTTGTGACATCTGCACCTACAAATGCAAGACTGAGACATTCACCCTGCTTTGCTACATCTTCTGAGTCCACACCTGGCACTGCTGAACCTACCTGAATCCCGACTTCCAACTGCTGTATAATGCTAATTAGAAAGCTAATACTGCTTCCTGATTGAGGCAGACACAGCTTAAGAGAGGCAAGGCAATGTCTACTCTGCACCATTACAGAGAAGGACACACTGTTCACCCCTTAGCCTTACAGCAAGGCTTCAGCTACACTGACTTGGCTGCAGGGCTGTCACATTGCCCTCTCTGGTAGAAAGTTCTGCAAAATGCCACCCCCTGCTCTGGCTCCAAAGACCCCACAGGGCTCTGTGCAAGGGGGAAACAGGATTTGCAGACAGGCGAGCAATATTTCCAGACCTGTAGGGCTAATCTTGGGCTTTCCTACTCAAAGACTCTAAATCAACCTTTAAAACAGAAAAATACCACACTGCTGTTTTAAAACTTCTGGACCAGCTGTCACTATACTTATAGCCTAAATGTCCCTCTCTCTTTCTCTCTCTCTTTTTTTTTTTTTTTTTTTTTTTTTTTTCCCTTGCAAGAGCAAGTTTTATCCACTAAGTCATGTACCTTAAAAATGCCCTGAACCCACAAATCACAGCTTCTGTGCCTGGGCACATGATTCATGACCACAATAAAGTTGTCTGAGGCTTACCTACTCTCTTCCGCACTGACACTAATTCTGAAGGTTAAAAATGAGACGCAGATTGCTGCTTCTGCAAATATACTCCGTGACCTTCATGGAAGCTAGGTAACCTTCATTCTTTACCTGCAAAATACCTACCATACAGGTGAGTTACTATCCCCCTTGGCATCTCCCACACCTCTCTTCTCTCCCTAACAAAGCCAAAGCACAACAAAATACAAAACCCATTCAACACTTGCAGAAGAGCTCCAAGATCCCACAACTTTGTAATGTCAGCATCACCACATACAGGCTGGAGAAAGAGTAGCTTCTGACATTTGAGTATGCCTGAAGAGGTTACAGTTTAAAAAAGACTGCATTAACTACATCAGTGGCCAGTATCTGTGATCCGTCAAATGAATACTGTTCCCAAAAATGAGTGCTTGCATCTCCAAAATGCATCTTTTTGACTGGGAACACAGGGGATACTTCCACACAGAACAGCAGCATCCCTGTGCCAGTCAGGGCTTTCACTCTTCCCACAGCTGTAAGGACTTGCTGAGGAAGGGTGGGTGAAGTCAGCACAAAGGAAATAGACATCCTGTTCATGACTTCTGTCTAAAAAAATATCAGCTTGTCCCTACCTCAAATGAAATTATCTAGCATGCAGCTTGTCCAGGCAACCTGCAGGATCCAAATGGTGCATCCCCTGTGAAACCCATCAGTCTCCAACCAGGTGGCCTTTCTAGGTACTGCTCAGCTGAATTTGAACCTTCTTGCCTCAGCAAACAGGCTGCAAGGCCCACTCAGCTTTAAACCTGTTGCCTTCACTGCAATCACATGATACAGAAGAGTTTGAACCCAGGGGTCTGAACAGTCATGCCCTCCCACCAGCAGCAGCTGGGGCTGTGGGACTCCCCCATTTGCTTTCAGTTGCTCTCTGGCCTTTCGAGAGAGGAACGATAGAAGCGCTTGGGCAGCACAAGTTCATCCATCAGATCCTAGCGCTGAGCTGGGCAGGACAACCGGCAAGCAGCTTCTGTTCACACGTTTGTTTTTACCATCTTCCTAAGTGGAGGTTTTTGCTTCATTACAGTAGCCAAGAAAATGCAGAGCTGCTTCAGCTGAGGTGCAGCAGGACATTATTTTCTTTTAGCTTCCCCCCCCCCCCCCCCAGATAACATGGTGAAAGTAGTAACATTTCCCTGCAGGACAAATAAGCTACAGGATTTCTCCAAACTGCAAATTATTTCATTATTTGTTAATTACCAGTGTTGTACAGACCAAACACTTCAAAGTCTTCAGCTCTAGATTTTATTTTCAAATATCCTTTACATGAAAGGTGCTCTCCCTGTACTGTATTTGTGAAAACAGAATTACTTTTGTCTATTTGTGGAGAGACCAGAAAATTAATTTTAACAGGGAGGGAACTGCCCATGATGGGTAGAAATAAACAAGCCAAATTCCTGAGCTACAGTACTTCCGTGAGACTTGCTTCTTCCATCTTACGCAGTGACAGATGAACACTGAAAGCAATTTTACATCTTGTTCTGTCAGCACATGAGATAGCTAATAAATCCCAAGATGCAGAAAACACCCAGAAGGCTTTTTTTCTGTTTCTTTTGGCTGTATAATTACAGGCAGTAGTTACAACACTCACGCTACCTCCTCTCTTGCCCTTGCAGAAATAATAGACAAACAATGTGAAAAACATAAAAGACACCAGGGGAAAACCTAATTGCTATGTTTTACATAAATACAGGACATCTTTCAGGTGTCTACCTGGTTTCTACAGGATCTGGTGCTATTCTTTCCAGAATGGCTTGATCCAAGTAATTCATTTTCTTAAATGCTTTATTTGCATAAGACTGTAAGGCACCTGACAGCAGGCAAAAAGCAGCGAAGCAGCAGGTGCTTCACTGATCTCAGGCCTCAGTGCTGATTAACACCGTCAGGGATGCTGATCCCGAGGAATACATAATCACTGCTCATGGCCTGGACTATTTTCCCAGCCCCAGTACCACCTCCCCTGCCACGCACAAAAGGCACTTCCTTCTCATCCCCAGACAACACAGCAAACCCCGAGGGTCTGCCATGGGATGGAAACCTGGGGCTTCTGCTGCCCACAGAGCCTGCAGCAGCACTCCAGAGGGCCTGGAAGGGGAAAACAGTGGTGCCAGACCCTGCTGGAAAAGTTTCTAATGGATTCAGGAAGGCCAGACCACACAGAG
The DNA here is from genome assembly GCA_035590215.1 of Microhierax caerulescens. NCBI lineage: Eukaryota > Metazoa > Chordata > Aves > Falconiformes > Falconidae > Microhierax > Microhierax caerulescens. The sequence continues at coordinate 11,391,583 of JAVJGJ010000061.1, forward strand.
GAAGCACTAATCCCATAGAAAGCAAGAAGAAATCATGGAGACATACTTCTGTGTGATGTCTTCCCAAACCTCCACGCTGAAGCAAAGCTGAGGTTCCTCAAAGCTGCGGCCCTGCACCACTACCATAGCTGCTACTGTTTTAATATGGTAGGCATTCCACTCCCAGACAATTTGACCAGCCTGACCAAAAAGAAAGCCCTCCACCACGTGCTCACTATTACCACAACCTCTGAGACCAGCAGAAATGAGAACAGCAACGTCTAGAGAAGAGGTAACAGAAGATGTATGATTTGTCTATCCTAGAAAGTGTCATGTGTTTTGTTCACACCGTAAAACAACCAGATTATTACAATAGTAAAAAGGCAAATCAGTTCCAGGCAAAACCAGTGGGGTTTCATATGAAAGTTTCAAAGTTAAATACCTCCTGCCTTTATACGTTGCTCAGACAAATGATTGAAGCTCACAGAGAAATCAACTGAATTCTACAATCCACCTTCCAAAGCTTTAAAATCAAGAATTTGGTGAATGGCTGTCATTATTTCCATAGTCTTCCAAGGTGAGAGGCAATACTACAAGAGATACTGTAATGCCTTTAGATAAGGAAGCACTGCTTACCCCTGCAGCAGTTCAGAGCTGAGAGAAAAATAACCAATTCCTCCTATGACTATAATCTCTTTTCTTTCAGGATGTCACCGCTTTCCCTCTTACAGACATGTCCACATCGAAACTCTGACAATCTCTTTAGGCAGAGCTGCAGTGAGACCCTCCATACTGCCTTATCAGATCAAATAGCTTTAACCCTTGTTCTGTTGTTAATGACACCAGAGGAAAAAAAATTACAAGTGACTTTATGGGAGAAAGGAAAGACTCTTGACAAATCACCTGTTGAGGGGTAATGGTTCCAGAAATGTGTGAGGGCATAAGGAGGTAAAAATCTATGAACAGGATATGAGTTGCGACTGTACGAAACAGAAAAGCTTCTATTTCTGACTGCTACACACTGAAATGCTTTCTCCCCACCAATAACAAAAGATACTCAAGTCATAAAGTCATTACAGCCTCTATGTTCAAAGGCTGTAAAGTGAAGCAAATCTTGTAGGTAGAGATAACATCTTCTGCAGCTGGAAGGGAAAAAAAAAAACCCAACAAAAAAAACCCCCAACACCTAAAACCAACCTACACCAAGAAAAGTTTTCAGGAACATCAGAAACTTTTATACACATCTTCACCACTGGCCTGCAAACTTGCCTGTTTTCCCTCCTGTATCACAATCTCATAAAAGATGTTTTCTCTTTCCAAAGAGACTTGTCTTGCTTAATTCAACTTTTCAGGTTAGAATGAAAGGGCTTAACATCTATTCTTTAATACTGTCTCAGAAGACGTCACTGCTGTAATACAAAGAAAGGGCCTGGCTCCTACTCCCATTGAAGTCAAGAGCAAAACTCCCACTCATTGCTAAGGAGAAGGATCTAATCAAAACTGTTATTATCCTCCTGCCTTCCAGCCTCCTGGTATGGCATGCAGGAAGTAACATGGGATATGCTTTTACCCTGCTGAATTACTAAAATAAGGATTAAAAAAAATAATAATATTGTAAGGGCTTGCTGGCTGGTCTAGTAATTCATTCCACATAAATGAATTGCATCACAGAGTGTTTGAAGACTGAGCATTAAGTAGAAGCAGATGCTTGCAGTTCTACAATATGTTGTTTCCTTTTAAAAAAAGTTGTGTACCACCTGTTCCTTCCATTTGCTGTTTTTTTCTTGAAGACATTGCTGGCAATGGACTTAGTCATTAAAAAACAACCCACAAACACTTACTTGGTTAACTAACTAGCACTCGGGAGCTGCTGGCGTCAATATGAACAATATCCTTGGATACTCCCTCAATATTTTTCTGGCCCTGCCTCTGCATTTCACATCTGGTGTTTGGTAGAATATTAACTCAAGCATTTGCTATCACTCAGAAAACTGCTGCTTTTCAAACTCTGCATCTTTATACATGATATGGAGTCTCAGACAACAAAAAACGAAGTAGCCCTGAAAAAGAGCACCTATTTCTGCATATTCATAATCTCAGGCTTGGAATTATTTGAGTGAGTGGGATTTGGACATGCAGTCCGTACACCCAGATGGACCTAAAAGAGAACAAAAACAACAAGCCAGTTCTGCTGCTGTGCAATATTGACACGCTTATGCTTACTTCAGTAGAGCCATGCCAATTAGAAATCTGGTCCATCCGACTTAATACTGCAAGTATAGCTGGTTCAGAGTCATATGGGTGCCAGCTGCTTTCCCTACACTACTGGAGAAAAGATATTACAGCCACAGCATTCATTTACCACCTCCCCCTTCATTTCCTCCCTGGCATGGGACCTAGGGCAGACAGGCTTCCCTGGTGCCCATCCGACCCACAGTGTCCTGAGAAGGAAGGTGCCACATCATCACCCTTCTTACTTTTCCACATGCAAACATGGGGAACGTCACACAGGTCTGCAACACGTGCTCTCAGCCCACAAGACAGGGCTGGTTAACAGTGCAGTTTGACAGTCTCCATCCTAAACTGCTGGACGCAGCCCAGGACATGTGGGTTTCTAACTCCAGCACAGTGGCCAGACCAAGCCCTCCTGCCACCCAGGGCTCACGACTGACCACTGAGTGTGCAAGGTAGTGTGCTGCACATCCCAGCAAAGTGCTGCTGCGGGCAAACACCACGAGATCTCTAGATGGAGAAACTCTCCCTCCCTCTGCTCCACACTCTGGAATGCTCCTTACAAGAGTAGGACTTGGAACAACAATACAAGGAGCACTTCCAATCAGCTGGACGTTTTTTGTTTTGTTTTGTTGGGGTTTTTTTGTTAAGTTCAAGTTCTTTGTGATTCCAACATGAACAGCCAAGGCTCAGCTCAGTCTAAACAGCTTCTGCCTCAGGTGATTCTCTGTCTATGGTATTTAGATATGCCCTTAGATTTAAACCAAAGGATGCTGGATGTGATGTCAGTACCTTCAATGAGGAAGCAAGTCTGGCTTACTCTCATCTTTATTTTAGCACAAAGAGAAGCATATTACACAGGAAATCTGCAACAGAGAAAGGAGCAGGCCTAAAAATAACGTTGTTTGGCCATGTGGACTGTCCTCACTCCCCTGTACAACACACATGACATTGCCCTCCTCAGAAACCTCTGCTGTGGGAGCTGTTTGCATTGCTGGATCCCTTCACACTTTTTGTTCCTAGTAGCAGAGTAGGAGAGAGTGGTAATGATGAGTATATGTGAACAGCTCTGGGAAACAAGTTGAGGTACATAATCTTATGCTGGGAATTAGAGAACCAGTATACCCTGGTGGAATGACATTTAGATTTCTCCAAGGAATCAGGTGCCTTATTACAATTGTTTATTTGCTACGCTATAGCAGACCACTTTTACAAGATAAATGGTCTGAAAGAGCAGCAATTTTAAAGACAGAAGCACAAAAGACTCCATAAGTGATGATCACAGTTCTCATATCACTCTTAACAGGATAGAGGTAAATGCTCAGCTAGCTCTGTTTGTAGAGCTTGTAAGAACACCAGCTCACTCAGTTTCTTCATCCCTCACACTATACAGAGAACAGAGGTGCCCAAATACCAAAAGCTTTTTCTAGATTCAATGGAAAGAGAGAGGTTCTCCAGAAAATGGCTCAACCACATGTGACCTTCACAGTTCTCCTAAGATGCTAATCTACAGGCTCTGCTCTCTGCAGTACAGCAGGATGAGCACACATCTTGCAGGCAGAAGCCACACACAAGGGCCTATGTTAAGCTTGGCAATGCAGGTCTTCAGGCTTTTGATAAAATTCTCTCCATTCTTTTTTTTTCATACCACACTGAAAAACACCATGAATTAGTACAGATCTGGGAACTATTTCCTACATGCACTCATGACATTCCTGTGAAACACTCCGATAAAATTTAAAAACATGGTTTTGTTGGTTGGGTTTGTTGGGTTTTTTTTTAATTCTCAGTAAAACACACCCATTGCACTTACATTTCTTGTTTTGAGGATTTGTGTTTTCACACTTGCAGGGCAATAAAAGTTAGGTAATATGTTGGTTCAGTATGTGCCTAAGCTTGCAGAGACAAGCCTGAGACAAGTGGTCTCACTTTCATTCCTTTGTGCAAGACACAGAACTGCTATGTGATGAGCAAAGACAAGAGGGAAAGTGCTTTGGGGAAGTCCAGAAAGTGATGCAACAGAGTGAGACCAAGAAACAAGTGAAGACTTTTTCTGTGCCATTACGTGGGATGTGTACAAGATTAAGAGAGGGTTATAAGGAAGACTAAAAAAATAAAAAGGGAGAGCTAAACATTTAGTGTGCTGTGAAAAAGTAACATGATCTGAATGTATGTTAGATGCATGTGGGAGAAAAGGAAATGAGAATGCCATCAGAGAGAAGAACAAGACTAACAAAAATCAAAAAGTTTAGTGTTTATTCGGTCTTGGTCCAGAGCTGCTCCTACAGCTTGTACTCATTGTCTGATCAGCTTACTGAAATGAAACTTAGGCAACTGATAAATAATTACAAGACAGGTTTTTGCTCCCCATTTATGCAAGAACACTTATTTCTCCACATGATAACCTGTAAGCAGATCAAACACAGCTGATATGCTGTGTACTGGGAGAATTAGATTACTACTCACTTCTAAGAGCAGACGGGAGTTTACCTATCCCTTTCAGCTGACAGCTCACCAGCCTGCACTGGCTTTCCTGATTACACACATTACTGTTTGTGATGAGCTGTTGGTAAGAGGAGACAGCACATTCAACACCTGCCATCAAGATTTCGGAAGCTCAGACTAGCACCACTGAATTAAAATGCAGAATGAACTCTCCTCAACTTCACTGTTACTTTTTCAAAAAGCACACACCAAAAGAGCTTCATTGATACTTGAAGCTCAGATCCTCAAATCAGTCCCTCCCATTAGAGTTATTGGACTTGGCCTCATTACAGCTTTGCTCTTCCTGACTATTTAACTTTTGGCCTAATTAATCATGTTCAGTGACACACAGAGGCTGACAAGAAGCAGCTAGAAGAAGCATCTTGTACTCAAATCTTGTACTTGAAATCAAAGATAGACCTTTTCTCGCTGGACAAGGATTAATACCATCAGCAGGACCTTGGGCAGTTTCATTTCAGGTATGTTGACAACTGCAGGCTTGCTTATAAATTTTCACACTCACCTGTTTCTCTCACTGCCTTCCACAAACACATGAGACAAGGCTTACATGACTGTGGCAATTCTTTTTAGCATCCTAAAAATACAAACAATATGTCTGCACTGCAGCCCATCACAGCTGTAATGCAGTATTACAGAACTAGTGACAAACCCTCCGCTCTGAAATACCCAGCAAAGATTGCTCTGCACCGCAATACTGCTGGTCACTTTCCTGCTGTGGACATGTACTCTAGAAAGATTCGTGCCTTCAGACTTAGGAAAAAAGAACTATGACCTCCAAGAGAGAAACAAGAGGCTGCAGTAAGAGCAGCAATGTTGTGGCCAGAAGAAACTGCCCCAGCACACAGATGCAGGCAACCATGTCCCAGTTTCTACTCCATTCCCCACCCTAGAAAGAAACCAAGAACCAGCTCCAGAAAAAACAAAACAAAACAAACCCCATGACTTCACCATGGCTGTGCAGTGTCACCATATAAACCTGGTGCTTGAAAACTTCAAATAGCTGAGGTCAGCACATTTCTTGGCTCAAGAGGAATGATTTAATAATTGTTCTTGCAACAACTACTGGATAAAGTGAAAGTGGTATTTATCAGCTCTCTGTGTTGTTGTTTGTTTTTTTTCTTGAACCCTCCTCCTAACGGATAATGCCAGGGTGCAGTGGGAAATCCAGGAATCAGCATTTCTTTGCAGCTGTGCTGCATTGTAAATTTGTGCATTCTGTAAACAATCTCAATAAAACATTTCAATAAGGCAGAGCAATAAACCCTTAAACAAGGTGGACGTGGTGACTGACAGACAAGTAATCAGCACATGTTGCGGAGAACATTCTTGGCAACCATGAACCCTAAATCTGAAGTGTGAGAAGAGAAAAATGCCACGTCATAGATTCAGCTTGCAGTGCTTGTACTCAGCAGCATCAGCTTTTGGATAGCTCAACTTGTAATGCCAGCAGGATATTTCCTATAGAAAACCAGACACCTGCACAAAAATTTGGCAAAAATCCTAATGCATTTTTATTTTCACTTAAGTTTCCACCTCTATGCCATCAACACCTTCACTGTACAGCCCAGGAAATTCATGCATTTTTTGTTTAAAACACAATCCAAATACGTAACACACGTACACACAGACAGGAGGAATCCTGTCAAACTATTTGGTTTTGTTTGAACAAGCCACAGAGATTTATTAGGCAATCCATCCTAGTAAAGTCAAAACGTACAGCATTTCCAGCGCTCTGGAATGACTGACACAAGACCAACAAAATCAGAAAACCCACCTTTTAGCGTAGTCCCGTTGTCAGTCACAGGATATTTTGGTTCAGGTTTACACAATCTGAAACAAAGTAAAAGCTCTCAGTTAGTGGCAGCTATAAAAGAGAAAAGGCTCTCATTTTATTAAATTAATTAGACTCATGAATTGCAACATGTGATTAACAAAATACCTTCCTTCTCTGCTGTTGGTAACATGTGTGGTTATACCAGGCTTTCCTTTCCAGTGACTAGAACCTGTCCTGCCATCATAGCTTACATCCTGTCATATGAATCAGACCACGTCCCACCAAAGATCTCAGGCCTTCAGAACGCCTACTCTCATATAAAGTGGAAATCCACAGAAAAGCAGATTCTACTGAAACACAGGCTACACTGGTGGTTTCTGTTAGGATCAGAGTTTCACAGAAACAACTAAATTCCTCCTTCCTTTACAGAAAGAAGATCTGCAGGCAGAAGACCTTTCACGTATCTAGATTCACTAGGGATAGTTCTCCAAGAATTACAAAAGACGGTAACAGCAACAACCAAATGGACAAGGAGCCAACAAAAAAGAATGTAGATAACATACTTTATTTACCAAAAGCTTCCTTGTTTCCAGGAATCCCACAGTGATACCACACAGTAAAAAGTCATGTGATTACAAGCTGTGGACCAGACTGATGTGATCTATGAATCGAAGATCATCTAATAGAGGATTATGAACCACAGAAAAACTGCAACAGGGAAGTGCTGCTGAGCAGTCACAGAGGAGAACTCTCTCTGGTGCTACCGCCATTTATTGCGTGACCTTGGGCACATTCTTAACTACTTTGTGCTCTGGTTACTACCATATCATACAATGAGTATAATATCATCACAACAGCATAAATGAGGATTAATTACTGCTTTGCAAATCCTGGGAAAGGCTGGGCAGGGGAGAAGCACCTATAAAGTGCAAAGTGTTGGTATTTACGAATCGCATTGGATTGCCCAAGAAGAAGGGAGAACAGACTTCTCTTCCTAGCTTCAAGCCAACAGCCAAACAGACCATTTTCCAGTACTACTACCCTTAATCAGCATGTGCCCTACCTGCCAAATTAACTTCTGCCAAAAGTTGTGAGTAACAAAAATCACAGCTGAACAAAGCTATATAAGATATTCACTGCTTGACAGGGGAAGGGTGGGGAGAAGATAAATGCTAGCAAGAATAAAAGCACTTTCTACTTTTAGTCAACTTTCTCTCACTTGTACCTATGAGCATAGGGATGGCCGCTGAAAGCAATGGGAGATTTGTCTCTGACTTTATCAGACTTAGAAATTAAGTGCTTCATTTCACAGAAAGGTGGTGAAGGGCAGATTCAGTGGCTTGCCAAAGTTAACATGAGTCATTGGCTGAATCATGAGCAGAAAGTAAGACGGCCCATCCCTACCTCCTCCGTTTAAGCATGGGGCAACTTTCTGAAAGCACAAAAAGACTAAGGCTAAGTCGGTAAAAAGACTAAGTCTCCCCATATACCAGAAAATGAGAAGTCAGTTCTTACAATATGCTGGCCAGGCATGGTACCTATTATCTTCAGTTAATTCCATATGTCTGAGAAGGAAATCAGCTTAAAGCTGGTTAGACTTGCTAAAAGAGATTTGTCTGAGGCCCCACCCCCAGGTGCGGTGTCATGCACCAGAGATCTGGCATTCTTTAAGAAGATGCTACTGTCCAGACACTGTCTATAATGGTCAGCAAAACACAACCACCTAACAACTAATACATAACATTCCCCTCTTGAGCAGAACCCCATTCAGCACCTCCTAATCTCCAAGGAGCTCCCAGTCCATCTCCAAAGCAAGAGACGAGGACAGCCAGTATTAGCAGGATCCCTTTTATAAAGCTTCTGATGAGCATATGATGGACAAGCACACAACCCTGGCACCTCCAGCAAGCAGAAATTCCAGAATCTTTAAGGCCTGGCCCAGAATGTTTATTCTTTGAGAGACTCTACACATCCTAGTATCTTGGGTCATGACAAAAGGAAAACAGACTTGGGGCTAGCAATATAATATGGCTGTGAAACATCAGTCTGACAGCTATTTACTTTTTCTGCTACAGTTACACTCAGTTGACTCTGCTTTAGGAGCCTCAAAATTTTCATAATCACAGCCCTGGCTCACGGAGCCAGTGGTGAACAACCAGGACCCATTTAGGAAAAGATCCCTAATAAATAAAGTACCATGCCAGCTGCTTGACTCAGAGAAAACACAATTTGCACTGATACATGTTGGCATTTTGTCTTCCGAATATTTGTTGGTTAATAAAATCAGGAGCTGTTATTAAAGAACGTGCCTATGTTGAATAATTTATCTACCCCTTTCTTGTAACTACAGTGGCATTTGCTAACACTGTCAGCATTTATGTGAAGTCAGTGTTCCCGCAAGGAGTCACACTAACAGATCTGGTTAGCAATGTCCTTCACCAACAGCTTTCCAGTAACGTGCAATAGGAAAATACAGTTGTCCAGTAATTCCAATCTTTCAGCCTACACCAGCCTCGAGAGAGGGGCACATGCTGTGAAGACAGCTGTACTTATCCAAAATAGCCATTGGCATAGTGGACACATCAAGATGTTCTAACACCCTGGGTATGTTTCATTTCAAAAGATGGAGTTGGTTTAGCTAAAAGGAAGAAACTTTGAAAACCTGAAGGCGGGAGATGCATTAGGTAACGGTGACCATGAAGTGACAACACCAACTATTCAAATGGAAGGAATGAGTGCAGCAGACTAAGGACAGTAAGTCTCAAATAAAAAATAAAAAAATTCAAGCAACTCTGCACAGGTCTGTAGGGTTTCAAGGGAGGCCAAAAGACTGCAGGAAAGCTACAAGTGCTGGAGATGGAATAAAGATACGAAGGTAAACTATGCTTTGGCAAAAGATGGGACATAAAGTAACTACAGTACTGACCAAAACAGAGAGACATGTTTAAAGAATATTAAGAAGGGACTCGAGCAAGCAAGCCAGCAGAAACAGATGCAATTAAACTACAATTCTTTTATTATGTAAAAAAACCAAACACTCCAAAACAAAAAAACCCACACACTAATGGATGAAACCACTGACACTGTGAACTCAGGGGCGACAAGGGAAGCCCTAAAGCTCTGCCCAAAGGCAAGCACAGGGCTACCATTAAAAGGAAAGAGGATGACAACCACACAGGGAACTAGAGACCTGTCAGACTAACTCAGATTGCTGAATCAAACTGTTAATCGATAAATACCCAAAAGATGGTTAGATGATCAAAATCAGCAAATCTGCTTCTGTGAAGAACCAACCAAGACAAATTGGTCTACTCTAATCTTCTGTTACAGTATGCATAGTTACTGGAAAAGGGGCAGCACAGACATACTATACTCTTCAGTGATTTGAATTCAGTTCTCAGAGGTGTCAGTCTTAGGCTCACTTCTTTGCAGTATTTTGTGTGACTAGCCAAAAGAAAGCACTGAGCCGAGAGAGTTTACAAGTATTTCATTAGGTCCAAAATCGATGCCATGAAATGCAGTGATGCAAAGTGCTGCAGCAGTGCCGCTGCAGAGGCAGCAAGAAGAAACGTTTCAGCACACAGCTTCACCCACCAACATCTTAGCTGAAGCCCAGCGGGCTGAGCCCAGACACATGAGTTTGCACAGGAGGAGCTGGCGTGCAAACCCACATTCCTCTCTGCTGTGCTGACTCTAAGGTGGAGGCCAGTCACACCCCACAGAAAAGTGAAATGAACAACTGGATATTCAGCTTCCACAGTCAGATTTTCCAGAGCTCTTCAGTCAAATCCATCAACCTAGTACGGTTAACTGCTGTCTGCAACAGACATGCCTTAACACAGAAGATAATCCTCCAAAGTATAAAGCTAGCAGTTGTTCAACATGTCTGAAAGACTTGCAAAGGAGATTTAAGCTAATCTAACTAAATTAGGAACCTACTGAAGCTGTACACCACCTTCACTGGACAGTCAAAAATAACCAGGTAAACAGGACAGGCATATCTCAGGGAACCTGCCTCCACAACCAAGGTCTGCCTCATATCCCTTGCAATTCTTTCCAGCCTGTGGCATTTACCTTTCTTTGATCCGCCCACTGCAAATAATGGACAGTCCAAGATTTTTGATTGTTTGCCTGCCTGCATGTGATGAAGTTGAGCAGCAGGAGCTGTAGATGTACTCTGAAGGCCTCATCCCTGAAAGTACACTAGGCTAATAAACATTTTGAACTGAGTTTCGTATTTGAAGCCTATTGCAGCAGCACACTATGAGCAGACTGGGTGAAGGAAGAACAAATTAATCTTCTGTTTCTTTAAAAAGCAAAAAAATTCAAAGTCCACTTTAACTGGAATAAGACTGTTCCTCATCTGCTACGGTACTTCTGATAGCCTCTGTTACCATGTCTCATGAAATGAAAAGTTTAATCAGTTCTAAAAACCCCGGAACATTTTAGATTGTTTACATATGAAGAGTGATCTATAAGAGCTGAAGAGGGAGTAATGTAACAGATCTGTGGGGCATCTTCCCTGCTGTGCAAAAAAGGAGCAGATACACACTCAGTATCGTTAATGGAAGCTGAGAGCCTAGTTTCCCAGGAGCTATATGGAGCACATAACCTTTCACCTTTAATCTCCCAGTTTCAGGAACAGGAATTCACACCAAAAACACATTGTGTGCTCTTGGTACTTCTACAGTGACAGAACCTCAAAGCTTCCGTGTTGCTCTTTTACTGATCCTGTTATCCTTTTGCCATTTTTTAATGCTTAAACACATTTTCAAAGGTGCAACTCAACACACTGCAAGGGTACCAACAGTGCAAGAAACAATAAAAGAATTTACTTTCAAGAGCAATCAGGTTTGGTCTAACACTGCTCCCATTCAAGCAAGTTCTTTATCCTCTCATGACAAGACAATTCTGTTAGCATGAACGTGCAAATCCTGAATTGCTTCCTATTCTCATTCACAGGCAACGTCTTCCTCATAGCAATTCTGATTTACAGGAAGTTTATCCAGGACCTACAAATTAAACCACATTCTTTTATTACCTGCTTAGGCAATTTTCAGTTTATTGGCATCAACACTGTAAGAGATAACATGGTTGGAAGCTTCCTGCAAGTTAAGAATTGCCTGGAATTTTTTTCTTCTTCCATAAGATTTCACAAAATCATTGAGGTTGCAAAAAAGCCTTTGCAATCACCAAGTCCAACTGTTAACCCAGCACTGCCAAGTCCACCTCTAAATCATGTCCATGTCTATGTATTTTTAAAACAACTCCAGGGATGGTGATTCCACCACCTCCCTGGGAAGCCTGTTCCAATGCTTTACCACCCTTTCAGTGAAGAATTTTTTCTTAATATCAAATCTAAACCCACTCTGGCACAACTTGAGGCTGTTTCTTCTTGTCTCGTCACTAGCTATCTGGGAGAAGAAACCAACCCCCACCTGCCTACAGTCTCCTGTCAGGTTGTTTTGGAGAGTGATAAGGTGTGTGTCCCTCAAGTCTCCTCCTTTCCAGACTAAACACCCCCAGTTCCCTCAGCCGCTCCTCATAGGACTTGTGCTCCAGACCTTTCCCAGCTCCACTGCCCTTCTCTGGACATGCTCCAGCACCTCTGTGTCCCTATTGAAGTGAGGGGCCCAAACCTGAACACAGCATTCAAGGTGAAATTTCATACTGAAAAGCCTGACCCCTAGCTAGGACAGATCAGCACAGCTCTACCAAAATTCCAGGGAATGCCACTGATTCATAGTAGCTAAGGACCTGTCTTAGATACATATCTTGGGGAACCACAATGTGAATTGTTCCTTCTCTGTAGTGATGAAAAGATGCTTGAAAAGCATCTTTCTTTGCTTTCTTCTGCTGCCAGAGAATCTCTATGTTCCCATTCTCTCCCTAAAGCAAATCCTTGAGTGTTACTCCTGTAAAACATCTGGTCCTGAGACCACAAAGTCAAATCATAGCTTCACTACTGACCACTACTTGCCAGCCACATTACCACACTCAGCCCTGCCAACCACAACTTTTCATGAGGAAGCATTCAATGAACAGTATTCCCTGTCTTACATGGTCCTATTTTAACATCCAAACACATCTCAGTCCACAGTCTTCACCTTCCCAATTCTTCTACAATACAGCAAAGGATTAGTTATCCCAGTACAGAAGGGTAACTAAGGAACAGAGAGATTAAGCTATTTACTGCAAGTTCCCAAGAAAATCTTTGAAAGCACACACAGAGTTCAATTCAGATGACATTTGTCACACAGCCTCAGCTGATGCTAAGGGTACTTATTAAACAGGCTCACAGCAGCTATACTACTTTGAAAAGTTCATAAGCAGCCCTACGTAAGGGTTAATGGTTGACGAAAAACTCTTCAACAACTACCACAGGCAGCTTGCTTCCAGCAACCAGCAAATCAAGGAAGAATACAATGCAAAGCTTCAACAATATGGAGAAGAAGAAAACCACAGCAGCCAAATGACACTAATTTCTAAAAATCAAGTTCAATTTAAGGTATTCATATCAGAAATCAATGAAAGTGCTTCTGGAGCTTCTAAGTGTCACACACAGGAAGGATTACTTTAGAGAAGCATATTTCTTAATTAGATAACCAATCAATTCAATTTGTGGTGGTAACCTTGAAGATCTGAAACTTTCAAATGGACTGATATGGTAAATATGAATCTTGAATAATCTAAAAAGACTCTGCCTTTCTAGATAAGAAAAAAAGTGAAGAAGTTAAAGAATTAACTTTCCTGAGGTTTTAATTACAAGATCACGGTGTCTTTCACAGGACCTGCTCCTCACTCTTACAGAAATTAAGGCTACTCCAGGGATGAAGCAAAGGAGGTATCTGTGGGACAGCTCACTCTGACACCAAAACTCAAAGGCACGTAATAAAATGAGGACTGAGGATGAGGAAAGAAGTGTGCAGGTGCGAGATGGATGGCCTCAGAGTCAAAGCAGGTTGTCTTAGATAACTGTTTTTACCTGCCTCTGTCCAGGGTCTGGTGTCCTGGCTGCATCTCTGTGCCCAAACTGCTCACACAGGGTCAGAGCAGAGTGCTGATGACTTCACAGTGAACCTCTACAGCTTCCACTGGACACCTCCAAGTAGGGTTACTGGGACCTTAAAAGTGTGTTCCACCTCTACAGTGTGAGTGCATGTCCATTTCACTGCAGGGTTCTGAAATACAGATTCCTAAACATGTGACGCAGCAAGGTAATGTACGACTGACTGATACAGAAAAGGCAGTATTTTCAGAACAGTCTTATACAGTTTGCAGAAAACAAAAAGAATGAAGACATGTACTGAAAATACAGGAGAAAAATGAAGACACTGAGTGGCTGTTCCCAAATGGAGCAACATCCATACCATGCACTTAATGAGGCAGGAGTTCTGTGGAAACAAGTAATAATGTGATCCCATAATTAAAGACTGCTTTATAATACATATGCAGAAGGCTGCCACAAAGACTGCACAAACACCCTTTATTCTGGTATTTCCTGAAATGAGCCATTTGACTCGGCAATGTTAAAAGGTTCCTTTAACAGCTTTTTCAGTCTGTGATACATCATCTAGATGTAACTGAGGTCAAGTACATTACAGATCTGAGTAACATTTTGTGCTGCAACATGACAAAAGAGGCACTGTCTGAGCTGCAAGAGCTGACTAGCACTCAATCTATTCCTACAGCCATACTAGAAACATATGTGGAAGTGTACAGAACCCTACATTCATTAAAAATAGTTTTTAATTAGTTTTTTATTATTATTATTAATAATAAAATATATAAATACTGCCTTGGGTGGCCTCCTAGTCCCTGTATGAATGACAGTGGCATCATAGAAACAGCACATTAACAACACTACCCAGTCTAAAGGTTAATTGAGGAAGACAAGGACACGTAGCAGGGCTTTCTAGGTGCCTCACCCTGAGACCTCAGTCACAAGTAACAATGGCAAACTCATTCAAATCTGTCTTAGAAATTTCATTTTTTTTTAGATTTAGTAACTTCTAATTAGTAGGCACAAGGATCACTAATTTTAAATAACCCTTCCTTGGGAAGTGACATGGTCTCTCTTGTATTTGTATTTCAGCCCAGGAAGAATGCACTTTTTCCTTTATTAAAAGGGCCAACACTCAGTAACATAATTAATGAGTAGCTTTAAATACGATCTTTTAAAACCCTGTATTCAGGATCAGAACACTGTTTGTAATTATAGGTGCCGAGCAAAGAGCTTGTCTTGGTACATTTCAAAACACTACATATATAATTCATCTCCAGCTTTTTTTCAAGGCAGAGATTTTCAAAGGTTCAAGGGGCTTTCAGAATGGAGGCGTTTGATTTAACGGGGGCTGGTCACTCAAAGCAGATACTCAGAAAACTGCTCCAACGGCCCTAAGGTGACCACTATGGCGACTATTCTTATGAGCAAAAAAGGAAATGGCTCTGACACAGCAAGCTGTGATTCTTGAAAGTAGTCCTTAATCATGCCAGCAGCCCCACTAGCCTCAGTGGGTCCCACCACATAACCATTTGTAAAACTGAGACATACCGAGCACAGGACTTGAGGTATGCCATGCAACATTTCTGCTGACACTTTTTGATTCTGGAATAGCCTCTTTGACAGCATTTTTTTTTTTTTTTTCAAAAGATACAAGGAAAGCACTTGGGAGCAAGCAAGTACAGCTGCAGCAGTAAATAAGTTAGAATACACTTGTCAAAACTCTAAACCATGTGTTGATTTGAAATAGAGAAGGTGTCTGACAGGGCGTGCAAGATTACCCTAACTACACAGGCAGAGGCCACTTGAAATAACTATATTCAGGACCCACATCAAAGAGAGCAGAGGGTCTGTGATAGCTGCATAGGTTCAGGTCCTGAATATTTGGGTGTGCATGTATGTGTCCATATGTATATATACACAGAGTAATTTCAGAAACTTTTTTTTTTTTTTTTAAGGAGAGATAGGAAAGGAAAGGACATGGAAAATGAAAGGCAGCCAAGAAAGAAACATCTGAAAATCAAAACTATTGAAAAGTAAACATTCAATTCAATTATAGTAGGTTCTGCAAGTGTTTTCTGAGCACTGTCTCCTACAAGCACAAGACTGCCACTGCATCAGTATAACCATTTCTGCTCTGTGAGGTCAAACCAAGAACACACCTGACTTAAGCCCTTGTGCCGTGTCAATTTATACCTGCAAAGCATGTAGCCACGGTCCCACTTTTAAAGAGGTTTAATTTTTATTTTTTTTTAATCCTGCATGACAGTTAACTCTGACACTGAGTCCTTCTGCAGTGGCTGTAGTGCACACTCAGGATAATGCCTTGTGCTGGCTGCCAAAGACTGAATCAAACTAATCAGCAGCATGCTGTTGCATGCTGATGTTGACACTTCAAGGAATCACAAAATATTCAGTTCAACTCATTAATCCTTTAATGCTGCTTCCCATCAATCACAGAGTTCACTGTAATTGCAGGTTTCGAAAAGCACCAATAAGATCACTAACAGAGCAATGCAGAGGACAGCACAATAACAAAAGGACCTCAGATGCCAAATCATTTCCATGGAAAGCCTGTACTAACGGCTGCCATCTCCTCATATGCATCAATGTCAAACCATAAGCAGAATTACCTGTATGTGGTCCACAGAGGTATAGTAAGCCAGAAGCTGCAAGAGAACACTGCAAGCATAAATCATTTCTTTGGTGCAATAGCAATCCCTAAATTTAGGTACAGGCACCTAAAATTACAAATGTTCACTCCAGAAACTTCACTGCTGACCATCCAGTCGCTGGACATTTGAGCCAGGGACCCAGTTCCACTGCTCATTTCTGGTGAACCTCTGACCAACAGCCCACTTCAACCCCGCTAAACAGACCCCGCAACATATGGGAGCTGGGGGAAACTTGACTTAATGATTGCAGTCTCACTGCACCCTTCCATACGTGCAGCTAGTTTTTCTCTGTTATATAGTAACCATACAATTCTTCAGAAAAGAATCTGCTCTTAACTGATAAGTCCCATCTTCCAATTTTCAGTTTCTGTCTGCACTATACTGGCCTTATGGTTTAGGCTTTCTCTCCCATTCACCCTCCTAATTTACTGTGCAGCTTTTTGCAGTCTCTCAGCAATGCAGACAAATCACTTCCTACTGCCATCCTTAGATCACTCTTCTCGAGTAACATCAGTGAGACATATATGGGCTTTTGGTAGCTGGACACCTTTAGCCAAGGCAAATTAAGGCAGACACTCTGGCAAGAATCTTTAGGGTGCAAATTTATTTGAAAACTATATAGAACGAGTAAGCGTCTAAGACAGACTAAGCGTCTGTCCAGGTCTCAAGATTTTTTTCCCATCTTCTCCCCTCATATGTTAAGAGCGGCATCTTACCCGCACACATTGACCCAAGGAATATTGTAGAATATATGGCCCCAGCATAACATCATGGAATGTATCAAGAAGCACGTGTGCTGCCAGGTAACCCTGATACAGCTGTTTACTCCACCACTTAAGTGTTTTACATCAGCTGTCTTTGGCTAGGATACTCAGCACTCAAGTACCTGATGTCACCCACCTAGACAAACTACACTGTTCTGGAATTTCTCCCTCAGGTTTCAATCCTCGGCAGGTTGCTCTACAAATACAACACTTCCCCCTCTGATTTTCCCACTGTCTGCTTGCAACCCTCAAATACCTTTCCACTAAAGCACTTAACCATAGCAATGTGCTGGTGCAAGGCCAACTACTGTCACTCTTGTCAGCACTTTTTTCTATGGCTTCCAGAAGTCCTGAGGACCATGTAAGCCAAGTGCTGTAACAGCAGAGGGGTACCATCATCGCCACCAAACAGATAAGGCACATGATCTACTGTTTTGTTCCTCGCAGCCCCCATGATTTCTCTTCTCTGCTTAGCACTGACATCTCATCTCAACTGTTCCACCTTACGAAGCATGAGATACAAACACCCCAGAGTTCAATACAAAAATTACTTTCCCCATCTGCTGACTGCAATGAAGTCCTGCCATCTGTGGCCCTCAGGCAGACATGGGATGTGTGAACTTGAGAGGCAAAATAGCTGTGCTAAAGCCCTACAGATAGCACTGCACGGCCATAATTACCCACACAGGACTCTTCTGCACTTGACCATGGAAGAAAGAGCATTCAATAGATCAAATTACCAAGCAACAATCAGCAAACATCACTCAAGTCAAATGCAATGGTGGTTACATAAACGGGTACATCGAGTTGATGATGGCTTTTAAAGCTAGAGCCTATTTCGCACTGCCCCCAGCTGAAAGGCAAATATGCCAGCAGCAATGGTAATCGAACCAAAGAACCAGATAATTCTGCCCTAAGGAGACAACATTTGGTAAAGGTTGAATCAAAAGTCGGACCATGGCTGGTAAGAGAAAACTTCAGCACCTGCTGTCACCTGCAAGTCACTTCAGCACTGTGAGTAGATCTTGTCAGGCACACACGATGCACCTGGCCCAGGCACAGCAGAGGAAGCCATCAGGATAGCATGGCAGGCCTAACATTCTGCAGAGCGCAGCTTCACTGCAGGCAAACCCAACGACCAACCACGCATTCAGCACAGAAGACTTGGTCGTGTGGTCACAGCCTGTATGTTCTGCCTCATTAGCATTTACTCAGCAAGTACTATGCCTTAAGACAAGACACAGAACCAAAGCACAACTTCCCAACTGAGACCCTACATCAAAAATTAAACAAGGTAAATGAAACAAAGAGAATACACCTCACTATCCCCGTCAGTGAACACTGCTTATACTTTTCCTTTTCTTGAAGGATAAGAGATGGGTAAATAAAAATAAATAGAGTCAATGGTTGCTGGGGGCTTTATTCATTTCCACTTGTTTTATCTTTACAGGAAAATCACTCTCACCATCTTACCCAGTGTTAACTCTGATGATATGAACTGACAGCTTTGCTTTCATAATTCGTACTTGTCCAGGACAGCAGTTCTGGTTCCTACCCAACACTTAGGATATTAGGATATTCAGCTATATATTCTATCCCTGTCAACCTCTGAATCAACTGAATTACTCAGTAATCTGCTACAAGGATTTCTTTAGAGAAGATCTGCCAAACACGGCATATATGGGATCCATTTAAGTAAAGGATTTATTTTCTTGTCAGATTAGAAAAGAAACTGATAAAAATTTAGCAATGCACATAAATATCTTGAAGGCAAGTGTCAAAAGGATGGGGCCAGGCTCTTTGCAGTGGTGCCCAGTGACAGGACAAAGGGCAAGGGGCACAAACTGCAACACAAGAAGTTCCTCCTGAACATGAGGAAGCACTTCTTTACCCTGAGGGTGACAGAGCGCTGGGACAGGCTGCCCAGAGGGGCTGTGGGGTCTGCTTCTCTGGAGACATTCAAAACCTGCCTGGACATGACTGTGCAAGGTGCTCTAGGTGACCCTGCTTTAGCAGGAGGTTGGGCTGGATGATCTCCAGAGGTCCCTTCCAACCCTGATGATTCTTGTGATTCTGTGAAAATTACTCTTGCTTTCCAAGAAAATGGATGTGTTACACCAATTCTTTAGATCTCTCTGCTTTAGGGTGGAAATTTTTCAAAACATGGTACCATCTGGACAGACCACAGAATGCAAATTCCTAATCATCTTTGAAAAGAAGCATGCCTTCAAATATTCAGTTCCTTTTGAAGGAGGTAACAGGACCCACAGTACTAGTTATACCCAAAGTAAGGCCTAGAACTGGGGATTATAAACCATATTCTTTGACCACTCTTAATTCATCAAGCAAAATTTAAGAGATTACTGCAATAGAGAAGGAAAAAGCTAAATCCTGCTGCACCGAGAGGATCTTTTCCTTGCAAGTATCTAGTTTGGATACACTGCAACCAACCCACTGAGGAGGCAATACATACATATACACACTGACACACCTCAAAATACAGCTCTGGCTACTTCTCTGAAGAACCACAAGCTGGATATCCTCCCTGCTCCTCCCTTCCCAGATGCCTGGAAAATCCTTGTGGATTTACAAAAGCAAGACCGTAACCATCCCGCTATACACAGAGCAGCTGCTTTTGGATGATTACCAAACACATCTTTACTCAGGCCAGGGAAAACTGTCCCAAATCCCAGCGTGGGGGCCTTTTCAATTTTTCTTCAAACTAACACAATAGTTTAAAGTTCATCAAAATGGTAGTCTTCCAATTAAAGAAATATTATTGACTGAGTGGTGTTGGTAATAGTTAATCCTTATTAAGGTATTTAACACAAAGCGTCACTGGATTTCTTCTCATTGCAAATATGCCACAATGAGGTTCCACAGCCTTGCCCATCTACTAAAGTTGATGCTCCATGACAAGCAGCAAGACTTTCAAATTACCCAATACTGCAGGAAAGCATACACACATGAATTACGCTTTATAACACGAAGAGGAGGAGCCTATAAATTGAATGTGCAATTTCCGAAAGACAGATTATATTTAACATTAAACATTTAGACAACAGCTAAGGAAGAATAACTGGAATGCTCATTCAAAACTGTGCTACAAGGGGAAAATAAGAATTTTCATATGACTATCTGTTTGACAATAATATAACCTCCAATATTGTTTTCCAGCAATATACAGGAAAAAATGCATAATTCCATTTATTATTATATTAAAAACATCTGTGCTTGCAAATGTCCTTGGGAAAAGGTGCACAACATACTCCTCCTTCTGCAAAGGCCATGGGGAAAAAGAAAATGAAGTATCTCAGTATTTTCTTCATGACTGTCATGCTTTAACCAAGAAGGCTAATTAATGGGGTGCCCCAGCAGCTGTCAAAAATAGTATTTTTTTGTTGTTCTTCAGAGGAGGCTTACTGCATTTTTACTTATTTAAGACATTCAAGCAAATACAAGAGGATTATTTTTTTATAAAAATCTACTTTTAAAAAACAACCATGAGAACACACTCTTTTTCAACTATGTCTTGTCTTCAGAGTACAACAGGTAAAGTCTTGGAAAAATTTATTACTCAGACAAAACCAGCAAAAAGCTTTCCAGTTTGCCTCAAGTCTCCTTAATTTTTGGGGTTCTTTGGGTTTCTTTGACCAGCAATAAAAGCCTGAGATTTTCTGAATCTCAAACTGTTTCCAAACAATGTGCAAGTAATTCAGTTGAAATAAATATTTGCAAAAATAAAAATTAAAAAAAAAAAAAAGCTATTTCCCCTAAATGTTGCTGGTGAAAGTTTGACATGTATTTCAACCTGCCAGAAATGTTCATTTATATTATTCAAGCCACCCTCATTATAGTACATTAAATCAATTTCAGCAACAATACTGCACATTATCTTTTAATTAGGATATTTATTAGTAAAGATCCTGTTGCAATGGAAAGAAGAATTTACATTGCTAAATTTTAAAATACTATTTTTGAAGCTTGTCCATCAGACATGAATGTTTCAGATTCTTTTCTAAATTAGTTCCTATAATAACAAACAGTGAAAACATTCCCAACTATTTCAGTGTTGCATACATCAGATGTAGCAAAGAATACTATCCGTATGCTCTCCTTTTGCCTGCTTTTTGCATACAAAAGTCAAACATGTATAGTTTTCAGAATCTTTGTTTTCTATTTTGTATACTGTTCTTGACAATTATTCCTTAGATCTTGAGTTTCCCAATGGAAAACCCTCAATTTCTTTATCAAGCATATCAAAGTTTTAAAAGGAGATTCTATGTTCAAACCATTAAAGGAGTTTCCTTTGCAAATAGAAACCTTCTGGGGACAATGTATTTTATTCACTCCTTCTGTTCTTCTTACTTTGTTGTCAATGCTACTTAATTCACCACAAACAGATGCTTGGCAAGTGTCTTGCCCTCTACTACAAATAAATGTTTTAAAACTAGAAAAGATACCAGTACTTTGGTGGTGTTTGGTTTTTTTTTTTCCTATGAGAATTTGCAGTATATTATACGGTAGCAAAACTCACCAGAGCTTTAAGAAAAATTCTCCATGCAATACAATGGTAGGGTGGCAGAGATGCTTGTAACTCCTCCTCAGCCTTTTTCTTAGGGCACCTCTATCATGTCCTCAACAGACAAGGACAAAGCAGGGCACTCCACCCAGACAACACAGCAGGAAAAACTGGATATTCCTCAGAGCAATCACTGCAGATCTGGGAACCTGACCACAGCTTTTCTTTCCATTCTCAAATGAGAATCAATGTAAGAACAGATAAGGCATCTCTTAGAAGTGCATGTATTTACCTTGTATTTTATACATTTAAGTGCTACATCTTTTATGTTCTGTGCTTTTCTAAAAGACACAATTTTTGCCTCTAACTATCATGTACTACAGTCTCAGTGCTTGGGACAGCTGGGATATTCTACTTAGAAGTAATTTCTTGGTTCTTCCATCATTTTCCCATGGCACAGCCACTCTTAGCCATTCAGACAGCCACAGTATATTACAGTATCTTATTTCCATTTATTCTCAAACAATCAAAATGATATTTCAGAAGTACACAGTAAAAATATTTAAGAGGAACAACAGTCATTTGAAAAGATAAAACAAACAGAGGTACTGGCACAATGCCACACCACCATTCCACCTTGTTTCATGGGTGTGAGAAATGTATTATGCATGGCACACCACCTGTTTACACCTTCAAATGGTCTTCCCAGCATGTTAGTCTTTATGGATTTTGACTTCACTTCAGGTGTTACTTGAGATAAAACCTCAAAGTGGACCAGTACAAACTGTTTCAACTCTTTTCCAAAAATGGCACTGACATTGGTGTTTTCCATGCACCTGCAGCATACACCTCCAAAAGTAAAACAAAAACAAATGCAAAGCAGTGCTACTGCAACATAATCTATGTTGACACCTACACGATCTCAGAGACAGGGTCTGAAACGCAACTGAAGTAACTCACCAGCTTTCAGAGTCCTTACCACAACTGTGCCCAGCTGCCTCACTGCCACCCCGTCACTCTCACAGCAGAATAGACCAGACCAGAGTCCTGTGTGACAGAATGCTAAGGTGGCTGCTCTGGTCACGCAACCCAGAAATAATATGGAGCCCTGTGTCCCAGAAGCTGTACAGCTGCATTGCAGCATTTGTTCATGGACTAATTGCCTCCATATCTCTATACCCCCACTTCCGGGTCTTGGACTAAAGCAGGGATCTCTGCATCATACTGCCTGTCACTTTGCTAGCCACATGTGGTCACTCAAATGGAGTTTATATACAAAACAAGGACTAAACCTGGCTTTTCAGGGTCCAGGTGTAATTCAGTGTCCTATTTCTTAGAGCAGAACTCTAAGCCTTGGCTTTTATTCTTTCATAGAACTTCAGCGTAACAGAAATGCAGTTCTCCGTTAAAGCATGCAGACTGTTAAATAGCACTTGTCCTTGCTCAACTCAATTTGCAAAATCCCAAATCCAGTTTTACAACTGATTTTAAATGCATCTGTCATCCAGTGGGCAACATCTGCCGCACATTCCTAAGACCTGCTTCCACTGTACAGGAAGGGAGTCTGTTACTGTTGCTGCCAGCTTTGCAACTGGGTTGGTTTTCAGCCAGAAGGCGGTCCTGGCCAACACACAACAACATGGCATGCGCACAAGTAAAACTAGTAATGTCAGTGCAAACCAAAGCCCAGCAATAGCCTAGTCATGCACAGAACTTTTCAATAGTCCTCCCGGCAAATGTGACTCCACCTAGCTCTCACTGCTGTGAGAACAACCATAAGGGGATTAAAGCACAGATGTCTCACTGCCTTCCTCTCCCCGCCCTTAAAATCCATCAGGCTGGCCTGATTTATATAATAAAAATAAAAATAAAATCCTTGTTTGCCAGCACATACTACCTCTAGTGATGTCAAGAGTTTCAGACAAGTCTGTGTTTCAAAGATAATGAAGACACTTAGATGCAATATTTGAAGGGGAAAATTCTTCCTTTCAAATGCACATAAAATACAAACTGATTTCAACTAATATAAGCTTAATTAGACCCTGTAATAGTTATGTTAAAACATCATGAGTGTCCTTTTTTAGTGTACAGGGCTGTCTGGCATATTTAGGCTAATGAGCATCATTTATTACTCTTTGACCTCTCTTTTCAGGAGTGTCCAGCCACTTGCTATGCTTCTCAGCCTGTGGGAGTGACAGGACGTAGGGCTATTCAATGGATGGGACCAAAGAACCAAAGCTGTGGGAAAGGGGTACACGAGGTAGGGAGACAGTATGGCAAAAGACCAAGAAACAAATAATACAAAAAGGTAAAGGTAAAATACTTTAGATGCAGAAGGGAAACAACTCCTGCAAATCCTCTGATAAGAAATTCTTTCAGTAGAAAGATGTGCCACAAGGATTAACTTGAGAGAACGCCCAGGTATGGTACAGTGTGGTGAGCAGCTGGTACAACATCATACCTCATTACCCACCAACACTAATGTGAACCCCTCACACCTGGTCCTCAGTCTGCTGTTCACTGCTATTAACACAAGAGCTGTCGGAACCCACTTCTTAAGACGTACGATTAGGCAAAGATGTAAACTGTCAGCCCCTCTGAAAGCAAGACCAGTAAGGGACAGCTCCAATCAGCTTAGGGCAGAAACTACCTTCTGCAGCCCTTCAAAGGCAGCTATCCCCCTGCAAGAGAAGTAGTACCTAGAAGTGCAGGTTGGGGACAATCGAAAGCAAACATTTCACTGATGTGCAGGGACAGCAGGGGATGGCAATCAGCAGGTCTGGCTCCTACACAATACATCACTCACTCTCCTCACCCACCCACCCACCCCCCGCCCCCTCCAAATAACTCTAGATGAATCAGTGCCCAGCACCCCTCCACCCTTATCCTACTTAGATGTCAGTTGTCCAGAACAACAGGCATCTTACCACAAATCTTTATGTTGTCTAGCCTAGACAGCCTCCCTTGCAGCATGCAGATGTTGCTACCGCACAAATAGTTGTATAGCAAGGACACTTTGCATCCAGCATCAACGTAAGCTACATAAAAACTTAAGTTCCAATTTTAAGAGTCACTTAAACATTTCTCAGTCTTGATGCAACTCAGCAGGCTCCAGCTGGCACCTCTCTGCAGGCACTAAAGCTTCCACAAAGCTACTCCACTTACCCTATACTGGCTGAATAAAAAAGGGAAGCTCTGTTTTAGGAGCTAAACATCTCCAAGCCCAGTAAGAAAAATAACATGCACACATGTACCCTGGAACATATCAAAACATACTCTAAATACTGATAAAGTTTGAGTTTTGTTGCCCTCAATAACCTTCTGTCCTAAATTAGCTGCTGAAATCCAAACTGATTTTCTTCTCTGTTTTTTTGGCTTTCAGATGGTTCTGACAGCCCCATTATCATTGCCTTGTTTATTTCCTCCTCACATTCTCATCTGGACAAATATTTATTTTTGGTTCTTCTTAATTGTGTATGCAGTGTTCATTACCACCAGAAGGCACTTCAAAAGAATTAACAACAATTTCCATACTCATTTGATAGACACACTGCTTTGTCTTCCACTATATTTAGGAAGGGGAAAAAAAAGTATTGATTAACGATCATCGACTATTCTTCAGCTTCTCTCCCAGTAACTGTATTACTGTCTCATTTACGATAACGTTTACACCCTTAAGCCCAGTTAAGAATCAGCTTTGTGGATTATAGCTTCAAGATCAAAATACCAGAGGCCCAAAGGAAATGAATTATCTCCTTGGAAAAGAAATCTCACAAACCTGGGAAGCACATCCACACAATCTTGTCATTCTTAGTCAAGAACATCAAAATCTACAAATATGTTTATCAGCAGAAGACTATCTATGCAGACATAGCTTGCATTTATGGTATCAGTAATACTTCAAAGGATTGCAAGTCTAGCCAATCAGTAGTTCTATAAAGCACCCTTGTAGGAAATCCCCCAATATTTTCAGACTTTTAAGCAGTATGAGGGAAGAAACTTATCATTCAATCACTGATTTTTAAAAAGGTGAAAAATGCTTTTGGCTTTGTAGTGGCAGCAATGAGATACTTGGGAGTTTCAGCCTTCTGAGACGTATTTAACTGTACAAACACAAAATCCCAAAACCAGTAAGTGGAACTCATTGGCCATTAATTCCTGCAGGAACCTGACAGTACTAAAAAGGCAGTGAAACAAAGCTACTGTATCTGAACTGAAATCAGTAATTAATAGCAGGAACAAAGCAGCAAACCAGGAACAGCAATACAGAAAATAAACAGTTATTTGATGCAAAGGCAATTCATTTAGTATCATGACACTTAATTAATGTTTCGTTTACCATTCACAGAAGAACACTTTTACTGCCTACAGTACACTGTTATTGTTTTATCATAATCTAATTACTATCAGTGGAAATACACTTGTCATCCTGTTAAGAAAGGTCAGTGGTATGCAACAACCTACCAAGCGTGAAAATAAAATACTATAAGGCAATTTTTTTATTTTTTTATTTTTTTTTTAATATACCAAACATGTCATGGAGCCACAGATGAAATGAAGACCTTAACTGAGTCATGTGCTGCATTATAAATACTATAAGGACTTCTGCTCTGAAAAGTTTCTCATTTAAACAACATCAAACACACTCCCACTCTGCCAAGGGGAGCAGCACAGCCCTCAGCACACACCTGCCCAAGCAGGGAGGACAGGGAGAGATAAAGGCAGATGTCCCACTACCCAAGCACCCCCCCCCAAACCTCCCAGTTTCTCCTCCCACACAAGCACAGTTCCACACATCACAGCTACTGCCTGGGGCAAGACCCAAATACTACATGTTTAGGAAACACCAATGTACATGTTTTTAATACCAACTCAAGCAATGTTAGCAGAATAAGAAAGAGACCACACGGAGAACTAATTAAACATCTCTACCCAGACACAGTCATTTTGTTTGTTTTCTTGTTGGTTTGGCTGGGTTTGGTTTGCTTCTTCAACTTTTGCCTTTGTGAAGCATCTATTCAAACACAACTGCAAAAGATGTATGAATCTCTCTTGTGTAGTATTAACAATGGGACAGCAGAAACAAAAAAACATTTAACTCCCACAGAATGTACTAATACTGAGAAAAGTAAAGTGGTCCTGGCTTGATTCCAGTAATTTAAGCCAACAGACCCTTAGCAGTTAAAGGACATACTGCCTAAAGGCAACGTTGCCTGTGAGAAAACAGTTTAGATGTCTTATTCCATCTCCCTTCCTCATTCACCAAGACAGATGGGAAACAAATGTTTCCAGAGAATTATCATTGTGATACTTCCCCAAGACAGAGAAGCAATGTGATTTGTTCAAGAAACATGCTCTGGCAGATATTCTAAAACCTCACTTTGCCATGCACATGAAGCTTTCAGTTCAGGCTGCATGGGGTCTGTTGTGATGGAAGGAGGCTCCAAGGTCCAATCTGCTGGGCTGAACACCACCAAGAGCCCTGTGAAGTGGGCCATTTTAACTATGTTGTCTGCCAGTTTTGGTCTTCAGAAAACATAAATGAACTCAGGGGCACAGACAGCTGTGGCATTATGGTGCCTGAAAACGGTCTACAGACCTATCCCAAACTGCAAAACACAAAAGAAAGTACAGAACAGCACCAGAGAAATAACACAGACTGATGTTGCATAAAATTTCAGGGGTCAGCAAGATTTCTGCTCTGTTAGAGTGATGGACACACAAATATCATGTTCATATGTTCACACGCCATGTTCATTTGCTAAGGGATACTGGGCATGGCTCAGGCCTGGCAGAGAGCCCAAGCGCAGTAATGCACTGGAACGAAGAGGTCATTGTGAAAGCAATAAATCTTGATATTCCGATATTAACCGCAAATGAAAGGTGCTGTTTATCTCAAGGTCTTTTAATGAGCTTCTGAAAGACATTTTCAACCTTTAAAGAAATTTCGTAGTCTTCAAGCATCTCCGTTAATTCCCAAGCAGGTTGCTGAGACACAAACCAGAGGCTGGTGTTGCTCCTCTGTTTCTCTGCCAGGCTCATGCACTTTTCATGTCCTACCTCACAAAAGTCAGCCTTAACCGGGCAGAAGAGATTTAACCTTGGCACAAGCTACAACAGTCAGCAGCTTGATCTTGGTAAAAATATTTGTCAACTGAAGACTAGCCAGAGGAGGAAAAAAAAAGTAACCTACAAGCAGCAGATAACATTCTGCGGCTGAGAGACAATACCTGCAGTGCAGGAACAGCTATTTTGTTCATGAATTGCATGTGGACCCCGTGGCTGTTCAGCAGCTGAACTGTGAAGTGTCAAAAATAAAACCTGCTTCTTCCTATCTTTGCTAGTATCTTCTGTTGACCTATTTGGGCCTCTGTGCCCTCCCTCTTCAGCAACAACAGTACAGCTCTTTCCCTGGCGCCTAAAATTGACTCTCTGGTGGGCCAAGAACATCACATAGAGGAGTGCCTTTGAACAAGCAGATACAGCATACAAAGATAGGAAAGGAAAAAAACAATTCTGTTTCAGAAAGCTACTCTGCTAGTTTTGCACATCCACTGATGTACCCTCACTGTTCTTCACAACTCCACCCACAGGTAAATATAGTTATTGTTCAACAACCTGCAGCAAACTCCTCAAAGCAGAACGGTAGCAGAGAGTGAGCTGGGATGGAGGGAGGACCCACGCATCTGCTTTACTTTCTCTGTTGCACTCAAAGTCAATGCTAGAACCTCAAACTGATGGTCGCACAAGACACACCAGAACTGATGGCCCTCAGCAAATCAGATCTTCATCATCAATTTCCATTCAAGAAGAGGCCACGGTTTTCAAGCAGAACTAGAATCACAAAATGATACAGGTTGGAAGGGCTTCTGGGTGTCTCTAGTCCAAGCACCTATCCCAAGCAGGTCACCCAGACTTCATTGAGTTGAGCTTCAAAATATTTCCAGGACTGAAGAGTTTACAACTCCTTGCAGTCTCTGTTCCAGTGTTTGACCACCTTCATGGTACAAAAGTTTTTCCTCTATCTACCTGGAATTTCCCCTGTTGCAACTTGTATCCTTTGCCCTGGCCCTTTCATTACGCACTTTGAGAAGAGTCCAGCAACATCTTTTCTATACCCTCCTCACCCACAAGGTAGCTAGAGGCAGCAATGAGATACCCCCACAGACTCCCCTCTTCCAGATGGAAGAAAAACATTTCTCTGTCTGTCCTCATACCTCATTGTCCTCTTAATCACCCCAGTGACCCTCCACTGCACTCATTCCAGTACCTATCAATGTTGTTCTTACACTGGGGAACCTCAAACTGGACATAATATTCCAGATGTAAGCTCTGACACTCAGCTGTCACTCCAGAGATCACCTGCCTGAAGGGTGGGCTGTAGTATGTATCAGCTAAAACCAATGCATTTGGTGTGCACTGAGACATGACAGCACTACAGTTTCGCTTTTCACAGAAACTGCAATGTGGAGCTCCCATAGACAGGCAAAAGATGCCCACCTGAAATTCTGATTTACTTTCTGTCAAATCTTTGCTCTTAACTCACTTTGTAGCAAGACCTCTGCTCCCATCATGACGTGTTTTGGTGATTCCACTGTGTTTCCTCTGTCATGAAAGCTCACCTGCATATACCCTGATGCAGTGTATTTTATTATTTATTTATTATCCAGTTTAGAACCAAATCTCACTGGGGAAACAGCACAATAGCTCCTAAAGGCACACTATATTACTGCTGTGGAATTTCCCAGAGCTGCAGTGGGACACATGGAGTTCAGGTCTATCTGCACTACCTTCTGGGACAGATTGTACTTCTCACACAGAAGGGAGCAACTGCTTTGAGCTCCCAGAGGAGGGACTCCCTATCAAGATGAAAACACAATAAAACTTCCCTAAGTGATTCAGAAAGCTGGGCCCAAGTGCAAGGCAAAACCTTCACCAGGTTCTGAAAACAAACTCAAGCCTCTGTGCAGCAAGAGCATCTGAACAGCTGGAGAGGTTGGTCTGGTGTCATGTGATCCATTTAGCTGAACACAAGTCTAGAAGAGGAACACATTTCACCTATCTCTGATCCTTCGCTCTAAGTGACCGCAACCCTCTAAAAAATCAAGTAGGCTGTTCAGCAGCCACAACATCCTTAGCAAATTGCCAGGACCGTTTGGTCAGACAGACATAGTGAAACCTAAGAACCCAAGCAGACGCTATCAGACTTTTCAGGACAACTGCACACATGAACCAGGCAATTGCTGCCAGCAAGCCTCTGGTCTACTGCACAAGGGTGAGTCAAGTTTAAGTCTGCAGAGAAGTCCTAGTAACTAACACAAGAGGGTACAAACTACAGCGTATCTTTCTAACCTGCCAGCAAGACGTTACATGACCCATCCATTTGCAATATGTATATTTGCATATAAATACGCAAAATGCATATTTGCAAATATGCATTTGGTTTATGTCAGCAGAGAATGTCCTCGTCATTATGTTACCTGACATAACCCTAGCTAGCCAGTGCAAGGCCCTGGAAGTGTCCTGTCTACCATACAGGTGAACACATCTTTCAACAATTACAGGTTGGACCAACCCAATTTGTTTTTGATTCAACCCCTCACGCATACCAGTTTTCCCAAGTCTTTTAATCTCCCTACCCAAATGGCCACAGAACTGAAGAGGGCACCAAGTATTAGCTGAGGTGCCAGCCTGCAAGTGCTGCTACTGGCTCCGACTGCAAGCAGTTCCAAAGGCTGAAATGCAAATGCTTGCTCTAAATGGAGAGGTGGACTTAAATTACAAGAAAGTTTTTTTAAAAAATTAAACTCAAAGCTGGCCTTCCTATACTGCCTACAAAACAAAATGCATAGGAAGCTCTCCAGTCACTACTCCCCAGGCATCAACACTGTCTCCTACTTGAGGTTGCTGCCCCAAATCCAGCCACTCACATGAATTTGTTAAACCAAGGTAGGTTAGCACAGAGTTACCACCACACAATAACTCAGTTCATCAAACTGGGACAGGGAGCCTGCACACGCAGGTAGCTCAGACAGGAATGGGCATCAGTGGCTGAAGCATTAACCTCTGCCACAAGCACAGGTGCTCTAAAGAGAGAGCAATCAAGAAAATATTACTTTGGATAGTACCACAGCACTGCTACTCTTCCCCAGGCCTCACCTGGCCACTCCACCCAGCCCCTGAGCAAATGGCCTATATGAAATTACTTGATGGTGCAATCCAGCTGCTCATGGACAGAAATCGAGGCCACAAGATCCATTACCCACGCAGCTGGCTTTTTCAGTGACAGCATCAGCAAAGAGCCCAGGGACCGAATGGCCATACATCAAATGGAAGTGGATGGCTCACCCTCCAGTAATTTATTCAGTTATTGATGGAAAAATATTAGTGCATGAATTCATTAAATGTTATTTCTCCATCTTTGAGACTAGATGAATAACAAAAACAATGATTCACAAATGGCTTATTACAGAAACAGCAAATCAAACACTAAGATCTGTTTTTAAAGAGGACTGTTGTTTCAGCAATCCCACCTCAAAGCACCAGGGCAGAATCTCCAGGCCTGCCTCTGCACAGGACAGCAACTCAGATGTTGCACTCAAGCTGCACATTTGCTATTCTTGTTTCTCTGTGCTTCCAGGACTATTCCATCCAGCTTCCAGAACAGTACAAAAATTCATTTTCAAAACAGAAACACATTAATGAACTCTTCATGTTAAAGGAATGTATCTATTTTTCCTTCAGCAAACTGCACTTAATATGCCTGTCACTATTGCTAGGTTGCAAACCATTGAAGAGAGAATTATTGCAAAGCAGGCTGGAATGACTTCCTGGCCATCACATCGGGTTTGTGCAAGGCATTGGTCCTCCTCAAGGACAGGAAGGGGAAATGGAAAGCCAACCCATGTGCAGAGCTGCAGTGGAGGCATGGCTTCCCAGAGCAAACCATTCCTTTTCAAAGGACCCCAGTGGAGCTAGAATGGCTTTCTACAGCATGTGCTGCAGGATCAGGACCCACACCCACAGGTGCACATCCACATGGCACTGTCACAACACGCCTGTGTGACTAAGAAGTCAGCTCCTACTAGTAGCCCATAGTATGCAGGGACACAACCTTAAACACAACTGTGTCTCTAGAGAGGCAGATAGGTGTCCAGGCACCCCACCTCCCAGCACTTCCAGTAAGAGCTAGTTGTGGACAGTGGGATTGTTTGCAACTACAGCAATGTTAAGCACACTTTAAAAAAAAAAAATAATCCAACAAATAAACAAATAATAATAATAAAAAAAACCAACAAAAAAACAAACAACCAGCTGGAAATCACCAATGCATTTTAAAAAACTCTACCCAAACCAGTAAGATTTGAAGTGGCAACAGCAAAATTGCATTATTCCTTTTGAAATGGTAGCTCTTACCATGCAGATCCAATCCCAGATGATAAAACACTAAGAATTTTTTTTTAATCTGAGATAATCTAAATATAACAGTATTTTTTTTTTATGATGTGGTTAAAGAAATCTACTCAGAAGAACACATCTGAAACCAACTTCCAATAGCAACTTTTTTTGGTTTTTAGCTGTTATCCTGTAATCCCTAAGGATACTGAAAGTCCTTAGATAGAAACACAGCCTTAACTAAAGAAAAACAATATTCTGATATCTGAGCACATGCAGTTCATTTTTTGGTTGACATCAGATGTTGAAGTAGTTACAAGTCTCGATTTCCTAAAGTTGCATATCCTTCTTTGTCAGAAAAATACTTGCCCACAAGAACAAAACACAGAACTCCTGTGACAGGTGGTCTTCACCATTATAACCACCTGATCCAGGAGACAAGCCTGGGCTTTTCTATTTTTAGACACATGTATTAAACAGAACTCCCTCCTTTTTGAGCAGCAAAACCTATTGCTACAGAATGTTTTTCTTCATGATGATGACAGGGACGAGAGATGGGGGAGAAAAAAGAAAAGGAGTAGTTGCAAGTGTATTAAGTAATCTGAACACAATGCAAACGCACTGAAGAAAAAAATTAATGAGCATTAGAAAAAGTAAACTGAGTGACAAGTTCACATATTGTCTCCCTCTATTAAAATAAAAAACTTAACTGTGACCACTAAAGCTTTTTGCCTCATTCCATCTCATGAGCTGAAATACTGACACACTTTTTGAGAAGAAACACTGTCACCATACTCAAGACCTAAAGGCCTTTACCTCCTTTGGTCTTACACTGCATGGAGGGAATTAGGCCATCACCATCACCAGTACCTCCACCAAGGCCCAGGTAGTCCACTTCCCCTCCAAGAGTTCTGGGACAACTCAGAGCCAGTTGGAGACATAAGGTCTTCAGCCAGGTGGCACCAAGAAGCCCAAATGCCCACCCCACACAGCTCCGTGCAGTCACCCACCCAGACACTGAGCTGCTCAGAAGGGAAACATTTTACTTTTACATACGAAAGAACACATTATGCTGGTGACTTAACGGGACCACGTACAAAGAAATTCAGGATTTGCGTGCACCTGAATTCCCACTGCATTTCACTCCTTAAATCCTTTTGCAAATGCCAACCTTACAAGATTTGGCCGCTGCATCCATACCTGAAAGCATATGGAAGGCAACAGATGAATTCACAGCGGAAATAAACGTTTGTACTCATTTTCTCTGAGGACCCAGATTTTTCAGACTAACAGGGAAGACACTATGCTCAAAAGCTATTCTACAATCCATACTCTACAAGCTATAGTCAACACTGCAGATCCAACAGATTGGGAGAGATATCACTATCACAAAACAGAAGAGAAATTTTTGTTTTGAAGGAAAAGTAACGTAACAGAAATATCTCCTGCAGCGTTAATTATAGAGGGAAGAACAAAGAAGAGCATGTTAGAAACTGGGAGCAAACTACATTATCTACAAGGCACCATGCCAGTACAGTTATTCTGACCCATGTGCATTTTTGCGTCATGTTAAGTCATCATTTGCTGGGACTTCTGGGAAAGAATTTGAAGCTAATTTTTTTTTTTTTTTCCCTCCATAGCAAGTGCTGAGGTGTTTTGGTTTTGGGCCTACCTGCCCCACCAGCACTCAGTGCTAAGTCCTTACATGACACTGTATCATAGACCATAGACAAAAAAACACACAAAAGGAGCACAGTACTATCAGAAGGAAGCTCAGAGTCCCAGCTGTACCTCGGTTCCAATTAGCCACTTCATGAACTTTTCTCACAAGAGAATGTCTTCTGAAAAAAATAAATACATGCTCTGATTAAGTAAATTGTGAGGAGTTAATTTGCAATTCCACAATCCCCAAGGGACTCCAAGACCAATCTCTCTGGTGTTTCATCTACAGTAATTTAATAGTTTACATTGTAAGACCTATGGCCTACGATGGAGATACCAGGACAAATCTTGAGTGCATTATACGCCCTAGTCCCACTGATTCAAAGGCACTACTAGGCCAATTAAAGTAAACAAGATTTAGCAGTCCGCTGCCTGCCTCAACAATTACTACAGCAAGCTGGTTTCCCTGCTAGGATCAACACCTCCACAGCTACTACCTGCAAGCATGTTCAGGTTAGGCATGCAAAAAGATACCAAACCCAATGTTTCTCCATTTACATTCCACGCTGCTAAAGTCACTATGCAATTTAATCCCCCACTCCCACAATCAGAGACATGCATCATAAGGTAAGCCTTCCAGAGTCACACATCCAGACCATTCTGAGCTATGCTAAACGCTGTGTCCTCCGCTCCATTTGGGGCTAAGGTTTTTAATCTGTTTTCTTCCCACATCCCCTTCCTTGGCTTGCCAGGGGCCGAGTTGGTCATTATTATTTCAAGTAATGTTGCCCCAGCCCTGAAGTATCTCAGAGCTCTGGAACAGCAAAGCACTCTATGTAGAGTGCGCTTGATGACAAGATTAATAAAAACTATACAGCAACTTTAAAGGGCCATCTTATATCAGTGTATCAAGAGCACAAGCTCTCAATGATGGATAAAGGAAGCACAAAAGAAACAGTGCAAAGAGTCCAGGCGGTTCTAAGCCTCTTCTGCTATGAGTCAATCAAACTGAACAGCCTCTAAAGAGTCTCTATCTCCAGGCCACACTGTGTACTGCCAAAAAAATCAGAAAGTGATTCTCCGTGCTGTTTTAAGGAACTCGCAGTGACCTGAACACTATTTACACAAGTGTCTTAATTCATTTTCTATACGTAGAACGTCTGAATGAAAAGCATCTTCTTTACATTTGGTTATATAAATAAAACACTATATTGGGCTGATCAATATACTGTTGTAAAGCAAACAATTTGTGTAAATTGGTGACAAGCATCCCTCCCATGCTGCACAGCACAAAGGGTGTAATCATACGCGTGAAAATTAACTTTTCTCCAATCACCAAGAGAAATGAAGTTTTATCAGGGATGAGTTCAGCCAAATAATCCTCCCACTATGAAAAAAGTAGCATAATTGCTAAAAAGTTTTGAGATTCTTTCCTAAGGAAAACGATGGATGTTCGTGCTAATTTTCAGGTTTTGCAACCTACATTTCATCGGATATAAGATAAAAAATACTTAGCTTACAGATGAAAGGATGCAATTTCAAGGCTTTGATGCAGAATACCTGAACACTCTTTTCAGAGCAACTGTGAGTATGAGTAATTCTGCTGGAAATTATGAGGAGGTGATAAATGACTCGTAGAGTTCTCCAACTGGTTTTCTATGCATATGCTCCAGTTGATAAAACACAACTTACGTAACTAGGACAAGACAATTGAGCAGGGAAGACAGCACAGGAAATGCCATTTCTGCTGTTAGCCAAAATGCTCATGTGGCATTTACATTCTCAGAGAATCATCGGGAAAGTTTGTTCCTTTTTTCTTCCTTGAGAACAGAAGCACAAGTGTTTATAAGAATCAAAAACACCTCCTTTCTTCTCCACCCACATGGACTTGGCAGCATGTCCCCGTAGTTTGTGATGTCAGCTTTGAAAAACCTGCATTACGTTGCTTCGGGGCCTCTGAGAAAATAAAAACAATTAAACTACACACTGATTTAAGACCTGCCCTTTTCTCCTCTGTGTGCCCTGCATTCAAAGAGAGATTGTTGGTTCTCCTAATAAGTCTGGCCCCAGTTCAGCTGCTGATTGGAGTTGGCTCATGGGATTGATGTTTGTGATACAAACTGATGAACATTTATAAATCAGGAGGTCTGTGTGATTACCTGGGCAGTGCGTGGTGCTATCAGCAGCACAACTGTAAAGAGTGTTAGGGCTTTAAGAACTCACCACCAAAAGTAATACTCTTGAGCTCAAAACCATGAAGGAAATAATAAAATCACCCAAAGATCCTTGCAGGACAGAGGAACTGTGAAGTGCCATTTCCCCCAAAAGAAGGCACTCTCCTGCCTACCCACACTAGTTAGAGAGGCTGGGTGGAGGAGGCAGCTGTCATTTCCATCGCCATTCACTGGCAACTGTCAGTTCAACCAACCAGCCAAACACAAACACCCACCTCTGGAGTAACACAGGAGTTCAGGACCAGGGGAGCAGGAATGCAGACAAAATGCTCCATTCAAGCATGCCTTTACTCCCTGGATCTGTTAGCATCAACATGGTTCTCCCTGCATATTTAGGAGCATCCCTCATCTTGCACCATAATGCAAACCAAGCCTGCAGGGACAGATTGAAACCCACCTTTTTGTAAAACACCCAAAATTCTCAAATTTATACCCACAGACTCTAACATAGGCTGTTCTAAGCAAAGGAGGAATTTTGCCCCAAAGGCTTGAAAGGTCTAAAGACAGTGCCACAGCAGGGTGTGCACTGTTCAAAGGGCAGCAAAGGGAATAATCATGCCAGTAAGCATATAATCATGCTTTAGGTGCTAATCCTGCAACATAGCCTACAAGCACAGACTCCTCTTTATCCCTAATGAAGAGACTGGGAGCTCACATTCATGCATTGATGCCACAGATACCTGGGTTTTGATGGAGGATTAGGGCCTCAATCACAACTGGAAAACACACCCAAAACCAGGTTTGGTCCCAGACTGTGAAATGCCAAACTAACTTTGATACAATAACTAAAAACTAACTAATGGCCAACAAGTAATTCAGGCACAGATGTCACATACCTGAACAGTAAACCCTGTTCAGTGGCATTTAAGCAGGTGACCTTTCACTGACACATCAAGATTTATAAAGCCTGCTAGCTATTTTACTGGAAAATATCACACTCATAACAAGGTTTCCAGAGATTATAGTATGAGTAAAACTATTAAGTCCACCGAATACCATATAAATGAAGAGTAAACAGAAATGTCAGTTACCTTTGAAATAATGCTGTTAGATCTCCCCAGCACAAACCATGCTCTCTCTACCTACTATTTTAGTGGAGTACAGAGAAGAAACGCGAATGGTCACCTTTGTGCATGGATATGAACATGTGTTTTTACATGAATTTGCCTACTTGTGTTCATGGCCCAAACAGGTGGGAAACCTCCCTCCTCCTCCTCCTCCTTCCCAGAAGGATGCAAGTTACATGTAATAACTGGCAAGTGACATGAATGATCTGTACTTTCTTCCTTTGAAGACAGATGTTGTAGAGCTGACAGACCACTGGTTTTGTTCCACACTGCCCTCAGCCCCAAGGAACCCCTTCATAAATCCCCATACACCAGCAATTAAGCCTCAATCTTTAGCAAGGTCTATATGCTGCTCTCTTGTAGGACAGTCAAGAAAATTACAGTAAATTTACTCTTTCTGATAGAAGTAGTGAATAAAAACAAAGAAAAAAGCTCTGCAAATCACTAACAATCTCATCCAAGTTATTACCATCCTTCCCACAGACTTTGTAGAAAATAAACAAAAGCTATAGGCTTGTTATAAAGCTGTAGTAACCTTACCAACTGAAAATAAAATATCCTTTAAATCTTCTGAGGATTCTGGGTAAAGACTGTCTCAGTAGGAGTCAAACATTGTATCAGTGATGATTATGGGTTCTCCCACAACATACTATCTGCCTTCTGAGACTCTTTCAACAGAAGACGCTAATTAACAATGCATGGTTCTTTTCACTGAATCAAACAGGATCTACAGCACATATCATTTCTATCCTTTACTCCTGCTCTCCTGTTGAATTCACACTGAAACTTCAGGCCTGATCTGCTATCCAGGGCCGCTGGTGAAGTCCTCCATGACAGCCACCTTCCTTAAGGACAATAAAGCTGTCAATCAAGAAGCTAAGACTCACAGCTGAAGCCGACATCAGCCTCTCAACAACCAGCTTAAACTGCCTAACTTCTCCCACTTGCAATGGGAAACAGATCACTGAACAAAAACTACTTCTTCTCTTTGAGGTCTGAGTTGCAATTTGTACAACCAAAAATGCTACCAAGTTGCTGAGTGAAAAAGACAAGGGCAAACATCAATATACACTGCAGAAGCCATCCACACATCAGCAAAACATCACTAGGGCAAAACAGGAAATGAGTAAGATTATTTAATAGCTCTTTTCTCATCAGTTGATTATAAAGATGGTTATGACATGAATGTTCATATTTCAACACACATGCACAGTTTATTCTGTCATTCTTCATATTTCAGCGTTTTCCATGGAGCTGACAGAGATTACATGTAGGTTATTATACACCATGTTTGACAGACTATACAAGGATGATCTCTACAATTTATTTCCTTTGGTGCAGTACTACGTTATTCTTATTGCAGAAGTCTTTACTGTCATAGGAAAAGCTTCCCATTTACAGTCCTTCTGTATGGGGAGGAGCTGTTGCTCTAGCCTGTGAGCGTAGTGTGCAGTACTTACAGTCATTCATATGCATCAGTACAAAACTGACTAAAACAACACTGATGGCAGGTAAAACGTATTTCACTTGGAAACTGTCCAGGTGACAACTCTCATGTATTGACAGTAATGGCCCTATTGTTGACACTAATTCTATTTAACATGGTCCAAGTGTTAGATTCCAGTAGTTTTTGTAGAAGTTCCTTTCAGCTCAGTGGAGTAATATATGTGCATACATATGTATGCACATTCATAAATATCTCTAAAAGTAAGGATGTACAATGGAAAGTTTACTAAAAATTACTAAAAGGCACCTATGCTGATCAGTATGGAGAAGCCTTGGGGAACTTCACAAGGATGCAACTCAATTCTGTTAAAAAATCTGATATCCTCAGCACTTTGGAGGGAAAAAAATAGATATTCATCCTGAAGAATTTTTGGTAACTAACAGATGGCATTATGAAACAGGGATAATTCCCTAGTAAAGAACAGGAGTTGGTTTAAAAATTTCACAGAAATGCAGTAATTCTCTATAAAATTCTGTCAGATTCAGGATTAGGCTCTTGTGGAAAGTCATCTCTATTCCAGTCTCTTCCCACAAAAAAAGAAACAAAAAAGAAACAAAAAAGAAACAAAAAAGAAACAAAAAAGAAACAAAAAAGAAACAAAAAAGAAAC
>JAVJGJ010000061.1:11431838-11445770 GCA_035590215.1 Microhierax caerulescens
GATTCTCAACAGCTGATTTAGTGTGAAAGCAGGTGCCAAAACCCCAAGAGAGAACAACAAACACCACAGCTGCCCAGCTTCCAGCTGGGAATAAGTCCCAGCTTGCTTCTCCAGGCCCATTCCAATCAAAACTTAGCTCCAGCTCTCTCTCACTGCTTCATTCATGCTCAGGCCTCCAGAAAGTTCCACACGTCGTTACAACTCACTCAAACTCCCCAACAAAAATGAGATTACTGTGCCTGGTTTTCCGCTTTCAATGTTTCTGCAAAATATGCTGCTTTCAAGGACTAACGCAAGTCCAGCAGAGCCAAAATAAAGATTCCAACCAAAGGCAAGCCCCCTCGCAGCCAATTCACAGAGGTCTTTAGCACTTCAGCAGGCCCATGGCAGCCCCCGCTAAGATGAGGCGCCCCAAGAGCTCTCCATCCCAACTCGGCAAAATGCCATGCAGGATTACAAAAGGCCCACACCAGCACCTTCTGCTTGTTACTAGAGCAGGAATCCTGTACAATCAGAACTACAAGTCTTCATCAGGTTTGTAAACTACAGCAGCATGACTGGCAGGGTAAAAGAACTTGGGCTCTGTTCTTTGTCACAACTTCCTCAAGCTGGAGAGCACCAACACAGCTTGAATCATCCACTCCTCAAACACGTCTTCACTGAAAAAAAACTGCACACTCCCAAAACCAGAAGCTGCCTGTACCAGACATTGTCTAAAGGAAGTACCCTAATTATGCCTATTTTAGGATTTACATTTTAATTTCAGCTTCAAGACAGCTGGGCTCCTCTCAGGGGAAAACCAACAGCAGCACAGTAAATCCTTCAGGCACGTTCCCCCTGCTCTTCTTGCCAAGTCGCTGCTGTGGCATTTTGCATTGGTTGAAGCACATCAACATGTAACAAAAGGAAATTCGAGCCTCTCTGGATAACAAACTGTTAATGTAAGGACTGCCTAAACTGGGGTAGTAGCTTTCAGGAACTGAGATTTATTTTTCCTCTCCCAAGGGTAAAATAAGAAATACCATACAGTCTTTCAGATTCAGAAATGTTAGAAAATGAAAAGACTTACTGAACAACTCGATGCACCCTTTCAAGACAGAGTTGTTCCATATTCATGTGGCTTCTCTGTATCGTGTGGTAGGGTGCCTTTGGCTTGTCTTTAATAAAATATAAACACTTGCATTCCATAATGCTAGTTAGCTCATCTTTAACAAGGCTCTCAGCTGCAGAACCAATCTCACAGGCAGTAGCCTTAAAAAACTGAAGCTTTTTGAGGTGGATTCCTCAGAACCCACTGCATGAAATTTACAATAGGTGTTCGTAACAACATTAAGAAGTAATTAAACTTGAAACAGATATTTCAGTAAGTGTTTTCAAGTTGTACTTATCAACATTTTAGTATGAAAGTGATGAGATATACTGTCTGCAAAGAAGCTGCTCAAAGAATATACAGGATAAAAGCCAGCAACGCTCTGATTATTCCATCAATGTCACAAAAACTGAGGTAATGAACGACCTATTCAAGCTTCCAATGTGTTTGTAAGGAAGGCAATCAGAGTTTACACAGCCCCTGGACTAGCAAAGTTTCTTCTTCACTTGTTATTCCCACAAAGTACCAAAAGGTACTGCAAGCAGGTTAGCAGCGCAAGACGGTACCAATCGGTCCCATATTCAGCAAGAGCTGGGAGACAAGAGCCACCGATTCACAGAAACAGCTTCCTCGGGAAGAGGCATCTCCCATCTTCCAATGCAGCAGTGAGCACGCCAAAACCTACCCACACATGTCGGTGCTGCCGTACCCCTTTTACCTGCCAGAGTAGTCATGTGAGCACAGGGTATGTAGGAGGGAGAACAGTTTCCTAATGCTCACTTCTGTGCATCCACCTGAGCCTGCCTGAATTCCTGACCCACTACATGCCACCAACTGCTGCCACTGACTGGTCGCCAACACAGAAAGGGTTTGTGTGCTAGCACAGTTCTTCCCATAGCTCTACTTCCCTACCAATACTCTCACAATTCACTGGAAACTTTAAAAACCTTTGACTTTGCCCTTTCTGGATGTCAGACGCACTGAAGGGGAAATATAAAACAAAATTAAATACAGGTGAAACATTAGTATAAGATACTGAGTCAGGCTTATAGTGCAAACCACACAGTCCTATCCTACTAATGGTCTGAGCAACTTTATCTATTGCATACGTAAATATTCAGACAAAAGTACATAATGACAGCTGCCCTCAGAAAGCAGAATAATACCAGTTCCACATTACGGCCACTGCTCACAGCTCTGCTGTCTCCAGCCCACCTGCCACCACCCTGGGCTGCTTTTGTCAGTTGTCTAGAAAATACCACCCATAGTATTTGAGCCCTGACATTTCAAGTAGCTCTAATTCAGCTTTCAGCTCAGCTCAGTTCTTTGTCCTCTAAGAATAACTTACATTTAATTGCAACTGGCTACAATTTTCTAATTCTTTGTGACCCCAAACCTCTAAATCTATTACCCAGAGACAGCCACAGTAATCCTTAATGAAGGTGTGGGTATGATGCAGCATGCTAGGGGCCATCTGGTTGCCAGGTGTTTCCTGGCTTAGTTTTTCCTCACA
The DNA here is from genome assembly GCA_035590215.1 of Microhierax caerulescens. Classification (NCBI taxonomy): domain Eukaryota; kingdom Metazoa; phylum Chordata; class Aves; order Falconiformes; family Falconidae; genus Microhierax; species Microhierax caerulescens. The sequence goes on from JAVJGJ010000061.1 coordinate 11,434,442, forward strand.
ACACATATCCCTCCTCCTCTCCTCTAATTCCAAGGAAGGCAATTTCTACCTCAGGACAGTCCTTCATTAAAAACACAGGCAAGGGCTTTATTGCAAGCAAGTCAGCTGCAGCACAGCAATGTTCAGAGCCTGCAGCAGAAAGCCTACCTAGAAGGGCTGTTTATTACCATACGTATCTCCCTGTGACTACCAGCAAAAGACTGCGCCAACTGTATTTCTGTTAATAGGAAGGGAGCCAAGTGCAACATTTTCACTGTAACTCTGTATCTTGCATCCTTCACTTACAATAAAAAAAAAAAAATCTAAAAAAATTTAAAAAAACCCAACACACACCAAACCACCACCCAAAGAATTAAAAGGTAAGAGAGAAGGTTTTTAGAACAGGTCCATTTACATAAAAAGCAAGTGATTTAAAAAGCACTAGGCAACTTCACAACCAGTGTAATTCGACATCTTTTAGGAAGCAACACAAGCTATTCAGGGAAGTTTATTTTCAAATAAACTTTATTTTCAAAATGGCGCATTAACTTCCTTAAAATCCCTGTCTTTCAGACAGCTAAAGGCCTTCCAGCTCTCATATATACATTCCTGCCCCTTCCTTTCACCAGCACTTGAGCATTTTAGAGAGCTGAACTGAGAAGTCATTTTTGCATAGCACTAACATTGCCCTGGTTCAACTTTCTGAGCTGGCTTGCCACAGGGTCAGGCAAGGACCAGGCACCGTGGGAGCAAATAGGTGCAGGATCCCCCCAGCACCAGCTGAGGCAAGCCTTGGCTGCCAAGAGACCACATCCCAGACCACCAAACTGGAAGGCTTCTCCTGGTTCCCACAACCGCACTAAGATTTAGTTTGCATAAAGCATCTCACATTTCAGCTTAAAATCAGGAAACACTTACTTGGGCACTTGCAGAAGGCAGTTTTCGGAAACTGTTTCAGGCTGGTTATAGACAAGTACCAGGTTCGTTGGACATGCATAGCAAAATTGTCTCAATATTTCTCAAACGGGATAGGGAAAACAGATCTCTGCTACAGCAAAGAAAAAAGGCCTTGTGACTCTTCTGAGTGTACAGGAGGGGAGCTCCGGAGAGTCAGGCTTGATCCTCACACTGTCCTTGAGAATTAGTAGGATAAGGAACAGCAACTGCCCCTGCTCAGCAGACATACAGGACGAAAACGTCTACTCTGCCCCAGCAGCCAGGAACCTGGTTTTCAGGCTTGGGCATAAACACAGTACCCAGCAGAGCCACTGCCCAGAGGCTGCTCCAGCAGCCTGCAGCCCTTAGCACGGTCTGTAGGTGCCCTAGGACTGCGCACGTCAGGTCCTAATCAGATTATTGGGGGATACAGAGGATGATTTTGCAACGACAACGCTGAAATTTGCCCAGAAATTCCCCACAGGAATCAATTCCAAGCCAAGAAGAGCTTTGCCAGTTCTACTGTGGATCAGGATCTAAGCAAACAGGACAAGCTAAAACCAAAACCAACAGCACACCTGTGATGGACATGCCAGAGGCTCCCACCACTAGCCCAGAGCCCCACCAGCTAGCACATGCTGCCCACCCCATGGCTGTCTTGCCCATGATCCAAGACTCCTGTAAGCTCTTCAGGAGAGGAACAACTCTTCATTTTGAAACAAGGTCCAGCAGGAGAATATCACAAGCCTTTTTTTCCATGGTTTCATCTATATAGTAGATTTCTTACTTATGTGAAGCTCTACCCAGAGCTATGTTTCAATGCAAAACTAAAAAGCATCAAATGGAAAGACGGAAACACTTAAATGCAGACAAAGCTACAGCAGAAGGAAAAACTGCCTAGTACCACTGCCAGTTGTGAAGGATTTTCAAGTTCAGCTGCAAAGTAAATCCATCATGGAAAGCAAAATAGTAACAAGTGACTAGAGACTGAGCACCTTTATTCTTGAGGCACACTTGCTTGCTCATTTGACTACTTGCATATTTTAATATATTTTAAAAGGAAAGTTTCTGCTAGAAATTATTTTTGCGAGCCTCAGAACATTCTTTAGAGAGCTACTCATCTGCTTAGTGACACAGGCATGGGGCAGGGCTTGTTTACTAATCTAAGAGGATTACACTTTAATTTAGATCATGCCTTGCCTGCAGGTAAGGGCAGTAGAGCAAACAATAAATACACCAGACTTTCCAACTGCAAAGGCATAAGAGGAACAGAATCCAAGAAAGTTATGTTTATATCATGTTTGGATGGGGAAGAGGTGAACATAAGAAGGCAGCTGCTTCTTTATATCTGTTGTTCAACAGTCTCTGGAAATCCTAAACAGGCAAATTTTATTCCTACTGTTGCATCAGCTCTGAAACCTACCAGCTACAGCTGAAACAAGCCTCCACAGCTAGTTTTTCAAATAAAAACAACACAAGCCTTTAGCCTCTCTTTATGCCTTTTTAATGCATGCAGAGATCACTCCCCTACCGGAGGAAAACTCATTTTTCATTTACCTTCCCTCTCTGTTTGGCAAGTGAGAGAAAGTCACCAAAACATTGCCAGAGAAAACACAAAAAAAACCCCACTGCATCTAAAATATTCATTTTCTTGCCCACTCCAGTACACAGAGAGATCACTTAGTCCATTGCACACCGGCATAAGCAATGTCACTGGGACTGATCTGGCTATAACCTAAAATTTGTAAGAAAATTCCACACTCTTCAGAAAAAAATTACTACTTTATATAGTATATAAAATGTCTTCAAGGAAATAGCTCTTTCTCATCCTAGTAGTAAACATAGCTTCATGTCCTGAAGCATGGAAAACATTAGGTTTGCCCAGTATTTTTGCCCAAGTACTTATTCCCTCCTCCTGCTTGTAACAGGCTGCAAAAAGAAAATGGTTCTAGAACACTTAATTCTAAGTGTAAACAAATTACTTTAAGTACAGCTGTTACCATCACCAGGTTGCTTTGTCCCTATCCTTGGAAGAAAACAGAAAATTCATGACCCCACCCATGAAAAGGAGTATCTGCCTTAAAATAACCTGTAGCATTTTGATCTGCTGGCTCAGGAAGATACATACCTTTACCAATTAAATTCTACCACTGCCAGCATCTTTTAAAAGAAAAAATTAGTTACAAACAAGGGCTCCTCTCTCATAAATAGCAGCATACATACTCATTTGTACTGCAGGACAACAAGTAGAATCAAGTTCATAAAGAGATCTCAAAGCAAGGCATAAGGCATTGTTTCAGCAGATACTACCTGACTTTGTGTCTCAAATCCTGAGCTTCTGATAAGGGTTTCAAAAACAACTTAGTCCAGAAGAACCAAAGAACAGAAACCCCCCACAATTACAGCTGATCGGTGCACATCACGCTGGGAGCACCTGCACAAGTCAGCACTTGCCCAAAAGTCAGTCCCTAAATGAACTCCAGAGCTGCAGGGACAGCTGATGAGAAAGGGTTGATTGACTCTGTCCCTGTTGGTAATTACAGGTAATAATGCAGGTCAGTGCTGGCATCCCGATACCAGCATTGCCATCTAAACAAACACATGACCATTCAGGCATCTAAAGGATCGATATCATAAATAAGGTAAAATGAGAAATTCTGTTTCTAACTTCTGACTGCCTGTAATTATCAATTAAAGCTTTGCAACATATTATTAATTCCACTTATTGCTAACAGTGATGCTGCAAGTGTACGCTGGACCAAAGCAAGTGAAGGGGCAAAAGGAAAAAAAAAAAAAAAGCCTCACTCAATTCAGGGGTTTTGCCCATAGGAACGGTTTCATCGTTCTAAGTGAATGGAATTTGACTACACTTTTTTTTCTCCCCAAACACATTCCACTAAAAAGTTCTCAACTATTCATATTGAAAGGCACATTCAAGAGTATTATTTTTAATCTCGCATTCAAAATACTGACCGTTTTAAGCAACACTAGTAGCTAAAATTTAAACTAGCATTTAAAATGGTCTAACCTAACAGATTTTAGGTATTATCTATAAATCACTGATGCTAATTTTGGCAAACTATGTGGAATATGAAATTATAGATATTATTTTTTTATATTATACAATGCCTTTTACTCACTTAGACATAAATTTATTATATTCTGTAACAGATAGCGCTGTTTAATATTAAATGCTTACACTGACTATTTTACTAAGTCTTACCCAGAGGCACAACCAGCTCTCTATACCCCAAAAAGCTTAACTTTGCAGAACAACATGGAATGAAAGCTCTTATTTACCACATTCTATCCCTTGCTTTTTGAAATGAATCATGTTATTAACTGTTCACACACATACACCCACCGAGGTTTGTTTGGTTTTCTCTCTTTTTTTTTTTCTTTTTTTTTTTTTTTTTTGTAAATTATTCTTTCACATATGTTTGCCAACTTTCCCTCTACTACTTCAGGAAATATACATATTTTTATCTCCTAACCAAAAGAAATATACCAGCTCCTTCCTCTTGATTCATGGGTTTCTTCATCATTTTCCTGGGGGAGACTTTCTTTACAGGACATCAAATCAATCATGTTAGAAAACGACAGGGATGGGGACACAATACTACCTTGCCACTGTCCTTCCAGAGATGCTTAGCCCCAACAATAAATGCCAGGTCTGCTCTGGACTCCTGGTAACACATACATTAACTCCCAGGTGTATTCTAAGCACGCTGACAGCCTGTGAAGAGCATCCTTAGGGCTAGACGCTGCCCTGACTGATTCAGTAGAAATCAAGAACAACTCCGATACAAATCTGGAGGAGCTGACTCTCTTAATTCAGAAATATCTCTCCTATTCTTGTGGATATCTCCCTGCACCACATGTTTTTCTGCAGGTCAGGAGGCAGCTTGGTGCCAGCACAGCTGGCTCCCTCTCCGATTCCCTCCCATCCTAAGCTACAGGTTGACAAACAGCACGGGATGTGAATGACCAAACACCCAGACCAACCTTTGCGCAAGCTCTGCTCTCCTTTTCCTTTGCAAATCATTCAACTCTACCCCTGCATCTCTCCGTTTTTGAGCCCTTGGATTTTTTTTTCCTCAGCCTTCTTGAACATTTTCTAATTGCCGAGGGAAACAAAAGCCAGTATTGATTTCAGCGTGACTCAAAGGAAGCAGGCAAATACCCAACTGCATGAACACGGCCTTGCTGCAAACAGGACCGGCAGCCTGCCTGCCTGCCTGCCACCACGCCTTGCGACACAACCACCGAACAGCAGCTGGAGACACCTGAAAAGCACGTCAGGCACCAGCAGACAGGGATCTGTCAGCGAGAGGCACCCTGCACGTGAACGTACAGCTGCTGTTAATCAAGCCACAGTCACAGTAGCTCAAACAAAGGTAGCAGCTCCGCCTTGAGTGATACCACATGGCCAGAACAGGAATGGGTGCCCAAGCACATCTTACCCGATCACGTGGAAGCAGCTGCAAGAAAAGGACGAGGGCTGTGGGGTCTCTTTGTCCCACATCGGCCAGGGAAATCACGTTAACATTTGCAAGTGTTGGATGTCAGCACTGGGAGCCGTTACACTGCAGTGTACAACCTCAGGTCCAGACAGAATTCCCCATGAGGGGATCAGATCTTCGCTCAGACCTGGCAGTCACAAAAAGGCTGCTGCCAAAAACAGAGTAACTCAGCACAAAAAGAGCTGGTTAGCTAAAACAAGCTAACCAGGTTTCCCCAGCTAACCAGAATTCAGATCCAGACCTGAACTCTTAAAAAGGATTTTGAACACACAATTTCAGCCCATTTCACAGCAAACACAGAAAAGAGGCTTTCCTCACTGTTCCCCTCAATCTCTGAGCTTTCCCAGAGGTTAAGGGGGTCCATGCACTTAAGGTCTGGCACCTTGCAACTGCCTGCACTTGGCTTAACAAGGTATACAGAAACCATCCACAGAAAATGAGGAGAACAGGGAAAAAAAAAAAAAAAAAAAAAAGGAGAAAGATAAAGAGAGATGCTTAGCCCTACCTTCCACCCAGCCAGAGTTTCTCCAGGCACAGATGGACAACACCACGGTTGAGCTATGTAGGGAAGGAGGCCAATCGATGCTGATCTGTGCCCACAGCCAGCAGATCTGGGTTTCTGGCCCAGTAGTAAAGCACCCAGGTCACTTTTGAAGGTCTACAGCACTTTCTACTGTTCTTCTCTGTATCAAATTTGGACCAAGGCTGGAGTTTTCAAAAGCACAACCCTAACTGTTCTAAACTTTTATAATACCCCTACTCTATGTTCTCATTTTGAGATATTTTCTAACTTTGTTCATCCAAGATCAGAACCTCCGGAAAAGTGGCAAGTTTTGCATGGTGAAGCAGCTCTTCTAACAGATAATGTATGTTCCTCAAAATAGAACTGACAGATCCTAGTTTTAAACCAGAAACCAGCCCCTATCATTCCCTCCAGAAAATAAAGAGAAAAAATAGGGTTAATTGAATCAATAGGTCTTATAATTAAATGTGCCGAGTTAGCTGGCATGATTGGACTGCTGGTTTTGTGGTGGTTTGTTGTTGTTTGTTGGGTTTTTTAAAAAAGTTATTTACCCAGAAGTTGCGTACACTTTAAATACAAGTAATTTTGCAAATGGTTATTGAAATTTAGTTTAAATCTCCTTCAGAGAACAGTATTACAAGTTTCACAAACAGAATACTAAGTTTTCATAGACTCAACTCAGTGGAAGCTACTGCTATCTAACTGCACTACAGCTAGTAGAAGTAATAACAAAAAACTCCTACTTCTTGCCAGGGGCTTCACCAACATGCAGCAAGAAATACTCCTCCGATCCACATACCCATAAGTGCCAGTTGTAAATGAAGGAGCAGAACTTGCCAGAGGGGCTGAATTCTACGTACATATCCATAACTTTTATTTTCCTGAAGGAGAAAAGTATCCCAGATTTTCAATAATGAGAAAACAGAACAGAAAGAGGCATTGTCTTTTTCCAGATGGTGTGAGTCAGGTGCAGACTCAATGAATTCAACAGAGTTATATTGATTCTCCACTTAACACTCTTGCTTGTAATAGGGCCACTGTCTCCCTTATAGTATATGAACACACAAATGCACATACATATATATATATATATATTTTATCTGCAAGATGGACACCATGTGCTAAAATATACAAATACTTATTACACCACAGAAAGTTAGAAAAATGCTGAAAGAGAAACAGTATACTGTAACATTGGTCAAGCCTATCAACCAGCACTAACCTGTCTCGCAGAATACAGAAAACAAAGAGATTTGATAAATCATTATATTCCTGAGGTTGCCCAGCCCTCCCCTTTTCACCATAGTTCCTTTCAAACTAGCACCCTAACAATGATGCAAGATACTGAGTACAAACACTGACACTCTGAAACTGTTGTCTCATTATCATTTTGAATGATTGTGAGAAGCTCCTCACCACCTCCCCAGCCAAGATAAAAGAACAAAGATCAGTTTCATCTGCAAGACTGCTGCAGGGGAAAAACAGCAGTGAGTGTAAAACCATAAGGAGCAACAGCATTAGCTCATCTTTTCTCCTTAATACAGCAGCAAACAATTAGTGTTAAAGTAAAATGGGTCAGTCAAGACCTCAAATCTTCTTAACAGCTAGCACAGTCAACCCATGTGCCCACAGCAAACCAAATTAACCCTATTGATACATCAGTGCTTTCCTCCAATACCTAGAAGGCAATTACAACTGTTACATTGAATCTCCTTCTAAAACACCCTCCTATACATTAGTAGCATAGCCTGTGATTAAACCTACCCATGAAATAAAAGCTTTTTCCTCTACTGAGGCAGTCAGCTTAAAACACCACCTCTGTTTCCAGCTCCAGTCCTCTAAATCAGCTCCACCCTATGGAAATCAGTCTCACTCTGCTTTTCGTTACTTGCTGCTACTACAGATGCACTACAGAACTGCTGCTAATAATCACACCTGACCGTGAAGCAAAAGAATGGAAGAAAAAGCACAAGCCCTAAACATGTAAAGGTCCACCCATAATCTCCCTTACTGCATGCATGTGTGTTTGGGTAGGGATAAACAATGCTGTGGTTTCACAGAACACTGTTCATTTCTGTGCTTTCTCTGAAGGTACTCAGCACCACCAAACACCATCAAGGGTTTTTACTACTGAGACCACATATCCTGAATTTACACTCCTTCCCTTTTAAGCAAAATCATTCCCTTTTCCATTACAAATATGCTTAACTTCTAAGCATGCTTAAGGCTCACTTTCAAAGGCAGTTAAGCTTGTGTTTAAACAACTGAATAAATCAAGATGGACCAAAACAAGCATCCTTGAGTCTCAGGGGAAAATTCTACTTATCAGCACATGCATAATTTTATTTCCTCATCAAGTACATACACGGACGTTAAGGTAGCACACAAACAAAATACCCAGATCATCAGCTAATTCAGTCTAGAAGGGACCTTGGGAAGTCACCTAGTGCTAGGACCCCAAGATATTACACCTTTCCAAATTTCTGGCTGTTACTCATTCATATGCATGTTAACTGCAATGCTCCCTGATCCTTTTCTAGGTACGGCTTCAGTTCAGCTACAAATGTCCTGCAGGCAGGAGTACCTCTTTGGGGAACCTCAGCAAAGCCTAGGGGTGGGTTTTTTCTTTTGCCATGAGCCAAAGGTTATACCAGATCAGTTTTCAGCACCACCATTGCCTGTGCTACAGGTGAAAGATTTCTAAGGAACTCAGGCCTTTGGACTCACCCACAACTTATAGAGAAGCACTGTCTGAGATGTTTTTTAGCCCTTTTTCTTAAGCTAACCATCATTTGTCTCATCATGACTGATCAGATGTAAGATCTCATAGATGCTGCAGCTCCATTACAAGTTCTGTCAGTACCCTGTGGCTTTGCAGAGCGTGTAGCAATAAAGAAGTAAATTTTTGAAAGCCATCGTCATAAAGTCCTCACAACCTAAATTCATTTTGACTTCTCCCTCTTCCCACCCCTTTAAGAAAACAAACCTGTCTCCAACACATGTGTATGGCATGCCACATCTTGGGGGGTGATAGCTGAAACAGTCCAGCAGAGTCTGCAGTGGGCCTCACCCACCCATACCACCACTGTGTTTAGGTATTTCTAGTGTTTTCCATGGCTCAGGCAACTGTTAAGTGAGCTCAGGGCCAGATCCTGCTCTAGTGTCAGTACATGTAGCAAATGTTCCCTCCCATGAATCCGGGTATATGGTTTAGCGAACAGTAACTCATACAGAAAGCAGCACAACACAGGCTGAAAGGAAAGGTATGCTTCTGGAAAAACATCCAGCAACAAGGGAATTTTTAACCTATAGACTGCAGCAAGTCTTAAGGACTACTGTGATCAGATCACTCATGCCTAGGCACAGCACTTCAGAGGTCATTAAATTACAACTTTTTCTTTATTGTCAGAACATATTTAAAGAGCATAGCTAAGTGGGTACTGACATCACGTACCATAACAATTACATCAGATCTCTAAATCAAGGGTGCAAATGCTGCTTTTATGTAACAAACTGCATCACAAGCACAACGAACTGCCCTCCACCCTCAAAGCATGCTAGACCTCTCCACAGAAGAACACCAACTTTTTATTCTCAGGATGACAGCTCTTTGGCTTCTCTCAAACACCCACAGGCAACGTGCAATATGGGTGCAACACACTGTGAAGTTTCATTAACCAAGCCCTGTCCCTTGGGTAAAAGCTGAGAAAAAGAGAGAGCTTATGGCACTACGCCTCACTGCTGGTATCACCCCTCTTCCCAGAGTCCTACTGCACCAGGGCTCACCTGCATGTTCCATTTCCACACTGAATGGTCTCGCTAAACCACTGGGATTATTTTCAGTGTACTAGTTTAGCTCACCTAAAGCTCCAGGAGACTGGCACCACATCAAGACTGGGGTCTTGCCCACTGCTGACTGCATCATCAGTGTTTTGCAAATGAGTGAAATTAAATACGCAGTGAGGAATCCAGCAGTTCCTAGACCTAGGTGCTTACAAGGCTGAATTTGGTCTCCCTTTTACACATCAGACTTTCAGAACATTAGCACCAGAAATACACACCCATCCACAAACTTAACCGGACCGCCTCTGTGCTAACTGAAGAGAGATTTTAGCACACGCAGGGAAGGTGCCCATTCTCTCATTGTTGGTGAATCACTTCTTAGTGATCTATGAAGTAATGACAGGGGTAACTTCACTATATAATGTTCTCTCAGCACATTCTCCCTCTCTTCCCAGCAAGGGCTGTGATGCTGTGATCACATCATCCAGTCGGGAGGGAAGTGAGAGAAGCTATAGAAAATAAATTCTGCAGCTGAGCCTCTTCTTCAGTGCATGGGCTATGAGATCTGTAGTCTAGACATCCCTGCAAGTCTAAACCAGCACAGGTGAAAAGAAACAGGTTCTTTCATGAATGGAAAACAAAGGTTTGGGGAGGAAATGGGAAAAACCAACAGAAAGGATATGTGCTTCAATCTGGCAAGGAAGAACCCTTCTGAAAATAAAAGGGACAGGTTTTCTGAACCGCAAGCAGTGCAAATGCTGGACAGCAAATGATTTTTTGAGAAAGGATGGAGTAACATTTATTGACAAAACCACAAACACATAACAAATTATGAAAAGGGATGCTAGAGACTTAGAATAAATAAGACTTTAAAAATGCATATGTATACATCCCATTCTACTGCATGATTTCATGCTAATGGCCACTTATACGAGAAAGTCTGCTACTTCATACCAGGAAGAAGCCTACATGAAAATCCACCGATGAATTGGAGTGTATCTTTATTCAGAGGAAAATTGAAAGTTCCTGTTTAGGACGGGGAAATAAACGATGTCGGTACCTTACACACAGAAAGCAACTCTCCCGGCATGCGACACACCCCCTTCTCTCCCAAAGGTGTTTCATAAAGAATATTTTACTCATACACCAGGTTGCAATTAGTGTCTCAAACATATACGCAACAATTTGAGGCAAGCAGTCTTTATTGGGTAGATGACATTCGGTGCAACATTACGGCACCGCAGAGCTGCATACGCTCACGGCTTGTACCTGCAGCAGTTCAAGCGGGGCACATTTTGCATAATTTTCTCTTACATAAAAAGGCTTTGTTCTCCACCGCCTCACTGCGGTTACCAGCCTCCCCGTGCACAGTTGTTTCCTCTCCACGGCTGATCCATTCAATACAGGGAATGCCTTTTTTTTTGTTTTGTTTTGGTTTTAATTTTTAACCTCCCCGACGCAAATTAAAAGCGCTTGCAACCATCGCACCCCCCGCTCTCACACAGCGCCCTTTGTTCAGCCCTACAGGTCCCTTCAGAGGAGCTTTGGGGCGGGGGCAGGAGAGGACAGGAGGTGACATCCTTGA
>JAVJGJ010000061.1:11462331-11503230 GCA_035590215.1 Microhierax caerulescens
TGTGTCCAGAGATGGGCAACAGGGCTGGGGAAGGGTCAGGAGCACAAGTCTGATGAGGAGCAGCTGAGGGAATGGGGGGTGTTTAGTCTGGAAGAGACTCGGGGGGGACCTTATCACTCCCTACAACTACCTGACAGGAGGCTGTAGGCAGGTGGGGTCGGTCTCTTCTCCAAAGTAACAAGCTACAAGACAAGAGGAAACAGCCTCAAGTTGTGCCAGGGAAAGTTTAGAATGGTTATTCAGAAAAAAATTTCACTGGAAGGGTGGTGAAGCATTGGAACAGGCTTCCCAGGGAGGCGGTGGAATCACCATCCCTGGAGGTGTTTTAAAAATGCATAGATGTGGCACTTAGTGCCACAGTTTAATGATGGATTTGACAGTGTTGGGTTAATGGCTGGACTTGGTGATTGCAAAGGTCTTTTCCAACCTAAATGATTCTATGATCTTCATTCAGTGTGGCCAGATCTGCTCGTGGGGTTACTGCAATACAACAAGAAAATCCTGCTGCTTCTCCATCCCATTCTGGATTTGTTTTGCTGCAAGGAACTGAGTTAAGCAACACAACCACCACCAGGTAACGGTGGGGAGTACTCTGAAACCTTGCTTCTTCCCAGGCTGTGCATATATATGCCCAAGCAAATGTGCACATAAGTTCTTCATAAACAAATAGCTATTAAGAAAATATTGATGGCCTTTTCTCCTGGCCTTCCACAATTATTCAAAGAATCAAAATAAACTTAAGGTCAGGCTTATCTTAGCAATTTTGTCACAGGCAAAGCTTACAGCATGGAAGTCTCCGGTAGAAAGTGTGCAGGCTGCGGTTCTTCCAGGCGTGCCGTGTGTCAGGCCTCATCCCTGCCAGGCAGCTGCCCTGCTTTCACATCCCAGAGGTTTCACTGCGGAGGAGTAGTGAAAAATGCTCTCAGTGATGTTAGGGTCCCGCCAAGCTGTAAGCACACACACGTGACTGAAGTTGTGTTTTCACCCTCAAGCAGCTCCTGGAACCCACCATTTACCTTTCTTATCATGAATGGGGAGATTCAGCCCCTTTTGCTTAAATTAATCTTTTTTCTTTATGCCTTTAAATGTGAGGGAAAGAAGCCAAAATAAAATTGCCAGTTGTGGTCCGGTTTAAAGTTCAAGCCAATACAACTGTAACTTCACATGACTTCTGGCCTATAATGATGAAGCAGGCAAACTGTATTTGAAGAGTTTGGAAAGAAACATGAACACATTTTTGTATTGCGGAGGATTTGATTGAAGTATTCCAGCAGTAGCTTCACAGGATATAAATGTTTGGCACTAGTAGTTGTATTCACCAAATTATTAACACCAGAGTGTGAATGTCACCTGTGACTTCTCTATACCAATCACTTCGGAAGCATGCAGTCATGAACATCTGGCAGACAACGAGCCTCCCAGGCAGCTGGTTTGGTAAACCCCTCTGGAAAGTCATCAGTAATTAGCCTGAGCCACCTGAAATGCAGAAGGCACGTACCCAGTGAGCAAGTGCTGCGCTGTGAGTTGGGCTGTGCTCAGACATGGAGTCACCTCCCCTGGAAACGTCAGGTACTCAGAGCCCAGCAGTCAACTGGAATAAAAATCTGGAAAACATAAGAACAAACTTGAGGCAGGGATTGAACATGTAGGTCAAAAAGGTACAAGAAACAGGAAACTCTGTGCTTCACTCACACCAAAGTATCTTTTTCATTCTATGGATATAGGAGTCAATGGCACTATACAGAAGTCATGAGTGTGGCTCAGTATGTGTTGCCCATCTCCATCCACATCTAGTCTTAGATTAGTAAGGAAAGATGGAGAGTTCCCAGCCACCCAAATAAGTCTCTGATTTCTTTGCTGAGCCCCCATAACCCAGTTTGAGTCTGGTCTCCATATCCATGCACAGATAAGCTTCACGGAACTCACTGCCTTGCTGTGTATGCAGATGGATGCAGTGTTGCCAGCCACCCTGAAGAATAAAAGCTATGAAACCTCCTTCATTTTTTTCCCCTCCCCAAAGAAATAGTTCTTCCGTGTTGCTAAGAATTATATTACTTCTGTAAAAATAGAATGCACCATTGTCCTGTGCAGCTACAAAGGCTTGGTGATAGATGGCGCTACGTGAACATGAATTTTGGTTTTCAAGACTTGCATTAAATATTTACCATTACATTTCCTTACACACGAAGGGCACCTGAGCAGTGTCAGTATTTTAATTATTTCTTATACATACATAAATAATATATGAGGATAAAAATCAGAAAGAAAGGCAATTTATTGAGATGTCACAAGATAGAAAAGGGAATATTCTCTGTGATGCAACTCTCAGCAAAAAACTCTGATATTGGTGCAAGTGTTCACCCTTAGCCAAGAACTGAAAGGCTGGAGCCAGAAGAGGTGGTTGCAGATAACACACTGAAGTCAGTTAATTTACAGTTTCCTGGGTGCCCAAATACCACCAGCAGAGCATAGTGTTTCTAATAGTAAAGCTGTTAGAATAAAATATTTAAATGGCACTGGCAAGTGTGATAACAGCAGAGATAAATTTGCATTTGACCTAAACACGGCTCTGGTCCTGGGTGGTGTGGTCAGCTGGCAAGGCAGCCTGCACAAACCATGAGGAAAGGGGGGAGAACTACATAAATAGAGTGAAATGTGTAGTGTCCAAAGCACATCACATCAATAAACACACTGTGGAGTAAACCTTGCAGAGACCAATGATAACGTGAGATGTATAGAGCAACAGTAACAAAAAGCCCACCATTTCCTTTTAACAAGTACCATCATCTCCACTTCACATCTGTGCAAAAAAAAAAAGTTCCTGCTGACTCATAAGGATGTTCCCTTCATCTCTTCCACACCTACACTCACAGATCAGATACTTAAAAGAACAAATGTTATCAGAAACATGAATTTACCTTGGTTGTTTTCATGTTAGTGTTTATAAGATCAGTGATTGCCTGAAACCAGCCTTTGATCTGTTGGACCAGCTTCACATTCGGGACTTCTCTAGAAAGTGTGTCGCGGTAATGTCTCAGTGGTGAAAATGCCTGCTAAGGAGCAAGGGGAAACAAAGGAGCACCAGGGTTGAGCGAAGAACATTAAATACTAAGCCACAAGATTTTGTAAAATGCAGTCCATACTGTGAGCACAAGAAGTTTGCTTGGTCCTCCTCGTGCATGGATTAATGCCAATGCCTTTTCTTCACCAGTGATTTAGAAAAACGATAGCACACAGAGACAGCTTGAAGAGGGGGGAAGCTCAAGCACATCAGGCTAAAAAACCTGGAGGAGACAGAGCAGCAATGCCAAGAGGTGTTCTTGGAGCAACCACCTCTCTTGCTCCCACTTTTGAAGCAAACCCTCTGGTTGTCCCCAACTCTCGCACTTCCATTCACATCGCAGAACAGCCTCAGTGCACCCAGATCAGACTGCTCTAGAATGAAACTAAACTGGCTGCTCTGCTCCTAACACCAAGGTGAGCTTAAGCTGCAGGAGCAGAGCAGAGCTAGTCCAGAGCAAAGCCTGGAAACCACACACAGGACAAGGCGAGGTCCTGGGCACCCACCAGCTGTCCCCACAGAGGACTTCTCCCACCGCACTGCCAGCCAGTGCCAGCCCCTGCCCTGGCAGAGGTACCGCTCGGCTTCTCCACGTACACCAGCTCTGCAGCTGCCTTGGGAGGACAGGGTCACATTCTGGCCAAAGAAACCGTCGGTGTCACCCTGTCTCTCTACTCGCTGGACTCATACATGTGTTACTCTGGTTAGCACCTAGAGCTTCCCTCTGAGCTTTTCCTTGGGATCTGCATCGTGCTGTGACAGCTGGTGGAGGAGCCTCATCTGCCAGCTGGGCTCTGCAAACTTCCACTCCTCCTCCTTCTCCTCTCTGTAATCCTCCATCCCCACCTTCTCAACATTAAACAGTGAAGAGAGAGAGAGCTTCCAGAGAGTTTTTCTTGCAGAACTGAAACGGGGATCATCTTTATGACATTAACTGTGTTATTAAATCTGCAAGATCTGAACCATATTTAATAACACACTTGTTCCAAGCAGAGGCAGTTAATCTCCCACTTATCAGCTCTTAATCCTCAAAATATTTGTACTCTAGCTGCAAGGTTTGTATGGTCTAAACAATAATTAGAAAAATTAAGAGGCACCCAGGGAAGCTTCCTGAGCTGTTCTGTGTTTCCTTATTAAAGTTCATGGTCAAATAAAGTCTGTTGTCCTGTCCTCTAAAAGGAGTTGGATATTTCCAAACACCCAGTAAGCTGGGGGGAAGGCTAAAGTGGGCAGAAATGCTAACTGTATTGGGGAGAAAGAACACTTCCCAAAGCCTACAGTTTTAGTTCTGAAGAGGCTTTGAGAAGTGTTAAGGAGTTCTGAGAAGTCTTTGTACAAAAGGCACATTTAAAGCTATGGAAAAAAAAAAAATCAAGTTATTTAACAGTAATGCTGGCAGCAACTGCTCGTGCAGCGGCTGTGAGCACCCTAGCTGGCACTGGTAGTCAAGACGTGAAAGGGAGGGAAGAGGACTGGTGATTCCCTTTTGTGCAGTTGAATAAATCTTGCCTGGCAAGTCATGAAATACTGCAGGAGATGGAGCTCCAAGCCATGCAGCCCCCGTGAGATGATGCTCACGTGGGGGTGACGCACAGCTCCGAGCTGCACTGACCTCAGTTCCAGTTCCTGCCATCCTTCACAGCACAGGAATTAAACTAAGAAAGTCGTGTTAAGAACAGATATACATCCAGCCTTCGGAGTCCCTGGTGCTGTTGATGTATGATGACACTTGGAACCAGCCCATCCAACTTTGATAGCAAAAGAGCAGGAAAAAGGCAAGGGCTGGCCCATAGTTTGAGACTCCTTGTCTGCAGGGCTGCTCCCACTGACAGCCAGCTTCCCGTTCCCAAGGAACAGGAGATCATACAACACTTGATGAAGGAAAGAAACTCTGCTAAGGTCAACACTTCAGCTATTTCTTCCCTCCCATGGAGATTAATGCACCTAACACAGCCTCCAACTGCCTTTGTTTAGACCAAGCAGAGCAGTTACACGGCTTATTGAGTCTCTGCTATATGGGACTTGGGAAATCTTTCACGCAGAGAAGGATGCATATTAGCATGAGAATTGTGTGTGTCTGCTACAGTCAGAGGTGTGCTGGGGTCATTTAGAGTCAGGCTGTGAACATCACTTGGTGGCAGACCCCGCCACTTCCACGTCTCTTGGTCAAACACCCCAAACTTCACGGACTCCTTACAAGCTCTTCAGGCTGGTGCGTACAACATGGTGGATTGCAGATCGCAGGAACGTATATCCTAGGGGAAGGATAGATACATGCAACAATGGAAGTTCCCTGTGTAAGCCCTGCAACTTGTCAGCCAGTAGCCAGCTGCTGGCATTTTAGGTCACATATCGAGTTCTGTTGACTTGAAAGGCTGGTGAAAATATTGTTCACGTGAAACAACTGATAACATCGAGGACTAAAACACAACTGTCTGAGTATTAGTGGAAAAGAGTGAAGTGGGAGGTGTTAATCAAAGTTTTCAACAATTTTACCAGACTAATAAGAACTTTACAAAAAGAAAAAAAGAACAAAAAACAAACCGCAAGAAATATTTTTTTCAATATTCCAATGAAAACAGGGCAAGTATCTGCTACTTCAAGTTAAGGAAACAATCTTACACTAGAGCAAACAAGAAAGTTACTATTTATACACAGAGACCTAAGCATCTGTTGGCTACAGATAAACCAGAGTAGGGCTGGAAGTTTCCCTGCATCATCTGTGGCAACAGGAAAGTGTAAGCTTGCAGAGGAAAGCAGGGATGTTTCCTGGCTTGGGAGAATAACATCAGGGAAAGGGATCCACAGCCCACTACAAAGAAGGAGGGGGCATCTCAGAAGGGCACAAAGTAGCTGTAAAGCTGTTGTGCTCTGACTTTAATAGAAGGCAGGAACTGAAGGTCTGTTTTCCCACATTTAGGACAGCCATAAAGGATGAATTTTGGAACATTAACACACCAGCACAGAGTACTTGAGAGAGAATCAGGTTTGTGTCAGAGCAGGAAATATTCATATTTAAAGCTCTTACAAACTTTCTAATTAAAACCATAGTGTATTCATACCTATGTCTTCATTTATATTCATCACCTTAAATTGTAGATACAGCTACAGGTAAACAAGTAAAGAAAATTTGTAACTCTAACACCAGATTTTTAGAGGTAAGTATTTCAAGCAAACCTCTGAATAGCCTGTGTTCAGAATATTTCTCTTTTTTTTTTTTTTTTGGTGTATCTGTAATCTCCTTCAAGGGTGAAGCCATTCCAGCAGCCCAACACAGAATTTATCTGGGAAATGCTGGAGGGAAGTCTAAAATTGCAAGTATCCCCCACCCCCCTCATCCTGTTTAGTTCCTGTTATTTTCCTGTGCAATTGTGTCTTAAGTTATCTTAACAGTATTAATGAACCCACTGTATCTTCTGTCTCTACTTCCATAGCTGGATTTCCAAACAATGGCCGCTTCACAAAACGCCACTTTCTTGCCTGGTAAATAAGGAAAGCTGGAGATGCTCAGCAGCCGCGCAGCATCAGACTCCTGCCCCGTGTCACTTCCCAGTGCTAAGGGAGACGTACAATAACGCTCCATTAACTGGGGCTGCCCCCAAGCCATCACACTTGTCTCGGGCTTTATTTTTGGGTAAAGCAGGAGGAACACCACACGTACATGTGCTGCTTTTACAGCTCTCTAGTGCATTGATGGTAATTGCTTACACTGAATCGTGGCAACGGACCCCATCACCCCACTGCTTTAGAAGATCAAACCTGTTTCATGTTTGCTTTACTTTTGGGGGGAAGGGGAGCTTCAAGGTTTGCATGGAATGTCAGAAACTCAAGAAAAACTTTTTCTATGTGACTCAGCCTAGAAGAAAGTATTTCTTTCAACTTCAGCTGTTGTACAAAGATATTCACAAATATATTTTACATTTACTCTTTCTTACAGACCCAGTTAAACTACTGCACGAAGATGAGATATAGCCTTTGATGGGCCTTAGAAGAGTGCAGATAATAACATGTGCAGTAGGTACAAGGACAGCTATTTTTACCGTGAGGGTGGTCAAACACTGGAGCAGACTGCAGAATCTTCATCACTGGAGATGTGCAAAACTTCAGCAGACAAACTCCAGCAACCTGGTCTAACCAGATCTAGATGACTCCCAGCAGTCCCTTCTAACCTGAACTATTCTACATTTCTAGTAATTTCAAGCATTTGCTAGGAGTTCCCCAAACCATAACACAAAGTTTCACAAACAATTAGCTCATTGCAAACAGCTGGTAAATTCTTAAGCCATCACCTTCTAGGTCAGGTTTTGAAGAGGTGAAGCTCTACACAAGGTCATTGGACCCTACACGACATGGTACGATATGGAGAATATTTTTGAATATTGAAAATATACATCAGCATGACTGAACATGCCACCCTTACAAGAGCCCTTCCATGGCGTCCAACACCTACAGGTTAAGGGCTCCTGATAGGGATGCTGTGACAGAGGGGGCAGAGCTGTTGTGGTCCATCCAGCCAGGGATCCACAGGCTGCAGACCAGTGGCACCACCAGCTTCGAAGCAGCTGCTGCAGCCACATTTGCAGAACTGAACCACTTCTGATGGAAGCATTACACAACAGCAGATGGTGTTTTCTTCCAAAGAGCAATGCACAAAATTCCTATTGTCCTGGTTAGCCAAAAGTTTTGTTTCCCTGTTTGGTTTCTGTACTGTAATTCTGCATCTGCTCAGCTGTGGTGAGACTGCAGCAGCTAGTGGGGCTATAATATGCCTGAGAGTGAGAAAAAGCCAAAACATGGGGTGGTACTTAGGTTTTTGCAGGCTCCACTTCCCTGGAAGATGAATTAAGTGCTAGCACTTAGTCCTTTACATATCCCACCTCCTGCAGGTAAGAAGGCCAAAATCATCCTAGATCTTCTCATGCCCCTACAAGGATAGCTCCTGCATCTCTGTTTGGACACGATCACCTAAACACTGTTACTAAGCTAAGAGGATGACTGAGTGTAACAGAGGTCAGAACTGCCATTTCAGATACCTCCCTGAGCCTACACTGTAGGACACGGAAGAAAAAAAAAGATGCTTTGTGAGGCAAGGTGTCTCTGTATTTCTGAAGTGATCCTGTTTGGGTGCTCAGGAATGGGTTTCCTGCACTGTTTATAAGCTGCCAGGGGGAAAATTTCTGGATTATTTTTGAAAGAATGAAAGGAATTAAGAATGAGAAGCTTTGGGTGTTTGTAATTTCCCAATTTGTGGGACTGCTTAAAAATCCTTGGCTTCCAGTCAACTCCTGTTCTTGTGGTAAAACCAAGAAAGTAAAATTTAAAAAGTTAACTCTAACACAAATGTAACAAAAACAAATTAAGAAACAAAGTTCAAATTGAAAAAGGCACTGAACCACATTTTTGTAGTGTTGCTCCGAAACACTCTCCCCCACCACTGGGCTCACAACTCACTTCAGAAATGATATTTTGTGCTTTAGTCTGTCTCCATCAGTATCGTACAAGTAGAGTTACAGTGCTAGAGCTTGGTAGCAAACACTTCTGGTAGCCAATAAATTTCTTCAAGACTACAAAAATTCCCTCTTTCCATGTTGGAACAAACGCCTATTGTGACTTTTTCCCATGACAAACAGCAGAGGCAGGGGGAAACCTCCCTGGAGCACTGCTCGTAGCAGGGCCAATGGGGTGAAGAGCATTCAACTTGGGCTTTTCTTCTCCCTGCCCAACAAGCTGCGAGCCAGAGGTCTGTCTGCCCAGTGAAATATTACCGCCCGGATGACTCAGGCAAGATGATCTGGCTGTACTCCCATCGAGTTAGTCAAATAATACAGCCCTGACATCTTCGCTGGAGAATGAATCACACATGTAGGAACAGGCAGCCATTCAGATGTGTAAAAGGAAACACAAAGCTAGGCATTCTCCTTGAAAGTTCAGGGAAAAAGAGAAATTTGCTTCCCAACTAAGCCTTTAATTTGCAGCGTAACCCACAGTCTTCCCCTCATATCTAAAGGGCAGAACTTTTAATGAGGTCATTTGGGAACGCATAGCTAGCATATTTTTAATCTCTACGCCTAAAAGTAGATTTGTTTTCTTAACAAGTACTCTCTCATCAACCTGACGTGCAACAGCCACAAAGACCGACCTATTTTCAAAACTACTTGGAGTCAGGGAGAATATCTAGACAAGTTACACCAAGGCCCTAGTAATCTTTCAAAACATAATTAAAAGAAACAAGATAAACAGCACCTCATAAGCCTTCGGAAAATGTGATGCTTTTCTGTTTACGTGCATATTTCTCCTCTGAAGAGATTGCAACACAGAACGAATAGCTTATATGCATTCTTAACCAATATATTGCTCAATTTGTTTAGAAAGTTGCATTTCTATTATGTATCCTGCTGGCAAATTTTGAGTAGGCAAAATGCATGAAAGTTTCTGTGAGTTACGAAAGGAAAAACTTGCACCCTTGCTGTACAGCTACAAGTCTGAATCATCCCATTATGGCCAACCTTATTTAAAATAAGCAAACATTAAAAACCCAAAACAACAACAACAAAAAAAAAGCCACACCACAAATGGGGCACAATACTAAAAAAAAACCAAACAAAACATAATGGGGAAAACATACTGGAAATCTCAACCCCACTATTCCAAGAAAATCAAGAAATCCAGCTAGTGGCAACAGTAATCAAGAAGACAGAGGATGAAAGAATATAAACAGAAATGTCTTTCACTTGGCTCGTATGAACCTTACCTCGTAGTTCCTGATCTGAAGAGTGCCTGTAGCATAGACATTTGGCATCCTGAGAAAAGTGAACAAAGTGGCACTGGATAAAATTGAAGACCTTGTGTTGTCCCCTCTCTTCCGCTAAATAATAGATGTTATTACTGATGTTTTGTATTAATTAGATAAAATGAAATTCCTAGTGCTAGGCACTAAGACTCGCCCTTGAAACAGCTGAGGCTTTCTTAACTTCCTCCCATTACCTTTTCCTATTCTGCTCTGAATTTTAAAGAGCCTACAGACAGCCTAAAGACCTTTTTGCCTTTACAGACACAATTGTGAACCAAGGCTGAAGTTTTCTAATTTTACCAGATAGTCATTACCATTAGGTTTTGCATGGCTCCTTGCCCATAACTTTACATTTTCCAACCAATTAATATATTTTACCACAGTGCTGTCACTGTATTTATCGTCACTAGGATGTTCCACTCCAAAATCAAATAGAAAGCAATTATAAATCAAGCTATGATTATAATAATAGCTTCTAGCATTAATTTAGTTCCTTTAGGTGGTCTGAAACCCACCTGCGTAACAGGAGCCTTAAAGAACCTTAAACTATATCCTCTTGACCACAAGGTCAGTACCAATTGTGGTGGCACCAGGCTAACCACATTAGAGAAGTTGATGCTCATCACTTCCCATAATAAACCCTCACAGTAATTAACCAATTTTGATGCTATCTATCCCTGTTGATCCACTTTTACTAAAGTTTTCTCTGGAGAGAGAAAAGAATTTGCTATTGTTTAATAGAAACTATGGCTCGAGACCAGATTTTTCCACAATTGCTTCACACTGTCTTGCATTTTTTGAGGTTCAAGCTTACAGCTATCTGAGATGCTGGGAAACACATCGGTTAGGTATAGTCCTCCTCAGCCCACTGTGCATTAACTTCCCACACCAGTTTCAATGCACAGCCAACCTCAACGATGCCTTCCACGCTGCACCTTACAACGTGGCAGCCCGTTGTCATCAATTCACACTAAATTAGCATCCTACTTTCCACTCTGCACCTTAAAACTCATTGTTCCTCTTACAATAAGACTACACAACCAAGAAATCCCACCATAAAAATCTCTACAAAAATATTCTGCTATCAGCAAACTCCTACATGAAAAACCTCCAGCATAATTCTCTACCATCAACACATTACTATCAGAAAAATTGACATTAACCCTGAGATTCCCACTCAAAACCCATCTGGAAACAAAGATCCGCTGTCCCAACAACAGCTAAAATGCCCCTGTGATCAGTACAAGCATAAAACCAGGAATGCACAGTGATTTTGTTGGGATGTGTTAATGCAGAGCTAAGTTTGAAAGTGGCTAAGCATACACCTTACAGTTTCACATGGCATTTACTGAAAAATCAGAATTTGCCCTTGGAAAAGTGCAGACAGAGAAGCTTTTTTGAAGAGCCAGAATGCAACTGCTCATCAGTGCTCTGAAGCAGTCTAACAGGGGGCATACCTGTATCTCCTAGGAAGCACCTCCTGCTCCAACCAGAACTTCTGCTTGCATTCCCAACCTGAAGACCCCTATCCCACACAGAGATTTGCCCCTGAAAAGGTACAAGTAATATTTTCCAAGTACAATTCCAGCATATTCTGAACTTCATAGCCACTGTCGCAAAAGTAAGCATCATCATGAAATCAGAGCGAAATCTTCAATGCACCCTGTTAGGGCTGAGCGGCTCTGGTGCCCGTGCACAGCCCCTTAACACCAAACACAGCTCTCACCGCAGAAGGTGAGAATTATTACAGAAATAAATAGAAAAAAAATGCAAGAAGTTACACAGCTGTTAGCCAAACCTGCTCCCTTTTTATGAGACTGGAACTGGCAGTTATTTCTGGGTAACTTTCAGGAACAACACTTGCAAGCTTGATAAAACATTTCCAATTCCCCCAGCAGAGGATTCTCATTCCTGCAGACCTTTACCACTGATTAAAGCCCATGGCCTGGACACGCTATCAAAAAAGCAAACAAACAGAAACTAATCAGCGCAGCCCGTTCCAAGGTAAGATGATATATTTTGTGTTATTGCAGCAGGTAAAACCCAGCCATGCTGTACCAGCTATAATTTTACCAAACTCCTCTAACAACTCCTTTTCATTCCCTGACACTGGGAGGGCCAGTAATGGGCCACAGCTGGTGGCATTTAATGTTAACACTATTCCCAGCAGCTGCAGCCCTGGCTTTACTTTGGGCACAGCTTTAATTAGCTGTGATACTGTGGGTGTAATTACAGCTTAAAGTTGATTTCTCTCTCTCTCTCTCTCTTTCTGTTTTCTTGTTTGGCTTAGAGTTTGGTTGTTGGGGTTTTTTTGAGAATTATTGACAGGTATATTCTTTGTCTCTTACTGTGAAAAAGGATGCAAATATTAAAGTTGCCATATTAAAAAGGATAGGTAACCTAAGAAAGCCTATGTTTTGGGAAGATTCCTATTTTTAATATCTAGGTTTGTGAGAACTTTTATAGCACAGAAGCTGATGCAAAGAGTCTGCATGTAACTGATGATGTAGCTCAGCTTCTGCCGTTCCTCATCATATGGTGCTACGCAGGCAGGTATCCCCAGTAACGTCCATGGGGCTCGTCCCTTCCTTGGGCAATGGTGCAAGCAGCGACACGTTGTAAGACACAAGCCTGGAGGTCCAGAATGTAAATCCAGAGTCGAAGTTTTCCATATCCTTCCATTTTATGGGCTTGCAAGAGGGGGAAATGCACAGTACTGGCCATCTAAGCCCACAGGGAAAACGTTGTTTTTAAAAAATCATGCTTGTAATTGTTAAGACAGCCTGACAATATTGAAAATTAGCGTTTCGATGGCTCTGTTATCATTGCAGAGGTATGGAAAACTCTTCCCACGTTGAACAATCCTTACCATTCAGAACAATTTGCTATTTAACTGGGAATTTAAAGTATGCTTAAGATATCACAACCCAACTTCTTTTTTGAGGCAGAGCTGGCCATGACTGCCAACTCTGAGGACACATCCTTCCGTGACTAAATATATTAGCGTACAGGAAAAACCTTCCACCTTGTTATTGCTCTGGCTTTTGTGGACAGAACAGAAAACACCGCTGCCTACACTGAAGTTACAAAGCCCTGTGCGTGGCGTGGATAAATGAAACTCTGTGGAGTGAATTAACTGTTCTGTATTTTATGGACAGCTGCTAGGAGTCACAAGTTAACAGCACAATGTTGGCACAAGCCAGCATACCTCCAAAAAACCCACGTTCTAATAAAAAAGTAACATGAATATTTTAGCAAACTGCTGCCTTTGTATTTGTCATACACTTAAGCTGAAAAAGCCAACTTTTTTCTTTGTAAAGGAAACTGTTATTTAATAAATAGAACTGAACAACGAGGTTCCTAAATTGACACCTGGGAAGCTGCTGTGTGAAATACCTGTTTCCAGGCTGCCAGTCCATCTGGGAGAACACCGGTTAAGTTTGCTCTAGCCAGGAAGCTAACCTCCACCCAGTAGCCTATTCACTGGCATTTCAATAGACGCTCTCTCATTATCCAATTATACTTTATTTTAATAAAGACAATCTTCCCTGGCAATAGCTCATTGCAGCCTGTGCAAATTTTACTGCTTAGACACACTTCCACTTGGTCAAAATTTTCACTAAAAATGGTTGCAAATATTGTAAAAACAGAATTAGGGAAAAAAAATCTCTTTATAGGGAGATTTATTAGCATACAGCTTTCTCAAATGCAAGCAGTTCCATTGCTGATGAACTGGCATTAGTATCTAATAATACTACGAGCTTCGGCTTCTATTTTTCCCTTCGGATGCCCATTGAAGTGATATTACTGACTTTTGAATCAGCACCGCCTCTTTTTGAGGCTAGCAGCTTTGTTATGTCAGCTATTTCTGGTCATACCATGTCATTACAACAGAAATAAATAAAACATCACATTTCTGAAGTGATAAATCCAGCCGTCACCATGAAGACATTGTCTTCAACAGAGTTCATCTGCTTTATACTTCTAAATACCGTTTTTTAATTATGTTACGTCTCCCCTCTTTATTTAAGTGGCATTGAGCTAATATTTATTAACTATTCCACTGAAAACAAAAACTCTTCACTTGCAAACCCTGCAAACTTTGTATATACATACATATATTATTAGAAAAAACTCTGCATGCATATAGCTTAGAGCTTGATCCCTGTTAGTCCAATTTTGTATTTGCTTTCATTCTGCTCAGCATCCAGAAAACTCAAACGAGGCCAAAGAAAATCAGCTACACTTGTATCAAGAAAAGATTTTTTTAAAACTTTTAATTTATCCAACCTTTCTGCTATGAAACGGACCGTTGTACCTGTGGGTAACATAAAGCCAAAGCAGCTTTACCAGCCTGTAGCACGTCGTGTGGGAATGTAATAACCTGTTTTACTTAACCAGGTAAGCAATACCGCAAAGACATATGGATCGACTTAATATATATCCCTAATACCTGGCACAGCAGCGGTTACCCCTGTTAGCTTTCTGCCTTGGTTAAACAAGCAGCCAGAGCCGAGATCCCCGGGATGAGCCACCAGTTCATGCAGCAGAAGGCAAGGAGACAGTTTAACTCTCTAGCGAGTGATTTTCCATTCCCAGTGCCAGGCATTGTTACTGGAATAATCCTGCGGTTTCTCCCCAGAAGCTTTGCAAAGATGTTGTGTGTCTTTTCATGGTTCATAGGCTTGGTTTTCCCTGGATTTTGCTGCCTGCAGGGTTATGAAGGGATTTTCCTAACCGGTTTTGTGGCATCCTTGGGAGAAACATCAGGTAGCCCCCAACTAAGTTTGTGTAGCCGGAGGGGGTAGTTCCAGGTGTCTGCTTTGCTTTGGTTGGCGTCAGCGGTGCACTGGCAGCGCATAGGAGCCTGCAAGATGGGAATGGCTGAGCAGTGAGGAGCAGGGCTCCCACAGAGATAGGACCAACTAAACTAAAAATAGGAAAAAAAAAAAACCCAAAAACCAGAGAAGTAATTTTTATCATTTATTGTATTCCTTAAAAATGAAATAGTGGGAAAGAAAAAGGACTTGGCTGGAACCAGGAGTTGCAAGTTACCAGGAGGCAGCTGGAGATGGGGATGCTTACCAGGTACCGCGTACTTTTATGCATTTTTGTTTGTGTGTTTGCTTGTAGGAGCAGCACCGCCTCGTCTCACATACAGGCATCATTTTAAAGAAATTACCATGGAAGGGAGAGTTCAGGTGGCAGACTAATGCCACCAGAGAACAAAGTCTAAGACGTGGTCAGACAGGAATCCCATTTCCAAATTCATTTTACCTTCATTTTACCATGTGTTCAGCTTAAAGTGCGCTTACAGCCATTTTTGTGCCGTTCCCATGGTTTATATATCTTGATTGCAGTACCAATTTCTAAAAAATCACCGAGAAACATCATTTGAGACTTGGGACCCTGTCTCCCCTTTGCAGAGTCAGCTCCAAGAAAAGGAGATTTCAGAGATGTTTAAGAAGTCTTGTGGGCTCCCACTAAACTCCATGTCCTCCACTAGATCCAGCTCTGCCCGTGGAAGACTTCATTGCACAAGACAAGCCCCACCTCACCATCAGCTGGATGCACCAGTCAAAAAATCAACTTGAATTCATTAAGATCTGCTATTTTAAACAGTCTGACCTACCTTACTTATTTAAACAAGAGAGGTCAGCACACACTTGTTTGGGTTGCTCCTTTAGTTTCCTATAAAACTACAACTACTACAACTAAAGTCTGAACGTAGGATGGTGTTAGGCTGTCAAGTCTTTGAGGCTGGAAGTGTCCTGTAACTGTGCCTGGTACTATGGGATGTTGTCCGGGGTCCACTGCAAGATAAGTAAGATTTTACACCTGAACGTGGAAAAAGACAAAACGGTTCATAGTAAAATAATCTGGAAATATGGAGAACATTTCCCTCTCCTCCCGGCAGCAGCCATGCTCATATTCCTGCAGCTTTCCCATGGAAGCACTGGTGCTCCTCGGACTCCTGCCAGTGCTCTCCTGCCTGTGATCAGTGTGGGCAGAGCTCGATACGGCAGTGATATGGAGGAAATTCCTGCATGGTTTATTGATGATATTTGACCTTCTGGCAACAGTCCTTGTAGATCCTAAGCAAAGTCTAAGGCAGCAAGGTTTAGCTTGGTGCCAGTGTTGATTACACTGACTTACTGTTTGCCTTCCTGGAAAGGAGCAAGATATACCAAGACACTGATGTAACAAATCCCTACTTTATTATGCTTCAACCCTGAGCTTTTAGACCACCCAGAGCTGGCTGCCATTTATCTTCAGGTTGCCTGCACAGTGCATAGCTCACCCTAAGTGATTCTGCCCCCGAGATACGCGTCCACCTCCTCCCCAACCTCCCCTGCTCCCCCAGCCCTTCGCCTGTGTGCTGTGTGTGGCTTAAAGTCCCCAAAGGAGAGCTGTGCTAAACATTAACCCGTCCCTTTCCACAAAACATAAAATCCAATGGCTTTACCACACGTGAAAGCCCTTGTAAAACATATCTGGCATACAGCAGTGCTGTGGCCAGTTCTGGACACGTTTCATTGCTGAAACTGACTTTTTGTTACAGATGGTGAAGAAGAGATGTCTTTACCTTCTGAGGTTCTCTCTTTATTTCAATAAACAACATCATTTCAAGTAATGGATTGGCAAAAGTCAAACTTCCCTGACAGGTCTGAATTTGTGTCTGTTGGGGTTGCACACATTCCCGGAATAATATATTAACATATAGTTCCTTGCTCCCATTTCAGATTGGATTACAGCATTTCAAGCCACATCACAGTTTTCTCCTGTGTCCAAAAATAAAAAAACAACCCCACACCCCCACCCCCACCCCCCATATATTCAAAAATTAATGGACTCTTCATCTGAACAATATGCCTGACTCTCAAAGCTCGGTGTCTAATGTACTCAGGCAATCAAGCATGTTTCTTTTACCAAGCAATTCAGACTCTCTTCCTTAACTGGCTGCAGAAGATGGGCCTTTCAATGTTTTACATGAAATATTTTTTGTTAAAAGCTGAAGTCTATCCTCAAAAGTGTGGAATTTAAGGGGAGATTAACCCAAACGGTGTAATTTGCAACAGCATGAAATGAATCTGCCCCAGTTGAGTTTATAGGTGGAAGTGTCATGCACCCACCTTCCACATACCACCAAAGCGTATCAAGTAACTCCTGATATGAAACAGTTTCAGAATCAGTCACAGTCCAAACAAACACTCTTCAAATATGATCAGATTAAGTTGTTTAAAATACGGGGCATGTGGAAGCCATCAGACGCTGACATCAGATGGAAATCAGGCTTCTCTTCCGAATGAGCTGAACACAGGGTAGGTCTTAGTGTAGGATCAGCAACTTTCCTGGACTGTTTCCTGCTCTCAAAAGCTTTAGCAAAATGCTTTTAAAAAGAGTAACAGACATCCAAAAGGGTTTTATAAAGAATTATATCTATCATTTTGATAGGTACTGGGGTGACTACTTTAAAACACAGAGTGCAAGTAGGAAAAAATGACGATCAAACAGAAATCAGCCGTAAAACATACGTCAGACTCAACAGAATATGTCAGCATGGAAAGCACATTGCAAGCAAGCTAGCAGACCCAAGAGGACCTCTAGATTTTGCTAGTCAGAACACCTGATAAAAGCATGTCCTTTGCAATGACCCATGTTTCTCTTCCTACAGAAAGTTAATTAGGTGCATTTTCCATGAGTGACGATGTGATATTTGAAGATATCTGTGGATAATGGTACGAGAAGTGTTTACAGGCATACCTTGCGTGCCTTAAGATACTGTAAGAGGAAGAGATTTAGAAACACTTGGAGGTAAAAATATTTTTAATAAACTAGTTTAAGGTGATTAGGAACATAACAGTGATGATGGCCTCTTCTATAGGGTCTGATGGATCTGATGCACCATGTGACAATTCCTTTGATGCCTGTGCAAAATGTTCATTGTGGGATGATTTTTTTTCCTAATCAGAAAAAGGGAAGGAAATACTTTTTCATCTTCTTAGTGTCAATACACACAAAACTCCTAGCCAGGTTAGAGAGGAAGGCATTCTGCATTCTTCCAGAAGAGAAAGGACACTGCCAGGCTCTTCCTCCAAGCCACAGTTGGTTTTTGTAGCCTGCAGACATGCCTGCTCCTGCCTCCCTGCTGCATCTGCTCCCAGCTCCACCAGCACAGTGTGTACTGGGCCGAACAGCCTTGGAAAGGCAGGATGTCACACAGCACAAACGGCCTTGTATTTCTAGTCCCAGCTTTACCAGCACTTGCTGGCCTTCCCTCCCCTCCCCACTGCATCCTCGGTCACCCCGGCTCACAGGCACAGCCCAGGCACCTGCTGCGCTGGCGGGTGTTGCTCCTGGGGCTGTTAAAGGCCACGATGCAGCCCCTGCCTGAGCAGAGCGAAGGAGCAGAAGCCGAGAGCCAGCTGTGCCTTGCAGCTGTGTGGAGCAGAGGATTCCTGCGCGGCCTGGGAATAGCCACAGAGGGAAATGCCCAGGAGAGGACAAGAGGTGCAATATGGAAGATGCGTTGCCAAAAAAAGATGTGGTGGAGAACGTGAAACTAAAAGGAGAGCTACGAAGCATTGGTGGAAAATAGGGATGACAAGAAAAGGAGGGAGAAAAATATGCTTGTTCAGAGCCCGCAAGGTCACCAGACACTCTTTGGTGAATGATACATTGAGAGACCCCTGAGGGGCTGAGATCTTCGGTCGGGAGGGAGCACAGGCTGAGAGCAGTGAAGGGGAAAGCTGTTTGTTAAACACGTTTTCCATGAACGTGCTGGCAAAGACAGAAATACCCTGACATTTACCTTTTCCTCTCAACCTTCCAGGAACAAAATACTCCGAAATCCAGCTGTATGCAAAGACATGTCTCCTGGCTCCTTTGGAAACAGTCTTTGGCAACAAAACATGTTAGCAACGATGTGTATCCCTCTTCTAGCACATGGAGGGTATGAATTAATTCCCCATGGTTGATTCAGCCCTCTAACCCTGCAAAAAATGTCTGCACTAAAACTAAGAATTTCCTTGCTCCCAGGCAAAAAAAGTTAACTCCTTCCTTGCTGAAACTGAAACCTTTAAAAACCCACACTGAGTTTCAGATATATTCAGGTCAGTCAGCAGAAGCAGAGAAAAAGATTTGGACAGTCTTTAAGGCACACATTGATTTTAATTTTTGGAATGAGTGAGTTCTTCGAAGGTCAGTTCTCGTTACGCAGAATACCATAGGACTTGGTATCACTCGTAAGCTATTATACAGCAGCAGCAGAAGAGTTTCCTCTATGGTAGAGGGTGGTTTACAGGCATGCCCAGGTGGTGGTTGGGACGAGCAACAAAGTTCAGCCTTTATTTCTTGTGAATTAAATGCCTGAAAGCCCACAGGATGCCCATCAGTCTTGTGTAGCTGATGCTCACAGAATTCCTATTATTCCTATTCATCCCATTCACAGAGCACTGGGGAAGCTTCCCCCTCTCCGACAAGCAGTGCCTGAGGAAGACAAATGAACGCTTCTGGAGCCAAACATCTTTCTGATCCCAGAGGGACAGGGAATGGCAAGAAAGCCCTACCTCTGAGCACACGGGCTGGCACAGGAGAGCCCGGTGAAACCTATTCACCGTTGGGTCCACCATGCATATTCCCAGGGAGCCCTGACAAAGCCTTAGTTACAAATGTAAATCAAGCTCCAGAGACACCTAAATTCTCAAAAAGACAGAGATGCAAATTGTAGGGAAGGACATCAAAAACAAAAAAGAATTTTAGCTGAAGGGAGTCAAACAGTCTTCTGGAATTAACAGATTTTACAATGGGTAAGAGAGGGTTACCTGGGGTTCAGCATGAAAATTCAAGGATTAAATACCTTTCAGTTAACCTGTTTTCAGAATAATGATGGCAGGAATGTGGGCATCAGCATTTGCTTACCATTTACTATGTGATTTTAAGTAGGGGAAGGACCAAAAGCCTGACTGATCTTCAAGGCCATTTAAGGTAAAACTGCACTTCTTGGCTTTCTGAACCACTCCCAGAAATACCTGGAAGGCACGAGAATCTTTTGGGCTCCAGCTGATGCTAAACAGTTGTCACAGCAGCCACATGCTGGCTGGATGGGAACCTCTTCACAGCAGAACCTGTAGCCTGAAGAACTTCCCCAGCCCCACACAGAGACAGCCCTCCTGCCAGCTGCAGATGCACGGTGATGTTAAACAAAGATGAATGTGCTGAAACTGTGGACTGAAATTCAAGGCTAATATCTTTTTTATCATCCCCCCCCCCCCCCCTTAAGTAGTATGTTAGGAACATCCTGTGCTGTGTTTTGCCCTCAAGAAGAAACTGGCCACGCTGGGCACTGGGTTACTCAGAGACATCAGCTGAAGGGCGCCTCATGCCGTGGTGTTTAAGACTTCCCAACACTTCTCCCGATAACACCCAGCTCTCCATTGCCAAGCTGTAAGCCCTGAGCTGAATATTTAGCAACTGAGTAGCTGCACAGACCAAAATACTAAATATCAGCTGTTTAGGGCCTTGGGTTGTTTTGTTTTGATGCGGTTTCAGACGCAGTCATTTCCAGGGGCAAAGCTAGGGAAGAATACTTCATCTACCCACGCAGGCGAGGAGAAGCCAGACCTCTCTCTCAGCAGCTTCAGCACTTTCATTTCTTGGCAGCCTGGGGTGGGGGAGAAATCTGACATTAAATCATGGCGGCTGCCACGGGGTCAACGATGTACCAAGAGCTCCTGGGCATTTCAGCTGAAATTCTTCAAAGACTGGGCAAATTTCCCTGTAACTGATACCAGCAGACCACCTTGAAAGGGGACACAGGGCGATGGGAGGGAGCAAATGGCCCTGGTACCCCTCAGCCAGCAGTGGGAGGCTTGGCTCTGGCTGCAGGAACAGGGGACAATGAGCGGAAAAAAGGGAGATAAGCAGCCAGGAAACAGGCAGGGGACAGCAGGGCAGAAAGCCACAAGAAAGCAGAAAGGGAGAGCTGCAAGGGGAAAAGCAAGACTTGCATCCAGCAGCAAAAAGGAGGGAAGCCCGTATCAGCAAGGAAGCTCTCAGGAAATGTCAGATGGGATGCTGGAGCAAAGGCACCAGGCTAAAGGCTCCGTGAGGCCAGGGGGAGCAGGAAAACAACACTGGCGAGGGGGAGTGAAGGCGCTGGGAGCCCCTCCATGAGATCCCTGGGGTGATGGAGACTGGAGCATGGGATGGAGAAGCCTGGTTATCCTATGCTGTGGGGAGAAACAGTCACTCAGACAAACCATCTCCCAGAAAGAAAAGCTGGAACAAGCTGGGATTATGGATGCAAGAACTGGTGATTAATGTCCACTTACAGATACTCAATCTGGAATGACAACAACAACAGAAAAAAGGTGGTGCAGATTTCCCTATCTCAGCAATGCAAAGAGAGAGCCATGAGAAGACATACTGCCTGGGACAGACACGGGTCCATATGGCAGACAAAGAGGTCCAATCTTCCCAATGAACCCTATAGGATCACGTGACCAAAATCTCTCCAAGACTCCTATTTCATACCTTAGATAACTGCACACAAATCTTTATTACAGGAAGATCAGATTTGCTAAGTTAAGCATTCAACATTTAGGAAGTCCTAATATTAGAGCTATTGATGACAAGCACATTCAATTCAGTCCCATTATTCACCTGCGACAGTACGATGATGCCTTTGGTTATACAGTAACATGGTTATTTCACCTGTGGGATCCTGAATTTTTTAACTACTCAGCACCTTCTGAAGCTGCTGAAGAGCCACCCATTGCACAGCATTTCGGTGATATCCTCACTGCCACGAGTACTTACAGGAACAAACAACTTTATCCTCCATGAGAAATTATCATCCTCAATCTACAGCCAGAAAGCTGAACCGAAGGCACCAGAAATACCCACTAGCTGCAGGGTCCCACCCTGAGACGAGACGTTTTGGAGTCTCACGTATGCACTACGTTTTACACATAGGATAGGAAGGGTTGCTTGTGTATGTGTGCTTGCAAGCACATGGCACCTGCTGTCCTGGCATGCACCTGGCCCCAGGACCAGAGAACGTGGCGCATCGCTTGCTTTTCACCGTGCATCGCTTGGGGAAGGGGCACAAGAGCAGAGCCACCAGTACGTTCTGCTGCCTTCATCCTGCCACCCCCTTCCCATCAATCCCCCCGTCTCCCTCCATTATCACTCACCCAAGCTTCCCAGCCCCACAGCGGGTGAGACGGCAGTTGGCTGGCCCAAAGGGCCGTGTCTGCCAGCACGGGATTACTTCTAGGCTAATAATCTCTCCAGCGTGACAAGGCTTATCTGGGCCTCGTGTAGGCCTGCGGGGCTGCTCTGTGAACGAGGCGGTTACCTGGTCTTCCACGCACAACCTAGGATCGCAACAGCGGGCTCAGTCGGTGCTGTGCTGACGCGGGCTCTTTCCCCTGGTTTCACTGCATAACCTAGGCTCCTCCGCCAGGAATGACGGAGGCAGTAATCCAGCCTCAGCACGTCCTACATCCTCATCCGCCCTACGTCACAAGAAGGCGCCCGCCAAAGGAGCTACTGCTCCTCACGGGGCCGAGCTAGTGCTGCGCCTCGGCATGTTCCTCCAGCATGAGCTGAAAATTCGAGATGTACTGCATGTCCGGGAAGCCTCGTGCAAGGCAGCTCCGGGTTTGGAGGATGGGCTGATGCTCTCCAGAGGTTGGAACGCGTGGGAAGGACCAGGCACTAGCTAACCCAGCACTCAGGGGAGGGGGTTTGCAATCCTCAGGGTGACAGGTCAGAGAGGTGGGCGAATACATCTTGCCCAAGAACCCCACAGGGAACAAAGCTACTTTGTTTTCCTCCCCTTTTCCCCTGAAATACAGGGAATAAGAACATTTTGACCAAGAGGGTCTAGTGGTGCCTGGTCAGTGGCGCTACAGATGATGCAGTTACAAACAGCTTTCTGGACACAATGCTTTTTGGTGGGGTCTTCACTAATCCCGTGGTGCAGCGACCATTCAGGAACGCACCTTATAGGCGTAGCGCTCCCTTGTTTATCCTCCGGAGAGGGCAGCTGCATCACAGTGATGGGTTCACTTTGTTCTCCCTCCTCTGCTCATTCATTTTACTGCGGAAGGCTTGCAAAGCACCGAAGTGCAAAGAAAACGCTCGGCATGGCTCACATGCAGCAAGACAGCAATAGCTGCCAGAGCCTGCGCCTCCCTGTGCTCCAGCGCCGCTGCCCAAAGCGAGTAACAGCAATCAAATAACCTGCACCATGATAGAGAAGGAATGAAAATCCCCCTCCATGGACCACAGAATGACCTACTAAGCTCTCTCCTGCAGGACAGGGAGGCATTGTGCTGTCCTATAGATGAAGCAAAGGACTTTTTGAATATTTTTTTTTTCATTTTGAGTTCCGCAGCGGCACTGCCAGTGCGCGGGGAGGCGAGCTGTGGCTCCCGACACTGCATGCTCCGCAGACCGTCGGGACTGCACCAGGAGCAGACGTTACCAACAGCTACGGGATTAAGTTATTTCATGTCAGGGAAGGGAAACAATAGTAGCCAGTAAGTCTCTCCCACACAGCTGGATTTAAGCGTCACCAGCTGTATTGCTTCCCCAGCACATACTGTTCATTTGTTCATTCATTCTTACTGTCTCATTGACTTACCTGCCTAATTTATAATATACAAATCCTTTAAGGTCTGGATTTTGGCATTTTCCGGAATAGCAGCAACGTGCAGGGGAACCAGGCAATGGCACTGGCAGCCCCCCAAAGCTGGGAACCCTCGCAGCCTACTTCTTCCCAGCAGGCGCTGGATTTGCCCAGGGTGTAACTCAGAGTAGAGATATTTCATCCCATCATCGATGTTACACTCGGCTCATACTTTTCCCAGGCTTAATACATGAGAATCTTACAAAAAAAAAAAAAAAGCCCTGATTCCAGTGGAGTCCTATTATACAGTCTGTTTGATATCTTATCCTCCCTTTAAAAATGCTGACATCTTTCACTTGCCCCACCACCACCACCACACCCCCGGGGACCTTGATTTTGCATTTTTCTCCGAACAAAGGCGTTCTGAAAGCAGGAGGCCCTCCGGCTGCTATTGCTACCAGCGCTGGCTCCCCCTGCAACCCTGCTCAACCAAACCGTGCTCTTCTCATTAGCATTAACGTGAAAGTTGTTCTCACCATATCGACTCTGCTTGTTATTGGCTTTAACGGAAGAAATTAGACGCCAAAATAATAATACCCAGGCTGAAATTAAGCCCTGTTATTTTCATGCCATTGCCAACATGTCCAGAACAGATTTATTAAAACCACGAGCCAACCCCTGCCAGAAACCAGAGACATCGCTTGCCAATAAGCAGCTTTGGTGTTTATTCCTCCTGCCCTCTCCTCGGCTGAGCTGCACTAAGAAAGGGTGCCTTCTGATAAGCAACATGTCACACTAATTATCCACAGAGATTTTAAGCTGCATATTTTCTCCCCGGACTAATATAACCCAGATGTGGGAAAGGCATGGTTTTAATCAATTCTTCCATACATCCCATGACACTTGGTCGCATGTGCACGTGTAGGTATGTGCATCACCCAGTAAAATTAACCACTTTGTACACAATTAACAAGCTGGCTGTCATATGCCACTTTGTTTGCTCTCCTTTGGTAGGATTTTAGTGCTGGCTCCAAACAAACCAGTTTTGAAATGAAACACGTAAATACCCTTAGTGATTGCAAAGCACTCTTTCCATAGCTACAAAGGTTTTCATAGTAGATTGAGCATGACCCTCAAGTAGTTTCACTGCAGGTTAAAAAGGAAGAGCAGACACTACATACTGTCTTTTTACTGTCATATAAGAGCTTGGGAAACAGAGGGAAACCAGCATTCCCTCCGGCACACGGACAGCCATTTAAAAGGGGCACACCATCAAAGCCCACACGAGTAGCTTTGGTGCAGCCAGTGCTCTACAGCCATCCGAGGTCTTCTTTTTTCCCTGAAGCAAGTGCCAGAGTCAGGCTCCGGTGAGAAGGGACTCACTACCACCACTAACCAGTCACTGGTTGCTAACACCAGACCGAACAGCATGGGATACAGAAGAACCAGCTGCTTCTCGTCACTGGCGACACCTGAGGTCAGGTGCTGTTGCTCCTGCAGTGAGCAGAGGCAGGTTTGCTCCCAGACTGTACTCCTCCAGTATGGGTATTCTCAATATCAAACTCGAATCCAGAGAGCTAAAGGGAACAGCTCAACGCACATCAGCTCTCAGGGGTTGCCACTTGCTGTGGAAACCCCTCCGTTTAACAGCCCCAGCCAGAGCAACGCGCTCCTCACCTACGAGTGCTACTGCTCAGCCACCCAAGGGGGCTCCCGTGCGATTGCTGCCAAGACCTTGGTGGACACATCTCAACAAGCTCCCCCTTACCTCTGCAACTGCTCCCTTAGCTGAGGGAGGAGAGACGAGGAACCATTCCTCCTGGCTGGCGCGGCCCAGAGGAGTGCAAAGCCTCTGCTCTCCTTCGGAGGAAGCCACCACCTCCTCTGCTCGCTGGGAACACACGGCAGCAGTGGTCAATGACACCGAACAGAGCTGCCTCACTTCTGGTCATCAGCTTGTTGATCACATGAAGAACGGCCACGAGTTTCAGCCTAGCAAATAAACCATTAAGGACTGGAAGATGATCAGAAACCACTTCTCATCAATTAACAAAGCACATCTAGTTCTTTCCTTCCCTTTGTCCCCAGAGACATTACTTTTCCTTTGACCCTAGCTAGGGGGATTAAAAGATGAAGCAAGAGTATCTTACCCTAGGAGAGGAATGATGCTGGATGGGAAGCAGGACCTTTACAAGCAGTTTAACTGAGTAAAACACTACCCGCCAGCAGACACTGACCCACTTGGAGTGCAGGACTGGGGCGACAGCAAGGGGAAGCCCAAGGCAAAGCTCAACGCAACACAGGGAAGATAAAAAACATTTTCACACCATAGACTCTAATTGCACGAGAGGTTAGGCAAGTCTTGAACTGAGACCTAATTAAGCAAGATGCAAAATAACAGACTATTATGCTTTCTTCAGATGACTCTGAGAATGGGGGCAGGAGGACAGCAGTAAACAGGATGCAGCAGATTTTCCTTCTCACATAAACTGCCTGCTAGTCTCTAATTTCTTAAAAAAAAAAAGAAATAAAAAGTCCAACGCCCAGTAATTAAATATGATTGACAATGGGCTTCATAGGCCTCGCTGCTTCAGCAAGTATGTCAAGGATGCTCACCCTGCCATGCCTACTGTGACCACCACAGGCAGAGACCTGCTTGCTGGCAGTGTGGCTGGGAAACACAGGGACAAGGCAGCAGGGTGGATGACAACAGAAGCACCAAGCTACAGTATCCAAAATACACCAAATGGCAATAGCTTTGTTGCTGTTTCAGTAATTCTTATTCTTCTAACTCAGCTTCCTCTTTGAAAGTCCTTCCACAGCTTCTAGGGGCCAGCCCGTGCAGCACCCTGAGCAAACACTGAACTAGCTGCTGGAGAATTAATATTCCACTGCCAGCCTTCAATGCTACTCTTTCTCCTAAATCACCTCTTTATTTTTAATTAAAAAAAAAAAAAAAAAGAAAACAACTAATAAATCTGAGTATTGCAGGAAACAGTTCTATGTTTCAACTCGCGTGGTATCCAGCCCAATGGAAAACTTGCCCTGAGACTTCTAGTTATGAACAAAAATCTTAAAATAGCATTATTGTAAATCTTGTGTTATCTTGTTATCTTGTGTTTACTTATTACCGTATTTTCAAACTATCTAACAATCCAACAGTGTTTTCTTAACGAAAGGCAGCCCTAAAGCACTTCAGACTACACTGACAGCCAGAACGCAGCAGCCACTTGCATCTTCAGTAGAGTGGGCTCCCCTCTGCAGACTACAGCTGAGGACTGTTCTTTTGCTTACCCCATTTTACTTCCTTTTGAATGTGGGACAATGGGAAAACTGAAGATAATTTCAAATGTGTTTGCAGGATCTGCAGAGAATTCTATAAAGGCACCAAAAAGGGTTTTTTTGCCTTTTGCATTTTCAACACTGGTTCACAAGTCAGATAAGGTCTGTGTTGGCAACTACAATTCTTTTATTGGACATATTTTACTGAGCATTGAACACTTGTTTATGTAGGCACAGATTTTAGAATAACACCACAAAATCAGAAGGATAAAGTGCAGACCTGTACTGAGAAGAAGGCCTGGTAAGTCAGTCTACTCCTACAGCTCAGCAGAGAAAAGAAAGAAAAGGGGAAAAAAACTGCCATTATAAGAGAAGTGTATTATAAATTACATCCTGCCGTAACAGAGCTATACAACCTTTCCTGAAAGGTCCAGAGAACTGGGAAGCCCAGGTCCCTGTGTACAAGCACACCGTGTTTGTCGCAGGACATATTCTAAGTTAGACTTTGGCTTACACAAGTGGTTTATTTATAAGAAAACACTTAACAAAGATGTACTGAGTAAAACAGTTCTCCTAACATCATTTCTTTATATATTTCAGAATTATATTTCAGAATAAAAAATTAGGCACTTAAAACCGGATAACAACCTGCCCCCAACACAGTAAGTTTCAGCAAACAGTGACCAAAGAGCAAAAGGGGGAAGCCAGCGCGACTCATGACTTTAAGCGATGGTCATTGCCAGATCTCATTCCTGCTTGCATCCAAATTTTCTCCTGAAGAAGAAGATTCAGGAGATGAAACGGTAAATTCAACATGTCCTTGTCTTTCTCCATCTCATAAGGGCAGTTTTCGTTCTCAGTTACAGGAAAAAAAACCAACCAACCAACCAACGTATTTCCAGAGCTGGCACATATCAAAAAAAAAAAAAAAAAAAAAAAAAAAAACAAAAACCAAAAGGGAGAAAAAAAAAAAATATAAGATAAAAAATTATTTTTTATTAAAAAATAGAAAATAACGTGCAATAGTGCAATTTCTCCTTTGCTGCTCCAACAATGAAGTCTTGGTAGATAGTCCACTGCATGTCATCGTGCGGCATCCCACATCTAACTGCGTGCTTGTCGGGCACTGCTGGCTTTGCCGGCCTTTGGAGCCAAGTCGCTGTGTCCGGGCTCTCCCTTCCCCTTGCCAAGGTGGCGGAGCTTCTGATCCCAGCGCTGCATATTGAAAGGCAAAGAAATTACAAAAGAGATTACAGATGAAGAAAGAAGTCATAAATAAAACAACCCCATGTGTTTACAAACGGCAGCGAAAAAATAAACGCTGTTGCTGTTCCCATCGCCCTACCCTGCGTGGGGCTCAAATGGTGGAATGCGAGGTTATCGCTAAAAGTCACTTTAAATGAAGACACCACTTCCCGGCTTTCCTGTAGCCTCTCTGAACGAAGGGACTGAGACAAGATATCATAGCTTCAGCACAAAAGCATCTCACCTACTAAATAATAAGATTTAAATGAAGCTATTCAGGCAGTCTTTGGGGAAAGCAGGATAAAAAAATAGCCAAAGTGGGGTGGTTGTTGTTTTTTTTTTTTAATTCATTTATTTATTTGTTTGTTTTTATTTTTCCAGGTAATAGCAACACCAGTACAAAAAGACATAATAAATATAGTTGGTACAACTGCCAATGCTTTTGGCGAAGGAGATGTCGATGAGAAGCGGGTGACAACATGGCATGGTCATCAGCAGCCCCAGGCTGGGCTTGAGGGCAGCGACAGCAGTGTGCAGACCACGAGGAAATAGGTGAGAAAAATAACTGAGTTCCCAAAGCAAAAAACCTAACAAATGACACTGCCACCCAAGAACCGGAGCTGAGAAGAAGTCAGCCCACAGCAGTAACGTGGTATTTGCTCTGTGGCACTGGACTTCACAATGTTCTGCCAAATCAAACAACAACTTGGAATAGGACCTCCATACCTCGTCTCACTCATAGCATCTCTGTGGATGTGATAAACCTGCACAGAAAATCTTGCATTTGTAATCAGAATGGTATTTTCCTGCTAGTCCCATTAACGCTGTTGAAGAAAGTGTTGAGTGGAAGAGGAGACCAGTTTGCACAGGCACAACCAGTGTGTCAAATCAATGGCTGAGAAATTGTGTCAAAAAAGGAATATTCTGTGTAAAATGACACTCCTAACAACATCGACATCGCTGATACTTTGCAGTGCATCAAAATACAAAAAGGCAATCCTTCCAGAACTTGGAATACATTAGAATACATTTACATTAGAAAACATTAGAATATATTTTCATGTGTTGCTTGCACTTGAGTTCATTGCTTCCAGTTCTCTATGGCATGTCTTCCTTATCATGTACCTCCCTCACCTAAGCCAGGAAGGTAAATTTAAAACAGTCTCTAATCCACCCAATTTGGTAAGAGAACCATACTTTAAAAAATATATGAAAAGTACAGTTCTGACTTAGTCTGGAAAACATTTGTAAAGCCCTCTTGTGGGTGGGTTTTTTCCCCAATTAGTATCACAATCCCAATGAAACAGGCGTGTGTTGCAGAACTCACAGTTCGCCTGCGGAGTTAAAACACTCCTGCTGTTCAGTCCTTTGAGACAGAGGTTTTGATTGCTGCTGCACTGGTGTACTTTGGGGTAATTCAGTCTATCCCTTTAGTTTATTCAGCATGCATTTCTATAGTAATGCAGCAAATAACAAACCAAGTTAATTTTTGATACTAGACATTAATTAACTGGGGTCAGCATGTGCATTTTCTTCCCTTATTTTGAAAAGGCTAGGTAGGTGTTTCATGGTATCTGCAACATTTGCCTCCTGGTGAGATACTTTCTTACCTTTACTTTTTTACCCAGGCGATCCTTCCACTTCTCAGCTATGGAGCCTTCCACCAAGAGTAGCCTACACAACAGAGACGACCAGTTACTCCATCAGCCCGCAAGCACCACCTATCCAACCCAGCACATGGAAGACTCTGTGCCTGCAGAGACCCTTGTCCCTCCGTGAACACTGTTAAGGAGATGTACAGAGAGTCACGCCAAGTTTTCCTTTCCCGGTGGCTCTGAAGTTCAGCTTTACGGGCAGGGGAACAAACAACAAATATGCTCCAAGGACAATGCAGAAGGAGTTACCTGGAGCGCTCCTCATCTTCGTAACCCATGATGATGTACTCTTCGTTGGCGCTGAGCGGGGGGCACAGGCAGCCAGAGTTCGTGTGGAGGTTTACGGTGTCCTTTGGGATGTTCACCAGGGAAGATTTTAGGATCTCCTTTACTTCCACTACCGCAGTGACGTCGTGACATTTAGTCTTTACCTCCTTCACTTTAGCTCGAATGACTGGGAAAAAGCACAAAGAGTGTAGTTAGCAGCAGCAGATAATGCAGGTCACCCCCAAGCCGTTCTTGGTGACCTCTGGGGTTAGTCTTTTGCATGGTCCATTATGAAAAGCTTAGCTCAGCACCGTCCCTGCCCCCACCCCTTCACTTCACCCTCCACTAAGAGGGCTCAGGTAGCTCCATATACCTCCTAACAGTATGGTCACAAGCAGGAGTTACGTACCAGTTGCATTTACGTCCTGTTTAAGTGGGGCTTTAATTTCAGCATCTCTTCTTCTTTGCCCTTTCCACTTTAAATACATTTAACTCGCTCCTTGTACGCCCTCCTCCTCCCTCAGGCTGTGACTGCTGCCTTTGTGGCCACCCGCAGCACAGACGACCGAACTCAGGACGTCACCCTCAACCCTTCACAAAACGTGAATGTGCATTAAAACTCCTCATATCACTACTCCTGCTGCACGACAGGCCCTTACCTTTGTAATTCTCCCTCCGGTGACCCAGCACCAATCTGCTCCGCTCTTTATGAACTCCAAACGCTCCTGATCTTGACCTGATGACCTACCTAATTGTTTCCTCCCTCATCCTTCCCTTTCACCTTAAGTTGGATAGGAGGAACAGCTGCCTTTCAAAGGCAGTGCTTTTTGTGCCTCTGATGGTGACCAGTGAACGGGTACCACACGCAAATGCAAAGCCAAGCCAGAGGTCACGCTCTAGAGAATGCCACGTCTTTCACAGCCTGCAAACAAGAGTCCCTTTCTGTTACAAACAGCAGATTTCCCAGATTCCAGATTTCTTCTGACCTATGTGAAAAAGGTAACATGGAAGAAAGAAAACCATGGACTTCCACGTGCCCTCTCTTCACATGCACTGCCCATAAGGGCCATCAACCAGTGTGTATTGCAACCACACTAAATACAGCTGCCAGCAATTAGCAATTACTAACCTGTGCATGTAATATACACCATTTACCCCGAGTGATCCACTTTCTTAAAGCCTTGTAAGATTATTTTTTTTTAAAAAAAATCTTGCTTTAGTTTGGAGTTGTTTCAAATGCATTTTGAAATCTCTTTAATTTCAAAAGCTTGAAAAGATGGGTAGCAGTGTGCTCAGTGACTCTGCCACATGCAGGTACCCACTAGAGAGCAGTCACTCTGTAATTATTTTCCGAACAAAACCACCACAACAACATAAAACCGACTAGTCACCTAAAAAATAAGTTTGAGTACAATTGTATTTCTTTAGCTTTTAATAGGATCTATTTTTAAAATAAGCTTATCTGAAAATAGCTGCATAAATGCATAACCTTAATAAATATTACACAACTGCTACCATTTAAATGAAGTCTTCAAGTTCCCTGAGCCTAAGGCTATTCACACCAGCAATGTGAAAAAGGATGGGCCCAATTGTTCAGCTCCCGTGACAAGTACTCCCTGGCTTCAGCAGCCTCAATTGCTTAAAACAAACAGTGCGGAGGAAAGCAGCAGCCTGGACCTGCGATATGCCTGAAGAGCAGGACAATCTGGGCAAGAGAAGGCATCGTATGCACGCCATGCACTTGTACAGGAGTCACTGACAGCACAACACAGCTGGCAAGATGCTCGGTGGCTGGCTTCAATATGTAAGAAGGAGAGAACCTAGTGTGCCTGTCAGATCCCACGGTGGGTTTGGAGGCATGAAAGTTAGTAAAAACATCCTTTCTGGCAAAAGCAGGGCACGTTGGAGCTGGAAATCAAAGAGGCAGCTCAAGCACAGCAGCCCACACCGTCACTCTCGTCACACCACGTTTCACAACAAAGAAGTGCACGAACCCCAGATGCCTGCGCTGACGCCGAGATCGCTCCACGTCACAGATGACATTCTTTTATAACGTATAAGCTAATCCCCACCATCATCCTAATTTGGAAATGTTTCGGGCCACATCTTCCTTCTGTAATAAGTACCGCTGGATTAACCATCGGTAATTGGGACCATCGGCTTTTTTAAGGAAAATCTTCCCCTTACTGTAACCTTAAAAATGTTGGGAGCTGGCCATGCAGCTGTTCTTACCGTAGTTGTAATTGTTGCGTAGATAGGTCTTCTGGGTAGCTTTTACAGGCTTGCATTTGCAGCGCTCTATAAAAACAGAAAGTTTTGTTCAGAAAGAAAGTACATACAGGGCGTATGTTCAGTGACCGTCTCCCCCACAGCCCAAGCTCACACCTCATGAAGATTTTCACTGAATTGACTTGTTTATTACATGCAAGTGGAACAGTAAAAACCACAGGGCATTCCTGGTCTGATGGAAGATGTTGTGGAACTGTCCACGAGACCTCAAAGGTTCCCAGGAGAAAATTGAAATTTAAACCCCAAAATTTAAAAATTAAAAATACCTAAACCCCAAAATGCTGGAATTTATAAAACAAAAGCCCTACAACCAACCAAGCCCACAACAACACAGACACACAAGAACTTGGAGGTCTGAAGTGACAAAATCTTCCATTTCAAGCCAATTCAAGGTTCAGTCTTGGCCCCTTCCGCGCTCGCAGGTGCCGTAACTCCGTGTCCTTACCACGCCATCCTCTCTTCTGGACCACACTTACCGAACACCCTCCTTTCTGCACCTTTAATCACACAGCCCGTAACACAGGCATGAAAAACATTACAATAGGGCACCATTTAACGTTTGACTGGGACTACACAGCTCGGCTCAGTTTAGCAAACTGGGATCTTCTGGCTAGCAGGCGCTCACCAGAAGGAGCGTGGGCTTTGTGGCTAGTCCACAACGTGCAGTTCACCTTTGGAGCTGCACCGCGAGATTTCGCACGGTGGCACAGCCCCTTCACACCTGCCGGTGAAGAGCTACAGCTCACAGATGAATGCTGGAGGGTGGTGGGACCAAGTGGCACGTGGCTCCCTGCTCCCAGCGCCGCTGGGACGGTCCCGACAAAATGAAACCTCAACCGTGTCTCCTCAGCGGCGTCTGGCAGGGGGGTTAAGAGAGATCAAGAGGCTGAAGGGCTTCACTTGGCTGCTGCAGGTGTTCGCTCTTACTTCTTCAATTTTTGTGTCAATTGTACACAATTTTATTATGATCCAGAACCTCAGCTTTTAAATAAAATAGGGAAATTAACACCCCTTATGGTGGCAAGGATGGCCTCCCAAAGACAACACCGATGAGCACTCTCAGAGCAGTATTTCCAGTGGTGCAGCATCCAGATGGCTGGGAACAGTAACAGAGGCAAAAACATTTTCCTTGGTGCCCAGGGGGTGCCAGTGCTGAAGCTCCAGACCCACGTGTTCGTTAACACCACCACCACTTCACGGCTGGTTGTTCTGATGCAAATATTTACCTATCTCACGCTAGTGACTAAAGTGGAGTTTGGTGAGGTCATTTCAAACAGCCGGTCCCAGTATTACGTACACATGGTCATC
Source organism: Microhierax caerulescens (assembly GCA_035590215.1). Taxonomy (NCBI): domain Eukaryota; kingdom Metazoa; phylum Chordata; class Aves; order Falconiformes; family Falconidae; genus Microhierax; species Microhierax caerulescens. Next base: position 11,495,868 of record JAVJGJ010000061.1, read on the forward strand.
TACTTTGACATTCGACTTAGCATTTAAGTGGAAGTAGACTTAATGCATGAAGAGTCTGAAAAAGAACTTTTATTTTCTCTGTAAGATTTCTGCGTATTAAAAAAAAAACCAACTGGAATAGTACAGCTATGGACTTCTCAAATCATTATTAATTTTCTGTTGAAAGAATTTCTGTAGTTGAGAATACCAAAAAAAAAAAAAATACAGGAAAGAGGAGAACATTTCAAAAGAAGACTATATTGTTTCCTTGAATTTCAAACACATCCTCAGGAATCTATATATAGACTCCTACAGACTTCAGCTTTTGTATGAGACTGTGTTAAAATAATAAAGGCAGAGAAGGGAAGTGATTTTTGGCTTCCCTTCTGCCTGTGGGAGCTCATGCATACTTTAGGCCAAATTATGGCCCATTTTATAAGCTGCCTCGAAACAGGCCATAAAAGATGTGCTCCTACAGCCCACACTCACACAGGCATCTCAGCGTTCAAGTCCAACAAGTCGTACACCTCGGCGTTCTGCTGCTCTACAGTACTCTGCTCTGCGGCACAAGTAGAATATAATGGCCTAAATTACAAGACAAGAATACGCAGCCTCGCTTTTCCCCCAGTTTTAAGATGGTATTGGGTTATTTGATTTTATTAATTTGAGGAATGTATTTCATCAGTCTTGTTCTAGAAACAAATTATAGACCTGCCCATGTTCTTAATGATGGGTGTCTCCCAGTCACCCCGGTGCTTTTCAAATCTACGTTTCAAAGAACCTTACAAAACGCTGCACTATTCTTAATTACTATTTAGAGATAAAGAAACTAACAGACAGTCACTTGCCAAGGTCAGCTACAAAGTCAGCCACGGAGCTAGAACCAGCTCCTCTCCCCCAGTCCCTGTGACAGTGTCATTCAAAGGAAGCACAATGTGACTATTAGAGAAACGCGTATTTGGTTGATGCACAGTTCTGGCAAAGCTGAGCTTTCCCCAGCAAGCAGGAACACCCAAAAAAGGTGGCTACAAAAATGTACTGCATCTTCTGATGCCGAGGGAAAGTCCCATCTTACACGACAGCCTCCCCTGAAGCTGCCAGATTTAGCAGAAGAGCTCTGGGACCACAACAACGTTATATCCCAGTAGAGGATATATCACACCAGTTTTGACTGAGATCTCAGTTAACTTTGCCATTAAATATTCTTTTTTAATACAATACAGGACGAATAAAAGCTCAAAATCTATACCTTTGAAAATGCCACCTTGTAAGTGCCAAAATAAATGGACTGCGTGGGAAAAGAGTGTTCCCCATGGATCACTACCAAGAATCTGCCATCTTAAATGTATGTACAGGCACAATCCAAAACCTGGCTGTAATGCCCACCAGTACCAGCCCCCTGACACATTCAGGATAAAAAAACACTCCAGAAAAAATTATCTAAGTAACTTGAAAAGCACCTGATGACGCAGACAGCGATGTCATTGACTGCCAAGAGAGGTAGGAAAGCTCCTCCTCCAAAAAATAACCTGTCAGACCCAGAGGGAAGGTTTCACCAGTGGACATCGCCAGGGATAAAAGATGCCTGGAGCAGGAGTAACCCACGGGCACTGCTCACTGCAGCCAGACACAGCAGCACGGGCATATGCTCCAGAAACCATGGAAGCAAATCCAGGATTTTAAAAAACACAACAGGTTGCTACTTGCAAAAAAAAAAATTCTATTTACAATGGCAAAATTACAAATTGACTTTACAGAACCTAGAAATAAAGCAATGACAAAACACAGCCCGCTGGGTCGTTAAACTGTGTTTATCAGCTGAGACAGGTATAGTGCATCAAACCAGAAATTGTTTGTTCAGCAAAAGGCAGTGATAAAAATGTTACCCTTCATTCTCATCAGCAGTTTTTCTGTGCATCTTCACCCCATTTTTTGCACAGGATGTTTTTGTAGAGTCACTGCAGAGCATGAAATCCACAGTTTCTCAATGGCATACAACTGAAAACTGCCTAAAGCTAAGAAGATACTAACTAATTAGTAATAAAACTCTTTAGAAAGTCTTTCAGACACGGTCCCATGCTCAAGGCAATTCAAGCCGAAGCTTGTCAAGAGGCTTACTTTTATCAGTATCTTCTAATTGTAGCTGGCTTTCTAAAGGACGTACAATGCAATTTAAGCAATATTTTGTACGTGCATAGCTACTTTCACATTGGGACCTACTGATCACATTTTTAAACTGTATTAAGCTGGGCATTATTAGTACCATTTTCAATCTGTTCACAGAGATTAATGCTGAAGTTATCCCATTTTATGCAGGTATCTAATTTTATGTTCCACAACCATACTTAGGTGTTTGCATCAATAAACTAAGCAGCAGTGCACACTATAGGTCCACAACACCTCTGGAAAAGGGGAGACACGATGGCCAATGCGATGTTTCAAAGTGTCAACCTCCTGACAAAGGCGTAAGAGGAAAACTTCTGAGGAAATCGTAATAAAATTCAAGGAAACTTATAGTCATTGTCTCGCTTGAGCAAAAGATTCACATTTCTATATCAACTACCAACCTGGGCTTTGCTTCTTTGTGTTGCCTATGATTAGTGGTAATGCTCAAGGAGTTTTACTCGGTTCCAACAAAACCAAAACAAAAATAAAAAGCAGCAGGGGACCCGATGAAATAAAACCAGTCTCAAAAAGTCTCAGCCACAACCTCTTCAGATTAACAGAAGTTTTGCCATTATCTACAAAGGGTGCCAAATTTATTCTACAAACTAATTTAAAGTCAGCACGAACCATTATCTTCACTGGGCTCGCCCAGTCAAAATCCATTTAATGATCATCATCACTGTTCAAGACACGACTTTAATGAAAAGAGCACAGCCCCCTTGATCTGATGGAAATTTTGCCCTGACAAGAGCAGAAGAGACGAGCACTAAAAGGCAGGCTGAAGAGTTCAGTGAGTTGCATGCTGAGAGGTCCACAGGCTGAGCAGCCCCAAATCCCACCGGCCCACGGGATGCAAAAGTGCAAACTACAGGATTCCCAGACAAGACGGAGTATTCAAACATCGCTCAGCACCCCTCTTCATTAGTCAAAAATTAAAAGGCTTTGAAAGACTACAGCTGAATTATGTAGTTTTATAAATGTGTACTTACCGATGCCAGCGCCTCTACAGTTGCCGTTATTGGAATCCATAGGGAAATCTGGCATGGATTCATAAAATATGTAAAGAAATATTAGTATTTTTAATATTGGATTATTTCAGTACACCCCCATTACAATGTTTTCTCTTTCTCTAATATTTAGTATATTAAAACATAATAACTTGACCAATAAACAGACCATAAAGTTCTACAGGCCAGCCTGTTAACAGTTGACACAATTTTTTATCTGAATTCCCCTCAAATCCGGTTCATCACGTTAAGGGCTCAAGCAGATTACATGCCCCATCTCTACTGGTGCACACACTGGCAGGTTTAGGATGAGGATGGAGATTATGGCATGAACTTAAAAGCATCTAGAAAAAGTCCAGGTGCTGTTTGCATTTAATTAGATGATGAAGGAGAAATTACTTTTGGTTTGTTTTTTTGGTTACTAAGGAAATCAACCCAACCAACCGCAATCATATCGTTGAAGCAAAGGCCAAAACAAATGTTTCAGACATTCCCTTCCTCTCAGTCTAAAAACTTATTGATTATTTTGAAGGACAGATAAGGAACAGAAGGAAAAACAGGCACTATGCCCAAAGAACTGCTTTTAGACACACTCGTAAGTGGAATGTGTCCCACATAATAAAACACAAATTGCAAACCTGCTGTTTATTAAATCACACCACTTAATGGATTTGCATATATATATTTAGTCATGAACACCAAGTACGTTAATATATATAACATACAAGTTAGGGAAAAAATAAATGCACGAGACACAAGATTTGGGAGCGAGGCACTACACTTTATTAGAATGACACAGAAAACGGAAAAACAAATGACCTCTCAAACAAAAGGCTTTTCTTTGAGCTTCCATGCCCAAACATTTTATGCAGTTTTTTCAGCTCTGGAAGCTCGTATCATACAAATATCCCCTTTTTTATATCTTTATGCTATCATGGATGTTAATGATGATGCCATCAATGGCATTATGCTGTTGCTACAGTTTGTCTGCCTTTTGTAGGATGCTTTTACACTACAGGACAGATGAATACGTGACCACGTAACAGAATACGTGACCATGTAACAGAAGCTCCTCTCCTGCAGCCTGAGCTGTAAGGAGCCAGCTGCAGGACAGCCCAGGATGCTGATAATACTTGGCATAAGTGAAGGGTTTAGATGTGTGGACTAAATTTTAAGGGCTGGGGCCATTATTAAATCACAAATTCTGTAAATATATCTTTTAAATATCTATTTATGAGAAACGTAGTATTACTTAGTTAATCTTCTAATTTGCCCATCCCTCCTTTAAAAAAAAAAAAATTTAAATCTCCACCTTAATGCATATTTATGCTACTCACAGCAACGTGAAACTTCCTTACGTAAATGGGGATATGGCTAAATGACAGTCAGGGCAGGAGTAAATACGACAAATAACTAAATCCCACACTAACATACCAATGAACTTCAAAAAATAGACACTTCAGGAATAATTATTCCCACCAATGTAAGGAGCAAAGGGTACAGAAAACAGCATAGAAGGATGGAATAGATGCTCTTTTACATGCAATAGCCTGTTGCTAATAAAAAAATCACATCCGTTTTCTTCCAATGAAAGTTCCAAACTATTGCAGGATCTTAGTTTACAGAACAAAACCAACATTTTCATGGAGCCAGTGTGGTCTTTGGTTACTTCCACGGCAGCTCTAAGGCTTCTCTCCATGCTGCCTTATAACAAGTCAAATCATGCACACTAATTCTTACACGTGTTTAATTTTATTATTCACCTGAGCTATTCTCAAATTTTTAATAAGCTGTTGGCATCAGGTGGAAATTAAGAGACCTCTACTAACAGCATAAAATTAAAAAAAGAGGTTTTCATCAAATTTAAATGCATTTTACATTGTATCAAGTGTTTTCTTGTACTCCAGGTCATGATGCAAGAGGAATCAAAATGGCTTTCTTCTTGCAAATGGTAAGTAGAAGGGTGACCACGTGTCTTCTCATTCTTCGTCTCCTGGGCCAGTCCTCTGTGGTTTTGTTCATTTAGCCAAACTGTAACTTTAAACCTACAATTCCTTCTGACATGGCAAAAGCACAGAGCGCGCTCGGGTCTATAGTCCCATCATCTTCCATCTGCTCCCGCTGCGGACAGAAGTCTGCAAAACCTCCCAGCCACCACCCACGGGGAGGTGCCTCTACCTCTGCATGTGCCCGAGACCAGCCCGAGATGTGTCACCGCTCTCTGGGCATTCGGTAGCCCTGGGCCAGCTTCTCAGGTTGCCCTCAAGGCTGCCTGGCTTTGCACACATCCAAGGCAACTCCTCCTGGTGCTTCATGTGGCCCAGCAAGCTACAATTCCTACCAAAACGGGTGCTTCGGTTACAAATGAAGGGATAGTTCATCCACACCTCCAGAGCACATCCCCTATGGCAATAAAATTGTTACTGGGGGCAGAAAAAAATTTCATCAGCAGAGGAGGCAAGAGAAGTATCAGGTTAAATGCTAACCATCTTCAATCCACCGAGCGAACGTGGAAGGAGGAAGAAGCCCTGCGGTGCACTCTCCCTTCCCAAACAAAGGGCTGATCCAAACAGTCGTAACTTCATGGTGTTTGAGCAGAGGAGTCCCAATTCGCTCTGGAATTACAACCAAAAATAAACCAGAGCCCGGTAAGGGGATCGCAGCCTCCCCAACCCCACTCACAGTTACGGTGCTCACGTGTCCTGCCTGAGGAACTGCCCTTCAAACTCACACGGACACAAGCGGGGCTGGCAAGCACTCACTATGCCCAGCAAGTCATTTTAATTAATCACTTTGTAGAGAAGCACTGTATATATCCCGCAAACAAACAAGGAACTGAACTGCTTCCCGCCAACCACATGTTCCCTTCCACTCCTGGGTGCACAACTCATTTTATTTTTAACAAAATCACACTGCAAGCTCAACCCATTTCCTAATTCAGCATTCCTTCATTTCCCAGGTCGCTCGTCCTGCCCCAAACTGGTGGCTGTGGGCATCTGGCGATGCAGCTGGCTGTGCAGCAAGGGCAACTCGGACGCTGCGTGCGGAGCCGCGATTAATGGGAACAGCTCCCGTCTCTGTCACGATTCATCTCCTTGCTTGCCAGCCAGGGCTCGGGCCAGGCAAGCATGGACCTTCCCTTGATGCTTGCCTTCCTTGGTGCACATGCTTGTGGAGGGGCGGGCAGTTTCTACTGATGGAGAGGAGCGTGGGCTGTGGAGGGGAGCGGTGTACGGCACGTCTCGGGAAAGGCTCCACGTCTCCCTGATCCTTCCCCATCAAGCTCCTAGTGCCTGGTCCCCTCTCATCCACCAGGGAAACGATGGGAAAAAGGGTCTGGGCCAGCCCTGGCAGCAGCCACTCGCAAGACCTGTGGTGGATCTCATGAAATTCCCCCCCTCACCCCAAGCCCAGCAGCCTAACGGGCAGGGTCCCCTCTCCATCAGGAGGTGCACACTGCTTAGACCTTTGGTTGTAATGCAGACAGGAAAAAAATGAGCAGCCGTTTTTAAAAATAAACAGCTGACTTCCTACTGTTCCACTTCTCTTCAGAGGCAACTTCTCTGCCAAATTTTTGTCTACGCAGAACAATCTTTTTGAAAGAATCTATCGGCAATGATTAGCAGGATTGACAAAGAGAAAATATTATCCATGCTCCAATCCAAAGGCTTCTGATCAAATTTTCTTTAAGAGCAGGGGGAAAAAAATCCAAGCTGATTTTTCCAATAAGTTGTTTTAATAATCACTTTTCAGAGGGATGCTATATAAAAAGAAAACAACAAACCACTGACTGGTTTAAGGAGCGCTGAATAAAAGTCACTTGCATAGTAAGCGTACAAAACAACAATGCCTGGGCCACAGATTTGGGCGAGAGGTTTGGAAAAAAGGGAACAACTTGGTAAAACTTAGTTTTGAGCAAACCTCTTACTTCTATTGCAGTTTAAATCATTAAGAAAAAAGAAGAAGAAAAAAAAAAGGCAAAGAAAGAGCCAAAAGTCACATGATCCTGATGGTCACTGCAATGCAAGAATACCGCCCGGCTATGCCTGAAGCCATTCCAGGCACCCGGCTCCAAAGAACAAAATCACAGCCAGCGGCTGCTGCTTGGGCACCTTTTTCAAATGCAGACATCTGTGAGCCCCGTTAATTCAAAAATCCTTCCAAAATGCATGAATTCAGACCTTGTAATCTACTTCAGCTCTTCATACAGA